>OY856343.1:30047500-31247500 GCA_963693475.1 Ectropis crepuscularia
ACGAAGGAACGCTCCAAGTAGATAACATAACTTTTTTAATTCTCGATCTTTGCCTTGCATAAGATCACGTCATACGTACTTTACTAGGAAAGTCTGCTTTAGGCGACGTTACCTTGTCTCCAAACTCATCAGGAAATTCACAGAAAATTACGCAAAGACAAAAAAGTTTGAATATAGAGCCAAGGCCGAGAGTGACAATGCTGCGAGGAGCTAATTGACAGGTTCATTCATGAGCGGAAGCTGTGAGCTCCGTGATAAATGAGCGATCAAACACAGGCTTGGCAACGCCCAGTGTGACCAGTGTCCAGACGGCTTCCGTGCCAACGGGACTCTGAACTGTCAGGGTCTGTACTCTCGGTGCCATTAACCAAAACGCACGTGTTTAAAATAACTACTACTACTAACTGTGATTTTACTTTTATGTTTTTGGTGTTCGGGAAACACTAACTATAAGTAAATATTTTTTCGATTCTTATTTTGTTGTTGTATCAAATGATGGAATTAATTTTAACTCAAGTCATTTTAGCGGTTACTTATACAATTATTAAGAGTAAAATCTTGGTAACAGACCTTATCGATAAGTACCTACTGGCCAAAATAAGTAAATAACTAAATTTCAAACTAACGTTTCATCTATGTAAATCTTATAGAATCGTGTTTAAATGCGAATTATAAGATTATTTTGAATGCACATACAATCTGGCCCACTAAAACCGTAGATCGGGCTACCTAAAAGGAGAGAAAAGAGACTTTTGCCCAGCTGTAGCATTTTTTGGTTTATTTGAATAAGCTTTCATAGTTCAAGTTCCATGACACAAAAACAAATCTGTTTATTCCGGCACTTTACTTATGTATAGAAACGTTTATTATTTTAGATAGATCTAGTACAAAGTTCCATAGACAATTTAATCTTTAGGTCGAGAAAATCTTATTACAACTTTCCCTAGAACGCAGCTAAACCCTGGTTTTACTGGTTTGGTATTTATACTACTCACGTCACGATATAACTCCCTTGCGCATTCCAGGCTATTAAACCCTATGGTAAAACATAGGCTGTCTGGACTGGTTCATCTAAGGACCGTTCGTTCTAAGCTTCGTCATCAAACGATCAACGGGATTAAGTATCACTAATACCGCTAAACTAATATCACTAAACCGGAACTTTTATCTCAACACGGTTTGATGACGTAACAAATAAGTAAATAATGAAAAAACTACTTGAAAATCCGTTTTCCATTCTATCTTTCATTCCATCTATGCACTTTATTGTAGCATTTACATCTGACATATTTTATTAATCTAATGTAGATTCGACAAACTTATAATTATTTCGACGGATTATTATTTTTGGGAATAGGTAGAACAAATATAATAAGCAAATTAGCTAAGTGCTTATCGAAATGAATCAGGGAAACACAGCTAAAAATAGCCAACATTGAAGCACTTACTTACAAGTGCAACGTTATCAGTGACTACTGTCTAATAAATTGCAATTACATTTTTCCAAAGTAAGTAGATAAACACCTCGAATAAACATGGATTTTCCATTATTACCTATACGATTAAATTCCAGTACCTACTTATTATGAATGACGCATATTAGATACAATGAAAACTAAGGTGATTGTTTTACATGTTCAATTATGGATAGGTAGCTCACATTTTTGAGTGGCCGACTTAAGTTCGGCATTCGGCGGCATTTTACAAAGGACTTTGCGCTCGCGTGTCGCGTCGCGTTTGACACTGCGGGCAGCGGCGCACGCGCGCGCAATGTCAATGGCTGCTGCGGGGGTGCAAGTAACGGGGCGAGCGTGGGCTGCGGATGTCTACAAATTTGTTTCTTTATACTAAACAAATATTATAGGACATTCCTCAAACAACACTCGTCCAAACTACGCAAAGCTGGTGTTATGGGATAGTTGATATAATACTTATAAAGTTGTAAATTAGTATATACTTATGATACATACATATAAACACCTAGACATAGAACAAATATCTGTATTCATCACACAAATATTGGTCTTGGGTGAGAATGGGCATAGAGATACCCGGACATAAAAGAAATATTTTTATTCATCACACATACCTATCTATATTTTGGGTGGGAATCGAACCCACAACCCTCCCTTTGTATTTAAGTGACCTCAAAAATTTCTATCAAAAAATGGACAGCTATTTGTCTCGCAGATATATCGCGCAACGGTTCGAAAATTGCGGCAAAAAAGCTTTGAAAAGGTGTCAGTAAAAAATCAATAATACAACAGGTCAAAGTTGAACAGATTACAACATCATAATGCGATACACGCAACAATGAGTCATACGGACACCTCGCTAGAACCGTCTGCTTATGAATTGTACTGCAAACATTTCAGCCTACTGTAAACCAACTGACAAACCGCTAACTAGGTCTGAATGAGGGGGTGCTCCGAATTGCGCCAGTCACTATGACATCACACCCAGTTTGAAACGTGACGGCAACTTTCTTAGAACTTTCATAGTTTATGCCAACACTTCGTCGGAATCATTATAAAACTAATGTTGAAAGTTCTGTAATGAGCCCTTTCTTTGAACTCAAAGTTGGGTGTTTATGGTTGGAGGAATTAACCTGATTTCTAGCAGGTTATTATGTAATCATAGGTAAGGTATGTTAATTTACGGTTTGAAGTTATAAAGACATTGAAGTACTAGGTCTCTAGAAGCCGATTCTTTCAAATACTACAAGAATTTTGATATTTCATCGGCATTAGACAACTTAATGTTCCCATTGCTGCGACTCAGGACCCTCTCACAAGAAAAGAGTCAAGGCCATAATCCATCACGTTGGCTCAATGTGGGTGAGTGGACGACGTATGTCTTCAATAGATCACTTTCTTAAAACGTGCCTATTCACTTTCCTCACAACAATTTCCATCAAGGTTAAAACCGGTGATGACGACAAACTTTGATATCTGAATTTAGAAAATAAAAGTGCAAGCAGGATTCGACCTACGATGTCACGATGGTGAAATCGCACATTCATTTATTTTATTGATTTTAATCAATTTTAGTTCCTTTAATGCGGCGATATCATCTTCACTCGATAAAGTCCTGAAACATAAAAATGTGTCCATGACTTGGCAAATTTGTTGCTAGAAACTTCGATGAAGGTTATATCCTACTCACGAATTCCTCATGCATAGACCGCGTTCCTAGTATTTACATACTTACAAATACTTAATTTCAGAAACGCTTTAATTTAAAAAGTTTTAAAAAGTCAATTTTAGGAACTGATAAAATCTTTTCATGTCTCTCAAAATCGCTAAAATCATTAGATATGATTCTGGTCCAAAGGTCTAATAATTTACATGTCAAGTAGTTTCCTTATTTTTAGGACACCAAACCAAAGTCCAAAATGGACAGAAGTTGTAATACCTTCGTTATCGGCTTTAATCTTTTGGATAAAGAAGCATTCTGGTTTAAAATTATAGAGAAACCAGACCTCATTAGCATGATACACATGTTACAATACATTCACGCGTGTTCAACTCAACTTAATTTTAATACTTAAGATAAGGTTTATCATAAGTGATCGGTGATATAAGTATTGCAATTATTTCAGAGATAACTTTATGTTACAGCATATTTTCACTTGTGCTAGGTCAAGATAAATAATAGTACATTATGATATAAGTGCGGTAAGTTGATAATTACAGCCGAGGCTTTATTGCTAGCTCGAGCCGAAGGCGAGAGCTATAATTAGCAGAGGCTGTAATTATCAAAGCGCACGTATGTCATACGACGTTTTATAACATATTTGCGAGGAAATAAACAAAACTCTGACGACATTTTCAAATAAAAACAATACAGCGAAAAAAAACGCGCGGAATAATATTTACTTGATCACAGAGTAAGTAATCACTATGGATCACAGATTAGCAATGCGCGCGCATCGGCGCCTTTTTTTTTAAGCAACGGCACAGAACCAGCCGGTATGCCATTAATAATAAAGTAAATTAATATTTTTGTGTTTTGTGACAGAAAAATTAAAGTAATTTATGGTCTAAATTTATTAAATTAACGAATTTAATCATTATTTATTATATTTTACCTCTCAAAGTTAATTTTATTCATAAAATGTTGACCACACTTTTCTGACATAAAAACTCTTTGCTAAGATTTTAAAAGGTACCGTTCGTTTTAGACGGAGCTTATCTCTCTACCTAGTCTGTGGACGGAGCATTTTGAAACCGTGCGTTTTACATTACACATTACAGCACTAGTGCGTAATAAGATACATTACGATACAGAAATTGGTCCAATAAGAGACCCTTTACGAGCAAATATGTTATAAAAATAGATATTTTACTGTTTCAGGCTGAATTTTGTTTGATCTGTATTTAAGAAACTAAATCTACTATTTACTCATCTACTATACATATATATAATTGCGGCGTGTATTCTAGAGCTTAAAGCATAGCCAACTTTTAAATTTAGCCAACATTGGAACTTTAATAGAACAATCAAATTTCATCATCCATTTTAGCAGTGTAACTCCAAAACTTACGGAGTCGGGCAAGGTCAAAACCACTCTCTCCTAAAACGAAGGTGTTCTCGCATTCAGGATATTTTAAATCAGTTCCAATCACCAATATAAAAATATTTAAACAATTTTTACACCTCTGAAATCAGTACTGTGTCACCTGATATAATAGGTAATTACGTGGATAACGACACGATACGGATATCGTAGTATTACGTTTATCACCAAATATTTTTCACGAAAGTATCAGACTATTTACAAAATCAGGCGAATAAATTCCTTCTGTATTAGTTAGGCGTTTGCGAGTGCTGATTTAATCTGTCAATTGTTTTATGAGAAGATACGCTATCTCTGAAAGCGGCCGCCGCCGTCGCCAGCCGCCCGACGCCCGATCCTAATCACGGCGAGTGGACTGACACCCCTTATCAAATAATTCGGTACGTGGATATCCGATAGTGTCATTATCGCTGGTATGCAATTAATTCAGATTAGAAATCAAAAGGGATTTCCAAACTATACATCCTTGTCAAAATAACTAGATTAACAAATTTAAATACCCTTCGAAAACCGAATCAAAGATTTATAATCTCGGCGCACGCGATAAGTGACTACCTAATACGTGCTCCTAATCCAAAGTCTGCGGTGACGGGTGGATTTTGGTGCTTTTTCCACGAAACATTGTGAAATAGACGTCCTGAAAGGAGGATAAAAGCTAAAAGAAATCCGTAAAAGGATAAGTTGGGCCCTAAAAAGTTCCCCGAAGGCAAGTCGTTGGCACGGCACTTCCTCGGCGGCGTGTGACGTCGGCGACGTCACCTGTCCAAACACGACGTCACGGACGGTGACGCGGCGCGGGTGTGCGCTGTTGACTCAGGCTCGCTTTATAATACAACTCCTTCGGCACTCCGAGCAGAACACAACAGACCGTCGAAGAAAGAACACGTCCACTACTGATTGTGATAACGTGCTACCTGTGTGATAAGTGATAACAATTGTGAATAATTGAGAAGAAATTGTGAAATATATTTTTTTGGTGATCTTGTGACGTAAAAGATAACAGTGACAGTTGAAATGGCAAAATACGAGTGTTTCGTGTGCTTAGTGATGCTAGTGCTAGTGTCGGTGGTGGCGGCGAAGAGACCGCACCACCCCAAGTTCCCCTACAAGTTCACGGAGAGGGACTACAGGGCCAGCAAAAGTGAATACACCAAAGGTGAATATCATTATGGATCACTTTTACTGGACAGTGAAAGTTTATGATGCAACTCCGTTCACACTTAAGTGATAACGAATAGTGACTTTTGTTTTTGAACTCAAACACTTAACTTTTAAACTTTTTTTATAACAAATAGATTTTTATTTTTTCTTAAATTTTGGGTTTTTTGAAACAACACGTGGTGGTACACAAATATACAATTAAAGTTACCACTTTCACTAAAATACTACTTTTATTAATTTTTCAAATGTTTGAAATTTTTTATTTAAAAATTTTTTTTTTACTCAATTAAAATCCACCATAAAATATAGAGTTCCCAGTTTGCTAAAAAATATCTGCATTGTCCTCAGTTTCCTGTTCTGGAGACCGAGGTTTGGAAAGGGAGAAAATAATAGAAGAATCAAGATGTGGGAAACCACGAGAGGTCTTCGTTCATCTGGAACCGAAGGCTGCACATGAAGAGGTAAATATTAACTTATGCTAAAAACTATCTCATGTAAACTATAATTATCCTATCATTGAACTTTAAATATTAATTTACTTAATGACTTTCCATCACTAATCAGTAACTAGTTAACACCTAATAGCAATCAAATATTCTGCACTTAGCATCAAAACACAATATCTGTTATCGAATGACCCCATTACTATTCAATGAACGTCTTTCAAATATCAGCCGAACTCATTGAGTGACCCTGTCGGTTTAATGCCCTATTTCACAATATATAATTAAAAAACTAGCAAATCATTTACAGTCAATATTATTATCAAAGTGACGACTGCTGATGACAGAATATCGTCAGTATAATGTATTTGTCAAAGGCCGCCACCCACTTGCAGAGAAAATATCGTCTTCGATAACATCTGAAATATCTGCGCCTACGACGACACAATTAAGCAAAGTGCCAAAAAACTCACATGATACACTTGGCGCCCATTACTCATTATGCGAAATTAAAGCTGTTATCTAAGATTTGTCATTGACGCAATGAGATAGGTGACGAAAGTCTTAATCAATTGGATCTGTATCAGCTTATCTAATGATTCCATTTCTCGATTGTCTTCGTCACCAGCTTAATTTAACTACCGGTTCTAAGTAGCGTTCTAATTAAAAATAGCATCTATAGTATAGCTAATAGTTTTAATGAATATGGATTAAAGCCTTAAAAAGTTTAACTTTCCATCATAAAATCAAAACATCTAATTTTGGAACAGTTTATCAGTTCAAAATCAAATTATCCCGTTTTGCCTAAATCTTTTTCATTTCTGTTTCGGCTGGTAATTTGAATATTATATTCGTAATTTGTAGACTTACATCCGCGTACATAAAAGTGATTAGCGTGTGAAAATCCGGTTCTGAGGCATTGTGATGTTAAGAAATGTGTTTCCCCACAGGTGAGCCCGGGTGCCGTGTGGGTGAAGCGATGCGTGGGGCTTTGCGAGTTCGACAGCGCCGGTTCCTGCGTGGCCACGGAGACTCGGACCAGACATATACCGGTAAGGGACCTTTCTCAGTTCTTCCTTTTACTCTATCGAGGCAGGAGACCGGTGCCGAGGCGAAACTCACTACCGGGATTGGGACTTTGCACTCTTTCCATTCATGTGTAGATCAGCGGTTAATAAAATTATAAAGAACCGTTAATGATCGTGTAGTAATGTGGGAACACTGGCCGGCAGTGCAGTGCACCCGGCACCCTGACATATCAGATTACAGTTATCTGATTGATGATTTAACCCACCATTCCTAAATGCGTCTTTTAAACACGTACAAGGCGTTACAGCTTTATCGCTTCTAAAGACTTAGGTCGTGGAAGCACCGGTCACCCATCCAAGAACGAGTGTTATCATCGCTGATGTATAAGCTACTACGCCACACACCGGTGGTTACCGGCCTTATCTCTGTCAGCACCCTTGACACACTTCTCTGTGTGCTTACTTGCGCAACGCACACCGATCTTAATGACATAACTTTATACGCATCTATTTTAGCTCGTGCCGGCTTAAGATCATTCAAAGAAATACTAAGTCATGTACATCTTTAGTTCCGGATCGTCTAGATGAGTCACGCGGCACGAGCTATGGTTGTGATAGTTCATTTACATATGCACGCTCTAGAAATAACCATTTGTCATATACTTACGATCATAATCCTTTCTCCAAACGAATTAGTGCAATTTTGATACATCTGCCACAATAGATTGGAGACTTCAATTTAGGTTTTATGGGATGTTTTTCTAATGTGAACATTTCTTTGCAGGTTCGAATATACAATGCAGAAACTAAAAGGGAAACTTGTGCGACGTACCCAGTGGAGGAGCACGTAAACTGCGGATGCTGCAACAAGGAAGCCAGTGAATGCGCCAGCCCTAAGATCTACGTCCCTCGTAAGTGCTCCTGCCAATGTCCCAACTCGGAGGAGAGGAGAGAGTGCCTCAGAAAGGTTCGTGAGACTCTGGATGTCGTCTGCACACTGTACCTGTCCGCACGCATGTTACAACCAACGCTACGCACCACTTAACATTATCTTTTTACTTTACTCCGCAACATAACACTTTTTCTGCTACTGTCTCGTTGTCCTAGTTTTTGTTTTTCTAAAAATCTTTACTTCTGAACTAACAACGCATTCTTTCAATTTCCACAAAGAATACTCAAAACTTTTTTCTTCCATAAATTTTCCAAATAACTGTAACCGTCCTTGTACTATTAATATATAAAATTCGATGTTGCATGATTATAATAATTTAATTTTTCATGTTGATTTTTCTAAAAAATACATGTTATTAATTTGTTGTCCATCATCACTAACTTTCGTTCTTGCGTAGATAAATATAACTCGTTTCAATTTCATCAACACATAATTAAATCGTCACTTAATGATCCCGAAACATTTGAACATCTGGGATTTCACGCTATTCCAATTAAAACACTGAGATCAGTGATGTACAATCAAATCTAACATCATCAGTAAAAACCCCACATTATACCATCAAGAACGGATCACATGAAATACCCTACTAAAACTAAGTGATTCTTTAAACTCAGCTATTTAGAGTCCGTATTTAGTATTTCGCTCACTCATGCTAAATATTTGAGTACAGCTTCCCTGATATATTTGCACAAGCCGCCGCGGCGTAATCATACACCTCAGACATTTCAAACTCTACACAGCCTTTAACTGCATCGACATCCATTGTCTTGTGAACTTAGCTTTCTGTGTTCTCTTTTCGTCATTTTTGCATGTTGCGTATGGAATGGATTTTTGTATTGTCAGAATGACCACTTGTTACTTTATCAGCTAAATTTTATCTAACTGCAGAATGTTTTAACCGAATTTTTTTTGGTGGTCATTTCTAACCGTCTCAAAGTCGAAATTACTAGAAATTATTAAGCAAATGATAAAACATCCATTACGCAATTTAAGAACATGCAATTTTATAACCAATTTGTTCTCGTAAACAGCAATCAGCAATTTCCTTTTCTTTGTTACAGCGGAACCCGAATATGAGGTGGAATCGATCTAAATGCATCTGCGAAGAGCGTCGAAAGACGCACGTATAAGCAATGAGAGAATTCAACGTGAATTACCTCGACATGTGGCCCAACTAGAGCCACGGCGTGACTGATTACTGCAGCTCAATAAAGCAGCGCTGAAACACAACAGGGACAAGATACAACTCAACGGGATAGAACCACGACTCAACCGCGAGACTCAAACTCATCAATGCGGAGCGAGTTACTTCAACCTGGCCGAGTTGCTACTCAACACTACTCAAATGGACCGGATGAGGAAGAAATCAATTTAAAAAAGATCTAAATAACTAACAAGACTTCCAAACTCACGTCTTGTGTAAAATGCAAATGACGGAGATCATTCTCTAACACCAAAATCTTCAAAACGATTGTGGTGATAAATATGTGTTGTGAACACTAGACACTTGAAAGATTCGAAATAACCGCCTGTATTCTAAAATTTTACTTCGAGTTCTTATAACTTGACAACTTTTAAACTAATTTGACTAAACTCCAAAAAAATACAGCTTTTTGGATAGCATAAGTCTTGAGTAAATTTTTGGAATACAACGGAACGTGACAGTATACGTAAACAAGCGACTGAGTAATGTGTCTTATTAGTTTTAAGTTCTCGAATCTGAGCAGTATTATAGGGATAAGTTATTTATTTAATTAGGTCTAAGAAAGTGGGGCCAAAAGGTGCTGTGAGTAGAACGTCACTACTTTGTTCCATGACTTTTTGGTTGTCTCATTTTGATGTACTTAATTTTTGAAACTCCAATATTATTAGCCTTTGTATAGTATAATAATAGGTTCTGTAAATATGCTCTTATTTAATGACATCACTATTCAGTATTTTGTGTGTGAGATGCGATGCTGATTGGGAAAGAGTCGAAAGGGAAGCGGATAAAAGCACAAAAAAAAACCTTCTATTGTATGACAACACAACTGATTTTTTTTACTCTAACATGTATTAATAACCGCTTAATTTATGAAATTAAGACGTATATTAATTAATTGTTCGATTGGTATATCAATTGATACTTTTATCCGCGACTTTACGACTTTTGAAGTGAATTAGCGAAAATTAGTTTTAATTTTTAGCGTAAATCAAATTTGCGCAATTCCTAAATTGTGATAATTATGATATTCTAATTCCAATTAGTTACTATTTAGGAATAATTTAAGCATTTAATGTATAGATTTGTAAGTATTTGCTTCTAGTCAAGCGATAACTTATTAAATATTGAACAGTGTAATATATCCGACTATTGTAAGGCAGCTCTCTTTTTTGTATATAAGTTAAGTTATTTATTTTACATTTTTACGTGTAGTATTGCATTTGTCTCCTGCCTCGCCCGTTTGTCGCTAGTCTAGTGCCAAAGGCAACAAACTCAGGTTCAACTAAGTATTTATTTTCTGTTAGGTTTAAGTTAATTTATTTTTTGTATTTGTGAAAACCGAGCTTTAAAAGCGATGGACATGAATAGTGTAATTTTTCTACGTTAGTTTTAAAAGCTGAAAATAAAATTTGTACTTAATTTTTTTACAATTTTGTGTTTGAATCCTATATCCTCTGAAAATGAAACACCTTACTTCTGATCACCAACTTCTAAACCGACTGGATGAAATTTCTATAGAACTAATCTAATAAATATTGGAAGATTACGTCCTTAATTTTACTCCAGTACTCGTCGGTCTTCGAAACATACAGAATTACACATACATAAATATACAGAAAATCCTAATAGTAAAGTAAGAACTGACGACTTTAGATAATCTCTTTCGAACAGTCGTAGAATGGACGAATATGATACAGAAATTGAGTTATGAGATAAATATAAGAAAACAACTGTATAAGAACTGAAGTCGTCTGAAAACCGACAATCTCTAATCACTGGTTGATCAGTGATTTTGAATACACAAAACTGTAAAAATAATTTGAAACAAACGCCATGAAACATTATTTTAATAATTGCTGATTCACTTTCACTACAGTAATTTAAATTATGCCAAATGAGATCGATAAGTACAGTGACAACTATGTTTTGTAATATACATACATAGGTACCTATCAATTAATGCCAGTCATATAAATTCCTTATTCCAATGACCAACATTAAATGACCAAAAAGGGGATAAAACGAATAAATTTTTTGACTGACTACAAGACCCCCTAGGGTCTCATTTTGTCGGAATCTGTTTTATGTACGTTCTCCTACTGCTTGAAAACACATGAACCGATTTGGGTTTTTTTATCTTTCCATCCTCCAAATAGGACCCTATTTACATTTTTTCGGGATCAGTTCGACGGTTTTTTGAAAAATCAACAAAAATATTAAAATAGGATAGGTACTTATATTGATGATAATTGTTCGTCAAGTACGAAATCTCCTTCCTAGTCTCTTCGGAGCAATGCTTTTAGATGCCCTACACAAAATGTAGACAACAACCATTTTTTCAAAAACTTTAGCATAAAATTAGTTTTAACCCACCTTAGATGAAGGAAATAAACTCCTTGAAGAAAGAAGTACCTTGGAGAAGGAGAGGAAGTTTTTTCCACAAGCTATAGGTACGGTCTATGTTTTGTTAGAAATTAGATCGGTCAACCGGCTGCATTTCTGCAAACTTCGCTGAAAATCTAAGTTGGAACACCTCTGAGTTTTAAGATCATAATTATTCAAAACAGTAAAAACTACAAAACGAAACTGGATGAAATTTGGTACAAATATAGATCTGGATAATTTTCTGGAATAACACATAGGCTACTTTTTATGTCAGAAAATAAGGGAATCGGGAACTACGTCTGTGAAACCGCGGGATGCTGCTAGTATAACATAAAATAAAATATTAAACAAAAACTATATATTTGAAAACAAGCTTTTATTCAAATGCTCTAAAACGAAGAAAATAAATGTTGAATGCAAACTGGTTCTAATATAACTCGCTAGATTTGTCGCACACTAACATTCTAACTAGACAACGGCAACGGTAAGAAACCAAATTTTTACGTTGCATTCCGTGCATTTTGCCTCTGCACTAATACAGAAACTGTATCGACACACAACTAACACTAACTAAGATATCATGCAACGAAACAAATTTGTTCGTACGTGCGTGCGTACACGGCTTAACACCGCACGACACCGCGCTCATCGCATAGAGAGGTGTGTGGTCGCAGCCTAAAAATTTGAAAAGAGAAACAGTAATACAAAATTTTTAGTAAATTCGAGTTAGCACAATACATACTCAGTACTCAATCGTTTATTGCTTCGTTATGTTACAGATAGAATGAAAGATAAAACAGATAGATTTGGTACACCACTTTTTGCACAAATTATTATGTAACGATTGGACCATAAAGGCATCGAGTGTCAGGAAACATCAAACACATGCATCACAGCTAGGAAAAAATCTTAGTTTTATTTTATACATTTTTAGAAGGCTTAATTTATCATGTATGATTTTGGAGGGAGTCCTGTCATCTTATGACTCGCTCCTTCGCACAGCGCCTGCTTGGAGATATACAATGTTTGATCCGTTTGCCTTGTAATTTCTCAAGCAACATTGCCCTTAAATCCGGAAGGTTATGTTACTCCTTGTTAGTAAAAAAACTGGTCGGCCTTCCCCAGGCTGACTTTACTAAAAATACCAAGATAAAGCATTCCACGAAACGAATCGCTTCAGTGTAAAATTAATTTTATCGACAGTTCAACTCATAATTTATTCACCCATGTTAACTCTTGACCTCGATAACAATTATTATGGTTTATAAGAATCATTAATTTCCTTGCTAAGGAAATGTGATTTTCCGAGAAAACCGGGACATAACCGCAGCTCACGGAAACATCGGCGGTGGCGAATAATTATTTATATGTAATAAGTAATTATTACGACCTGTTTTTTGTAATGGCTTTAACGGTAAATAACCTAGTTAATTTACTACAGGTTCAAGCCTGTCTAGGTATTATATTGGCTCTCCATCTATTGACCTGTTTATTATACCCTACGTAAAACATCAATGAACATATTTATTTTTGTTTTATTAATTACTAGCAGTGCCCCGTGGTTTACCCGCGTAGTTCCCGTTCCCGTTATTTTCCCGGGATAAAAAGTAGCCTATGTGTTCTTCCAGACTGTCATGTAACTTCCAAATTTCAGTCTGATCCGTTCATACGTTACGCCGTGATTGAGCAAAAAACATCCAAATATCCAAACATTCATACTTTGACATTTATATTATTAGTGGGACTAGCAGAAACTCCTGGCTTTACCTGGGAAAACATTTGTTTAACCAAATATAACGATGTCTAATCTTTTCTTATCCGTCAGTAGCTAACATTGCCAGATTCTATTCTACATATATACATCTACCAGCGGTTCACCCCGGCTTCGCCTGTGGTACATAATATATAACCTATAGCACTCAGGGATCACGCACATGTCCAACGGTGGAAGAATTTTTGAAATCGGTCCGATAGTTTCTGAGATAAACAAAAAACCTCTTCAGTACCTTATTTAACATTAGTATACATAGATATACGAGTAGATTTAATATTATTATATCTTTCTATTGTGAGTTCTTGAATGGCTTGCTAAACCAAATATAGTTTTGAAAAGTCTATTCCATGACGCACAGTGCAATACACCCTCAGCATTAACCAAAAATTATTGTGCTTGACCAATAAATTGCCTGATTTAAAGTGCCGGCGACGATGCCGTCTAATTTTAATAAATGCCGTGCTCCAAATTAAGCAAAGCTTTTATTATTATGGGATCCAGATAGCTGATATAATATCAATATGATAGTTTAAGATACATAACAAAATCTAGACACAGAACAAATATTTGCATTCTTCACACAAATCTTTGGCCTGGGTGGGAATCGAACCACACACAGACTTATTCGAAACTAACCCATGAAACTAGTCATATACAGGGCTATTGGTCATTAGCCTGCATCCTTTTAAGAGGATGTTAAGTAGGTACTTTACATACGTCAACTGATGTTCTAAAGTTTTTAAAAAATTGAATATATTTTTTCCCATACAAAATAAAAAAAAGTATATTGCGAGGTCTAAAAGCATCGAACTTTTCGTAACAATAGCGCACATGCTGTTTAATGCTCGATAAGTGATGTGCCAAAATGAATATAACACTAAACAGCCGCTAAACAGTGTCAGAGATGATAACAAACACTTTTTTTATATGTAGTTGTAACAAAAGTTGTAGAACAAAAGTTGTTTATTTAAATATACAGGACATGCCCTTAAATGGATGCAGGCTTTTTTATTACTAGTAACCCTGTATAGAAGTTATAGAACTCGCTTACTCGTTTCTCACCGTTTGAGCCAAAATTAAAATTATAACTGTTATTGATTGAATTTACTTTAGGAATCAGCTAATTGTTTAAGTTCAGTTTTTTTTGTATTTTTGTTAAGTTTAATTTATAAATGTAATAGAGTAAAAGCAGCTGTTTTTTATTATTTCTCCACCTCTGGTCTCTAAGAATTAAATTAATAAATTGTGACCTGCCATATCCCAATCACCATTTTATTGTAACTGTTAGGTACACATGTGATGTTGCAAGTTCCCTATTGATTCGCATAGTATCTTTAGCCCTAGAATTGAATGTCAAATAAATTACCTCCTAATATTAGTTACTACTAATCATCATTACACATAATATCACTGCTCCTAATATCACTTGTCATAATGGTATAGTATTACTAGTATTTGAAAGTCACAGGTAGCCTTAAACACCCTAACTATTGAGGAACATAAAGCTATATGCCATAAATATATAATGCCATAAGTTATAATGGGTCTAAATATTAGATATTCGATATATTGGTTATAACGAGGGTTTCCGGATGTAAATACAGTTAAGTATACGCTTTTCATACACATTTCACTTAGCTTAGTTGGCAAACGTTTCATTTAGAAAATATATCGAATGACATTATGTTTTTAGGGTTTCGTACCCAAAGGGTGAAAACGGAAAGGCTGTCCATCCGTCTGTCACCAGGCTGTATCTCAAGAACAGTGATAGCTGGGCAGTTGGCATTTCCACAGATGATGTATTTCTGTTGCCGCTATAACAATATATACTATATAATATACTAATAATAAAATAAAATAAATATTTAAGGGGGCTCCCATACAACAAACTTGATTTTTAGCGTTTTTTGTTCGATTAGTCCGTCCTAAAGAAACTAGATGGCGCCACTAGAAGACTAAAACGCGGTATATATGAGGTAAAATCAAAATTTTCGGATGAATGCATGTCTGCGGAAACTGCGAAAGTCTACGAGTATGTACACGGAATTTGCAATAAAGCCAAAAAGGTTTTCGCCGTTTATTTGCTAATGGTACGGAACCCTTCGTGCGGGAATCCCGCTCGCTCTTGGCCACTTTTATTTGTACTTTTTTTTGTATCATAAATTATTCTTGTTTATAAATTTAACATTTACATAAATGAAATTTTGCAACAAATATTTTGATTCAAATTCAAATATAGTATCTTCAAAAATATGAACATTAAATAGTATGACTAGGAACAATAGGCATTTTAACCATTATGCCCATGGCATTTATTACATGCAAATGATATGACAACATGGTCTTCTATTAGGTTTTTCCTTTTAAATAAATACATTTATTTTGAGTCAATTGATTAAAAAGGAAATTCTAATCTTCTGTATTAATAATTGCATTGATAGATTGAATGATCAAAAATAAATATATAATAACCTCAGGATCGGACAAAGCTTAATAAAATAGAGGAGTTTTATCCAACAGTGGGTCAATTAAAGTTCCTTTACAACAATACACACACATTATTTTTTGTAGTGGTAGGACTCTTAGCAGAGTCCGCCTGGGGAAATACCACACCTTTGTCAATTATTCTACCGCCAAGCAGTAATGTGCAAACATTACTGTGTTCCGGTTTGAAGGGCAATTTTTCCAGAGAAATTACAGGGCTTAGAGATATAACAATTTAGATCTCTGGGTGACGAGCCCAGTGCAGTGCTAGGTGATGATTTGGACTCCTCATATTCCTATAGCTGCGTGTCACTGTCCTGTCATGTGGCAGGCATGTTGCTTACCATTATATACCCTGCTCGTCTCGTCACAATTTAAAAATTTCACTATTAACGATGTAAATGTACAAAGCTAAAAACAGTTTGTTTTGTTACCGTTTTGGAACGATTTATTTATAAATGAGTAAAATACAAATTTAGCTTTTTTATGGCTAGTGTGATTCAGGATAAACGCTCACACGTCGTAGCCTATCGCTACGGCGCTACGTCGTAGCAATACTCCGAGGAAAACCATACTAAAAATAACTTTAAATTAAATACCTACAACGCTACCGAAATAAATCGAAGGATACGAGCTAAGTATATGAATTAGAAATGATCAAGTAGGAGGCAAAACCTTGGCGATAGTTATGCTTAAGTTCAATAATAAATAATCGATAATTGTTAAATATTCTAAAAATATCGAGGAGCATGACATGCTTTTCTTTCCGACGTGCTTTTATTTTTATGGTATTAAAAAGTCAAAATCAGTAATGTAATATTGACTTCTACTACACATTCTCTGTGGTTTAAAAAAATACTTAGTTGACATGTTTATTTATTGGTAAATTAAGTATTATATCAGCTGTCTGGCTGCCATAGTACAAGCTTTGCTTAGTTTGGATTCAGATGGTTTTGTGTGTGAATTGTCCACCAATATTTGTTTATTATTATTAAAAAAATCATATTATACTAAATCTACTCCACCATACGACAATATTTTAAAGAAAATACTGTAATGAAGCTGAAGTATTGAAGAAATGTCTAATAGTTTTTTTCTAACCATATATGACTCAAACGGCGCAAATATGCAACCTCCGGAAGTGGTTACATATTTGAGCCCTTTGGGGTTGAGACATTGGGCCCGTGGGGCCGAGAGCTCACCTCTCTTCAAAAGCCTTTCCGCGCACTTGGTCGAAACGACGCATGACCAAAATGCTGCCGTTTATTTGGCCCAACGCATAAGCATTGCCATTCAGCGTGGTAATGCCGCCAGCATGCTGGGTACGCTTCCGATTGGTAGTGGGCTTGAACATCTTGACTATATGTAGACCTTCATTGGTCTATGGATAATTCAAGGTGTGGTGAGTGTAAATAGTTAGGTATGTAGCGTAGTGTAGTTCTCATTGTAAGTATTTTAGTTTTTCCAAATAAAGGCTCTGCCCGATTAAAAAAAAAAACAAATCTAGTCAAAAGGAAATTGCAGTAGAAATATCTTCTCACGAAAGTTCCAGTGTCCAAACTGATAGATGTCGATGACCACTTCCACGGAAAAAAGTAAAATTATGATATAGGTACATTACTTGCTAAGAAATATTATGTGAAAAAAATCGAAATTACATACGAGTAGGTCAACGACCCTAGAGTCCATGGAGTGCCTAATTAAAATATTAAAATAAAAAAATCAAAGATATTAATCATCCTATTAATGCCTGTCATAACCACAGTTAGTACTAGACATAGACAAGGAAGTTCTATGAAACCTTTAATAATTGCTGTAATTTTCACCAAATTTTTACTATTAGGTAGCTAGAAAAGACTAGCACTTGACACATCTAGTCCAATATAGTCCACAACCTTAATATCGGATTTACCTCACAACTTGGCAAAAAACAAGTTTAAAGATTTAGATTGATTAATTAGTTTTATTTATATTAATAATCATTGATTTTTCAAAATAAATACAACTCTCTGGAAGAATGTGAGATTTTGCTTATCTGTGGCGGATATCTTGACGGGAAATCCATTAATATAATTAAAGTGCGCACGTCATCAGCCCACTGCAAGAATTCACACTCAATCATTTGGTATCTGAGATTTAACCTGATATCAGAGTTATTATTTAACAGAATTCTAGGTAGGTTTTTGTGACGTCGCGTCCTACGTCCATTATCACACTTATCTGGAATTAGACGCAATAGCTGTCTTAGACCTACAACCGGTACAAAACTACCTCAAACGCTGTGGATTGTTCATGGTCACTCAGAGACTCAGACCATGCGTGAAAGAGGAATGGGAATATAGATAAGACGAATGACAGAGCCTAGTGTAGAAAAGAAAAATATTTGCCGACCTTTTTTAATGATTGATAAAGACTAGGAAAGGGATGACATTTTCTTACAAGTATAAAAATACATCCGTTTTTTATTGGGAAAATTATGTAGTTAGGTAGGTATATCCACAGAAATCTAAATAATAAGATTTCTGTGGGTATATCGGACTTTACAAACATTGAACTATTTATTCCCTTGACAGAATTTTAAATGATAAAATTCAATTAAAATGTTCTTTCCAAATTCAAATGGAGATTTTATTGATTGACATTCTGCAATTTCAATTATTCAGGAATATGAGGTACAGAATGAATAGTCAATCGATATTTGTATTTTATGCATTCCTTATATTATGTTTGAGTTATGTAATTGTAAAATATAATTAACTTGAAAACTAACCAACATTTCTATGCTTACTCAGCAGAACCTAGAGGTTCTAGATAGGTACTACTAGCACTACATAAACTCTGTAAATAATACCTAAATGAATTTTCTCGTTGTCAACAAACTAGCTGGTCAACAAAAATCTGGCGCACATATTGGTGAATCTCTAACAACTTAGTTTTAAACATGATTTATCGGAAAATGTACAACGAAAAATCTTTCCATGTTTCATTCGGCAATATTTGTCATAGTGATATTAGGTAGAAAACTCTCATTTGGATAGACCTTTAGAATAAGGACGTTAATTAATAAATAGAAGATTTTTATACATATTATATATCTCAAATTCTCAATGAATGTTAAATGTCGATAGCAAGGTCTGTTGGTATCTAACTATTGCGATATCGGAACCAATAGTCCGCCAAATTTCACAGTTTTTATCCCAGTTCGCTATTCTTTTGGCGACCAAACAAACTAATAAACTAACCTCACACACACCTAAGTACCGTGATTGGCGTTCACTTTTCATTTGACACTTCTCATTTGCAACGCAATCAACAATAATGTTTTTAACTTTTAAAGGTTTACACTTGACCGCCATCCCGCCTGATGCCAAGCGACGACGCGGGCTACCATGGAGCGTGTTTACATACTTAGAAGAAACTGATTCGCTCTTGGTTTGATATAGCTTTTGAATAAATGAAAGAAAAAACACAACGATTGTAACCGACGTTCAACAGCTTAGACGATCTATCCACAAAAGTGGATGCAGAAAAGTAGTTTTTCCGAAAAAAAAACAGAACCGACTTCAATTTAAAATTATATTCAGACACTAGACCTAATTTCATAAGAAGCTATCTATCACTAAGCCGTCTAGATAAATGAAAGTATATTTTAGTTTATGGTTCACATTTCAAAAACCACCTCACCTCTTTCGATAAAATTTAGGTATATGCAATCTCCTCTAAACTATGATCTACCAAACAAAAAAAATACTATTTAAAATCGATTCACAATTGGCGGAGCGATCACGTAATACAAATACAACAGAACAAATAAAAAATGTCTGTCTGTAAAGTCGGTTTACTGACGATAGAACGTGACAACGTCTTAAGAAAATACTGATGGAATGGTAGCATTTTTCAAAAGAAAATTTTAATTTCATTTGTTTATAGTCCAGTAACTTTGTCGCCTGAATGTATGGAGTAGGAGGCGTTAAATCCGGTAGATCTGATTTTTTGCAGACTGGTTTATGGTGTTGGCCTAATGATTGTCCCAAGTTTGTGACCTCGAGCGACGAACGCAACTTTGTCAAAAATCAAAAAAACCGCGAAAAAATCGTTTATTTTTCAAATTTTGGCGATTATAACCCTAAACGACTAGTTTTTGTAAAAACTTTCTTATGGCGTTTATAAAGTAGACTAAATTTGCTACAATATGATACTAGAATTATCTCTGTACACTCAATAGTTTCTGAGAATAAGTCTTTCAAAGTTTATAATTTTTTTCGTACTTCGCAATTTGTAGCAATATTTTAACTCCTACTTGACCACTTTGTGACACAGTTACGGCGGTTTTTAACCTCCGACCAAAAAAAGAGGTGTTATAAATTTGACGTCGAAGTCTGTCTGTCTGTCAGACAGACACACATACAGGTCTGTCTCTATGTGTATCTGCCTGTGTTTGTATCTGTCTATGGCACCGTAGAGCTCAAACGGATGGGCCGATTTCGATGCGGTTTTTTTTATTTGAAGATACATTTTTGTGTTGATGTTTTGAGCTATTTTTGGTTAATATCGATTCAAGATGGCCGCCTCCACCAAATGACAGACCAAATATTTCATCACAATCTACCTCAATATGGATATCAAATGAAAGGGCTTGACTAGTAGAGTACTATACAGTATAACAAATTTCAAATAAAAAAATGGCGAACTCCATAATTTTTTTTTTCACTAATGCCTTAATATGGGTATCAAATGAAAGGGCTCGACTAGTAGACTACTATGTACTATGACAAATTTCAAATCTATGATGGCCGCAACCACAAAATGACGAAATACGTTTCTTTTTTCACAACTACCTCGATATGGTATAAATATAAATTTTTCATAGTGTATAGTAGTCTACTAGTCAAGCTCTTTCATTTGACACCCATATTAAGGCATTAGTGAAAAAAAAATTTATGAAGTTCGCCATTTTGTGATTTGAAATTTGTTATACTGTATAGTACTCTACTAGTCAAGCCCTTTCACTTGATACCTATATTGAGGTAGATTGTGGTGAAATATTTGGTCTGCCTTTTAGTGGAGACGGCCATCTTGAATCGATATTAACCAAAAATAGCTCAAAACATCAACACAAAAATGTATTTTCAAATAAAAAAAACCGCATCGGAATCGGCCCATCCGTTTGAGCTCTACGGTGCCATAGACAGATACAAACACAGGCAGATACACATAGAGACAGACCTGTATGTGTGTCTGTCTGACAGACAGACAGACTTCGACGTCAAATTTATAACACCTCTTTTTTTGGTCGGGGGTTAAAAACCGCCGTAACTGTGCCACAAAGTGGTCAAGCAGGAGTTAAAATATTGCTAAAAATTGCAAGGACGAAAAAAATTATAAACTTTGAAAGACTTGTTCTCAGAAACTATTGGGTGTACAGAGACAATTCTAGTATCATATTGTAGCAAATTTAGTCTACTTTATGAACGCCATAAGAAGTTGTAAAAAGTTTTTACAAAAACTAGTCGTTTAGGGTTATAATCGCCAAAATTTGAAAAATAAACGATTTTTTCGTGGTTTTTTCGATTTTTGACAAAGTTGCGTTCGTCGCTCGAGGTCACAAACTTGGGACAATCATTAGGCCAACATCATAAACAAGTCTGCAAAAAATCAGATCTACCGGATTTAACGCCTACGGTAATGTATAAAGTTACTGTACTATTAATAGATTTGTATGTAAAAAGTAATCAGTAGAATTTAGTCATTTTCAATCAAAACAATGCAAAAAAGCTTTTAGATGCCGGGGATCGAACCCGGGGCAATTCACATGCAAAGCGAACGCTCTACCACTGAGCTACATCCCCGCTTGAACTACTGGTCGAAATAATTAATACAACTGTAACAAACATGCGGCGAGGTAACGCCCGACGGTAACGACCGACGGTAACGCGGTAACGGTACATGACGTCATGTTTTGTGGGCGTGCAGCCGGCTTACAAACCGAATTAACAAACCCGCTCCTTTTCTGAAGCCAAATAAACTTACATACATATTACATATACCTATGGGTATGAATATAGATTAAGTATTAATAATTCAAAAAAATATTTAAAATAATGTTTGGGTAGAAACGAACCTTGTTTTCTTTTAGGTCAACCGCCATTTTCCAAAACACCACTAGATCACAAAGACACTTTTTAATTTCAATTTCACAAACGGCGGCAATTTGTTTACTTAAATTTTGGCCATTATTGTGACTCGCAGAAGTCGTGAGTGGTGTTAATGTGATATTTAAAAAATAAACCTTTAAAATATGGCTGACGAGACCTTGATATGGATGTAGTCAGTTCTATCATTAGCGTCATAAATAAGTTAACGTCGGACAGATATTGTTGATCGACTAATTGTTAATCACCGATAATTAATTCAACTGATTGTAGAATAGTCATTAAATTACGTAATTAAACTAGAAAAATAACAGTCGGCGAAAAAAAACATAACAAAATATTTTCTTGACAATAAGTGATTTTTGAACAGGACATTTTTGTAGTGGTAGGACTCTTGGCAGGGTCCGCCTGGGGAAGTACCACACCTTTGCAGAATAACTTCTACCGCCAAGCAGTAATGCGAATACATTACTGTGTTCCAGTTTGAAGGGCAATGTTTCCAGAAAAAGTACAAGGCTTAGAGATCTTAGATCTCTGGGTGACGAGCGCAGTGCAGTGCTAAGTAATGATTTTGACTCTTCATGTCCCAATAGCTGCGTGCCACTATGCTGTTATGTGGCAGGCGTGTAGCGTTCCTACGGGCACATGTCCTGCTCGTCTCGTCACTCTTTATTAAAAAAAAAATGGCTGTCATAGGAACTGCCGATAGAAGTGAAAACTTATAACTCAGAATTTTATAGCTTAACTTGAAAACTACACGGGTGTAACCGGAGGGCATGGCCTCGCATTCATGGCATGGCCATCTAGAAATGCGTCAGCATTTCCCAGTAGTTACGCATTTCTAGATGGCCATTCCATGATGGCGAGGCCACGCCCTTTCAGCATTTCCCATTGGCTAACGCATTTCTAGATGCCCAATCCCCAAGGTCCCGAGTTTACCCGAATATTTCTTATCATACCCGAGCGTGATGGTAGAATAATTCAATTTACAGCCCACTAAAAATGTATCTAGGCGCGCCTAAAGAAGTTTTCACTTCAAAAAAAAGTCAGAAACGTCGTCTACCCATTAAATATTTCACGCAGCTATTTAAACTTGAAGAATTATATTATAATTTTAACAAACCGACTTCAAACAAAAAACAAAAAAGTAAAAAAAAAATTATTTAGCACAAAGGCATACGTATTTTGATTTATTGAAACAGAAATGATTAAATAAATATTTTACCATTCTGAAGTCGGTGCCAAGTGAAACAATTAGAGCTAAAGCTAATATTAGTAGGTATTTTTTTGTTATATTTCGAAATTTGTATACTTATTGAGAATATTCGTTATGTATTTTTACAATTTATGTTCATTGACCATCTTCATCTTATCTTTACAATTTTCGAAACTTCTCATTATATATATTACAAAATTTTTCATAGGCTATTTGCGGTATGGCCTTTAGCTCATTCAGCGAATTTTCTTTTATGGTTTCTATCGACTCAAAACGTTTTCCTCGAAGTGGTAATTTTAACTTGGGAAATAAAAAAAAGTCAGACGGTGTCAGGTGAATACGGTGCTTGGTCGAGAACTTTTGTAGAATTTTTCGCTAAAAACCCTTTCACTATAATGGCTGTGTGTGATGGTGCATTATCATGGTGCAGCATCCATGAGTTGTGTTGCCACAAATCTGAACGTTTTCGGCGGATACTCTCACGCAAACGCTTCATGACGCCTAAATAATATTCTTTATTCACTGTTTCTCCCTCTGGAAGGAATTCGGAGTGAACCACACCACGGTAGTCAAAAAAACTGTCAGCATCACCTTGATTTTGGAGTGACTTTGCCGTGGTTTTTTGGGTTTCGGCTCGTGTTCGAGACGCCATTCTGAAGAGTGTTGGCTTGTTTGCATGTCGTACTCATAAACCCATGTCTCGTCGCCAGTTATTATACGTTTCATAAAGTTCGGATCCGTAGAAGCTCGGGAAACCATGTCTTCAGCGACATGCTTTCGCTGCGCTTTTTGAACAAAATTGAGCTCTTTTGGAACTAGTCGAGCGGCGACGCGCTTCATGCCTAAAATGTCAATGAGAATGTTGTGGATGGACTTAAAAGATATGTTCACCTCACTAGCCAACTCTCTCAGACTCATACGTCGATTTTCGAGCACTAGCTTCTTGATTCTGTCGATGTTTCCTTTGGTCGTAGCGGTTGAAGGTCTACCAGAACGAGGCAAGTCTACTACTACTTCTCGGCCTTCTTTAAAAGCCTTATACCATTCATAAGCCCTAGTTTTCGATATACACGATTCGCCATAGGTATTTCGCAACATTTTTAGTGATTCACCACATGAAATATCATTCGAAACACAAAATTTAAGGCACACTCTTTGTTCAACAATATTTTCCATTGTAAAAATCGCCAAGAACTCAAAACTATGACCAACAAAAAGTGAAGTTTAAAACAAATTTAATGACAAATCCCGCTCCAACTTTGCGCGCTCAATCAGTACAGTGCTATCAACATGCAGTAAAAAAATTAGAACGACCTCTTTTACACGGGTCTTTTTATTGACATATTCCCGATACTTTTTACACAGAGTAGTAGATGTATGGTAACTAGTAGCGCACCGCGGTTTCATCGATGCCGTTCCCGTTCTCGTGCTTATAATATATATACCAAATATATATAATATGCATAATATGTGTACCAAATTTCAACCCGATCTGTTTAGCTGTTCGGATGTGATGGAGCAACAAACTCCCAAATATCGAACTTTTCACATTTATAAGTAGTAGCGACTCACAGTTTTACCTGCGCAGTTCTCGTTCTCAATATTTTTCTGTGATAAAGAGTAGCATTCGTGTTATCCAGAATATAATCTAACTGTTTTCCAAACTTCTCTATTAATAAATCTATTAAGACGTTCCAACGTAATGGAGCAACAGACATCCAAAAATCTGAACGTTCAAACATAAGCCTTTATAATATTAGTACTTTTTTTTTTTACCTCGGGTTTTCTCAATTCATTTTTTTGTTAAGGTTGCTTTTATCTGCGATAACTTCAAACTCTGAATCCACAAAGCACCAGCCGAATCCTCAGAACAAATTCACAAAACAACTGCTCACTTAGTTACCTAATAAAGTTTTTATTCTTGGCGGATATTTATATCAGTGGGTTATCCCTACATACTGTGAACTGGTATCATAGTTAATTACTTGCGTACAATGTCCAGTGAGAATTTATACCATTTTAAAAACGAAAACATAGTCGAGTTACGTTTGTATTTCATAATTGAAACATAGAAAATTCCGTGGGAAAATTTCAATTCCATCTTTTCGCCGACTCGTTACAAAGTTGGTCGCTCAGTACATTGTTTCGGGTCTACCTAATTTGATGCTCGTTTTTGTACTGTTTTGCGTATTTAGCTATTATTTATTCTGTGGTCATGACTCACAGATTACAGTAACATCTATCACGTTAAAATACGTAACTTCAAATGTTGTCTGTTTGTTGGGTTGTATAGAGTGTAAATTAAACCAAAAGGGCTATATTCACCTCATCATTAAAAAAATTAAAAAACGTAGTGGACTACTACTGACTAGAATTCTGAAATGTGCGATTTACAATTGTCAGGTCATATGTTCGGAACCCGCCCGTAGCTCTGAATATGTTTTCAAGTACAGCTACAGTACGAGTTTATCAACACCACTGGTTTTAACGGTGAACGAAAACATAGTGAGAAAACCGACATATTCAAAGAAACTTTCGAGGTCGTACGTTATCCGCCAACTTGCATTGCCTGAAAGAGATCGCTTTCAGCAATAAGGCTGTCTCACTACTTTACAATATATTGTTTATTTTTGCTGTGTATCCATTTTGGCGTGTTAATAAAGAGGCTATCATGAGGCTAGCGTAGTAGATTATGGCTGTCTCTCTTTTCGAGAGAAGGCCCCGAGTCCAACACTGGGAACAATTATTTTAGGGGACTCATTATCCTATTAAATCAATATAAGCAATGTTTGCTATGGCCCCAACTGTAAATATTGAAAAAAAATGCAGTCAAGTGCCCCTTGGGTACAGTAAACTTTAGAAAAAATAAATTGGTTGCCTGTAAAGTCGGTATACGGGCGAAAGTTTTACGTGACAACGACTTTGAGTGGTAAAATAATTTTAATGTGAATATTCATTCGTATAGTAGGAAGAAGGATGAAATAATAGTAACAATTTAAAACATTTATTTATACAAAGAATTATATTTAAAACATTAAAGACTTAAACATCAAATACAGCATGGCACAGAAAGAAATAGACCAACTGATATCGGCAATGAATAGTTTAATAGGTCTTAGTCCCTCCAAGCAACGGCAATCGATTTCTGCTGCAGACCTATTGTCGGCCACAACTACGTCACTCACAAGTGACGTATCCTGTATGATAGGCCCCGACCATGCTACATCCTTATCATTAGTGTACAACAACAGGCAATCGAACATAAATTCATCAACTGGTACGACTGCTAATGCTAGCGTGTTTCAAGATGTTTTTAGTCAACAAACTGAACAAGATGTAAGTGGAATCGAAAAAACCGGCAAAGTTGAACTTTTCTGCGACGGAATTGGTGTTGGGTTAGGAAATATTTTCAACCATGTAAATATAAATAATAATCAACTGACTAACACGTGTATACCAAATATAACTTTTCACCAGCTAATAGATAAAGTAGTGGTCAGTAAATTTAAACAAAAGTCAGATGTTGTAATAATGATGGGTAACTCATTGAGTACTACTAAAAGAGATCTTGTAAATTGTATAGAATCATTAGTGGATTTTCACAGTTCGGGCACACCCTCGTCACTGGCTAAACGGCGCGAGCTAAGTACCTACTCGTTCGGGTCCTCCCGGGTGTATTAAAATCACAAGGCCGCCGGCCGTTTGCCCGAGTTGACGTGCGAACGAACGCTGAGTGCGCGCATAAATAATGTCGCGGCGTTATTGTATTGTGAATGGCTGCAATCTGCAATAGCAAGAAACTAAAATGTAGAAGTAATTTATCTTATTTTAAATTGCCGAAACAGGAAGCAAGGGAAGTGTTTTTGTTAATATTTATTTTTGATTTAAATTTTGGTAGGTTTCAAATTTCAATCGAACAGAATATAGAAACAGTAGTGTGTAATATGTATAATATTTATTTTGAATAGATACAGTAGAGGTTATGCATACACATTATTTAGTCTGAAATACCTTTTACCCCATCTTTATTATGTCTCATTAAGTTTAGTAAAAAATTTGACGAGATATTTTTTGAATATTATAATAATGAATGAATTACATAATGAATGATACTAATTTGTTCATTTATTCGATGGTATGAAAACAACTTACAACTACCTACATTGTATAACCAAAATAAACTTCAGTATCAATTGACTATAAAACGTACCTACTTAAAAAAAAACTATAGAATTTTTAACCGAATTCAAAGAAGGAGGCGGTTCTGGGCTTAATTTTTATTGGATGTAAGTATGTTTCGCGATAGCTCAGCTAATTGTGAACCATTTTTTAACCCCCGACTAAAAAAGGGTGTTCTAAGTTTGACGTCGATTTTTTTAAAAAGGTTTATTTTTGTGCGGTGGTTCTTAGCTATGTTTGGTTAATATCGATTCAAAATGCCCCCCTCCACAAAATCGCGGACAAAATATTTCTTCACAACCTACCTCTATATGGGTATCAAATGAATGGGCTTCTCTAATGGAGTACTGTAGTGGTAGGACTAATAGCAGAGTCCGCCTGAGGAAGTACCACACCTTTGTCAGTTCTTCTACCGCCAAGCAGTAATGTGCAAATATTACTGTGTTCCGGTTTGAAGGGCAATGTTTCCAGTGAAATCACAGGGCTTAGAGATATAACATCTTAGATCTCTGGGTGACGAGCGCAGTGTAGTGCCAGGTAATGATTTGGACTCTTCATATTCCAATAGCTGCGTGTCACTGTGCTGTTATGTGACAGGGATGTTTCTTACCATCAGGCACATGTCCTGCTCGTCTCGTCACTCTTTATTTTAAAAAACACAGTAACGTTTGCACATTACTGCTTCGCGGTAGAATAACTGGCAAAGGTGTGGTCCTTCCCCAGGCGGACTCTGCCAAGAGTCCTACCACTACTACCACCTACCACCATTTCGTACAACCCTAGCACGTTTGGTCAATGACGTAAGCAGACGACAAGTCACACGGTGCGCACGGCATTTACAACTCTGCGTGAGTGTGTTAAGGTGTATTTTTGCTTACAAGTAACAGTAGGTAAGTAGTTTACGACAGTTTAGGTTATTATCGTGTAGGTATTTGCACTTTTGTATGGAAGTGATGCATCTGTTACGAAGTAACTATTTTCTGATCTGTGGTTCGGGTAAAGTTGGTAAAATTGTATTATGTACATTTCCTTATTCGACTTCTTTGAGCGATAGACAAAATCAAAAAATATATTCTTTGAATGTTATTTTACACAACCTTATTTCAAACAAAGGCGGCGATTTTATATTATTTGATATTAATAATTTTATACACAATTTTGTATTGTCCAATGGGAAACAATTCTTAGCCCGACACTTAAAAGTTAAAATAGCTAAACTGATTGTTTTTACATTGTCAAACGAGCAAAAAAGGAAATTTCAAAACTTGACAAATATTGCGACAACCAACAGTGACTGTTTAAACTGAAATCCCTGACAACAGAGAGGCCTCATTATGTTACAACAAAGCGTCGTAATATACTAGGTCCCCCTTGCAACAAAAGAACTGTTACTCAGAAGGTTCAAGAGAACACCGTTTATATTTTATACCAGAATATAAACAGGCTGTTAGGTAAACTAGAAGAAATAGAGCTATTCTTAGAAAGCTCACACAATTACGATGTAATTTGTTTCACTGAGACCTGGTTATCGAAATGTGAATTGAATTTTTGCCTAAACAATTATACAATAGGTAGTATATACTATAGAAAATTGGCAATAGGAGGTGGTTGCATAATGTTTGTAAGCAACAATGTGAAATATAAGTCCCGAAAAGATGTAGAAAATATAACCGTTGAACGCCATTGTTAACTAGCTTGCGTAGAATTGGATCGATATGTTGTTTTATGCGTTTATAAGCCACCTAGTGCCGAAATTGAGATCTTCCTAACTACTTTAGAGGAAGCATTGAGTAGAATATCTAAGAAAAATAAACAAATTGTGATGTGTGGAGACTTCAACACAGACATACTTTCGGAATCTCGTAATAAGAGCAATATATTAATGTTATGCCAATCGTTTAATTTGACAAAAGTGTTCACGGAACCCACAAGGGTCGCAGTAACTAAGAAAGGTTGTTCTGCAACCTGCATTGATAATGTTTTTGTAAACTGTGACACATATACATTCATTCTGAAGTCCTAGATTGTTTGCGTTCGGACCATAGGGGCTTGAGCATTTCTCTTCCTGCCTGTATGAAAAGGGCGGAAGAGAAAGTGCTTGTTAGACCCATTACATTGTCCCGTATGTCAGCTTTAAATACCGCGATATCTAATCATTTTTCGAACAATTTTTTCGACATGACTATTGATGATCCTAATCGTAATTATTCTGAGTTTTTTAAAATGCTGAGTACACATTATAATAATATTTTTCATACCAAATTAATTAATATTAACGCAAAACCGAAGTTTGCCGAATGGGCAACACCAGGACTTATTAAAAGTCGAAACAATCTTTACAATTTATATAAACTAAAGACATACTGCAACGACGATGCAACAAAAGTCTATGTTAAGAGGTATTCAAATATTTTTGGAAATTTGTGTATTCGAGCAAAAGCAATATTCATTCGGGATCAAATTAAAAACTCCAACAACGTGATAAAAAGCACGTGGAAGATAATAAACAAGGAGTCTGGTAAAACCAAAAGTCGTGAAATGATGCGCGCAGTTCGGGTTGGCGAAAATGTCACTACAAAAAAATCTGACATTGTAGATGCTTTCAGGGCTTATTTTGCTGATATTCCCTTAGAGACAACTAAACACCTAACTTCGTCTCCCTCTCTTGCAGAGGAAATGTTGACAGAAAATGTTGATTGTCCTTCATCTACATTTTATTGCCAGTGCAATACTAAAAACGTTCAAAGACATTAAAGTTAAGAATACAGAGGACTTATGGGGATTATCTGTTAAGGTACTTGAGGGGATAATTAATAACATTGCCCCATATTTAGCAGAATTATTTAACGAATGTATCAAAAATGGCACATTTCCTGACATGATGAAGTATAGTAAAGTGATACCCTTGTTTAAATCTGGAGACAAAAACGAACTTGGAAACTACAGACCCATCTCGGTTTTGCCCTGCATCAGCAAAATATTCGAGAAACTAGTTCTCAAGCAACTTTTGTCTTATTTTAATATTAATAACCTTTTACATAGTAACCAATTTGGATTTACAAAAGGACGTTCCACTACCGATGCAGGTATTGAACTAACCAATTATATATTGAAAGCCTGGGAAGACCATCATGACGTTCTAGGAGTATTTTGTGACTTATCAAAAGCTTTCGACTGTGTTCATCATGAAACTCTTTTGAAGAAACTGCAGTTCTATGGGGTATCGAAACCAGCTCTAAATTTTATTTCTTCATATCTTAAAGACCGTGTACAGATAGTCGATGTTGACGGTGAGCAATCAAATGAGTCGCCTATAAGAATGGGTGTACCACAAGGTTCCATACTTGGACCTTTCCTGTTTCTTATTTACATAAATGATCTACCTTTCATGATTAAGAAACATAAAAATATAGAAATAGTTATGTTCGCCGATGATACATCACTTCTATTCAAAGTGAAGAGAGGAATAAACGATTTCACAGAAATTAACGTAATTTTAGACATTGCGTACAAATGGTTTGATGCAAATAATCTAGTACTTAATCCAACTAAAACGAAATGTATAAAATTCTCACTCTGCAATGTAATGTGCGATAAACTTGATATAAGACTGAAAGATGAACTCATCGAACCTGTACAATCTACTCGATTTCTGGGTATTTCAGTAGATTCAAAGCTTCAATGGGGTCCTCACATAGAGACACTGGCTGACCGACTTAGTTCAGCTGCCCACGCTGTTCGTCAAATTAAAAAAATATCGGACGTCGCAACAGCTAGGCTTGTTTATTTTGGCTATTTTCATAGCATTATGTCCTACGCGATTTTATTATGGGGTTCAGCTGCGGACAGAAACTCAGTTTTCATATTTCAAAAGAGAGCAATCCGTGGTCTATATAATTTATCAGCTAGAGATTCAGTACGGGAGATTTTCAAAACTATAAACATATTAACAGTCCCTTCATTGTATATTTATGAATGTATAATGTATGTAAGAAAAAATCGAAGTCTACTGAAGAAACTAACTGATCTGAATCCAAAAGCGCACCATAAGCACAAAATTGTATTTCCTAAGTGCAGACTTCAGAAAACAAATAACTCTTTCAAATGTAATGGTATTCGCTTCTATAATGCAATCCCTGCACAAGTCGAAGGTCTTAATGAAACAAAGTTTAAAAATGAAATAAAAAGCTACCTATTGAGCAAGGCATATTATAATATAGATGACTTTGTTAAAGATAGTAACGTATGGAAGAGAACTGTGTTGAAACTAGAATCTTGTAATAAGGTAAAGTAATAGATTTATAAAACTTTTGATGGAACATTGTACTCATGTAGTATCTGTATACTGTATGTATTAATTATTTGTTATTTTGTCTTTGACAAAGCCTTTTTACAGCTGCAATTGATTGACGAGGCTCCTTTACAGCTTTATTCATTTTGACATTGTTATTTTATCTTATTATGTACACGGATTCTTATGCCTTTTTGTTAATGACGTTACCAAGTGTTCTTATGAATTTATGGTTCGAATAAATGAATTGAATTGAATTGAATTGAATTAATTTATACAAAGAATCTCGCACTGAATTTCATATTAACAAAATTTTTACCTTTACACATACATACGTATTTATATACAAATATACATACAATAACTTGCAGTACATTTGCGTACAATGAAACAGCGTTTACTACAACTTAACTTGTTCCTATCTGAGTGATTTTGTTGAGGATAGGGCGATGATAGGAGAAATATAAAATGAAAGGAAGTGTTTCTGCTGTAATGTGCCTAGAAAATGTCAAGTCAATGGTTGTTCCTTTTAACGTAGTAGACTTAGACATATCTGATACGCAATCAAGATTAAACGTATCTTTAATGAATTTGAGAAACTTGTCATCAGACTTCACGTTTTGGTTGAAGTCACCGCATAGAAGAATCGGCATATTAGGATCAACTTGCAGGAACGGTGGCACGTACTGGCTGTTATGCACGTATGGAAGAAGTGCCTGGTGTAGCAACATTCCGATGTCTTGTACACTTGATCCTGGATGAATATAAACAGCACCGAGCACAAATTTGAAGGTCAGCGGTAAAGCAAGTAACTTCAGCCAAGCACAAGTCACCGCAGGTTTTGATAACTCGAGCAGTGTCTGTGACCGCAACATCGATCACTTTTCCTGTTGATATTGATGATAACCTACGATAGATCGCTACTCCACCTGCTGCGTTGATGTCTGAGTTTGTTCGATTATTCTTCCTTGATATGCACTTATAATTCTTGATTGGATGTGGTTCACAAGTGTCGCGCATCCACGTTTCGGTCAGTACTAAATAGTCAGATCTTGGAATCACTGTATCTGTTTCAATGTCTGTGGCATGAGCACTCAAATTTTGACAATTGATGTTCGTCACGATAGTTTGTCCAGCACTGGTAGCATCGTCACAGAATTTGACTGCCTTTTTAGTGGTGGTTTGCAAAGTGTGTCCTTGGAGTCGAATATATTCAGTGCGAATATCTCGTGTAGTTTGTGAGTCGTTTCCTTCGCGCCCATGTTTGAAAATCAAAGGAGAGTCCTTCTCCGTGATGATATGCAATCCGTTGATACTCGTTACGCGGCTCATGGCTACATATACTAATTGTTGTGGTTGCTTGGAGGAGTACTTGTCATGTTATATTATCAGTCTGAAATTATTTACCTTTGCTGTTTGAATTGTTGCGATGGACGAAACTACCTTCACATTATCATTACACAATCGTTTTACAATTAACTGGCAACGTGTAAACTTGTATGCAGGCGCCTAAGCGAATCGGCGACTCGGGCATGGTTAGCCCGCCTAAGAGCGAGAGAGACAGACATAAAAAGTGAAAGGCACGCGTCCCTCTCACTCGCTCTCATTGTGAGCGCATAACGTGAGCGGAGCGTAACGCAGTTTCTTGAAGTGTCACCCGGCAAACCAATTTATAAGACGTTGTCACGTCAACAGCTGAGTTCTTGTTGAAATATTATCTTAAAAGTTTTTTTTTTATGAAAACAAAACAGTCCTATGAGAAAAAACTAAAAAATTGATGTTGGTCAACTTTCAAAATTAAATCCCATCTCACTAAAGGTTTTCATTACTTTCGAGACTGAAATAAGCAAACATTTACTGAATAGCACCATGCAATGGAACCATGCAAAACCATGCAATGGAACTAGTGCATAATTTATGTTCCAATCATTTGTGATTCAGAGAAGACTTTTAAACAAAAAAGATTCATGATGCAATTCAAGTACATTTATTGCGATTTTTATAAAGAGGCATAGGTATGGTAGTTAGCCTTATGTGGCCTCTTCTTCCTATTGAACTTAAGGCTACGATGAAATCACAGGGCTTTACTAAGCTAGACTTACAAACTATATTGATTTATACACATACCTACCTAACCTACCTATGCGCAAACATGAAGTATATCATAAAGCAATACTTTCCATACTTCACGACGAGTCTACGAGTAGTAGGTAGTTAGGTACATTTCATATGTATTGCAATCATAAAGCTGAAGAGTTTATATGTTTGAACACGCCAATCTAGAAGCTACTGGACCGATTTCAAAAATTCTTTCACTATCGTGTACGTACGTGATCACTGAGTGCCATAGGCTATATATATATGTACTACAGGCAAAGCTAGGGTGCAATTATCATGCGACAAGGAGATATAATCGAGGGTTGCAACCCCCCCTCTTCGACTGTACTCAGTTGGACAGCTTACAAGTGACGGCATAGTGCCGAATCTTTTTACTTTATACCCTTCTATCATCCTACATAGGTCTCCTGGTGGTTCATTTACTACGTAAATTTTGTTCACGGGCCTGTAGTCTAGTAGTCTAAGATCCCGCTATACAACGACCATCACTGAGCTGTATATTGGATGAAAAGTATTTTGTATTTAATATGTCAACAAATACGTTGCAAATGGGTCGTCTAAAAAAATTCAGTCCAGAATTTGATTAATTAGTCTCAATAGGTACACAGATGTCCCAAACTTCAGGGCGCACGAAATCATGTTATCATTGGGAAGAGTGAGCTCACTCTTTCCGTTCTTGTCGGTTGCAGGGAGCGGTAGACGCCGGACGTTTTTACCCAGCACTATTCGTTGTCAACAACCAAAATAAGTAGCACCACAGCAAATCTCGCCGCTAGCAATTCTAGGGGTCCAGTAAATTGGTTGTTTGTAAATCACTTACGATACACACAGAGACGTAGTTAATTATCAATTTCTAGGTGCTCAGGGTGTACATCCATTGGTTTATATCGATGTAATTAACAAATAAAAAAAAATCTTTAAACAGTTTACCTACTTAAATTGATTGAATTTTTGAAAAAAAATATATAATTTAAAAACTCAAAAACCCGACTGCGTAAAAAGTGAACCAAACTACGTACTCGCAAAAAAACCTTGAAACGCGGATCAAACCGCGGGCGCAGCCAATAGATCCAAAAAAATGTTGTCAATTCGGTTGTATTTTTTTTAATGTATGTTACGCGATAGCTCCGCTAATTGTAGATCAGTTTTGAGTATTATTTTGGTCACATATAAATGTTATTCAAATCAGTGTGGCGGTTTTTGAAATTTCAACTAAAAACTAAAATTGGCTTACATTTATCTAGACGACTTCATAAGAAATTTAGTCGTTGTCTGAATTTAATTTTAAGTTCAAGGCGGTTTTCGTTTTTCGGAGAAAATTAAATTATGTTAATAAAAGCTCTTGCCGTTTTAAAAACGACAAACCGAGGACATGCGTCATCTGCCAACCCTCACTTGGGCAGTATGGTTGAAGCAATTCAACACCCTGCTTTTAAATTATCTCCACCGAAAGAATGGAAGAGATCGCTTTCAGCGATAAGGCCACCTATTGTAGCACTATTGGTTTTATTACCGGACTGAAAGAAGGATTATTTTTCGGGTGTATCTTGTTTGTAATTTTTTTTATTCCTACTTATCTTCCAAACCTCTGGATGGATTTTGATAACTAAGATATCATTAGATTCGTTTCAATGACCCAAATGTCCATGGATAATATTTTGTATTACATAATGTTTTTTTAACAGTAAATGTTTTGCAGTCAGATTGCTTAAATGAAAGTTATTTGTATTGATATCTGTGTTCATTTTGTTGGGAACAATAAAAAATATCTACCTATGGTGGAGTATGGCTTTGACTCTCTCACTATGTAGAGAAAGCCCTTTCCAGCCGTGGGAACTTATGAATAATAATATATTTATTGCGCCCACTGTGTAAAAATATAATAGGTCATAAAAATATAAAAAAATATTTATATATATATATTATATTTATATTGTTGTACCAGTTTAGGTCCATAGTAAGTACTTCCTTGTAATTCTGTTTTCGATAACAAACATTATTTTGATCAGTTACTTCCATACTAAAATAGTTGTACATAGTCATCGTTCCCGTCATTAAAATACTCCTTTAAATCGTAAAATGCCTTTGTTAGGAGCCATTTTCAACATAACATGACAAATACAAAATACAAGGAGCTATTTGCAACGGGTTGCGTATGCGTATGCTAAGCTCCACCGCACTCATGCGGTTGCAGTGAACCCGCGCACGTGACCAGACGGATCTATGCTATCGTTTCAAGCAGAGTTTTTCCCGCAGTTTACTTTTTTTTAGTAAATGCATGCTAATTAGGTTTGAAACGCATGTAGGCAACGGAACTGTGTCAGGTAATTCCGTTGGCCGGCCTTGCCAGTTTTTGCTTCCAACAATCAAAGATAAGTAATTACGTAGGTAATGTAGGTTTTTAGGGAATCTCACTCATTTGAAATAAGAAAAACGGATTTTAAAATGTATGAATCACGAAACCTTGTTTTATTGTCGTATTGTAAAACAAAGAATACCACTACAATCAAAAGTAGTGGTAGGATTCTTGGCAGAGTCGGCCTGGGGAAGGACCACACCTTTGTCAGTTATTCTATAGCCAAGCAGTAATGTGCAAACATTACTGTGTTCCGGTTTGAAAGGCAATGTTTCCAGAGAAATTACAGGGCTTAGAGATATAACAACTTAGATCTCTGGGTGACGCGCGCAGTGCAGTGTTAGGTAATGATTTGGACTCTTCATCTTCCAATAGCTGGGTGTCCCTGTGCTGTTATGTGGCAGGCATGTTTCTTACCATCAGGCTCGTCTCTTCACTCTTTATTTTAAAAAAATATGCAGAAACAGACAGTTGTACTGGGCAAGGCATAGTTAATATTGTAACTGTGACCAAATGACAAAAAAGCGATATAGTCGCCTTTTGCTCTGCAAATAAAAAAATCATAATAGTAGATTGTATCACAAGGGAGCAAAATGATAGTTGTACGGCGAGGGCGCTTTTTTTTTATTCAGACCGAAGTGAGGGATTCTAGAGTAGAATCCCGAGTGCAGCGAGGGAGGGATTCTTTAGTAGAATCCTGAACGTACCGAGGGATTCAAAGTACGTCGCCCGAGCCAAAAATATATTTTTCGTCCCACTACCTTGGAAATAGTACTTTTGCTCTTCCAAATCAGAGCGTAAAAGTCGTTTTTACCTTCTAGAGAGAAAGAGAGAGAGAGAGAGAGAGTAAAGTAAATTTGAATTTAGAACATCGTGTGCACTAAGTTTTTTAATTTAACACATAATTAAACCTATTTACTTTCACCTCCTTAGTGTCGAAATTATTTTTTTTTTTAAATTGTTAAATACTCAGAACCGGTACCACCTTGGTGTACCTACTTTTTTTGATATCTTTTGCGCGCAATTTTCTCTTCTTGTATGGAAGATAGAAGTAAGGATCTCAAATGGAAGAACATTAAAAAATGCTATGATTCATTCATTCAATTTCGTAAGCCAAACTAATAAGTCATGTGATACACTTTTTACCCGACTGCGCGATGCAAAGGAGTGGTAATGTGTTTAACAGTCTATGTATGTATGTATGTATGTATGTATGTTTGTATGTTCCTTTGAGGTACTATACAGACCAAACGCCTGGGCCGATTTTTATGATTCACATGTCAATCGATTCCTCTTAATCTGGCGAGTGACACTAAAGACATGACATTAGTGTAAGTCCAATACGGCGGCTTGAGGACGCCATATTGTCCAAATTAAAAAAATGAAAATCACCAAAATATGTCAAGAGGGGTATCGTTGAATAAGTATTTAAAAATAATGTTTAGCCTTCTCTCAATATTTTTCGATTTGACTGACCGTTTAGGATGTATATCGATTTAAAGTTGAGTAACAACCATTCTCACATTTATAGGTTTTTAGGTAGCAGAAAACTTCGTATAACTAACTGTACGTGTGAATGTGGATGGACATTATATACTAATGTATCTAGTAGGCATCGATATAAATCAATAGATATGCCCTGAGCACCTTGAAATTGGTAATAAACTGCGTCTCTGTATGTATCGTAAGTGGTTTACAAACAACCAATCTACTTGACCCCTATAATTGCTAGCGGCGAGATTTGCTGTGGTTCTACTTATTTTGGTTGTTGACACCGAATAATGATAGGTAAAAACGTCCGGCGTCCACCGCGTCCTGCAACCGATAAAAACGGAAAGAGTGACCTCACTCTTCCCAACGTTGACATGATTGCGTGCGCCGTGAAGTTTGGGATGGAGCCCATCTTGGGTTCTACGATCTATGCTAGAGTTGTTGACACCGAATAATGATAGGTAAAAATGTCCGGCGTCCACCGCGTCCTGCAACCGACTAGAACGGAAAGAGTGAGCTCACTCTTCCCAACGTTGACATGATTGCGTGCGCCGTGAAGTTTGGGATGGGGCCCATCTTGGGTTCTACGATCTATGCTAGTAGGTATATTGGACTACCTTTTTTTCGTACGTGCAGGAAATGTATTTACGCATACCCTACTGGGAGACACAGCCGGGTTATATTGCACTCTATATCATGTATGGATATGGTGCCCCTATCTACTAATAAACTTCCATGGGGTTTCAACTCTGCCGCTGATAGTGGGAACACTGAACTGCTCTCGGATTGCTCCGCCTCGGTCGCCCATCTCCAACTTCAAACGGTTTAGTAGGTACTCAACGTCAATCGAAAACCTATACTAACACAAAACTATAAATATGAATTACATGCAGTAGAAAATCCTACATATTATATCAGTAGAAACGAAGACATTTGGAACCAAAAGATGCATATTATTATGTTGAGCATATTAACATTCACAACATTGTTCATAACTAAAAAGTATTAAAAAAAATATATAATTTAAAAACTCAAAAACCCGACTGCGTAAAAAGTGAACCAAACTACGTACTCGCATACTAAAAGAAACTGAAAAGAATAAAACAAGCATTTAGATTTCTGGTGGTCTAGAATTCTATAATATGTTATTGTATTAATACTATTGAAATATATACAATATTTTCTACTAAAATAACATTACAAATGAAGAGTCGGGATCCATTATTATTCGACATACAATCTAATTGTTCAATGGATTCGATATTATTATTCGACATACAATGTAATTGTTCAATGGATCCCGACTGTTCAGTTGTAATGTTCTTTTAGTAGAAAATATTGTATATATTTCAATAGTATTAATACAATAACATATTATAGAATTCTAGACCACCAGAAATCTAAATGCTTGTTTTATTCTTTTCAGTTTCTTTTAGTATGCGAGTACGTAGTTTGGTTCACTTTTTACGCAGTCGGGTTTTTGAGTTTTTAAATTATATATTTTTTTTAATACTTTTTAGTTATGAACAATGTTGTGAATGTTAATATGCTCAACATAATAATATGCATCTTTTGGTTCCAAATGTCTTCGTTTCTACTGATATAATATGTAGGATTTTCTACTGCATGTAATTCATATTTATAGTTTTGTGTTAGTATAGGTTTTCGATTGACGTTGAGTACCTACTAAACCGTTTGAAGTTGGAGATGGGCGACCGAGGCGGAGCAATCCGAGAGCAGTTCAGTGTTCCCACTATCAGCGGCAGAGTTGAAACCCCATGGAAGTTTATTAGTAGATAGGGGCACCATATCCATACATGATATAGAGTGCAATATAACCCGGCTGTGTCTCCCAGTAGGGTATGCGTAAATACATTTCCTGCACGTACGAAAAAAAGGTAGTCCAATATACCTACTAGCATAGATCGTAGAACCCAAGATGGGCCCCATCCCAAACTTCACGGCGCACGCAATCATGTCAACGTTGGGAAGAGTGAGCTCACTCTTTCCGTTCTAGTCGGTTGCAGGACGCGGTGGACGCCGGACATTTTTACCTATCATTATTCGGTGTCAACAACTCTAGCATAGATCGTAGAACCCAAGATGGGCTCCATCCCAAACTTCACGGCGCACGCAATCATGTCAACGTTGGGAAGAGTGAGGTCACTCTTTCCGTTTTTATCGGTTGCAGGACGCGGTGGACGCCGGACGTTTTTACCTATCATTATTCGGTGTCAACAACCAAAATAAGTAGAACCACAGCAAATCTCGCCGCTAGCAATTATAGGGGTCAAGTAGATTGGTTGTTTGTAAACCACTTACGATACATACAGAGACGCAGTTTATTACCAATTTCAAGGTGCTCAGGGCATATCTATTGATTTATATCGATGCCTACTAGATACATTAGTATATAATGTCCATCCACATTCACACGTACAGTTAGTTATACGAAGTTTTCTGCTACCTAAAAACCTATAAATGTGAGAATGGTTGTTACTCAACTTTAAATCGATATACATCCTAAACGGTCAGTCAAATCGAAAAATATTGAGAGAAGGCTAAACATTATTTTTAAATACTTATTCAACGATACCCCTCTTGACATATTTTGGTGATTTTCATTTTTTTAATTTGGACAATATGGCGTCCTCAAGCCGCCGTATTGGACTTACACTAATGTCATGTCTTTAGTGTCACTCGCCAGATTAAGAGGAATCGATTGACATGTGAATCATAAAAATCGGCCCAGGCGTTTGGTCTGTATAGTACCTCAAAGGAACATACAAACATACATACATACATACATACATACATAGACTGTTAAACACATTACCACTCCTTTGCATCGCGCAGTCGGGTAAAAAGTGTATCACATGACTTATTAGTTTGGCTTACGAAATTGAATGAATGAATCATAGCATTTTTTAATGTTCTTCCATTTGAGATCCTTACTTCTATCTTCCATACAAGAAGAGAAAATTGCGCGCAAAAGATATCAAAAAAAGTAGGTACACCAAGGTGGTACCGGTTCTGAGTATTTAACAATTTAAAAAAAAAATATAATTTCGACACTAAGGAGGTGAAAGTAAATAGGTTTAATTATGTGTTAAATTAAAAAACTTAGTGCACACGATGTTCTAAATTCAAATTTACTTTACTCTCTCTCTCTCTTTCTCTCTAGAAGGTAAAAACGACTTTTACGCTCTGATTTGGAAGAGCAAAAGTACTATTTCCAAGGTAGTGGGACGAAAAATATATTTTTGGCTCGGGCGACGTACTTTGAATCCCTCGGTACGTTCAGGATTCTACTAAAGAATCCCTCCCTCGCTGCACTCGGGATTCTACTCTAGAATCCCTCACTTCGGTCTGAATAAAAAAAAAGCGCCCTCGCCGTACAACTATCATTTTGCTCCCTTGTGATACAATCTACTATTATGATTTTTTTATTTGCAGAGCAAAAGGCGACTATATCGCTTTTTTGTCATTTGGTCACAGTTACAATATTAACTATGCCTTGCCCAGTACAACTGTCTGTTTCTGCATATTTTTTTAAAATAAAGAGTGAAGAGACGAGCCTGATGGTAAGAAACATGCCTGCCACATAACAGCACAGGGACACCCAGCTATTGGAAGATGAAGAGTCCAAATCATTACCTAACACTGCACTGCGCGCGTCACCCAGAGATCTAAGTTGTTATATCTCTAAGCCCTGTAATTTCTCTGGAAACATTGCCTTTCAAACCGGAACACAGTAATGTTTGCACATTACTGCTTGGCTATAGAATAACTGACAAAGGTGTGGTCCTTCCCCAGGCCGACTCTGCCAAGAATCCTACCACTACTTTTGATTGTAGTGGTATTCTTTGTTTTACAATACGACAATAAAACAAGGTTTCGTGATTCATACATTTTAAAATCCGTTTTTCTTATTTCAAATGAGTGAGATTCCCTAAAAACCTACATTACCTACGTAATTACTTATCTTTGATTGTTGGAAGCAAAAACTGGCAAGGCCGGCCAACGGAATTACCTGACACAGTTCCGTTGCCTACATGCGTTTCAAACCTAATTAGCATGCATTTACTAAAAAAAAGTAAACTGCGGGAAAAACTCTGCTTGAAACGATAGCATAGATCCGTCTGGTCACGTGCGCGGGTTCACTGCAACCGCATGAGTGCGGTGGAGCTTAGCATACGCATACGCAACCCGTTGCAAATAGCTCCTTGTATTTTGTATTTGTCATGTTATGTTGAAAATGGCTCCTAACAAAGGCATTTTACGATTTAAAGGAGTATTTTAATGACGGGAACGATGACTATGTACAACTATTTTAGTATGGAAGTAACTGATCAAAATAATGTTTGTTATCGAAAACAGAATTACAAGGAAGTACTTACTATGGACCTAAACTGGTACAACAATATAAATATAATATATATATATAAATATTTTTTTATATTTTTATGACCTATTATATTTTTACACAGTGGGCGCAATAAATATATTATTATTCATAAGTTCCCACGGCTGGAAAGGGCTTTCTCTACATAGTGAGAGAGTCAAAGCCATACTCCACCATAGGTAGATATTTTTTATTGTTCCCAACAAAATGAACACAGATATCAATACAAATAACTTTCATTTAAGCAATCTGACTGCAAAACATTTACTGTTAAAAAAACATTATGTAATACAAAATATTATCCATGGACATTTGGGTCATTGAAACGAATCTAATGATATCTTAGTTATCAAAATCCATCCAGAGGTTTGGAAGATAAGTAGGAATAAAAAAAATTACAAACAAGATACACCCGAAAAATAATCCTTCTTTCAGTCCGGTAATAAAACCAATAGTGCTACAATAGGTGGCCTTATCGCTGAAAGCGATCTCTTCCATTCTTTCGGTGGAGATAATTTAAAAGCAGGGTGTTGAATTGCTTCAACCATACTGCCCAAGTGAGGGTTGGCAGATGACGCATGTCCTCGGTTTGTCGTTTTTAAAACGGCAAGAGCTTTTATTAACACCTTTGCTGCGGGGCCATTTTTCGTAGACTTTCAACTAGTGCGTATGAGGTCTTTTCGAGGCAAAATTGACCTTCCTTGCAGTGCGTATGGGACCTTTTGTGCCTCACAAAATTGTTTCTAAGAATACCTTAAATATTATGTTCATTTATAAGAGTAATTGCTTGAAAATTTAGCAATATTAATTTAAAGAGTTGTTAAAGTTGAATCCAGATTCGCCCACAGTTATGACATTTAGGTATTGAGTAAATGCAAATTATATATATGACATCTGTTCTGCCTCACATCGCATTGAAATAAAGTTCTATTAGTGTCTCGACTAGTGTTGTGAATAGAGAGAGTTGCAGTTGCGATATTAAAATAATTTATGTAATAAAATTGATTAATATGTTTTTTATTACAACCGGTCAAGTAGAAAGATTTTTTACGAATTGGACACGAAATACACGAACAATATTTGTTTTGTTTTTGCTTCCTAACTACTTTTTACACAAGTCTTAATTTATCGTAGCAACCTACACAGCTCTTTCGTTGATCATTTCGTCAATTTCGTTGAAGTTGTCAGGAAGAACAATACGAGCCTTTAATTTTTCTCAAAACTCAAAATCTTGCTCGAGATGATAGCTTTCTTTGTCTCTATAAATAAGTGTAGTATACGAGTATCTTTCAGGAGTATACGATTTATAATTATAGTTCGACTCGATAGTTCGATATATGTTTATGTATGTGATTTATTTTTTATGTATTGGCACAATGTAAGTCGTCCGCGCCACGGTATCATAGATTTATCAATTATCATAATTTTTCTAGGACGAAACACTTGTTAAAATCGAGAATTCAACATATATTTGGGGAATTTTATCAAACTTATCCCCAGTATCAATTTATAAGTCGCAGAAACAACATATTAATAAATGTAATAAAAAATCTGTCCCTGAAAATTGCTAGTTTCTATACAATATTGACTTGTTAGACTAATAGTCGTTAACATGTAGCAATGTGTATTAGCGAGTGCATCAACTTGCAGCATGCTTTCGTATCGATACTTTTTATCACGTCACTAAGTTAGAATACGCAGGCGCCTTGCTGCCCGCACCTCAGTCCATGCGGCTGTGAGGCCTACAATTTTGAGGCAGATTAGACCTCACTTCGCACTGTACGAAACTAATTAATACTCAGAGCGTTTGAGGCCTTTTAAACCTCATTTAGTTTTAACTTCACTCTTAGGCTAGGCTTTGCACGAGAAGCAATTTCATATATTTGTCTCTGTTATACTCATATAAATGTTAATATAGTCGCCCCCCGCACAGAGTGAAAGAACACGATTTTGACTACCGCACCTGCGAGAAGCTACGCATGTGGCGTTTTCGACCTCATAATGCAGCAAACGTGTTAACATAATTTAATTTTCTCCGAAAAACGAAAACCGCCTTGAACTTAAAATTAAATTCAGACAACGACTAAATTTCTTATGAAGTCGTCTAGATAAATGTAAGCCAATTTTAGTTTTTAGTTGAAATTTCAAAAACCGCCACACTGATTTGAATAACATTTATATGTGACCAAAATAATACTCAAAACTGATCTACAATTAGCGGAGCTATCGCGTAACATACATTAAAAAAAATACAACCGAATTGACAACATTTTTTTGGATCTATTGGCTGCGCCCGCGGTTTGATCCGCGTTTCAAGGTTTTTTTTTTCACCGAACCCAATGTCAATCATGTACCGGTGTCACTTTTTCGAGTTTCAGGATGTCTGATTGAAATGTAATTAATGAATGTGTTTCTGTTGTATAGTTTATTGACGAATCTGAATCTCGGCGCACCCGTGATGCAAATACTACCCACCCGGGAGGAAACATTAAACCATTCGATTGCCGACGATTTGTTAGAACATTAACATCCACAACGAGGTCGCCATGATTAGTTCTGCAAGAACTCCACAAATGTGTGGAGTTTCCGGTTGAAGTGTGGCCAACTATCCCGAATATTTCCCTTGTTTAGCCCCCACCACATTAATAACACGCTAATTTTAGAATACTGATGCATGTACAAAATATTTATCACAAAAGTCCATTTACATCAAAGAACTGCAGAGGTTGGTTACTACGTTATGATAGAGATCAAAGGTTTTATTACAAATGAAAATGGATGGTTTGAATAGTTCTGAGTGGGTGGCTAATTAGATTAGTGGTTTAGTCATCGGTACTGCAGTTTAGAGTTAGGGTTTAACATATTCTGCAGTTAAACGAGCTAGCTCTGCGAAAGACGAAAAATTGGTAGATTTTCAAATAAGATGTACGAAAAAACCTTTTAAAAATTGCTGCTTACGTAACGTTTTTATTTAATTTGTTAGAAATTTAGTAAACATACGCCCCTTAATCAATTGACATAATATTTCACTCATTTGTCACTCTAAAAAGCCAATGTTTCCCGATTTTTAAATCTTCAAGCCGATAGTGATTTGATTTGTCTAGATTAGCAAGCTTCATCGTAGACCGCATCACCGCTTAGCATCAGACGAGATGGCGTCAAGCTCAAACCTGTCATAGATAAATAACCCTCACAGTAAAATGACGATGATGAAGATACAATTGTACGACCCTGCTATGGACAGTTAACCACAACCAATATTATCTAAAAGTCCAGCATGAAGTTGTATCTTCAAGCGACCTAAGGTTATGCACAGGTATGATGAGGACATTATTAAAGACAGCCTACTGGGAAAGTTAATTTTTAAAAATCAATTAGCAGGGCTTTGGCAGAGACTAGCTAGGAAGCGGGTTGGGGGGCTTGGACGACGCTTCAGACAAGCGGCAGGTCTACCGCTACTCTCCTGCTTATACCTGCGGATTGCTTTATCAAGACAATTGATTCTAACTTTGAAGGAAAACGAATTTTACGAAAAACATGCGCTGAGAAAATGCTTACTGACTACTACTTAAACCGATTCACTCTCAATAGGAAGACCGGATGATTGGAACCTTTGGGGAAAGCTCACTCAGGCAACGCATTCCACAGCCTAGACGTTCTTGTCACAAAAGTAGAGTCAAAGAGTTTTCGAAACGTCAGCCGTGAAACGATGTCACTTTTTAGAGCTACGAGCCGACCGATAGAAAAAAAAACAAGGGGGTTCCAGAAAAATCTGCAAATAGCTGCGAGGTACTGTGTTGTTATGGGCAGGCGTGTTGCTAACCATCAGGTCTTGTTGAGCTCCTGTTTATCCTGTCAATAAATATGATTATTTCGTGGTAGGACTCTTGGCAGAGTCCGCCTGGGGAAGGACCACACCTTTGCCAGTTATTCTACCGCTAAGCAGTAATGTGCTTACCATCAGGCACATGCCATGCTCGTCTCGTCACTCTTTATTTTTAAAAAAATGAATAAAAACTAAAGGATTCTCTGGGCGTAAGGACATCATTTGTAAATTTTAGATCGTTTCCTAGACCGAAGATTTATTTGTCAACAAGTTTATTTGTAAACAAAAGTTGGACGAATCATCAGAATGTGGCCCTTCACCTGACGTGCCCTTACTTGTCACCTGTCACCCGTCAGTTGACTGACAAGAAGGGCATGGCGCGACCGCCGCGACCCGCGACCAGCCATCAGCGAAGCGGCGTACGTGCTATTTTTAGGCTATTCTTAGGCTGCAGCATCAGATTTAGTTCAATCCACCGTAATAGCCGTTAGACTGTAAACATGGCTTTAATTAACCGGCAGTTGCGCATGCGTGTGGGCTCTCGTGGCAGATTCATCGCCGCCATTTTTGTTTATGTTTTGCCCCAACTCGACATGTTTGTTTTCGAACAGTCGATTTAGAAAAAAATTCTCTACAAGCACTGACAGACGTGTTATTCCGAGCTGCTTTAAATGCATTCGTTTACGATTTTTATTATATTTTTCAATGAGCCAATTCTCGAAGTGGAACGATTTGCGGGTACTTTATTAGAATTTGTAAAAAGAGAACGCTCACTAAAATTAGGAAACGATAAACACAAGGAATTTCGGGTTAAAAATACTTGGCTATTTTCGTAATCTTCAAAAAATAACTTTGCTCGGATTGGGTTCATGTAGTTTTATTTCAGGCGATATAAACAGGGGAAATAGAACCACGTGGCGTGCCGGTTAACATCGCTGCTATTTATATACCACCTAGCCTTATTTGGAGTCTCGAAGACCACGCCTCCCAGTTTAACTGCTATATCAATAGTGGGTGAGTTAAGGCCTGTTTTCATTTTGATTAGTACGCGTGCGAGTGAGTAGTGCAGGTGTTGAGTGATTGGTAGCAAACACGTGTGGACACCGATTGATTATTGCGAGTGCATAGTAATCAGTCACTCGCACTCGCAATCGCACTCGCACTCACACTCGCAATAATCAAAATGCAAACCGGCCTTTAGTGTCATCAAGTGAAGTTAAATACGTGGTAGCGCAATGACTAATATTTTAATACCTACATTCGCTAAAAAGCTTTGACTTTAATATATCTAATAGTTTATTTTACCATTTTATAATTTTTCTTTAGAGGTTTTTTCTCAATAATAGTTTTGCACTTAACCGCCATCGCGCCCGATGCAGTTCGGGTGTGAGATGAATGTTTCTTGTTGAATTTTTAACTTTCTTTTTACGAGAGAATGCTTCACAAGAGTTGGTGATTTGAATTGTATGAGTTGGAAGGTTGAACAAGAGTCAAGAACACCAGCATTTGCAGTTCTTGACAACACAAAGTGGGCAGTTTGTGTCAATTATGCTAAGTGTCAACTATAACATGAAAATAATAGATTAGACTACCAGCCTCTGTATTTAGAAAATTCAGCAGTTTTATCCGCTTTAATAAGTACGTACCACAGGTACGTACGCATGCTCAGCTCTATGATAAATGTATGAAAGCAAAGATGAAAAAAATAATAGACGCCCAGTATTTTTTTTTTAATTATGGCAAAATACAATAAATTAACGCAAGATTATGATACTCTAGTAATAAGTCTTACTCTGGCTATTATTGGTTTAATTACGGGAAATACCGGGAAAAAGAACTGAACGGGGAGTCTGCCGCCGAACGAAAAATGTCATCGCTTTGATGTTTCTCTCTCTTTTCTTTTCGCTTGAAATGATAGAGACAGCATTAGCAAAGCGATAGCCGATTTAGTTAGGCGGTAGAGGCGCCGGTCAAACCACTAGCTACTAATAAAGCCATCGATATAAACCATGGTTTATTTCGATGAATAAAGCAACTTTACCGCTTAGTAAACTATCTGTGCAATAATATTGTAAACACTTATCTACGTTTTATGTGTTAATCCGTCCGTCGTAAAAGAGCTTCTTAACATCGTAACCCCAGTTGTAAAACCAGATTGCATCGCTCACACCTCTTCAATCGCCATTGATTCACCAATAAAAACGATTCTGTTTAGATAACACCAGGCTTTGGACTTATCGGATACGTTTTCCATCAAATTAGTTGGAATCCATGTATTTAGTCAAATTATTTTAACAACCGTCTGTTAATCTTATGAATACATGCGGTATCATTATTTCGAATATAGTACCTAATGTTTAAGCTTTAGATACCCTACAATTTTGCAGATTAAAAGTTTGTTATGAACAAACTTATTTTTTGGTTTGCGCTATGTAAAAGAGACATAATACGCCACTGCATGTATTCTATGATGGCAGAGTAGGTACTTTAACTAATTTTACTCCTTGGCATCATTTACCATAGGACTAGTTTCAACTAAAATATCCCTTTACAGATAACTTTTTAGGAACCACTACCTATGCCAAAAATACACTAATTATGATATTTTGATATCCTTAATTTGGTTGGGGATTGTTAATCATCTGTACATTTTGGTACACTGTTGGAGAATTTGACTCTCTGATCTCCCCAATCCTGAGCTTTCTGATCCCTGTTCAAAAAGAGTTTACATAAGTTTGATGTCTCTGTTTGTTACTTGGTAAATCCTAAACGCATATCCCAATTTGAACATAATGCTGCATCTATGCCGAACAATCCTGAGAGCAGTGACCCATCAACAACACACAAGGCACTGGCGAAGTAGTAGTTATGATGCAGAATCCAAGGATAAAAGTTGAAGTTGGAGTTGACCCTTGTTCTGACAAAGCAGTTTTTCTGTTTGAAAGTTAACAAGCTCATGAAAGTTCAACCCATCACTTGTAACAAAATTTTATGTTAATGATCTGAAAACTTCTTGTGGGGAAAACCAGCGGGTCAGGGGCTTGAAATAGAATAACCCAATCAGAGCACAAAACTGCGTTCCATCCAGCCACCAGAAAGGTGTAACCCGGATACCTTCAGCAGTTAACTGCGGAAAATCACCGCCTTTGCACACGATAACCGCACATTTACACATCTTTAGCTCGCAATACATACTTTACTTCTTACTCATTTCACCAGAAACAAATTCCATCAGGTAACATGTAAATACACATCAACGATATTAATTTCAGCCCACGTACAAGGAACGTTAAAATTCGTGCAAAACAAGGTATTTCTCTTTGTGCGATATGTAAAAATAACTGCTTAAATATATTTTAATCGGTCATGAGAATTATGGAGTAACGAAACCATAAAATCTGGGGGTTAGAAAACAAGCCGAACAGCAAATATTTTTCTGGGTCGAGCTGGCCTTTGATTGAAGTCAAATATTTTGAATTCCTTTGAAGTTTATGTCCCTCTGGCGACTTCTTGGCAAATATGACTCGGAAACGTCTGTAAGTAGGTTTTGTGCTTTCACACTACTATATGAATTGGAAGCCTTGTTGTGATGGTTTTATTGTTTGATCTCACAAATTGCATGTACCTACTACAAAATAAGCCACACGTAAGACTGGGGATCGAACAATTTATGTAATAAGCAATTAACGTGTATATTCGATGCAACACTGGCAGAACGTTCGCACTTAGTGATAACCTTGGCGGTTGTAGGCATATTATTATTGTATGTACGTTAATATGTTAGGCTTATAGAGATGAAACTACTGAAAAAGGGAACAAACCTTCAATATCATTCCTTTGCGAAAAAATAGAGAGTAAATAATGTTGATGTTAAACATTGATTATCGCCTGTGGATAGAGGTTTCAGCTCTAAAATACTGGGTGTCTCACAAGAAAGTTTATTTAGCTTACTGCGTGAACGCAACGAATCTGAGGGGCGTGGGGGTTACGGCAAGCGGTAGCGTGGCTCTTGCTCTTGGGAATTTAGTCGCTATGGAGCGTTTCTCGGGGCCAAACTGCGCTTTGTTCGAGAGTTTTAAAAATACGGTGATTCGGCGACTGTAGCGTGGAGAAGATTCTGCAGTATACGAAGTTTTCGTCACTTAAATGATGCGCCAAGCTTTCCTCTTATTTAAAAATGGGTTTAAAAGTTTGAAGAGACCAGAAAAACAATTAAAAAACAAAAAAGCCGGGCAACCAAGGTCTGCAAGAACGGTAGAAAACGTGGAGAGTGTTAATCAGTCTGTTTGTGACGACCCGAACCACGAACCTTTCAATTCGGAGGCGCGCAAGTGCATCGATCATCATTGCACCCACGGATTGCACCGCATTTTGTACAAAGACCTAAAGCTACACTTCTACAAAATTCAATTGGTACAAGAATTAAAACCCCAAGATGCCAGTCAAAGGCTTGTCTTCGTAAACCAGGCAATTGAGCGCTTTACATACAACGTTTACCAACATCTTCTTTTAAGATGAAGGTCATTTTCATCTGGATACATAAATAAGAAGAATCGCCGCTACTGGAGTGCAACGAATCCAAAACGAAAGCATCAGAACCCCCTTTATTCGCCAAAAATGAACGTGTGGGCTGAAATTGTCCGTCACGATATGTGATAATAGTAGATTATGCTACAAGTGTGTAATATTGGTGACCGCTGAGGAGCTTTTGAGGCCCGAGCCGGAGGCGAGAAACTTAATACAGCCGAAAACGATAATCACTTTCTACAAAAAAAGCTACATTTGTATATAAAGTCTATGCACCTTCCTGGTTTTCAATTAGAATCAAACCATCCTGCAAAAATGTCACTCGTCAACAGATCTCTTTAATATTATTATGACCGCCAGAAATCTGGCCAGAAACTTAAAGAAAGATTATAATTATATCCAGCTTACCAAAGAAACGGGTATTTTGCGCCTCCCGAAAGCATTATTCTTGCGATGATAACAGATGAGAGGAAGCATATATAGAGGAGGAAGAGCTGCCTACTCGTCGTATAAAGGCACGCAGTGTAAATCTCCCTTCAACACCTAGACTTTTTCAAGATACATTGATAAATTTTAATGCTATATTTAGATTGACTAATAAACGAACTGGCAGGAAAACTTAACCGAACTACGACTTTAAAAAAATGTCTGACCAAGGAATTCGGGACATTGTCGAATCTGGTGGTGAGAGCATACCATTGTCTTTAAAGCTTCCCTGCCAGACTCAAGCTGTTGAGAGAGCTGTGAAGATTACGACCGAAGCTTCCACTTCTTAGTGCACAAAAAAGTCACGATTAGGTGCAATAAAAGCTACATTGGAAAGTTGGAATCGTGGTACGTGATGCCTAAATTTGAAACAAAAAAGGATTTTTAAGCTTAATAATTAATGCAATTTTTGAAGTGAAAACTTCTTTTGGCGCGCCTAGATAGATTTTTCGTGGGGTGTGAATTGAATTCTAGCGTCACGCTCGGGTATGATAAGAAATCTTCGGGTAAACTCGGGACCATGGCCATTGGCCATGTAGAAATGCGTCAGCCAATGGGAAATGCTGAAAGGGCGTGGCCTGGCCACTATGGCATGGCCATCTAGAAATGCGTAAGCCAATGGGAAAATCTGACGCATTTCTAGATGGTCAGGCCACGCCCTCCGGTTACACCCGTGTAGTTTCCAAAATAAGCTATCAAATTCTGAGTTATAAGTTTTCACTTCTATCGGCAGTTCCTATGACTGCCATTTTTTTTAATTCTTCTAAGAATGTTCATCTTCCTTGTCACAGTTTTACTTTAATTAATATCTAAACTATACAATATCTATCATTAAATACCTTCTTACTACTAAAAAGGGCACACCATTTCACCTTACACGTCTCTAACCTTCATAAAAAAAAATTTGAAGCCTCTGCGGATTTATATTTATTTATACCTACTTACATATAAATGGAATGAAAAAATACACTTATTTTTACCTCATTATGAGGCTTCAATCTCCCCCTATTAAAACTTCGAAACTATATTTAAAAAATGTCCATACTCCATAAATAATGATCCACCCTCACACTCAGTGTCGAGACCAAATGTTAAGTAACTAACTTTTTTTTAACGTGTTTTACGCTTCAACTAAACTATTACGAAAGGAATTTCTAAGGTCATACTTAAGGTCAGTACTCACATACGGTATTACTCGATAGTTTTACTCGAAGTTGAGTAAAAATCAACGTGTGGACCGCAAAACTCACAGCTCGAAGGCTCGCACCGAGCCGGCTCGATGGAAATAAATGAAAGTAATTTCCTTCGAACCTACTCGAAGCGAGCCGTCAATCTTGACTCGTACGTGTGTACGTGACTGCGAGTGGCGCGAGGCGAGCGTCAGTCTGGTATTGTTTATCGTGATTGAAACACGTGTTTTTAAGAGAAATGGATTTGCGAGTTTAACCCAGTACCTCTTTTACGTTTTTTCTTTTCATTTTCTTATAAAGCACTGTGAGACTCGCTAAATACAGCCACCGTCTAGTTTGTTGCACAGACATCCTTTGCCTGATTTGGCTCGGTTCGGTGAATACTGAACGGCGCGCCTCACTCGATAGATCAATGCTCAATGTGTGGACGAAAGCCCATGCTATGGGTTTTACTCGATAGTTTAACTCGATCGAGTAATACCGTATGTGAGTACTGACCTTTAGCCTGTAACAGCTAAGTCTTTCGCCTGTCACGTTCTACCCATCTACTTAAAATAGGCTTGCGTTCGACCACGACTTACCTACCTGATGTCAAACAATACCGCGGCATAGGAAACGTTTACCAAGATTGTATCTACTTGTTGCGAAACATTGAGTAGACAGGTAGAGTGTTGTACGAATTGTACGATGTCCTAGTGCGGATGATAAAGTGGATTCAAAATGTTTCAATTACATGCCAAATGTAATTTAAAAAAAAAAAATTAATTAAAAATTTAAATAATTTAGAGGTGATTAAGTCCTGTATTTGAATAACGTTTTCAATGGAAGTTAAAACAAAGCATTTTGAATCTTTCAGTCTCCTGGATTACCTCTCGATCACCCCTAGAGCCTTGAGTTGAAATTTGGCAGAGCAATCGCAATAGCTCAAGCTCTGATGCTGGCCACGCATGAGAAACTTTTTAGCAAGTAGATTGCCCTTTTTACTGTAATAAGTTTGGAATCCACTACGTAATACGCGCGTATAATCTTCGTATTTGGGTTGCTGTAAACAAATGAACTCTTCCATCATCGGCTCATCCCATAAAATAAACCATAGATTACGGCAACTGTGGCAGTGATTCACCACGATGTGTGTGTAGCGTGATAAATGGAGGGCAGGCATGGTCGCGGACAGAAACCGGGTTCGAAGATAATGAGTACTGATCCGAAAGGGCATAATAAAACACAGTCATTTATTTCAATATAGTAGCATAAAATAGGCAAATTGATACTCATTTTAACTTGAAATGACAATCAGTCAGCCGGCTTCGGCTCAGGTAAATCGTTTGCAACGCAAATAGATAATAATTAAGCCGAAATCAGGGTAGCGATTCTTAATGCGATTCCGAATGGTTCGGAATCGGAATGACAATCCCTGTCTCTATCATGCTAAACAGATAAGGCAAATACCGAGAGATGAGATTCCGTGTCGGATGCAACCGAATGGATTTAGAATCGCTACCCTGATATTGGTCTACCTATCAGTTCTACATACCGGCTACAAGTCTTCAAGTGTATGATTCTCCCCGCTGGGGCTGTAGGCTGGGCTGTAGTACCATCTGTGGAGCCAGGTCATTCTGATATTTCCAACCGGTGGTAGCCTAATTCAAAGTAAAAATATTGTTTGAGATGCCCTTGCGCTAGTCATCGTACGAGATAGGTGCATTATGTACCTAATACTCGTCAAGTACGCTAAGATTAGATTAGTTGGGTTCTGCGTCTCTACTCTAGCCCAAATTTCGGTAGGCAGTAGAAGTTAAATGACATAAGTCATTTTATATACAGGCAAAATGATATAATTACAAACAAAATACCTACAGGCTACAGCTTCATAGTTTATACGTAGGGTCACAACAATCAAGTCTGAACCTAGTTCTACTGCCTATACTAGATACTATATAGATCCCGGCTATACTACAGGTAAATCTACATCTACAGATACCTACTTTTTGCTAGGCTGCGCCTGTATGTTAGGCACCCCGAGAGTAGATGCAGTTATAAAACCCAGTAGATAGTGTAGAGTAGTACCTAGGTACTTATATTGAGTAGAGTAGTCCTCATTGTAATATAGTTGTTAGTAGGTAAGCCGTTAAAAAAAAAAAATTTGAACTAAATTCGCCCTTTACGTGTAGCCTAATAACGTTGAGCGCAGTTTACGTTTTGTAGAAACTATTAGTCAATGTTAGCCGCGTGCCTTCTTCATGAGCTTTGTAGTCTTTCAACGCTGCTGTGACGTAGTAGTAATGACGACACTTGCCTTCGACCGGTAGGAACCAAATTGGTCGATTTACATTCGAGCAATTATGGACTCTATGCTCGTTTAGATTGTGACGCAAGTCTTAGATTTGTATACAATAACGGTGCGACAACGATAGTGTTATAAATTCAGTCAAAATTCTGAGTATTTTGTGAGTAACAAGATTATCAGTTCACATAACATTTGCAACGCAAATCGTGTACTGCAATGTCCCTTAACATCAAGCGAGATAAGTATAAGTCTATAAATGAGTTACAAATCTCTGTTTAGCAAACTTATTCCAGTCTCCCGCTTATTAGGTATCCTATGAGAAAGATTCAGCCTTATGACACATGTTGAACAATTACCTTTTTTTTTTTTTTTAATTTAATTTAAACACTCCACAGACTCCGGGGTCCGTGACTTTTGTCATTACAATAATCTTTTTTAATTTACATAGTTCTTGGATTAGGAGAAGAAGAGGAAAATAAGGGGGGGAGTAGGGGGGTGGTGAACATTTTAAACGTAATTCTAAAGCTAGCAGTCCGATTTCGTCTGTTGAGCCGATCACTACCGGTTGGGATTCCGATAGTAATCAACTCGACATCGTCTTTTGCCTAAGCCGCCTCCTCCTGGCCCAGAGCCTCCACTACAGCCGCATTTCTGTCCCTAATGGTCATCTGCAGGTTGAAATCTTGAATGGTCTTTGGTGATGCAGCCAACGCTCGCCGCACGAACCGACCGATGGCGTCGTCGGTGTCGTCAGCGTAGTATGTGAAGGTCCCCGTGTGCCGTGAGATTGCAACAACCGCATGGGACACGCTCTCGTGCAGCTTCATGTTTGCCTTAGTTTTAATTACGATTAACGACTCGTATGTCAATCCCTGCGCTTCATGAATGGTAAGGATGCGTGACCCGGTGCCTGACCCGTAACCCTGGTTTGTCAGGGTCTCCTTTTCCTCTTGAGTATGCACTAAAAAGAGGGTGTTGGGTTGGGTGCCGGGTACTTGCGCTCCTTTATACCTTCTCTGCTCCAGAGACTTTTTACGGGGTACTGAAGAGTACATACCTGAGTATATTTCCCTCAGCGCATATGTAACATCCATCGGGTTGCGATGTGTGCAGAGCAACTCCTGGCTGATCTTTGCTACCAGGTTCGGGCGGTGATACCTCATTTCGAAGAGATTTTCCCTATCGATGTAAGGCAACTGATTGACGTCTCCGATGAGGACAATTTCGCCAACACCAGACAGCCGTGAGACCATCACAATGGCCCCGAAATGGTTCATGAGAGCCTCATCCACCAGGAAGCGGCTAAATTTCTCTTTTCCAAAACCATTTACCAGAGCAGAAGCCATAGTTCTCACCCTGGTTTTGACCAGGTTTCCGATACGGTGCGATAGCTTCTCCCTTAGATCTTTTGCTGCCTCAGTTGTTGTGGTGATGATAGCGTCTTTGTCCACGTCGAAGTGTCTAATCACCCATGTTGTCTTTCCACATCCTGGAACTCCGTTGACCCACTGTATTCTTGATACCTCCCAGTTTTCAGAACAATTACCTTCATACTTAGACGCATTTGTAGACACAGCACATACGATGAGCGCCCTGAGAAGCAGAAGTTGAACGGGGCAGCGTTCGAACTTACTACGTCGTTTGGGGATAATGGCCTGGATTTAAATTTATTAAACACCAATCTCTAAAGCATTTCTATTTTAAGGTTTCCGGAAGAGATCGCGTGATAGCGTGCAACACTAGTTTTTATTATGTTTCTGCTGCTGTATTGTTTTTGTTTTGGTGTGTATATTAAAGAGTATCTATCCATTTTTGGATTTTGTCTTGTTGTCACCACATCAGACAGCACCTTCTACAGATAGGTGAGAAATGGAGATTAAACTGCATGAAAAACAGTTTTCTCGGTTTCGGGATTGATCGTGGTTTGACATGGGAAATTCATATTGACAGGATTTGTAGGCGGCTTGGGAGAGCAAGCTTCGCCATTCATTACCAGAGTCGCTAGGGTTATACCTAACGAGGTGGTAAGAGCGTGCTATTTTGCTACTGTTCACCCCTTGTTGCGATATAGACGGAGTTAAGTCGGACTAGAGCGACTGAATCACGTGATTTACCCATGAATAAAAAAAAATAACAATCACGTTTTGCAGTCGGCAATATATTATGACAATCACCTACTCCGCAACCAGGCGCGTACGGCGAGGTAACTGCGGTTCCCAGCCCAACAGAGCAACTGTAGTTCCAAACCTAACCCTTAGAAGTTTGGGTTTCGTTAAAATGGTCACTGGAATCGATTTCGAATCAAACCACAATTTTATATATTAACAAAACGTTTATTTCACAAAATTTGATTCTATTTTACAATGGTAATAAATTACAAATTTACAGTAAGTACAGAAATTAAGGCATATTATACAGTTTCTTTTTAACTTCGGTCTTATCGTGTTAACTTAAAAAGGGGGATTTTTAAAACGAATAAACATCTAATGTGACGTTCAATAGATGGCGATAAAAAAAATTGGTTGCCTGTAAAGTCGGTATACGGGCGAAAGTTTTACGTGACAACGACTTTGAGTGGTAAAAGCGAATCGGCGACTCGGGCATGGTTAGCCCGCCTAAGAGCGAGAGAGACAGACATAAAAAGTGAAAGGCACGCGTCCCTCTCACTCGCTCTCATTGTGAGCGCATAACGTGAGCGGAGCGTAACGCAGTTTCTTGAAGTGTCACCCGGCAAACCAATTTATAAGACGTTGTCACGTCAAAAAAGCGAATTAATGGCATTAAATTAATTACTTAAGGAAAAAGTACCACCGGTGTGCAAGTCGATTAAATATCATGAACCATATTTATCACAAACATAGTATACATAGCAACATGTTGCGTGACGCTGCACCGTAATATCGGGGACTAGCTGCACTACATAACTATGGAAAAGATTACAGTAGGTACCTAATTAGAAAATGAAAAATCAATGAAATAAAAGTATACCTACTGAAATAAATAATAGTGGACTCTAGCATCGGCTCGTACAACGTATTAGTCATCATTACACCGGGTACATTTAGAGCTGGTTTTCACGGCGCGGCTGCCAAACGCGCCCGCGCGCGGACGCGGCAGATTTCCATATAAAATTGAATTCAAAACTCACGACGCGGTTTACGGCCGCGGCGGCTGCGGCAGCCGCGCGGCGTCCGCGTGGCTGCGCGCGATGCTTGCGCAATAGCTTTCCGCAGTAGAAACCGCGAAAACCTGCGGTCTCGTGAGTTTTGAAACAAAACCGTCGAGCGGCGCGGTGCCGCGCCCGCGCGCGGGCGCTGTTTGAAACCGCGCCGTGAAAACCGGCTCTTAGCGGTGGATTGTTTAATTGACTATATAAACTACAGCGCCGTCTATCGACAGTACCTTGTAATATTTCAAAAAATTGTAACGGCTACCTTCAAACGTAGCAGACCAGCTGCACAGTGCGGCTTCCGCTGTCTTTTTTACATGTCACATTTTTCTATTATAAAGTTTTATTTGTGACCAAACAATTCCATGGCAAACTATATCAAGCTCTTTTTATCTTGATTGGTTATGATTTCAATCCGACAAACCATTATACATATTATCAGTACTGGGACTTGAGACCTTCTGTCCGAAAGAGATTCAAGGGTCCACATAACTACAGTCGAGTAAGCGCAGGTCTCGCTTGTAATTCTTTATGTTCGTAGCTCTACCACAGATATCACACGAGTGAGGTAGTAGCCCAAATTGGCTCACAGCTAGCACAACTTTGGCAAAAGCCAAAACCACAGGTGTAAAATTAAAAAAACGGTTCTTTTTTTTACCTGTAGAGGATTAAGCTAAGGAGTGTCATCTGTGTACATTAAAAAGTGTCCGTCCAAATGTACAAATTAAATTAGGGTGGCGTCACTTTAGCATCAGGGTAAATCTTAAAGGAGGTCAATAAACATACTATTCACAATTCACGTAATAAATTCACTCTAGCTACACGTTTTCTCATAACAATTATTTAATTTACTATATTATTAGCTGTAATTTAATAGTTAGTAGTTGAAATTTTGTATAAGTAGGTAGGTAACTATTTTAGTCGACAATATTTTTTTTTTTAAACTCGACATACTTCAATTTGTTTACAATTTCTACATTCATACATTTTTTTCCCTTTGCTTACACCTGCGCGATTGTGGAAGATTTTTAAACTGTTATTTATATCATATGTTATGTACTTCTTTCAATTTTCTACCTTATGAGATGACATTTCTTAGCTCGACCGTTCATAATTTTACCCATATACGGGTACTCTGTATAAACATTAAGTGTAATATAATGAAGTATATTGATTATTATTATTCTTGGCACAAAAAAGTATCTATAATTTGCTAAACGTTTCTCCTCAATTACTAAATAAATAAATATTGTCGAAAATTCCTCAGGCTTATATAGGAGCCAGATATCTGATATGATACATAATATGCAAAATACATATTCATAATACATAAAAACACCCAGACACACAACATACGAGGAGTTTTCATGTCAGATTGGAGTGACTTTAAGTGATAAAATATGACAAACTATTATTAAGATTGTCGTTTACTCAAACATTGCTTTGAGCTATCAGGATTATTCACTATATTTCATTATCAATAACGGAATATTTACAGTTTTTATTCCGAACCATATTAATACAGATTCCAGTTCGACGGGAAATATTTCCAATGTCTAATTAAAGAGCATTGAGGTAAAACATCTTATACCTCTGGCTGACGAGCGCAATGCAGTGCAAGGTAATTATTTTCTTCATGTTCCAATAGCTGCGAGTCACTGTGCTGTTATGGGCAGACACATGTCTCCTTACCATCAGACACATGTAATGCTCGTCTCGTCCTTTAAACATAGAAAATATTCCGCAATAATTACTATTGACGTTACTTATCGAATATCTCCAAATGAAACATAAACGCTACCAGTGGCGCAATTGCGAACTATTTTTGACAGATTCATAAATTCATCTGACATTCAGTAAGTTAATTAATTTATTGCTCATAAATATAATATCGATATAACTTGTGCGTATTAGCATTAAATAAATATGTACAATTAATTCGCTATTTACATTTTATACATACTGATACGATATTTAATATTACATAGCAACGTCGATTCTTCAGGTATTCTCAGAACGCCTGTATTGAGCGGCAAGAGATGCGTTTAACTCTTTAAGAATAAATATATTTTACCATTTGTTTTATTATCCACCAACCCGCACTGGGTCAACGTGGTGGATTATGGCCTTAACTCTCTCCTTGCGAGAGAAGGCCCCGAGTCCCAGCAGTGGGAACGTTTAGTGGGCTGTTGATGATGACCATTTGTTTTAGATAATAAATAAATAAATATGGGTGGACACGTCTCACACAACGCCATCTATCCCCAAACTGAGCAAAGGTTGTACTATGGAAGCCTAATCTTACTATGAAGCTTTACAAGGTAGAGGTACCCGTTTAATACCCTAGGATTTTAAGACATCCAAGTTGTACCGTTGTATCGGAAAACAGAATCGGGCCATACTAAACATAATGATAAAACCTCGTAAAAGCAGAGATGGACAAGCCTAGCAAATACCTTGACTTGTTCATGAGGTTACCGCCATGTGTTATGTTGATTCGAGGATTTTTTTTAAAATAAAGAGTGACGAGACGAGCAGGGCATGCGCCTGATGGTAAGCAACATGCCTGTCACATAACAGCACAGTGACACGCAGCTATTGGAACATGAAGAGCCCAAATCATTACCTAGCACCGCACTGCGCTCGTCACCCAGAGATCTAGGTTGTTATATCTCTAAGCCCTGTAATTTATCTGGAAACATTCCCCTTCAAACCGGAACACAGTAATGTTTACACATTACTGCTTGGCGGTAGAATAACTGGCAATGGCATTATAGTCCCAATAGTAGTGTCGGCAAACGGTCTTATAGCGAAAAGTCTCGATCAACATCTCACGAGACTTTTGCTGGACGGTTGGATCATGGGTCAGACGAAGAAGGCGGTCATCCTCGACACAGCGCGCGTCGTCAGGAGGCTCCTCGCTCTCAGCCCTCACCACCGGGAGCGCGGGCCCGGCCCCGCTGCTGGCGGCGATCTAGATTTAGGTTTTTATAATAATACCATGGGGCCCAAAATCAGGAAAAAAAAAATGGTTGACTGTAAAGTCGGGTTACTGACGTTAGTTGAACGTGACAACTTCAACTACGCCTTAGAGCGAGGTAACGCCGGCGGCGAGGTAACGGCGTTAACGGCACATGACGTCATGTTTTGCGGGCGTGCAGCCGGCTTCATCGAATTATAAGACGTTGTCACGTCAATAACTATTTCAGTTTAAATTTCACTTTGGATGCGTTACAATGTATGGAACTACCATCTAAGAAATGTGAAAGTTGTTCTGAGCAGGAAAATGCATCTCTATGCAGCAAGATTTATATATCGAGCAAAGAAAGCAATTTAATTACAAACACAAATTTAGTTTGGTATTTATAAGTCATTCAACAAACTAAACGACTTTGTAGCACAAGGACAACGCTTTACAGAGTCCCAGAGTCCGCCTGGGGAATGCAACGTTTTTTTGCCAGTTATTCCACCACTCAGCCAATTATTCAACCACCTTTCAAATGTGTAAAACATCTCTGCATCCTGTTTGAAGGACAAAATTTAAAAATCTATCCAAATCTATAAAAATAAAATGACAATTGATTCTTTAAGTATTTTTTTACTATTCCGATGACACATGATAACATAAAAAGTAATAAATATTTCTTCAAAACAATGGTATCCTTGTCACATTGGCTCTAATAAATAGAGGCAGAGATTAAACATTTCATTATACAATTGGACTTCATTATTAGGTCTATAATCTCTTTTTTTTTATTGTAAGAAGAGAAAATAACTACTGCAAAATATTTTTCACCACAGAATCAACGTTACTATTTTGTTAAGTAATGTATTTATTAATATTGAAGATATTTTACAGGTTTTAATCGCGATCACAGAAAATGCCCAGTTATACATTCAGATATGACCTTAAACTCGTACTTGGTGGGTACAAATTACTGTGGCAGCATAATGTACTCTAAAACATTTCAGTATTACAATCACTCAAAAACTTACAGCTATATAGCTATACAGATTGTAATACTAAAATAATAGGGAAATAAAATAAAAGCTAGTTTCCCGTATAATATACTAGCAGCGCCCCGCGGTGTTACCCGCGAAGTTCCCGTTCCCGTTGTTTTTCTGGGATAAAAAGTATGTGTGTATGTGTTAATCACGTCCTAACGTATGAACGGGTCGGGCTGAAGTTTGGAACACAGATAGATTATAGTCTGGAAGAACACATAGGCTACTTTTTATCCCGAAAAATCAACGGGAACTTCGCGGGTAACACCGCGGGGCGCTGCTAGTAATTTATAATTGAACATATGTAGTGTCGAATATACGAGTAATATATCTTGGAAGGAGGTTACTAGACTCCGAGATACAGTATATAACTAGGTTGAGGACAGTGAATCCACATTATGTTAGTATCATTTAAGCAATAAAATAATTTGAGTTTTAGCTTTAAGTTTGTAACTTAGGAGAATGTGACTATCAAATTGATAAAATGACGAATATTTGATGTTATCTTTGTTATTTATTATATTCCAATCACAGATCGGAATTTTTAACAAATATGTTGAGTAAGTTCTTATTTCATTTGTACAATCTAAAACTTATGATTTTTGAGACTAAACCATTCAAATACATTGTATCGCGCTTAAATCCTGTACAATGACTTCAATAAATCCTAAATGACTTCAAATCGTAAAAGTTTACAAGTTAATATAACTTCTTAGTACTATGTTTTATTATTATATTTCAGTCTTTAGGACATATTACATTAGATCAGGTCCCGTTTATATCAAACTCCTCACACTCTAAAGTTTTTGGACCAGCAATGTTTATCACAAATGTGAAAAAATGGCCGTATTTCTATACGGCAGATATATTATACATTGCTGTTAACCTTTCCAGGAAAGCCGTTTCTATCCCCTCCCCCGCAACCTCCCCTCTTACTTCCCTCGTCACGTCCCTTTCCAAATGTCTCAAATCTGTCAAACCCTGAGTGTTAGTAACTATAGTACTATTGTATTCTTTCCCCTTTTCGACGTGAGTGAAAACTTGCATTTTTCCGTCCGTATTCTCAGCCCTATAAGGTAGTTTTTCGTCTAAGCTAACTGATTTATGGCCTATAGGTCTGAGGATGGCTAATTCCCGCTGCGGGATTTGTTCATCTTTATACATTGTTTGATGTCTTTCTGTGTAAATGTTTTTAAGTTTAGCATATTCCGTCCGGCCGTCGTACACCTCGACATTGTTTGTGTATTGGTCGTTCAGTTTGTAGGGGCCTTGTCTGCTTTGTATTGTCACATTTGGGGCACCTTTTTTGTTGGTCTTTTTCGATTTCGGCTGCTTTTTCATTAACACCCCCTGTCTAGTCGTTGAAGCTACAGCGATTTGTTTGATTTTTTTGGGAGATGGCTCCAAGTTCTTTTGTTCCGTTGGGGAGTTGAATTTGTGGTCGATCGTTTCCATCTTTTGTCCTATTTTGTCTAGTTTCTGTTCCTTGGTGTCGGCCATCTTGGTTTTCTTGTCCTTGGGCTTGTGTTCGTCGAACCTGTTCCTGACGCGGTCGTGCACGTGCGAGTGCCGGCGCAGGTCGAACGCGGACCGGAACGGCTTGCCGCACTCCTCGCACTTGAAGGGACGATCGCCTGGAATAACAAATAAGTATCATTTTTAACCGACTTGGTACAAGGAGGACGTTCTCAATGCAGTTGCATGTGTTTTTGTGTATGTTACGCGATAGATCCGCTAATTGTGAATCGATTTCGATGGTTTTTTTTTGTTTGATAAATATTTAAAGAACAACTGAAAATCGTCATAATGATTTTAACGATGTGTGAATTGTGAAAGTGTGAATTGTAAATCGTATGTATGCCAAATCAAATTGTTGTGTTGAGCGACCTGACCCGAACATACATGGCAAGTTAAACAAAAGCTTGTAAAACCGTCGTAAATAGTATTTATTAATTCATCGTCACTTTTATTTATATTTGTTCTAGTGACGTACAAAATACATTAATACAAAGGTACACAAATGACGCGGAGCTTAATTTAATCAGTAAATACGCGTTAAAAATTTACAAAACAGTGTTATAATCTTAATGAGCCGTCTGTCGCTGAGCAAACATTCGCTGTTGTGTTGCTAGCAGAGCATGTGATACAGGTTTCATCATAACATATTATTTACTTAACACAAGACAGTTAAGTATTAATATTGTCGAATCCTATTAATATTATAAACGCGAAAGAATGTATGGATGTATGTTTGCAAATCTCGCAAAACCTAATGCAAGGATATGGATGAAACGTGGTACATAGATAGTGTTATAACATAATTCGGTTATAGGCCAGATAACATACACGGGTTAACTTTTGAGGATCAGCTATTTAAGCAGATATTCATGTGTGTATAAAAACGATATCAGGATGTCTACTCTTTCGATGTTACGCGCTACCTCTCTTTCACTCTATCTTTAAGATTTGGCATTTTTAACAGCCAGCAACCATTATTTGCGGTCAGTTTAATGAAGTAACCGTATATCATAATAAACAGAAAAAAATTAGCTTTAATTTGATATATATATCATAAATTTACGTTATGAACGTATAAATACACCAAAATATTACCGGTTTACATTTGGCTGCGAAGTAGTTGCGGCCGAGTGTGCAACGGCACCCATCGATTTTCGAATTTTTTACATACATTGCTATGATGTGGATGATATTTTATTTAAAAAACAAATGAACGAATTTTTTTTTTTTTTTTAAATAATCTACATTCATTTAATTAAAATTACTTGCGGCCACTTATTGACTGGCAACCTATTATCAATGTATTCTCCTAATTATTAATGTTCAAATGTGAATTTGATCAGCCGGATCTTAGCCTATTAGTTTCGTCCGATCGAGCATTATTTGACGTTTAAGCCTACTCTACTTAGAGTAGGCTTAGTACAGTCGAGGTGGACATAAAACTAGCCTGAAATAGAAAAAAATCCGGGAAGCTATTTTTTTTTATGAAACGTCGGAGAGGGTTGTTGGAAGTATAAATTTCGATTTTCTAACTAATCCCGGTAGAGGGTTCGCCACCATCTTGTTTTAAAGTTTTTGTAAAATAACTCGTTCATTTTCAACTTTAGAGCAAAAATGATGGTTACCAAAGTTGTTGGAAATTTAATTTCTCACAAGTTTGCTTCATATAGTTTTTACGCTAGGATCAATATTTGCAGAGTTATACTATCAAGTTTATCAAAAAATCGTAATGGGTGCAATTTTATTTTCTTCAACTTTGGTTCTCGTACATTTCTTACTTATTTTATTTTCTTGTAAGATGGCGGCGAACCCTCTACCGAGATTAGTTAGAAAATCGAGATTTATACTTCCAACAACCCTCCCCGACGTTTCATAAAAAAAAATCGCTCCCCGGATTTTTTTCTATTTCAATGTCTGCCCCGACCGTACTAGCTTAGAACATTAAAACGGACGAAACGACGGATCGAAGAAGAACCGGAGTAAGAAAGTCGCGAGTTTATTTCGAAATTACGTTTTTCGTATAAAGAGAGTAGACATTCTGTGTTGTAAACGATTCTTGTGTGAGTAGTAGATATTCGACACGGCTCTTTGCATAGAGTTTTGATCGAGTGTCCAGGGTGTTGATTAACTAACTCTATTTGGCGGCCTTTTTCAAGCAGAACAAGCGAAAATATTATTTGTCACCTTACTTAAAAACTTATAACACACTCAAGTCTTCATAACAATAATATTTTTTTTTTCGATCAAAATAAAAATCGACTTCAATCTAAAATTAAATTTAGACATTCGATCAAATTCCTAAAGAAGTCATCACTAAGTCATTGAGGTATACGCTAGTAAATTTTAATTTTTTGTTCATATTCCAAAAACCACCACACCGATTTCGATGAAATGTATAAGGGACCACCAAACAAAATAAAGTAGCCAAGTGCGAGTTAGACTCGCCCATGAAGGGTTCCGTTCCAGCAAGTAACATAATATACATAGTACACATAGTTCTTGTAGTTCGTTGTAACTTTGATCGAAGTTTTAATAATAGTGTATTTATGACGTACTAAAAAAAACTACTCATCAGATCAAGTTCAAACTAATTTTCGTTGGTAGTTTTTATGGTAATGTACATCATATATTTTTTTTAGTTTTTTCATTCTCTTACTTTAGAAGTTAGAGGGGGGGGGACACACATTTTACCACTTTGGAAGCGTCTCTCGCGCAAGTTATTCAGTATAGACAAAAATTATATTAGAAACCTCAACATCATTTTTTAAGACCTATCGATAGACACCCCACACGTGTAGGTTTGATGAAAAAAAAATTTTTGAGCTTTAGTTCTCAGTATGGGGGGCACCCCTAATTTTTGTTTTTTTAGAAAACTTTTGTAAAAATCTTAATGCGGTTCACAGAATACATCTGCTCACCAAGTTTCAACAGTGTAGTTCTCATAGTTTCGGCATAAAGTGGCTGTGACATACGGACGGACAGACAGACAGACAGACAGACAGACAGACATGACGAATCTATAAGGGTTCCGTTTTTACGTTTTACGGAACCCTAAAAAGGAACCATCAAAATTAAATTGATTTAGAATCGGTGGAGATATCGCGTAACATACATACAAAAACAATTAAGAACCTTCTCTTTTTTTAGATTCAGTTAAAAAGGTGATATTTAAAGGTTTTTGTTTACAATTGAACGTACCGTGAACGCCACGTGCACTAACAAACTAAAAGCAATCGCTACGTCGATCGAGATTGATCTTGAACTAGTTCACACACAGACATGTGTGACGGAACGGCAACGGCGGACAAAGTGCTCGAATTATAAGATCCAATAATAACTATGACATGGAATTAATCAAGGTTACGTTTGAAAGAACATTGACTTGCACTGTAATGTCGAGTTACCCTCATAATAATAATATAATCTTATACTTCATAAAACTAATTTACATGTCAGAATTGTAAGCATACACAAATTACAACACAAAATTCGGTATACAGTAGGTATCTTTGCACAATGTAGTGTCAAACAAATATTGATTCGTTTCATTCATAGGTGCCGGCAAACAAGTTGACCCAATGAAGTTAGCTGCGCAGACACCTTTTTAAGGTCTCTGGTGGAAGTGTATATGCGCGAACTTTCTCCTTCCACGTCAATTTTGGGTCAACTTGTTTGCTGGCCACTATACTTTAGATGACAAGAAGGGGTGGATCAATAATTGCGATAAACTTATTTTACGGCGCCTGATTCGAAGGTCGATAAAGACAAGGCGGATCAAGATCAAGTTCAAGTTGGGGTCATGGGTGTCAAGACCAAGACCCCTTCTTCCTGGGCTGGGTCCAATACGTAGACCTCACTAATCAAAACACACTCGTGTACAAATAGCAAAGTTTTGTGTTTTAACCACGACGATGTGACCCCCCTGGAGCGAAACTTGGATCCGCGCTTAGATAACGCCGGACGGCAGTAACAAGCAGAGCCGCTCACCTGTGTGTGTCCGCATGTGCGCGAGCCGGTAGGAGGAGCAGCTGAACGTCTTGGTGCAGTAGTGACACTTGTAGTTCTTCTCCCCGGTGTGGATGCGCACGTGAAGGTTCAGCGAGTACTTGCGCGCGAACTCCTTGCCGCAGTACTCGCACTTGAAGTGTTTCTGTTCGACAATTCAAATTATTAGATACATAAGACTCAATGCATCTGCCCCAGCCAACTAGTTTAACTAGCGGCCTGAATGATATTCGTATATATTTCAGTATTGTTTGTTACAACATGTACTAAACTGACTGGATAATGCTTAAGCCATCAGTAGTGAACATTTACAGAAATAGAAAAATGAAACGAGGGACGTTAGAAATTATTTACTTAATACTTTTAAATATAACAGTAAGCAGTGCGTGCTTTGCACTAAGAGTCTATCACTATCCCGAGTGGTGTCTGCGGATGTGTCTCGTGCGTGTTACTTTGCCACAGTGCATTCCCGGTTACAGTACGGCGCCGAGCTACACGCGCGCGCCGCCGACTGGGAGCGTGCCGTACCTACGTGCCATCGTGGGCGTGTCGCAATGCACATCCGTCAGACCATATTTCAAAGAGCTCGGCTTACTTACGTTACCTGCTAAGCCATGACCATGGCCAGTTCATCGGAGTTTACTTGAAGATTTATTTCATTTACGAACGTGACGCTTAAGCTCAATTCACAGCCGACGAAAAATCTGTCTATAGAGCGCCAAAAGCAGTTTTCACTACTAAAATAATATTGAAAATCGGTCCACATTAGGGTACAATCCTCAAAAAACGAATTAGTCCCGTTAGTTAGATTGCTAAAAAATATTGTACGCGTATTTATTATTATGTTTCACAAACAAAAAAAAGTCACAGTTTGATTATTATAGGTGTCATTATATGCCTGACTAGCTGAACCGTGCGCGCGCTGCTACGCCATCTATCGAAATCTGGTCGTACCAATTCAAACTTTAAACAAATACGGTTACCTTAGGTTCTAATGACCCAACCTTTAAAAGAAGACACATGCTATTACGCAACGAAAGCTCTCAAAAAGCAATATTTTTCCGTTTTTGTTACATTTTTCATTCATACTCCGCTCTTGTTAACGTTATAAATAGTAGCCCTCCTCGATAAATTGACTATCCAACAGAGAAAGAATCTTTCAACTCGGACCAGTAGTTCCTGAGATCCTTGCGTTCAAACAAACAAACTCTTCAGCTTTATAATATTAGTATAGATTGCAGTGAAATTAGAGTCACTTTATGACCAAGTGTGTTGGATGGAAACTTTATGACCAACTGTGTTGGAAATAAGTTTTTGAAACCCCCCCACGTTGTCAAAAATAAGTTTTAAATTCCACTGACCTTATCCGAGTGTATGGAGATGCTGTGGTACTTGAGGTCGCTCCACTGCCGGAACTCACGGCCGCAGGTCTCGCATTTGAACGGACGCACGTTGCTGTGCAGGCGACGGTGGATCTACGGACAACAACATATATACAGGCTAATGGTAATCAGTGTCCATCATTTTTAAGTACATTAAATACGTCTACTTTTGTTCTACTTGCGAGAGTACGTGATATAATTTAAAGTGTGTCTTAACGACTATGACATAAGGTCGTACTTTCAACACTCCATGCGAATAAAATCTCTTGTATCGCGTTATCTCGTGATAAAATTTAAAGTGTGTCTTAACGGCTATGACATAAGGTCGTACTTTCAACACTCCATGCGAATAAAATCTCTTGTATCGCGTTATCTCGTGATAAAAATTTAAAGTGTGTCTTAACGGCTATGACATAAGGTCGTACCTTCAACGCTCCATGCGTATAGAATCCCTTCCCGCACTCCCTGCACGTATGTTGCTTGCCCCCGTGTGATAGCACGTGGTATAACAAGCTGTTCCTGTGAGCGAACACGCGGTCACACTTCGTGCAACTGAAGCGTTTCCCCTGGAAAATAAACACGGAAATGTATTAAATTAAAAACAAATTAATGAAAATCCGTTAACTAATAACTATCCAATAACTATTCATTTATGAAACGGAATAAAAAGGAAAAATATCCGAAAAAACACATACCAATTTCTATTAATAATTCAGACATTCGACCAAATTTCATAAAAAGCTATATCTTAAGTCGGCTAGATAATTGAAAGTTGTTGTCTTTATTAGTTTTTTGCTAATATTTCAAAAACCACCACACTGTTTTCTATAATATTTATACGGAAACTCTGAACGATGATCCACCGAACACAATAATAACCATCAAAATCGATTCACAATTGACATTCACAACAATCTGTTTCGCCGTAACAGAGAAGCTTCAGAACAAACACACAAACTGTAGCCTTCATAATATGTTTTTTTTTTAAATAAAGAGTGACGAGACGAGCCGGACATGTGCCTGATGGTAAGCAACATGCCTGCCACATAACAGCACAGTGACACGCAGCTATTGGAACATGAAGAGTCGGAAATCATTACCTAGCACTGCACTGCGCTCGTCACCCAGAGATCTAAGTTGTTACATCTCTAAGCCTTGTAATTTCTCTGGAAACAATGCCCTTCAAATCGGAACACAGTAATGTTTGCACATGTACTGCTTGGCGGTAGAATAACTGACAGAGGTGTGGTACTTCCCCAGGCGGACTCTGCTAAGAGTCTTACTACTACTATACAAACAATATGATTAGACAGAATACAAATTTTAGAGCATTTAATTACCTTTCCCTCGGGATATTCTTGCTTGAGTAATGAATAATTTTCTTGACTAGTTTCACTGTGGTCTTGCTGATCTTGACTATGGTCGTTATGCTCCTGACTGGGATCATGGCCACTATCACTATGTTCGTGTCCGTTATCATGTTCATTATTATGTTCACTGTGATCATGATCCATTTCATTATGTGGATCGTGGTCATTGTGGTCTTGAGAGTTTTGACTATGTTCACTATGCCGTAAATGGTCATTGGGTATAGAATGTTCATTATGTATATTATGGTCATTATGTCGGTCGCTGTGTTCATGACTATGCATATTGTGTCTATGATTGTGTTCATTGTGTTCTTGACTATGTTCATTGTGTCCGTGGCTGTGTTCGTTGTGTCCATGGCTATGTTCGTTGCTTCCCTGTTCGTGACCGTGGCCATGGTCATGATTGTGATCTTGATCGCCGACGTCATGATCAGATATCATGTTGTCCGCAAAGTTTGCGTTGTCCGACACTTCGCTGTCGAATATCCTTTGTAAAACTTCCTCTGTTGAAAAAAAAAATACAGAATTTAGTACAGAATCAATTTTTGATGTAGTTCTTATGATATATTCACACATTATAACTAGACAATTCGCTTATTTTTGCGAGATTAAAAGTAATTTGTATGGTTCATTCAAATAAAACCACCATATACAAAAAAAAACGTTAATATTCATCCAAACACAAATAACACTTGACATTCATGTACAATCGTATATATTTATACGGTTTAAATAATATGTATTGATTATTTTGTAAATCATTTGTTATTTTCAGTATGATAACAAGGTATGAGGCAAGGCTTACCTTGCCTCATACCTTAACTACCTTATAACATATCTTAACTCGTATCTTAATACGAGTTAAGCTAAGGTATGAGGTAAGGTAAGGTATAAGGCAAGTTAATGTATGAGGTAAGTTCGCAGTGTTAGAGCCAAATTAAATTCGTCATTTCGAATTTCACCTATATGTAAAACAATTTGAAATATGTTTTAGATACGCATCTACGAAAAAACAAAAATTTTAAAAGACGATGCATTGCGAAATGACGAATTTTAGTAGTATTTTTGCTTTGCCCTAAAATTAAGAAAATGCAGATACACTCATCTGGCTTTTATACCACGAGTTAAGGTATGAGGTAAGGTACGAGGAAAGGTATAAGGTAAATTAAGGTAAGAGATAGGTTAAGGTATGAGGTAAATTTAAGTATGAGGTAAGTTAAGGTATGAAGTAAGGTAAGGTATGAAGTAAAGTAAGGTAAGATATGAAGTAAGGTAAGATATGAGGTAAGGCTATCAACGTACCTTTAAGCAGCTTGTACGGCGTGTCGGGCTCCCGCGTGCACACGCCGCAGTACCCGCCGCACGCGCCCGCGCCCGCGCCGTGCGCGCCCGCGCCGCGCGCGTACGACCTGAGAACATCACACCTTATTTATACTACATAACTATTATGATATGTGTCGGAGAACCGAGGGGAGGTGTCTGGGTACCCGTGACCCTGTATAGATGGATGCGTGTATAGTCACCAGGCGGCGTGGTCCTGCGTCACGTGCCCGTTGTCCACGGTGAGGGTGGTGGGGGTGTGGCTGGGTACCCGTGACCCTGTATAGATGGATGCGTGTATAGTCACCAGGCGGCGTGGTCCTGCGTCACGTGCCCGTTGTCCACGGTGAGGGTGGTGGGGGTGTGGCTGGGTACCCGTGACCCTGTATAGATGGATGCGTGTATAGTCACCAGGCGGCGTGGTCCTGCGTCACGTGCCCGTTGTCCACGGTGAGGGTGGTGGGGGTGTGGCTGGGTACCCGTGACCCTGTATAGATGGATGCGTGTATAGTCACCAGGCGGCGTGGTCCTGCGTCACGTGCCCGTTGTCCACGGTGAGGGTGGTGGGGGTGTGGCTGGGTACCCGTGACCCTGTATAGATGGATGCGTGTATAGTCACCAGGCGGCGTGGTCCTGCGTCACGTGCCCGTTGTCCACGGTGAGGGTGGTGGGGGTGTGGCTGGGTACCCGTGACCCTGTATAGATGGATGCGTGTATAGTCACCAGGCGGCGTGGTCCTGCGTCACGTGCCCGTTGTCCACGGTGAGGGTGGTGGGGGTGTGGCTGGGTACCCGTGACCCTGTATAGATGGATGCGTGTATAGTCACCAGGCGGCGTGGTCCTGCGTCACGTGCCCGTTGTCCACGGTGAGGGTGGTGGGGGTGTGGCTGGGTACCCGTGACCCTGTATAGATGGATGCGTGTAGTCACCAGGCGGCGTGGTCCTGCGTCACGTGCCCGTTGTCCACGGTGAGGGTGGTGGGGGTGTGGCTGGGTACCCGTGACCCTGTATAGATGGATGCGTGTAGTCACCAGGCGGCGTGGTCCTGCGTCACGTGCCCGTTGTCCACGGTGAGGGTGGTGGGGGTGTGGCTGGGTACCCGTGACCCTGTATAGATGGATGCGTGTAGTCACCAGGCGGCGTGGTCCTGCGTCACGTGCCCGTTGTCCACGGTGAGGGTGGTGGGGGTGTGGCTGGGTACCCGTGACCCTGTATAGATGGATGCGTGTATAGTCACCAGGCGGCGTGGTCCTGCGTCACGTGCCCGTTGTCCACGGTGAGGGTGGTGGGGGTGTGGCTGGGTACCCGTGACCCTGTATAGATGGATGCGTGTATAGTCACCAGGCGGCGTGGTCCTGCGTCACGTGCCCGTTGTCCACGGTGAGGGTGGTGGGGGTGTGGCTGGGTACCCGTGACCCTGTATAGATGGATGCGTGTAGTCACCAGGCGGCGTGGTCCTGCGTCACGTGCCCGTTGTCCACGGTGAGGGTGGTGGGGGTGTGGCTGGGTACCCGTGACCCTGTATAGATGGATGCGTGTAGTCACCAGGCGGCGTGGTCCTGCGTCACGTGCCCGTTGTCCACGGTGAGGGTGGTGGGGGTGTGGCTGGGTACCCGTGACCCTGTATAGATGGATGCGTGTAGTCACCAGGCGGCGTGGTCCTGCGTCACGTGCCCGTTGTCCACGGTGAGGGTGGTGGGGGTGTGGCTGGGTACCCGTGACCCTGTATAGATGGATGCGTGTAGTCACCAGGCGGCGTGGTCCTGCGTCACGTGCCCGTTGTCCACGGTGAGGGTGGTGGGGGTGTGGCTGGGTACCCGTGACCCTGTATAGATGGATGCGTGTATAGTCACCAGGCGGCGTGGTCCTGCGTCACGTGCCCGTTGTCCACGGTGAGGGTGGTGGGGGTGTGGCTGGGTACCCGTGACCCTGTATAGATGGATGCGTGTAGTCACCAGGCGGCGTGGTCCTGCGTCACGTGCCCGTTGTCCACGGTGAGGGTGGTGGGGGTGTGTCTGGGTACCCGTGACCCTGTATAGATGGATGCGTGTATAGTCACCAGGCGGCGTGGTCCTGCGTCACGTGCCCGTTGTCCACGGTGAGGGTGGTGGGGGTGTGTCTGGGTACCCGTGACCCTGTATAGATGGATGCGTGTAGTCACCAGGCGGCGTGGTCCTGCGTCACGTGCCCGTTGTCCACGGTGAGGGTGGTGGGGGTGTGGCTGGGTACCCGTGACCCTGTATAGATGGATGCGTGTATAGTCACCAGGCGGCGTGGTCCTGCGTCACGTGCCCGTTGTCCACGGTGAGGGTGGTGGGGGTGTGGCTGGGTACCCGTGACCCTGTATAGATGGATGCGTGTAGTCACCAGGCGGCGTGGTCCTGCGTCACGTGCCCGTTGTCCACGGTGAGGGTGGTGGGGGTGTGGCTGGGTACCCGTGACCCTGTATAGATGGATGCGTGTATAGTCACCAGGCGGCGTGGTCCTGCGTCACGTGCCCGTTGTCCACGGTGAGGGTGGTGGGGGTGTGGCTGGGTACCCGTGACCCTGTATAGATGGATGCGTGTATAGTCACCAGGCGGCGTGGTCCTGCGTCACGTGCCCGTTGTCCACGGTGAGGGTGGTGGGGGTGTGGCTGGGTACCCGTGACCCTGTATAGATGGATGCGTGTATAGTCACCAGGCGGCGTGGTCCTGCGTCACGTGCCCGTTGTCCACGGTGAGGGTGGTGGGGGTGTGGCTGGGTACCCGTGACCCTGTATAGATGGATGCGTGTATAGTCACCAGGCGGCGTGGTCCTGCGTCACGTGCCCGTTGTCCACGGTGAGGGTGGTGGGGGTGTGGCTGGGTACCCGTGACCCTGTATAGATGGATGCGTGTAGTCACCAGGCGGCGTGGTCCTGCGTCACGTGCCCGTTGTCCACGGTGAGGGTGGTGGGGGTGTGGCTGGGTACCCGTGACCCTGTATAGATGGATGCGTGTATAGTCACCAGGCGGCGTGGTCCTGCGTCACGTGCCCGTTGTCCACGGTGAGGGTGGTGGGGGTGTGGCTGGGTACCCGTGACCCTGTATAGATGGATGCGTGTAGTCACCAGGCGGCGTGGTCCTGCGTCACGTGCCCGTTGTCCACGGTGAGGGTGGTGGGGGTGTGGCTGGGTACCCGTGACCCTGTATAGATGGATGCGTGTATAGTCACCAGGCGGCGTGGTCCTGCGTCACGTGCCCGTTGTCCACGGTGAGGGTGGTGGGGGTGTGGCTGGGTACCCGTGACCCTGTATAGATGGATGCGTGTATAGTCACCAGGCGGCGTGGTCCTGCGTCACGTGCCCGTTGTCCACGGTGAGGGTGGTGGGGGTGTGGCTGGGTACCCGTGACCCTGTATAGATGGATGCGTGTATAGTCACCAGGCGGCGTGGTCCTGCGTCACGTGCCCGTTGTCCACGGTGAGGGTGGTGGGGGTGTGGCTGGGTACCCGTGACCCTGTATAGATGGATGCGTGTAGTCACCAGGCGGCGTGGTCCTGCGTCACGTGCCCGTTGTCCACGGTGAGGGTGGTGGGGGTGTGGCTGGGTACCCGTGACCCTGTATAGATGGATGCGTGTATAGTCACCAGGCGGCGTGGTCCTGCGTCACGTGCCCGTTGTCCACGGTGAGGGTGGTGGGGGTGTGGCTGGGTACCCGTGACCCTGTATAGATGGATGCGTGTATAGTCACCAGGCGGCGTGGTCCTGCGTCACGTGCCCGTTGTCCACGGTGAGGGTGGTGGGGGTGTGGCTGGGTACCCGTGACCCTGTATAGATGGATGCGTGTAGTCACCAGGCGGCGTGGTCCTGCGTCACGTGCCCGTTGTCCACGGTGAGGGTGGTGGGGGTGTGGCTGGGTACCCGTGACCCTGTATAGATGGATGCGTGTATAGTCACCAGGCGGCGTGGTCCTGCGTCACGTGCCCGTTGTCCACGGTGAGGGTGGTGGGGGTGTGGCTGGGTACCCGTGACCCTGTATAGATGGATGCGTGTATAGTCACCAGGCGGCGTGGTCCTGCGTCACGTGCCCGTTGTCCACGGTGAGGGTGGTGGGGGTGTGTCTGGGTACCCGTGACCCTGTATAGATGGATGCGTGTATAGTCACCAGGCGGCGTGGTCCTGCGTCACGTGCCCGTTGTCCACGGTGAGGGTGGGCAGCAGGTGCGGGGGGGGCTCGTACTCGCCGCCGACGCACACCTGGATGCCGGCCATCAGGTCCTCGGGCTCGCTGAACTCGCCCATGTCCTCACACTGCACACACACAAACACACTAATGGTGAGAGGCCTAAAAAACTAATTAGTCCGTCAGTTACATTGCTTAAAATATTGTACACGTATTTTTTCTTTTGTTTCACGAACAAAAAACGACGAAGATACAGTAAGTACCACTTGTGCGGATGTGTATTTCCGACATTTAAGTCGAACTGCCAATGCCAGGTAGAATAGGAGGTGTCTTGCTACCAGCTCGCCATTTCGCGCTCGACTTCGAAAACATCGCTACAAAAAGTCGCTACACTGAGACTTTAACTCAGATAACCTACCGACGTCTCTCGCGTGCTCCTCGCAGTGTCTCCGCTCACCTTGTCTCGGTGCACGTCTCTCGCGTGCTCCTCGCAGTGTCTCGCTCACCTTGTCTCGGTGCGCGTCTCTCGCGTGCTCCTCGCAGTGTCTCGCTCACCTTGTCTCGGTGCGCGTCTCTCGCGTGCTCCTCGCAGTGTCTCCGCTCACCTTGTCTCGGTGCGCGTCTCTCGCGTGCTCCTCGCAGTGTCTCGCTCACCTTGTCTCGGTGCGCGTCTCTCGCGTGCTCCTCGCAGTGTCTCGCTCACCTTGTCTCGGTGCGCGTCTCTCGCGTGCTCCTCGCAGTGTCTCCGCTCACCTTGTCTCGGTGCGCGTCTCTCGCGTACTCCTCGCAGTGTCTCGCTCACCTTGTCTCGGTGCGCGTCTCTCGCGTGCGCCTCGCAGTGTCTCCGCTCACCTTGTCTCGGTGCGCGTCTCTCGCGTGCTCCTCGCAGTGTCTCCGCTCACCTTGTCTCGGTGCGCGTCTCTCGCGTGCGCCTCGCAGTGTCTCGCTCACCTTGTCTCGGTGCGCGTCTCTCGCGTGCTCCTCGCAGTGTCTCGCTCACCTTGTCTCGGTGCGCGTCTCTCGCGTGCTCCTCGCAGTGTCTCGCTCACCTTGTCTCGGTGCGCGTCTCTCGCGTGCTCCTCGCAGTGTCTCCGCTCACCTTGTCTCGGTGCGCGTCTCTCGCGTGCTCCTCGCAGTGTCTCGCTCACCTTGTCTCGGTGCGCGTCTCTCGCGTGCTCCTCGCAGTGTCTCGCTCACCTTGTCTCGGTGCGCGTCTCTCGCGTGCTCCTCGCAGTGTCTCCGCTCACCTTGTCTCGGTGCGCGTCTCTCGCGTACTCCTCGCAGTGTCTCGCTCACCTTGTCTCGGTGCGCGTCTCTCGCGTGCGCCTCGCAGTGTCTCCGCTCACCTTGTCTCGGTGCGCGTCTCTCGCGTGCTCCTCGCAGTGTCTCCGCTCACCTTGTCTCGGTGCGCGTCTCTCGCGTGCGCCTCGCAGTGTCTCGCTCACCTTGTCTCGGTGCGCGTCTCTCGCGTGCTCCTCGCAGTGTCTCGCTCACCTTGTCTCGGTGCGCGTCTCTCGCGTGCGCCTCGCAGTGTCTCGCTCACCTTGTCTCGGTGCGCGTCTCTCGCGTGCTCCTCGCAGTGTCTCCGCTCACCTTGTCTCGGTGCGCGTCTCTCGCGTGCGCCTCGCAGTGTCTCTGCTTGCGGAAGGTCTTGCTGCACTTCCCGCAGGAGTACAGATCCAGTTTGTCGAGCGCGCAGTAGAGCGCCTTGTCCTGCTCGGGCGCGACCGGGGCCTTCTCCAACGCGCTACTCGCCATCGAGTACTGCATCTATACATAGAGAAATTTATGGTTTTAAACTAACTTCAAGGAGGAGGTTCTTAATTCAGTTGTATGTTTTTTTGAAGTGAAAACATCTTTTGGCGCACCGCACACAGATTTTTCGTGGGCTGCGCGCGCATTGGGCATTGAGCTCAAGCATCACGCCTGCGAAGGAAAGAAATTTTCGAGTGAACTCGGGGCCATGGTTACCATTATACTTTTACACATCTAACCATGGCCATCTAGTCTAGATGGCCATGCTTAAAAGACTTATTTAGACGAAAATGCTTTGAAGATTTATTCCAGACTAGCAGCGCCCTCCGGCGTAGTTTTTAAAGTGTGCTATCAAATTCTGAGTTATTAAGTTTTCACTTCTATCGGCAGCCCCTATGACTGCCAACTTTTTAGGGTTCCGTAAAACGTAAAAACGGAACCCTTATAGATTCATCATGTCTGTCTGTCTGTCCGTCCATGTGTCACAGCCACTTTTTGCCGAAACTATGAGAACTACACTATTGAAACTTGGTAAGTAGATGTATTTTGTGAACCGCATTAAGATTTTTACAACAAAAAAAATCAAAAAAGAAAAATCAGGGTTGCCCCCCATACTTAGAACTGAAACTTAAATTTTTTTTTTTCATCAAACCTACACGTGTGGGATGTCTATCGATAGGTCTTCAAAAATGATGTTGAGGTTTCCAATATAGTTTTTACTACCCTGAATAATTTGCGCGAGAGACACTTCCAAAGTGGTAAAATGTGTCCCCCCCCCCCCCACCAACTTCTAAAATAAGAGAATGAAAAAACTAAAAAAAATATATGATGTACATTGTCATGCAAACTACCAACGATATATTTATTATGTTACTTGCCGCAACGGAACCCTTCATGGGCGAGTCCAACTTGCACTTGGCCTTTTTTTTTTTTTTTTCAAATTTCAAATTCAGCCTTCATAGTAATACATGTATTACTGTAAGGCTGAATTTGGCTGAAGGTATGTATACCTTATTGCTATTGTATGTGAGCGTCTTTTCGCTCGACGTGTAGAGTATATGTTTGTCTATGGGCTGGTACAGGGTTTTGGGCACGGTGTTCTCAAGCGATAGCTCCACGATAGAGTCCGGCAGAGTCGCGACATTGTCCACGATGCAGTTTGATGATATCTGAAATTTACAATATCTATTAAATAAGTAATAAATCAATATTATAAAAAAAATGTTAGATAATTCACACGCCACATCATCTGACCCCGAACTAAGCAAAGCTTGTACTATGATCATAATCATAATAATGAATTGCATAATATGGGTACATGGTGAATACATATTAAGATGTTAATACAGTTATTTTGGGTCGCCAAATGGCCAAATGGCGGCCAGATAGCTCATATAATACTTATACAGTTGTAAATACATACTTATTATACATAGAAACACCCAGATACAGTACAAATATTTGAATCCATCACACAAATTTAATATTTCCTCTGGGTGGGAATCGAACCCACGACCCTCGGCTTCGCCGGCAGAGTTACTACTTGGACGACATTGTTTTAAGGTTATATCGTACTTGAAAATGCATCGAAATATCCAGGACTCAGTCCACCATAAATATAACCACAGTAAGTAAATATTAGTGGACATTTCTCACAACACTATTTAGCCTCAAGGTAAATAAAGTTAGTTCTGTAATGTATGTTTAAGATTAAATCATTATTCATACACACTCCATATGTTCTCAAAGAGAGCAAGCCACTGGTTCAATATGGTATTTTATTTTGGGCCAGTAACTCTGGAAGCCAAATGGTTTTTAAATCACAAAATAAACGTATCAGATCCATTAGCATATTAGTAAACACCGACCAAAGGCAATCGTGTAGATGTAATTTTCGGAAAATAAAAATGTACGTTGCGCTCGTTAGATAAGTATACTTGAATGTGTAATGTTTGTGTGTGAATTAATTTGTCATTCTATCCGTGCAACCGTTACGATAAGATTGAGCAAGAAACATTTTAACTTTCACATTCATAATATTAGTAGGATAGAAACACACAGATATAGAACAAATATTGATATTCCTCATAGACACATTTATTCTATGATCAAACTTATGGTTCTGCAGACAGCGTTAAATTTGTTCATATCTATACTAATACCCGGTTTACATTATTCCAGTCCAGCGACCGAATCCAGCTGGATTGCTTACTGGAATAATGTACACCGGCACTGGAATGCATAAGCACTGGATTGATGCTTTCCAGTGCCAGTTTCCATTTTTCCAGTAAGCAATCCAGCGCTGGATTCAATCGCTGGACTGGAATAATGTAAACCGGGTATTATATTATAAAGCTGAAGCTATTCGTTTATTTGAAGGCTAGGATCTCTGGAAGGACTACTGGTCTGAATTGAAAGATTATTTTTCTGTTAGATAGTCCATTTACCGAGGAAGCCTATAGGCTATATAAAATAATGCTACTATCAATAGGAGCGGAGCGTGAATGAAGAATGTAACAAAAACGGGAAAAAATATGATTTTTTGAGAGATTTCATTACGATCAGTGACAGCATGTTTGTGTCAATTTTATAATGTTCTTTTTTCTTCAATTCGGTTATGTCACCGCAATAGGGTACAACCCTAAAAAAACTAAGTAGCCCGTTAGTTAGATTGCCAAAAAAATATTGTACAAGTTTTTTTTTTGTTTCATAAGCAAAAAATGACGAAGATACAGCGCTTCGAAGTTTCGTGTGACGTCACTTGTGAGTACGATTTTTACTCACGAGTGACGTCGCGACCCCCCACTCTCGAAGTTTGATGGTCTATATCTTTGACGATTTTTAATATTATGAAAAAACAAAAAATACGTGTCCAATATTTTTCCATGATCTAGCTGACGGATTAGGATGGTGTATTTTTGACCCAGTCCGGTACCCTATTTCGCCAGCGTCCAGCGTTTGAATATTGAGTGTCGTTAGTATTCTACATGTTTTTTGTTGCAGTATGATTATTCATTCAGGTGATCAAGTCTTCTTATAACCTTTTTTATGCTATTGAAATCGCGGATAAGCAACATTTTCGTGTAATTTATTTATAATAAGATATCCGAGCCGAAACGGGCCGCTGGTGGATTGATAAAACAAATTGCCTCCTCACCTTGTCCGTGGGCAGGTCCTGCACCGGGTTCTCGATGATGATGGTGTGCGGCTCGTAGTGCTGCCGCAGGTGGTGGTAGAACTTCAGCTGCTCTTCGCCGTAGTACTCGCCGCAGATCTGGCAGATCAGCACCGGTCGCACCTACGCAACATACGTCACGTGTTGAGGGAATCGGCTCTTGGCAGCAGGGATAATTAACACTTTTTTTAATTGAAAACTTCTTTCGCGACAGATTTTTCATGGGCTGTGAATTGAATTCTAACGCCACGCTCAAGAATAATGAGAAATCTTCGAGTAAACTCGGGACCATGGTCATTGGCCATCTAGAAATGAGTCAGCATACGTCAGATGGTCAATGGGGAATGCTCACGCATTTCTAGATGGCCATGCTCATGGCCACGCCCTCCGGTTTCACCCGCGTAGTTTCCAAACTATAAAATTCTGAGTTATACCTTTTCACTTTTCAGTTCAGACAGTTCCTGTGACTGCCCATTTTTTTTATAAATGTGCTTTTTTACAGTATAGAGTGACGAGACGAGCAGGTCACGAGTCTGATGGTAAGCAACAAGCCAGCCCATAATAGCAGTGAGACGCAGCTATATTGAAACACGAAGAGCCCAAATCATTACCCTAGCACTGCACCGCGCTTATCATCCAGAGATATAAGACGATTTATCTCTATGCCCTGCAGTTTATCTAGAAAAATAGCCCTTCAAACCGGAACACATTGATATTTGCACATTACTTTTCGCAAAGGTAACTTGGTAAAGGTGTTGTTCGATAAATTAAGCAGACCAGCCTGGGACACGGCCGCGATCTGGTCTGTAATGATTACCTCAACGTTTATTTATACTAAAGATCTGCTACCACCCAATATAAAACGATTGGGACGTTATCTTAAAATCTACAGAAGTATGGCACAGTACCTTGTGCAATGCGCCGGATTCCTCTGGTCGAATATGGATGAATGAATATGGTCGCTCATCCCAAAGAACTAAAGAATTAACCGTGTTTCCAGTGATTAGAAGTTTAAAATAAATAGATAATAGTACGATACTTGTCAGCTGTTCTCGCCGTGTAGTCGGTTTCCTTCCGAAGCACTGAAATCCGTTTCACAAAGACCACGTTCGTTCTCGCGACCGCGCTGAGAATTATCATCGTCTGTCCAGGACTAATTATTATAGAAGTTTATAACACTCTTCCCAAAATAGTTATATCGGCCCCAAGTATCAGCAGCTTCAAAAACAGATTAAAGTGCTGGCTTATCGATCAAACATTTTATAGTTACAGCGAATTTTTAGAGAGTGATGGTAAAGTTCCTATAAAAGTGTGAAAAATGTACATTTATCAGTACAATTGTATTTGAAACATATTTATTATACTCGTATAATGCTTGTTTACTGACAGTTTTCTGTACGATAATTAATAATTGTTATTATAATACAGTGAAATGATAATTTCAAACTTTCAAAATGTATACAATTTGTATGCCCTTTCTTTTGTTTAATTTTTTTATTTTTGTTTAATTTGTGTTACCTCGTGCGTCATGTGATGCGGCCCCGGCACGTAGCTGTCCGGGAGGATCTGCTCCTGCTCCGGCCCGGGGCCCGCGGTGTTGCAGTTGATCACCACCAGCTCCTAGAACCATTGATGGTGACAATTAAACAGTGTAAAAAAAGTTACTAAGATTTTCACTTAACAAGAGTTTTGAGATAGGATTCTCATTACGTTCAGCTTACTCTAAATGGATCTCCTTGAGGCTCTAAGGGATTTACTCGTCTACTGATGGTCTATTAGGAAGCTTATTGATGATATATTAGAACCCTTATTGATGGTCTAGAACTAGAATCTCTAGAATCTTGTAGGTTAGGTCTATTAGGATCCGTTTTGATGCTCTATTGGCACGTCTTTTGATAGTCTATTGAAACCGCTATAGATGATCTATTAAGTCATGTCTGTTAAACAATACAGCATGTGACTTGTGGCCATAGATAGGGCTTCGACTATCCTCGCACTATGAAATGTTGTATTTCATAGAAGTCACGGTTGTATCAGAATACAGTATTTTTTAAAAACGAAATATATAGGTCTACTAGCGGCCCATTCCGGCTGCGCTCGGATATTGTCATTTAAAGACCATTAATCGAAATAAAAACTCCTATCTCTCAAGTTGGACCAGACTGCTCACGGTGTGCCAATTTAATTTAAAATAGGTTAAGTAGTTTAGGAATCCATCGCGGACAAACATCGTGACAGGAGATTTATATATATTAAGATTATTTCAACGCACTTTGCTTAATGTTAAGCTGAAGATGTAACTACTGGTTAATACATTTTTACGGGATAAGTGACTTTTATAGGTTGGCACACAGTTCGTCTATTTTTATGCAGTAATCAATGCTTATAAACATCTGCAACATTAGAAATACTGACAATGCAAAACCGGACAAAATAGCACAAGAATTAGGTTCAAAATGTTCCCTTGTCTATTTCTCTTTTCTTCTCCTAATCCAAGATATATCCTTAAAACAAGAGCTCAAATGACAAAGGTCACGGACTCCGGAGTCTGTCGAATTGTTAAATATGGCAAAAAAAGCGATACTGACAATATTTTGCTACCTAGGAATGATATTAAAAGATAGTCTTGAATGTGAAGATTATTTTTTGCACATCCTCACCTGCTGCGGTGTGGAGTTCCCGTTGTTCCTCTTCAGCTTCCTGGAGATCCTCTTCTTGTGCGGCAGACTCTTCCGGCTCTGCTGTCTGTGCTGCGCCGGGGAGCTCGCCAGCTCTAGGATCTGGCTGTCCGAGTCTTGGAGCATCGAGTCATCGCCCTGGACCTGAATGTTACAATTATATGTATTAATGTTTAAGTATGTCCCTGTCACGTTTTCGCCAAGTTTTGTTTGCCTTTTTTGAAATTATATTTTAGATGGTACAGCTATTTGAGAATTAGCTCTGATGTTAATTGTCAGAATTATAGCATGTGCAGTATATTGATAAAAAAAACTGCAATTGATCAAGTTCATTTTTTGTTAAATATAATTGACATATTTATTATAATTGTCAGTTTTTAGAATATACTTTAGAACACAGAATGTTTCACATGTAAAGTTACATTAACATTAAAATTAAGAGGGTGTAAAGAGAATTTGTCCAATGGACACAGCTGTAAAAGGGCAAAGATGACAAGAAGAATTTTGAGAATACAAAATTTGAATTTGATTGAAGGCATCATACTGTGATATCCTTTAGGTTTCTTAATGAACAAATGACGCATAGCAGCAGAGATGAGAATGGTTACGATACGAAAACAACTTCTAACTACCTTACATTGTCCTAATAAAAAAGGTATGTGGACATACCTTTTTATTTTTATCGGTGAACCAGTCGGTGTCCGAGCACCGCTTCATGTCCTGCAGCGGAGGCAGGGTCTGCATCGGAGGCAGCTGCACCACTATGGGGTCCGCCTGTTGTTCCTGTTACAAATATACACTTACTTTCGTGGACGTATAAAAAACGTCGGACGCAGTCTTGCTAAAACAAAAACTGTGTCACTAGAGTCGGCCACATTTGCACGTGTGCGTTGTCAGGTTGTAACTGATAGGTTTTTGTTAATAACCTATCAGTTACAATAATAAGCACCCCTACCAATTTCCAGCATCTGTCCCGTAGGCCTATTATTACAACCTGAATAGGCTGTCTGCCTTTGAGATAGCCTGGGATGGTTGGAGAAGGAGGGAAGTATTAGCCATGCACAATGGCCCAAATAAGAGGCTAAGTGAGGAGGGGCCTTTTCCTCACTTAGCCTCTTAATTGGGCCATTGAGCATGGCTCATACTTAGTCAAACTAACTAAGCACCCTGCCATATGTTCTTATTAATGAGACTCGGGGCCTTTTATCTCCGAAGAAGCATCAAAGTCATAATCCTCCACATTCGACAAATGCTGGTAGACGGATGACACGCGTCTTTTTGCATGTATAATGTCCTACGAAAAACCGTTTTCCTTCACCACCAAAGCCAGTGGTTATGATAAACTTATGCATCTGCATTTGGGCAAAAACTCGACGCAAGCATCGCACGTTTTTAACAAAAGAAAACAACGGTTGCAAAAAAAAAAATTAACAACGAAATTCAAAAGTTAACCCTTTTAAAGCTGTAAAAAAATTGGCAGTCATAGGAACTGCCGATAGAAGTGAAAACTTATAACTCAGAATTTGATAGCTTACCTTGGAAACAACACGGGTGTAACCGGAGGGCGTGGCCTCGCCATCTAGAAATGCGTCAGCATTTCCCATTGGCTGCTGCGTTTCTAGATGGCCATGCCATGATGGCCTGTCCACACCCTTTCAGCATTTCCCATTGGCTGACGTATTTCTAGATGGCCAATTGCCATGGTCCCGAGTTTACCCGAAGCTTTCTTATCATACCCGAGCGTGACGAATGAATTCAATTCACAGCCCACGAAAAATCTGTCTAGGCGCGCCTAAAGAAGTTTTCACTACGAAAATAATATCAGTGCGCGAAATTTTACAGAAAAAGAAAAAACCTATCATTTTCATTGTTATTTATAGTGTTGAAATTGTGTATGCTATTTGAGACAGCGACGGAAATGTATTAGGCCCCTAGCCCACAGCGTATTTTACGCACAGACGACGCGCTTCAAACGCGATTCAAACGCTACCTTGTAACCAAAGCACATGGAGCGATAGTGAACCGCGCGTAACCGCGTAACGCAGGCACAGCGATACAGATGCACTGTAGTCGTTCGTAGGTTCCGCGTTTTGACCACTCCACACCTCTTCTCGTCAGTTGTACAATGTTGTTCCTCCGCCTCTTTGTACACGCTTCAAACTAGTTTCCAACGCGCTTCACGCTCACGCGTGTATTGTGTTTTACGCGCTTTTGAATCTATACAACGCAAAAATCGCCATCTATGACGCAAAATACGCGCGTTCACATAACGCACGTCGTCTGTGCATTTAAAATACGAAGTGTCCTTGCGGTCCGACGCGCCCTTCTCCCTGCCCAGCGCATGCCTCGTGTGACCACATAACGTTACGTACATACGATGGCGTTACGATGGAGGGTCAGCAGGGAATTAGCTTCTTTTTTTTTTTAAATATAAAGTGACGAGACGACCAGGTCATGTGCCTGATGGTAAGCAACATGCCTGCCACATAACAACACAGTGACACGCAGCTATTGGAACAAGAAGATTCCAAATCATTACCTAGCACTGCACTGCGCTCGTCACCCAGAGCTGTGCTGGTTCTAGCGACTGTACTGCATTATAATCTGCGAGTTTTTATTTGAAAAAAAATATTGTTGAATACTCAGAACTCAGAATCAGAATAATTTATGAACTGCATATTAAGGAGCCCACTAAATGCTCCCACTGCTGGAACTCAGGGTCTCACGCAAGGAGAGTCAAGACCTTCTAGTCTTATCTATTCTACCTAGTCTATCTACCACACTGACCCAGTGCGGTTTGGTTGATGACTCATGACCTCGAAAGATTGCAGGCAGCGGTTTCCGGTTTCCTTTTAAGTTAGCGGCATGTGCGTACATGACTTCAACAAGACAGTGGGGCGTGTGAGATTTGAACTCGGGGGCTCCGGATCGACAGACAGATTTCATTTCATTTTCATTTCATTTCATTTTAAACGAGCAATTCTTGTACCTATATAAATATGTATATTTATTTATTTATTTAAGTTTACACGCTTTACAATGAGTAGGTACATTGGTGTGCCAATGCAATATGGAGAGAAATTGGGGGAGACCTTTGCCAAAAAGTGGCACAATTGAGGTTAATTAAAAAATATGTTAACAATGCCATCTATGCATCGAAGCTACTAGTCCGGTCAAATTAGACCAAATAATAAGAGTAAAGTTACCTAAATTCCCACCAAGCTGAAAATCGGTAAGATTGTTTAAAATATCATTAAAAACAAAATTTGAAAGTTCCCCATCTTTCCCCTGTGAGCAAAAAGTTTTATTCAAGGTCAAAGGTAAAAAAAATTAGTTTATCGCGATTATCAGCAAAACGGTATGTTTTATCATAAAAATACCGCAGACAAAAATTGTAGATCATAAAATTATCTACAAAAAATTGCTAACTACTTTTTTTCTACGAGCCACCGTTTTTGAGATATAACGATTCAAAAAGTTGTAATCGTCATAATATGCATGAGTACGTCCGTGAGGAAACACCTATATTGAAACCTCACACGTGGTCCCTGGGTGGTTCTAATCAGGTGACAAATTACCGGTGGTAGGCTTCGGCCGTGGTTGGTTGGCCCACTAGACTAAGTCACGACGCCAAGCGGCCTAGCCGTGTTCCGACGTGTTGTCTAGTGACACCATTAGGGGAAAACGGGTAAGAACAGTTGCTGCACAACTGCAAGACCGGTCTGTCACACCAATACTGTACATCGGGAAGCTAGTCATGGAGGGTAGCGGGATCCGAAGCGCGGTTGCCGCGACCGACCGCAGATAGTTAGGGTCCCAAGTAGTGAGCTAGCCGCCACTCATGAAAGTCTGCCCCGCCATCTAGCGAAAACTCCCGGGATGCGCTATCCTGCCGGTTGGCGACCGGATGACAAGGCCAGATAGACATCCCCGGGGGGGCTCGGGCGTCCCCGCAGTCTCCAGGCTAGCTCCCCACTGGTGTATTCGTGTTGTGTGTTGTGACCAACGGTCAGTAGTGTGCGGCCTTGTTCTACTGCCGTTTTTCCCACCGATCCCCTCTCAAAACAAATATGAAACAAGTCAATTTCAGAATCAAGTTTAAAGAGCGGCTGCACGCCTTGTCGGTTAAAGTGCACCTCACTAATATTCGGGGTCTGCACTCCAATCTCTCAGCAGTCCACCATCACCTCGAGACTGAGCAGCCGACACTCTTGTTTCTTGCGGAGACGCAGATAGGTTGTCCGTCGGACGTGGCGTACCTAACGTATCCAGGCCATACTCTGGAGCACAAATTCCGGCCTCGTGCTGGTGTGTGTATCGGTCGCACAGCGGAGATCTGGAGACGACTAGGCTCACCGAGTATTTAAGTGAGGCGGCGGACGCGGCTCAACAGAAGTACCCTTCGGCTCAATTCGTGTTACTGGGGAATTTCAACGGCCAACATAAGGAATGGCTGTACCCATACCGGGACACTGATCACGCTGGGCAGGAAACGAGAAAGCTAGCTTTATCGTTAGACTTAACCCAGCTGGTTCAAGAGGCCACAAGAGTACCCGACGTTTAAACACCTTATTGCTTAGACCTTTTGCTGACAACTGATCCAGACCGTTATTTGGTGACTGTATCGTCGCCGTTAGGCAGCTCCGACCACTGTCTGGTGAAATCTGTATCTGTCTGTCATCCGCCTGACACCAGCCCTAGAGGCAACCGGCGGTTGTGGCGATACAAGTCAGCAGATTGGGATGAGATGCGCTCTTTCTTTGCGACTTACCCATGGCAGTCATTGTGCTTCGCTTCTGACTAATGTAATACGAACGGCTATGGAATATTTCATTCCATACTCCGACGTCCCATTATCCCAAAGCAAAGCTCGCCCTTGGTTTGGTTCTCAATGTAAAAGTGCTGAAGCATTTAAACATGAGACCTACCTAGCCTGGGTTGATGCTCGACAGCGTAAGGCAAGGGACATACACCAGAAGAAGAAAGCGTTCAACAAGGCTGCTACGGCATGCAAAAAGGTTCTTCAGAGGGCTCGGTTTGACCACATTAGTCGAATAAGGAACAAACTAGCTTCGTACCCAGCGGGCAGCAAAGCGTTTTAGTCCTTAGGTAAATCGGTCGAATCGAACTTCTGCCGCTCCTCACTACCTCCATTGCTGAAACCTGATGAGACACTGGCTCACACTGCAACGGAGAAAGCAAACTTGTTTGCAACTCAGTTTGCGGAATCTTCGCGTCTAGATGCTGGTAGCGCGACACCTCCTACTCCATCTGGCTGTTCGACTTTTATGTCAGAGATACGCATTTGCCAATAGGAGGTTCGCAAAGTGCTACGCAATCTGGACGTGAATAAAGCCAGTAGCCCAGATGGCATTCCTGCTCTAGTAGATCAGGAATGCCATCTGGGCCACTGAAGGCTTGTGCGCCTGAGTTGTCACCGATATTGACACGCCTATTTAGACTATTTCTCCAAACTGGGCTAGTACCGAATTCTTGGAAGCTTGCCAATGTGCAACCTGTGCCCAAAAAGGGTAGTCGTGCTGACCCTGTCAACTCCAGGCTCATTTCGGTCACGTCCATACTCTGCAAGACTATGGAACGTGTCTTAAGCCACAGGCTCCTGACGTACCTAAAATCGAACAACCTCCTCATTGACCAGCAATACGGGTTTCGCCGAAACCGGTCCACCGGGGATATTCTAGCTACGTCACTCACATCTGGAGTGAAGCTATTGAGAACCAGGGGAAGCACTTGCAGTCTCCCTGGATATCTCGAAGGCTTATGACAGGGTTTGCATGATGGCCTTACAAGGAAGCTTTCTAGTTAAGGTTTGTCTACTGGGTCCATTGCGTGGATATCGGACTTCTTGAGGGATCGATCCATACGAGTCGCCATTGATGGCTGCTCGTCGGATCAAATGGCTATCAATGCCGGTGTCCCTCAAGGGTCTGTACTCTCAGCGACGCTCTTCCTGCTACATATCAACGATCTGTTGAAGCCCGGTATCTTTGGGTACGCAGATGATAGCACCGTTGTAGAGAGTTACATATCTAGCGCGAGAGCCACTGGGCATCAAACTCAGGTACTGATAGAGAGTCTGATCGAACGTTTGAGCTTGACCCTTGAGGCGGTGTCCAAATGGGGCGATGCCAATCTAATCAAGTTCAACGAGAGTAAGACGCAGGCGTGTTTGTTCTCCGTTAAAAGGAGTTCTTTTCAACTGACTCCAACTTTTAGAGGTGTATCCGTGCCGGTGTCTGACCGTCTTTAGCTTTCGGGCGTTACTTTGACCTATACGCTCAACTTTGGCTCGTATATCGAGTTCAAGCCTAAACTGGCTGCCAAAAAACTTGGTTTCCTCTCAAAGGTGCGAAGGTACTTCAAGTCTAAACAGTTGCTTACATTATATTATTACTTTACATTACTTTACTTACATTATTTTTGTAGTGGTAGGACTCTTGGCAGAGTCCGCCTGGGGAAGTACCTTTGCCAGCTATTCTACCGCCAAGCAGTAATGCGCAAACATTACTGTGTTCCGGTTTGAAGGGCAATGTTTCCAGAGAAATTACAGGGCTTAGAGATATAACATCTTAGATCTCTGGGTGACGAGCGCAGTGCAGTGCTAGGTAATGATTTGGACTCTTCATGTTCCAATAGCTGCGTGTCACTGTGCTGTTATGTGGCAGGCATGTTGCTTACCATCAGGCACATGTCCTGCTCGTCTCATCACTTTTTATTTAAAAAAAATAAAAAATATCAAGCACAGATTCGCTCCTGTATGGAGTACTATTCGCACTTTTGGGATGGATCGGCTACGTATCAGCTGGAGGCTCTGGAATCGATAGAGAGACGTGCAAAAAGGTTCATAGGCAACGACACTCTTGTGCGAAAAAAACTTCAAAGTCGTGAACATCGCCGAAAAATTGCTAGCCTATCGGTTTTTTATCGGATACACTTCGGAGAGTGTGCGACTGATTTGCATGATCTGATACCACTTTGTCCTTTTTTCTATCGGAATGCTCGTAGCTCGAAAAAGCGACATCGTTTCATGGTTGATGTTCCAAAGACACGAACGAAGAGATTTGGCTCTACTTTTGTGATAAGAACATCTAGGCTGTGGAATACGTTGCCTGAGTGGGTGTTCCCAGATGGTTACAATCTTTGTGCCTTCAAATCGAGAGTGAATCGGTTTTTTTAGGTAAACACGCTCCATTGTAGACCGCATCGGCACTTAACATCAGGTGAGATGGCGGTCAAGTGTAAACCCACAGAAGTTAAAAAAAAATCCTCATAGGTGGCGAGGATACGTGTGCATATTATGACGATTACAACTTTTATAACTTTTTGAATCGTTATATCTCAAAAACGGTGGCTCATAGAAAAAAAGTATTGAGCTTTTTTTTGTAGATAATTTTATGATCTACAATTTTTGTCTGCGGTATTTTTATGATAAAACTTACCGTTTTGCTGATAATCGCGATAAACTCATTTTTTTTACCTTTGACCTTGAATAAAACTTTTTGCTCACAGGGGAAAGATGGGGAACTTTCAAATTTTGTTTTTAATGATATTTTAAACAATCTTACCGATTTTCAGCTTGGTGGGAATTTAGGTAACTTCGAATGTTTAAATTGACCGGACTATACAGCTATCTATGTTCTCGTCATTCAGCACCTATTTAAGGTTTGCAAGCTTTTTTCGAATGATATATATATATAATATATATATAGCATCTGAATCTCGGAAACGGCTGAAACGATTGGCATGAAATTTTGTATGCAAGGGGGTTTCGGGGACGATAAATCGATCTAGCTAAGTTTTATTTAAAGAAAACGTCATTTAAGGGGCCTTTTAAGGCAAATAAAAACTCATATAATGTCATTAGAATACGATAACAAATTTCGCCGCTCTGAACAACGTCTGATTAGCGCAAACGGCAAGAGGTCGCCTTTAGAATTAGCAGGCCCCGGTTCAAATCCTGAATATCAGTTTTATTTTCATTCCACTTTTTGTTATTTTTTGCTGAGAAAAACTATTATAAAAGGGCTCCTTCTTTATCAACGTCTTAATATCGTCGTATTTCATTTGTAGCAAAGTATTTTCTAACAAAAAAACGAAAAAAAACCTATTGACAATTTATCTGCACAGACTGACTGATGCACTTTACAATAGATGGCGTTGCACAACTAAGCCTATGAATATTTGGTTTGAGTGTAGACCAACAATAATTATTATCAATTATTCGCTTATGTGACAAAATATTTATCTTTTTAACCGACTTTAAAATAGTAGGAGGTTCTCAATTCCGTTGTACATTCTGGTAGGTATGTATCTTACGTATGTACGCGACAGCTCCGCTATTTTCATTTTTTTGGTACAAATCAGTGTGGCGGTTTCCTAATAATAGTCTACGTAGTCATTCATAGCTTCTTATAAAATTTAGTTGTCTGAATTAAATTTTAAATTGAAGTCGGTTTTGTTTTCTTCGTAAAAAATCATATCCTTTTATTTGTAAACCTTTAAACGAGCAATTCCTGGATGTATGTTTATATGTATTTAGTATATAGAATCTGAATCTCGGAAACGGCTTCGACGATTTTGATGAAATTGATTATTTAAACAGGGGGTGTCGGGGGCGATATATAGATCTAGCTAGGTTTTATTTAAAAAAAACGGCGTTTTAAGCGCATTTTCAAGCAATGAAGAATTGCTACAATATGATTAGAATGCAAATGCATATTTCGTACATGTGTTCAGTGTCGTTATATCAGAACCAGAAAGTGCCCGTCGAACCCAGTTCATACTGAAAACCTTTTACTGAGAGCCCTTTCCCAACGTAAGTACCTATCTAATTTAATCTACCTATACTATATATATTATAAGATAAGATAAGATATTTTTTATTGGCATAAATTGAATACATACATTACTATTGTTATAATAATATAAGTTACATTTATAGCCTCGTCAGATTTACAATTAATAACTTCATTAATTTGTACTGTGAGTACTCTTGAAATACTCACATCAAGAGACTTATTAATCACATCAATTATTTTGAAATACATACATTAATTTTTGATCGTCATGTTATTTAATACATAAATTCCATACATTTGGAATAATCACTTCAGTTATAAAAGCTGTATTAGGGCTTTCGGTGGAAAAAATATTTAACATAAAAAAAATATATATTTAACATAAATTACCAGCGTAATCTTCGTCAATGGATGTTTTATACAATAATAATTATAATCAAATTGTTAAAATGCAAACCTAAGAAAATGAATAAATGAGTGAATTATAATCATAGATACTCATTTTTCGTTAATAAAACAAACTACTATTTTATAGTCATCGTATTTGTTTTTCATATATTCTGCTACTTTATACAAGGTTTTCGACAGAAGCAGATTTCTTACATTTTGATAGAACGCATTGTCTGATGCACAATCTTTTATACAATTTGGCAGTTTATTATAGAGTTGCTGACCTATCACAATAGGATTTTTTGTAGACAAGTGCAACCTATGCTTCACATGTAACAAATTATTTTTGTGTCGAAAGTTTAAATGTGTATAATCACCACGAGTCTGATAAAGATGAAGATTTGATCGAACATATTTTATTACTTCATAAATGTATACCGATACTGAAGTCAAAATCCCCAGACTCTTAAAAAGTTCTCGGCATGATTCTCTATATTTTGCTTGTACTAAAACCCTTATGGCACGTTTTTGCATTTTCAGGATGCGCTCATTATCAGTAGAATTACCCCATAATATAATACCGTACGTCATAACTGAATGTATATACGCGTAATAAACTTCCTTCAGGTAGCATTTTGTTGCCATTGGTCGCAATTGAATTAATGCGTAAATCCCTCGAGACATCTTATTACTGGTAGTATTTATATGCGTTTTCCAAGTTAAAGCAGAATCTATCTCGAATCCAAGAAGTTTAACCAAAGTAGTGGTTTTCAGCCACTTTGCATCATCTATTTGAGGAATAGTTACTATTGGTTGTTTTGGAGATACTGCATTAAATACCATAATGTTAGTTTTCTCCGAATTCAAGTTAACTCCATTCATATTAAACCAATTACTCAACATTTTCATATTCCATGCAATTTTTTCAATCAAATCCTCCATATTATTACTAGAAACAATGACTGCAGTGTCATCGGCATACTGAATTAATTCTCCATGTAATTCTAAATAAGCCAAATCATTTAAAAATAAGAGAAACATTGTATTTCCAAAAGAGGAACCTTGAGGCACGCCAATATTTAGTTTTTGTGGTGCAGATCTAACTGATTTTCCATTTGATTTAATTTCTACTATTTGCTGACGATCGGTCAAAAACGATTCTATCAATTTCACGAATTTACCTTTCATTCCGTATACTTTTAGTTTGTTTATTAAAAGTTCGTGATTAACCGAGTCGAAAGCTTTCGATAAATCTATGAAAATAGCTGCAACTTTCAATCTTTCATCAAGGGATGTTATAACTTTATTTATAAAAACATGTGCAGCAGTTGTAGTTGATTTACCCTTTCTATAGGCGTATTGAGTATCTGACAATGCATTATCTTATATATAAAATTCTCGTGTCACAGTGTTTGTTTCCCTACTCCTCCGAAACGGCTTTACTGATTTTAACCAAAATTTATATGCATATTCAGTAGGTCTGAGAATCGGCTACTAGCTATTTTTTATACCTTTATTTATATGGCAAAACAACGTTTGCGGGGTCAGCTAGTGTTTATCTAAGTGTGACATAATTTCTCTGGATATTAATGATTCTATTAGCTTTGAAAGTGTGGGTACAATTGCTATTGGTCTGTAGTTATTTACTTTTCTTTTGTCTCCTTTTCCCTTATATAGAGGGCATAGGCGGCAAATTTTTAATGCTTCTGGATAATAATATATATAATATATATAATAATATTATAAAGCTGAAGAGTTTGTTTGATTGTTTGTTTGAACGCTAGGATCTCGGAAACTACTGGACCGATACGAAAGATTATTTTTTTGTTGGATACTCCATTTATCGAGGAAGGCTATAGGGTATATAACATTACGCTACTATCAATAGGTACGGAGTATGAGTGAAGAATGTAAAGAAAACGGGGAAAAATATTTCTCTTCGAGAGCTTTAGTTCCGTGAATTTAAATTCTCTTTGGTTGCTGAAGTCTGTGACGGCGCGTGTCTACATTTGAAGTTTGTGTCATTTGAAGTAATCAAATTTGTTCTACAACAATGACAACAATGCATTGTTGCTTATTTACGTATTTTTAGGGTTCCGTAAAACGTAATAAAGTGGCCAGCAATGGATATTTTAGTATGGATTTTTCTCAAATAGACGCGGGTGAAACCGCGGGGCACAGCTAGTGGAATATAAAATAACACGAACAAATTTAATCTAAGTATTGGCTTTTTTTTAACTTTAACCTATGTAAACCTATTATTACATTTGACCGCCATCTCGCCTGATGTTAAGCGATGATGCGGTCTACGATGGACCGTGTTTACTAAGAAAAAAACTGATTCACTCTTGATTTGAAAACACAAAGATTGTACCTAACCATCGGGGAAAACCCACACAGGCAACGTATTCCACAGCCTAGACTTTCTTATCATAAAAGTAGAGTCAAATCTCTTCGTTTGTGTCTTTGGAACATCAACCATGAAACGATGTCGATCTATCGAGCTACGAGCATTCCGATAGAAAAAAGGACAATTTGGGATAAGATCATTCAAATCTCTCGCACTCTCACCGAAGTGTATCCGATAAAAAACCGATAGGCTAGCAATTTTTCGGCGATGTTCAAGACTTTGAAGTCTTTTTCGCACAAGAGTGTCGTTCCTATGAGCTTTTTGGCACGTCTCTCGATCGATTCTAAAGCTTCCAGCTGATATTTAGCCGATCCATCCCAAAGGTGCGAACAGTACTCCATACAGGAGCGAATCTGTGCTTGATAAATGTAAGTTACAATACTTGTAACCAAATGTTTCTATACAAACTAACTGACACAGCAACAATATAGCTGCTTAACAATAGATGGCGCTGTTTAGCAAGACTCGAAGATACCCCGTTCAATTATTTTTTTATATTTTTCCGGTAAGATTAAATAAAGAAAATTATTCACTAGCGACCCGCTCCGGCTTTGCACGGATGCAATGCTGGTAAATATGTCCCATTGCATTGCGTATTAAATCTGTTATATCCTCGAAAGCATTCATTTAAATTACATGATGTACCTAAGGCCTGTATTGATCTATATGAAATGCACAATGAACCTATTGAAGGTACTTAATAGATTATGGCTTTAAATCGCTTCGTCAAAAATACCTTATTTACGAAACAATTTTAAGCAATATTAAATCGTTAAAGATATATACCTGCCACAACGGACTTTTTTGTAAACCTTCTTATGTGCCTATGTATGCTTAGGGCACCTATTAAAAAATGCATCAAATTAGTTGCGTGGTTTGAAAGAAGAAGCATATATTTATGTAGGGAGAGAAAGACAGCGGGAAGCGACTTTGTTTTATACTATGTTGAGATATTTCATCAGTAATTCGTATCTGCTTAAATAATTTCACAAAAAAAACCGAGCAATGCTCGGTAAACCAGGTACTTTAAATTCACGGAACTAAAGCTCTCGAAGAGAAATATTTTTCCCCGTTTTCTTTACATTCTTCACTCATACTCCGTACCTATTGATAGTAGCGTAATGTTATATACCCTATAGCCTTCCTCGATAAATGGAGTATCCAACAAAAAAATAATCTTTCGTATCGGTCCAGTAGTTTCCGAGATCCTAGCGTTCAAACAAACAAACAAACAAACTCTTCAGCTTTATAATATTAGTATAGATTTGAATGCACTTACCAAACTTTGTCCATTGAACCGCATCGTGCCGTCCAGTATCACTGACGTGTCTACGTCGCTCCTCACTTGCGACACCTGGTAGACATTAAAATTACATTTTAAAAAACCAGTTGCACATAGATACAGGCATTTTTATATTTCAGATAGAATTATGGGACGAGCATGACAAGCACCTGATGCTGTGTTATTATCAGGTGCCAATACGTCTATAAGCCTAGTACTGTGCAACACAGTTATTTCAACATGAAGAGCTCAAATCACTGCCTAACATTGACTATGGTCGTCATCTGGTTTATCTCAGCAAAAAAGAGGTTTGACTCTACTTTTGTGATAAGAACATCTAGGCTGTGGAATGAGCTACCTGAGTGGATTTTCCCCGATAGGTATAATCTTGGTGTCTTCAAGTCGAGAGTGAATCGGTTTCTTCTAGGTAAGCACGCTTCATCGTAGGCCGCATCGTCGCTTTACATCAGGCGGTCAAGTGTAAACCTATTATAGTTAAAAAAAAAAAACACCCTGCCCAATGTTTCCTGAAATGTTGAGTTGGGACCTTCAGTCATTCATTCATTCTTCTTGCCAGTTAATCGCAAGGAGAGAGTCAATAAATAAATAACTATTTTTGGACATTGCAATAGTCCACCACACTAGCCTATTACGAGATGGTGGATCATATGATGATTTTAGGAACACATCGATTTCCTCATGATATTCTCCTTCACCGTTTATAAGCGGCATTAAGCACATGAATTCGAAAAGACAGTAATGCACGTGGAGACCAGTGGCTTCGGACCTGCAGTTGCCGTTCTCCCGACTAAACCAGCCGTAACTTCGATTTATCTCATTGTAATGTATCGTAAAACATTGCCATTAAAACTACAATCATTAATTGCATTCTATGAAACTCTAAAACGAAAAAGGGTCGAACACTCATGGCACGCCGAGACCAACCAGTAAGTACGCGCTAGACATCTGCACACCCTGGGTCCTTGCAACGAGTCAGATTTTCAGCCCCGGGCTCCATTGCCTACCTTTACCCAACTAAAGAAGATAAAGCTGTACGGTCACAATACATTAATGTCTATCGCCTAAACGAAACTGTCTTAACTTTGAAATGCTCTCTCTGTTCTTATTGTTTGAAATAATAAAGACAGCAACAGCAAAGCCAAAACCAATTTAGCTAGGCGATAGAAGGGTCATATTGCTCTTCCCCTGCTAAGTTCTTGCATAAAAGGCTTTGCCCAATGGTACCTTGTGATGATGCGCCGCGGGCGGCGGGTGGCGCGAGTTCTGCAGATGCGCCACGATGGCTGCGATCGGACCTTCCAGCAACTCCTCGGCCCACGGACCCTCGCCTTGCTCCGTCACCGACACTTGCCTGGAAACATTACTCCAATTATAACTACGAGGCAGCGGTACAAGTGCCTTATCTTTACATACAAATGGATCATCGAAATGTATGATAACTTTCGAATGACTGCACCAAATTGGGTGATTCTTTATTTTATGTATCCATTATTGTCGGAACAAGGTTTGAATAGCAGAAAAGGTAAAAAAAGGTTGTTGAAAAAAAAATTGTTATGTGACAACGTTTAAAATCGATGAACGCCAGCTACATGCACGAAAAAATGTCCCATTATGTCCCGTTACGCTCATTGTACCTACGCATTGTGCGCCGCATACATCAATGTTTTGTTATAACGTTGTCACGTTATACTAACGTCCGTAAACAAATGAACCGAATGACGGTCGGTTCCGGAGTAGGAGTAAAGTGCAAGGCCCTCAACAGAGCAGCCGAGGCCAATATGGCAGTGTTACTCGTTAGGTTACTTAATTACTAACTAAAAATGTTTTTTTCCAAATATTTTGGTTAAATGTCTACAATGCGAAAAAAAATGTTTTACTGTGGTTTCATAAAACTACACAATTTTTTTTTGTCTATTTTTTATCTGCAATCAGCTGTGCTATAAGCAGATGGGTTGAATGCTGAAGACGGGTTTAGTGTGCTCCCCATTAGGAGCACTTCTCAATATTTATAGCTCATGGAGTGTTGCCATCATACCATGTCATTTCTTTCAAAGGTTAAATACTAACTGATGGTGTCTTTAATTTTCAAATAACAGTAATATTCTTTTTAGTAATCAGGAAAAATGCAAGTTTTTATAAATAGTAATCAAAGTGTTACCGGCACATCTGCGTGGTGTAAGTCTGCTGGTGCATTATTGTCACCCGACCAGCTCCGTCGTCCTGCACACTCATTGGTAAGCCATTGGCATCGATATGTACAGACTGAAAAACAAAAGAAAATACATTTCAATCATGATGATTATTTTAAAGAACCTTATAAGAATATCCCAAAAATTACATAAACATGTTAAATTATATTGCAGTTAGTTGACAAGCATCATAAAACGATGCAAAAGAAGTAATTACTTATAAAAAAAAATATTTGCCAGCATCTTTAGTAGTGGTAAGACTCTCAGCAGAGTCCGCCTGGGGAAGTACCACACCTTTGCTAGTTATTCTACCGCCAAGCAGTAATGTGCAAACTTTACTGTGTTCCGGTTTGAAGGGCAATGTTTCCAGAAAAATTACAGGGCTTAGAGATATTTATAACATCTTAGATCTCTGCGTGATGAGCGCAGTGCAGTGCTAGGTAATGATTTGGATTCCATGTTCCAATAGCTGCATGTCACTGTGTCGTTATGTGGTAGGCTTGTTGCTTACCATCAAGCACACGACATGCTCGTTTCGTCCCTCTTTTAAAAAAAAAAAACTCTTCCTGGTTCCGCTTGCATCATTCCCAATCCCACTGACTGACCAGAGATAGCGATCAGCCTACATGTTATTTCAGACTATCTATGTCTGAAATTTTATCCAGATCAGGAGTTTCTACATGAAAGTGTAACTAACAACCATTTATACACACTCACACAAACGTGTTTTTAAAATTACTAGAATAAAAGTTGTCAGAAAATGGATTTATGTTCATAATGAAATTTGAAACAACCTTAATGGCAAGGTGTTCAAATTTGTTACTTTTTCGTTCAAGAGTGAAATGAAATGAAACAAAATTCATTTATTTAGTTAAAAAACATTACTTAAAAGAACAAGTTAGTTAGGTTATTCACACTCACAGAGTAAAAGTAAATTGTATCATTGATACGATGAAGTAGCATAAAATATATTTTTTTATCTTTAAATTACTGCAAAACACCATTCTAAAGATAATACTTTTTTTTTTATATTGTGACGAGACAAGCAGATCATGTGCCTGATGGTAAACAACATGCCTGCCACATAACAGCACAATGACACGCAGCTATTGGAACATGAAGAGTCCAAAGTCATTACCTAGCAGCCTAGCACTGCACTGCACTCATCACCTAGAGATCTAAGATATTATATCTCTAAGCCCTGTAATTTCTCTGGAAACATTACCCTTCAAACCGGAACACAGTAATATTTGCACATTACTGCTTGGCGGTAGAATAACTGGCAAAGGTGTGGTACTTCCCCAGGCGGACTCTGCCAAGAGCCCTACCACTACTATACAATACTGTACAGATACAAGGTCTTCTCTGTATTATAATTACTATTGTAGTGTTCACCTATGCCTAACATTTTTTTTATGCAATTCAATTTCAAATATATATGTATTTTTAAGTTAACAGCAATACAAATGACAGTAATGGGTTTTGGCTTATAGTTACACAGGTTGGACACACTTTAACCCACTCGGCCTAACATCCCTTTTCAGAAGCGATGGCCATCCCTTCTCAGAAGTGTCCAACCTGGAGATCAGATTAGGTCTCTTCGTGCTAGAGTAGTAAAACAATTCCACATTAAAAATACTTGATTACAAATATTGAACTGTGGCTTATCAAATAGACTAAACTCATATCTACATACCTACTTATTGATTGAAAAAGTTAAAGTTTTCCAAAATTAGTAAATTTATTAGATGTGGAAATTAATTTAATTTATCATTTACTTGACTGTCTGATACATTTATATGCAAATTAGTTGAATTCAGACATTTTATTACTGATGACAACTTTTGGTGTTTTAATACATTATTTTGTAATTACCTAATTTATTAAATCAAAAAAATTTAGAAGCCTGTAATGCAAATAGGAGCTACGGATCGTTTGTTTTATATATATTAGAAATAATATTGGACACAAAGAGATTCAGTAGTGAAAGGAGAGAGGATCTTACCTCGTTGGGGTGGTGTGAATTTATGTAATGCGTCACTGCTTCGTCCATTTTATCTTCTAATAAATGCGCTTCGACAGTCCTCATCTTGCATAAAAATTATAGGAAGCAATCTTGTTTATTCCATCATCTGTAATTGATTGAGGTTATTATTCTTGACAGATGCTGTTGTTTGCGTTCAAGGTCACAAGTTTTGACACAATATTATAAATATTGGAATACATTTTGTCGTTTAATTAACAACCGTATGTAATACACTTATCTAATTTTTATTAATACTTATAGGTTCAATTTTATAAAATATCAGCTAGTTATATTTCAAGTTTTTTACCCAGAAAACATAACACAAGTCCATAGAGTTTCTTTTCTTTTTTCTTTCGTTTTAGTTTTTTTTATGTATAGAAATGAGTAAACCTTTTTTTTAATATACGTCCATAGATTTATTTTATCATTCCGACTTTTGTTATCTTTTTTTAACTGAGCCAAGTCTAAACGTGTAATAAGCCTTTTAAGCGGCTACGAACGAAAGACTATCTCTCTACTTAGTCTGTGCGAACGAGTTGTTGTCAGTGTTGACACCTTACAGAATTTGTCGCTGAAACAAAGGACAATGCCCACGTCCCATACATTGAAAAACCTGGCCAACTTTTTTTGATACTGAAAGTGTATAGAGATGAATCGTATCTAATTAGGATTGTTAATGCTTCTATAAACGTCTGCTGTTGGTGTTTTTCATTTCCTAAATACCAAAAATGAGTTACAGTTAAACCAAAAGTAAGGTTTTGTTTACTGTAAAAATATTTTAGAATTATGTTTTCTTTTGGATTAGAACAGAAAAGAAAAGAAAGAACTATGGTATTGTCTTTCAAAACATAATTCTTATCAGAATAAATAGGAATAATAGTACTTCTCACTACCAACTGATTACCATAAAACAGTTCTCGGATGGAATTATCATAGGGTAAACAAGCCTTAAACTAACTGAGTGCAGGGCTAGGTCTGATGATGTAGACTTGTCTTCATGTTCTAATAATTTATGACACAAGACAGTGTGTCTTGTTAAAGGCAAGCATGTTTTCTTGCTTACCATCAGGCACATGTTTCGCTCATCCTATCATGGTTTCCTGAAAAAATACTTAAATCAGTGTAGATAATACTGTTCACCGATATCTTTCTACTGAATCTATATTCAAACCAATGCAAGAGAGGATAAATAAAATATATTGTTTGCTATCATATAATTATATTTACATTTAATAATAACTTTATATATCTAATAGCCCAAAACTACTACATAGCCAAAATACTCTGCTCGTGGATTTATGTGGTCCTGGTGTCTGGCCATCCTAGAAATCTCACGAAGAACTCTGCAATGCAAGTACAGCAGTACTGAAAGATGGCCTCTGCTGGTTGTCCCTATAATTTTCAACTAAAATATACATATTATATCTATTTTATTTGCTTCAGCTTGTGTCTGTCTTCTAAAAGCAACTCAGGGTTTTAAAATTGGTAATTGCATAGGTTTTGTAGCAACTTAGCGCTATCCCCGTATTTCCTGTAGAGTATGAACACTTCATTCGCATAGAAATATTGTCACAGAAAGGAATATCTTAATTGTGATATAAATATTTCATTATTTTGGTATTCGAGACAGTGGTCTTAGAAGGTTCATAACAATCGAGGGTTTCCATCAGAAAACACAAGCAAGCCATCACAACAATATATGGTTTTATGTAATTATTACCACAATTATGTAAGTAATAAGGAGCACTGAATCACATAATTCCCAGTTTTGTTAAAACCAATTTAAACAAGAAGAAAACCATGCATTTTGCTTGTTTACTTTTTTTTGATTTGTCAATTTGACATTGATCTTTGACCAATTTGGATTTGGTGAAAATTGCATGCCACCTTTTTCCTCGTTTACATTACCAAAAAAAGCTTTGATAGTTTCTTTGTCGCCGTATTTATATATATCGTTATTTAAATATGTAAAAGTAGTAAATAAACGACATTGTGAAAGAAATTGATATTCATAATATCCATTTTCAATTTCAATCTAACGCGGATCACAAAAACGAAACGCAGGTACCGTTTCGTTATTGCAATATTTTACAAGTCAGCTTTGTTGGTAAATGGTAGGTTTAATTTAAACAAATGCAAATTATTTTATTTTGGATTGTTAAAAAGTTATATAACTTCGCACACGAGTACAACAAAAAATCACAATTTTTTTAATATATAACTCATATGTCTACACGACAACTATTTTAGCGGGTCAAAAATGGGCATTGTCCTTTAATATTGTCTACTTACGTGTAAGATGAGATTCCATTAATTTTTCTTTTGCAGAGGCCATTGCAGCTTATAACACTACACAACGCACATTGTTTAACATAAATATTACCAATCTCTTAACAGTCTTTCACAAACAAGCTTTGAATCTTCTTTAAATACACACAATATTTAATAAAATATAAGAAATCCGAGTCTGAGCTTTGAACAGACTTTTGTTTGGCAACTTGGTGTCAGATTTGTAATTTAGCCAGAGAAAAAGCCGGCCACGGTGATAAGGACGGAAAATCAGTATCTCTTTCTCTTTTTTCACAAGTGATAGGTAATTAGACTATCTCATTTCCGCAAGTCGTGACGTCACTTATTGTGCCCCCCTGGTTTGTGCGCTTTGTATATCTCTCTATATTGCGAACTCTATCGTCTATCCACATTCCACAGGCTAAGGAGAGGTATAGTGATCTGTGGTAGAGGTCTATCGGTGTTTTGCTGAGTCTTTCGGCACACCCTCGTCACTGGCTAAATGACGCGAGCTTAGTACCTACTTGTTCGCGTCCTCCCGGGTGTACTAAAATCACAAGGCTGCCGGCCGTTTGCCCGAGTTGACGTGCGAACGAACGCCGAGTTCGCGCATAAATAATGTCGCGGCGTTATTGTATTGTGAATGGCTGCAATTGCAAGAAACTGAAATGTAGTAGTAATTTACCCCATTTTTATTATGTCGCATTAAGTTTAATACAAAATTTGACGAGATACTTTTTTTAATATTCATATACATAATTAATTATACTAATTTGTTTATTTATTCGACGGTATGAAAACAACTTACAACTACCTACATTGTATAACCAAAATAAACTTCAGTATCAATTGACTATAAAACGTACCTACTTAAAAAAAAGCTATAGAATTTTTAACTTCTTGTTCTGGGCTTAATTTTTATTGGATGTAAGTATGTTTCGCGTTGGCTCAGCTAATTGTGAACCATTTTTTAACCCCCGACCAAAAAAGGGTGTTATAAGTTTGACGTCGATTTTTTTAAAAAGGTGTATTTTTGTGCGGTGGTTCTTAGCTATGTTTGGTTAATATCGATTCAAAATGCCCCCCTCCACAAAATCGCGCACAAAATATTTTTTCATAACCTACCTCTATATGGGTATCAAATGAATGGGTTTGTCTAATGGAGTACTGTAGTGGTAGAACTATTAGCAGAGTCCGCCTGAGGAAGTACCACACCTTTGTCAGTTCTTCTACCGCCAAGCAGTAATGTGCAAACATTACTGTGTTCCGGTTTGAAGGGCAATGTTTCCAGTGAAATTACAGGGCTTAGAGATATAACATCTTAGATCTCTGGGTGACGAGCGCAGCGCAGTGCTAGGTAATGATTTGGACTCTTCATATTCCAATAGCTGCGTGTCACTGTGCTGTTATGTGACAGGCATGTTTCTTACCATCAGTCACAATACATGTCCTGCTCGTCTCGTCACTCTTTATTTAAAAAAAAAACAGTAACGTTTGCACATTACTACTTCGCGGTAGAATAACTGGCAAAGGTGTGGTCCTTCCCCAGGCGGACTCTGCCAAGAGTCTTACCACTACTACCACCTACCACCATTTCGTAGGTACAACCCTAGCACGTTTGGTCAATGACGTAAGCAGACGACAAGTCACACGGTGCGCACGGCATTTACAACTCTGCGTGGGTGTGTTAAATGGTTTAATAAAACGATAATAGGAGGCGCTTGTAGGTCTTTTGGTTTGTTGTCAAAAGCGGTAGGCATAATGGGCCTCAATTCATTCAATTTGCGAAAGCACGACTTCTAGTAATAAATAATAAACTACTTTATCCATGTACGCATTTTATTCGAATGAAAACTATATCAAAACATCAAAATTTCGAACAAATTCGTAAACCTGATGAAAGACAAAATATATATTTTTTAAATTTATTCTTGGCTATGGATACTAATCCTTCAGCCGAGAGAGTATCTCTCTACTTAGTCTGTGGATAAAATATTGTCGTATCAGTGTTGTTATTTATATCTTTGAATTTTCCTTCTACTTTGGCTTAGTTGGTGTCTTTTGCCTCGGGAGTTCTAAAGATTTTTACTGAAAAAGGGATTGTGATCAGTAACGGTTGTTTATTACATTATCAACCTAATTAGCTATTTTTATTCCCAATATTTTAAAATTAAAAAATACACTTTTTACACCATACTTTTTCCCTGAAAACGGGTAGGGTCTCTAAAGGGATTACACTGTTGAGAGTATATGGTAGAGACAGACAGACAGATCTATCTGCATCTCGAACCATCGCCATCTAGTGCGTCCGTTGGAACTATTTTTGTCTCGTCGGAAACTCCAATTTCCATATTGGTCATAGTGATCTGTCCATTGTTGGTCTATTCCACAGACTAAGTACGTAGAGAGATACTCTGTCTATTCAGTCTATTGTCTATTGTAACTTTGTAACATTCGTAAACAATAGTAAACAATAAACATAGCAAACAAGCAAATAACAAATCGAATTGTTTCAATCATGAGGAGAATATCATTGAAATCCGTACTTCTTTTAATGATTATCTCATTGGCTATATCTATTATCATTAGATCTATCTTCACGAAAGATATTCCTAAAAAGTCGCTACGGAAGCCAAAATTTCTCAAATGGTTAGTAAAAAAAACATAATTCGCGGCTCATGCAGCGATAATTCCCCCAAACCTAGGTTAAAAAGATACATTGCTTCTAGTTTTGTCACAACGAATTGTTCAGTTTTGTCAAGATTTTTACTTATTTGCAGGAATTTTTTGGAGTCAAACCACAAATCTTCAAATAAAAGCTCCAAGATATATCTCTCCTTTGTGGTCTGCGAGAGTCGTTTGAATGAATCCCTAAACGTGGTTAAGTCTATGCTTATATTCACAAGAGCATCGGTCCACCTAGTTATATTTGCTGATGATGTTCGTCGTTTACAGCTTAATAAAACATTGACAAGGTGAGTGAGATGTAAGGAAAAGTATTAGTAAGTACCTACACTAAGAGTTGAAAATAACTTAGCAGCCTATGTTTTGTTCTCACTGATGGGACTCTGGCTTTCTCCCAAAAGCAGGCAGTATAAGCCATCATCTAGTTTAGCCATGATTTCATGTTCATATGCCCTGGGGCCTCCACAACAGACACTTCGGGAAAAAAAAACAAATTTCGTCAGTAAACAACTTTTACGTTAACTTTAAACCATTCATAGTCCAGGTTTTTGCTTGAGAAATCTTAACCTCTAGTTTATTTCAACGTCCCCAATGAAGCTCCGCACCGGGCCTCAACCTCTAAATCCGGCCCTGTTTGACATAGGCACATGAGCTAATGCAAGCAGCAATAGCTATCATAAATAAGTCTACATTGTAGGCTATCTTTCATTAGTAAATCTCATTCATGTCAAAAAACAGGTGTCAAAAAAGTTAAGCTATGTTTGTTACTATTTCAAATAAAAATTAGGATACTACTAATATTAACTTGTGTTTTTGTCACTACATATACTATCGAGACTGTAGAGGCTCCAAATAATAGTAGGTGATAATTTAAAGATTTAAACTAATACCTCTTTACTAAATTGTTGACAGGTGGCAAGACCTCACATCAAATCAGATTACATTTGAGCTACATAAGATAGTATTCCCAGAACCAGATGCTGAGTTTTGGCTCAATTTGTTCCAGAAATGTTCATCTCAAAGATTATTTTTTCCTGTGAGTAATTTCTAAATCAACACTTCTTAAACCCAGACTTGATTGCCATTGTGTGGGCTGCAGATATAGTAATAAATAATTTGTAATTGGATTATTATAGGAGGATAATAATATAGGAGGTAATAGGAGAGATGATGAAAAAAGTAATTAGTCCATCAGATTCTTAAATAAAGTGGTCAAGTGCGAGTTGGACTCGCCCATGAAGGGTTCCGTTGCAGCAAGTAACATAATATACATAGTACACATAGTTCTTGTAGTTCGTTGTAACTTTGATCGAAGTTTCAATAATAGTGTATTTATGATGTACTAAAAAAAAACTACCCATCAGATCGAGTTTAAACTAATTTTCGTTGGTAGTTTACATGGTAATGTGCATCATATATTTTTTTTAGATTTTTCATTTTCTTACTTTAGAAGTTAGAGGGGGGGGGGGGGACACACATTTTACCACTTTGGAAGTGTGTCTCGCGCAAACTATTCAGTGTATACGAAAATGATTTTAGAAACCTCAACATCATTTTAGAAGACCTATCGATAGACACCCCACACGTGTAGGTTAGATGAAAAAAAAAATTTTGAGTTTCAGTTCTCAGTATGGGAGGCTACCCTAATTTTTCTTTTTTTTTAATTTTTTTGTTCAAATCTTAATGCGGTTCACAAAATACATCTACTTACCAAGTTTCAACAGTGTAGTTCTCATAGTTTCGGCAAAAAGTGGCTGTGACATACGGACGGACAGACAGACAGACAGACATGACGAATCTATAAGGGTTCCGTTTTTACGTTTTACGGAGCCCTAAAAACATTGTGCACATATTTTTTCTTTTGTTTTACAAACAGAAAATGACAAAGACAGTGCTTAAAAGCATCAAGTGATGTCACTTTATGGTACGATTTATACGATACAGTGATATTACAAACCCTCACTCTGGAAGTTTGATGATCTATATCCTTATTGATTTTAATAATTTGATAAGAAAAAAAAATGTGTTCTTCCATGATAAAACTGATGGTCTAATTAGAATTTTTGATCATCTTCATCCTTCCAATTGATCGACCCATGTTAATAAGTTTGAAAATTCTGACTATTCACTCAAAGGTGGCAAAGTAGTGTAAAAGATATATAGTATCTGTCTTATCTGTATTTGTTACTCCTTAGTGTATACACTAAAAAACTCTTTAAGACTAAATTAACTCTTTGCAGTCTGCTTGGGAAGAAACCACACTTTTGAAAGATATTTCGCCAAGCAACATTACTCATATTCCAATTTCAAGGGTAATGTTTGCAGAGAAATTACTGGGCTAAGAGATAAATCATGTTATACCTCTGACGAACTCAGTGCAGTGCTATGGAATGATTTGGACTCTTCAAGTTCAAATAACTGTGTGACACTGTGCCACTATATATATATATCATACATATTGCTATATATATTGGATAGACATATTGCTAACCATCAAGCCCACACCCTGCTTGACCCTTCACCTCACAAAAAGGCACACCTTTATTTACTTTGCCGTATTAAATTTCAGAAACTGCTGCCGCACATTGATTCTCTGATATATGTTGACACGGATACATTATTCCTCGGCCCCATTGAAGAGTTGTGGGCTGAGTTTAAAGCCTTCAATGAAAGTCAGATCACGGGGCTGGCGTGGGAAGACAACAATCCAAATATAGCCTGGTACCCGAGATTTGCTAAGCATCCATTCTATGGAAAATATGGTACGTATCACTAGTCTTTAAGAGCTATAAGCTCCCAACAGCCTCTCGCCTGATGTTAAAGTGATATTGTGGTTAACAATGGAGCATGCTTTTACCTTGAAGAAACTGCACTCACTCTAGATTTGAAGACAATATTGTATCTATCAGGGAATAGGCACTCAGGCATATTCTATTACTTTTGTAATAGAATACATTGTAGATTCGAACATAAAGTCTTTCAAGTCTTGAACTATGATACAATGTCGCTGCTTAAAGCTACAAGTAGACCAACAGGAACTTTTATGTAAAATTTTAAGTTATGACCAATAAAGAGTTATCATTGATACATTCATCAAAATTTTCATTCTTTCATTCAAAATGTTAATGTTATTATGTAAATGTATCTAATATCCAATAAAGGAATGTTCCACTTGTCTTGCAATTTTGATAGTCATAGTTAGTTTCATGGTGGGAGCTTATAACAGATCATTTTACTGACCTAGTGGTTTAGTTAGTTAGTAGTAAATCAGCCTGCGAAACCTGAGGTTGTGGGATCGATTCCCTCCCAGTGTAAACATTTGTGTGATGAATACAAATATTTGTTCTGTGTCTGAGTTTTTTATGTATAATAATGCTCTGTGACTGTTTCAATGTATAATTAGTATGTTTGAGACGTACTTCTTAGCATTCCATGGATTCACCGTGCGGGTGCCGGGTCCATCGTGTGGCAGAGAGAGAAATATCGAATAGACCCCAAGACTTGTGACTCGGGTAGTAGGTTTAAAAGGGGCCCCTTATATTGACGTACGTCAACACTCACCTTCACTACTCGTATTTCTCTCCCTGCCCAGCCAAATCCGATATGATCCTACTAGTGCAGCTTTAGATACTCGTTCTAGTATAGAACTTACTGCACTTCTGGACAATCCAAGGTCTTTAAGCAGGTTATAGAGAGATTTTGCTGGTATACCTCTCGCTCCTACTTCTACAGCGTATAAATTAACTACATAGCCATTTTTTGTTAATTCATTTTGTAGGTCGTAATACTTATTTTGTTTCATCGCGTGGTCTTTAGGTATATTAGTTTCCCACGGTACGGTAAGTTCTACCAGGACTATGCGTTTCGTAGCCCTAGAAAAAAGGAAAATGTCCGGTCTGGATGACGAAACACCCACATCCTCTGGGATTTTGTAGTGCTTTTCATACGTGTCCATTAAAATAGTCCAATCAGGTGCTGAACCCAGGATTGAGTAAGGCTTGTTCTTGGAGTTTGAAGTTGAGCCCTCTTTTACAAAGTTAATTTGTCTTTTGTTCATCGTCAATCCCTTTTGGGCTCTAGCTACCGAAAGGCTTACGGCTTCACGTATGATTTCAAGTACTCTGTCATGGCGCTGTGAGTAATGACCCCTATTAAGGAGCACCTTGCATCCCACCAATATGTGCCTTGCTGTACATATCGCCTCACCACAAGTATAACAACATTTTTCAGAGGCTTTTCCCCACCTTACCAAGTTACTCTGGTCAGGGAGGGTCATTTGGAAAGCGTTCAGATAAAATTTTAATAAGGCAGGAGACCAGTCATATAGCAAGGTGCGCCACTTCAGAGCTAATGGGATACAAAACTCACCTATGGTTAACCACTCACTTTGCATTTCTAAATTCATAGCGTGCACTTTGTAACTATCGTTTTCGTCTTGTTGTAGAAAGGTTTTTACCATGTCTCGGTCTTCCCTTTTCTTACTCGCACCCAACCCAGCTGTATTTACTTGCGCACCTGCCATAAATTGTTTGTGGAATTGAAGTCTAGATTCAAGAATTTATAACAGCTATCTACCTACTCGTATTAGATATACAAGCTATGCTTTTGGGGATATCTCGATACAAGCTATGCTTAGTTTAATTAGGGGCTAGATGGTGTTGTGTGAGATATATTTGATTTATTCCCAGGTTTGAACTCTGGCGTGATGCTAATGAACCTGACGCGAATGCGCGACTTCGGCTGGATGGATTACCTGACGCCCGTCATGAAGACCTGGAAGGACCACATACCCTGGGGAGACCAGGTCAGTACCGTAGCCGAGCTGCGATATAGATTCCTTAGGTGCGGTCGTACATATTGCTCGCCAGAGCATAGATATTAACCATTGGATGTGTCCTCCCAAACTTCAGGCTCACGAAATTATGGCATCGTTCGAAAGAGTGAACGCACTCTTTCCGTTCGAGTCGTTTGCAAGAAGCGGTGAACGCCGGACATTTTTATCTATCATATATATATTTGTTGTCAATAATCAAAATAAGTAGAACCATAGCATACATTGCCGCTAAAGATTCTAGGGGTCAAGTAGATTGGTGGTGTGTAAACCACTTACGCTACACACACAGACGCAGTTTATTACCAATTTCAAAGTGCTCAGGACACATCTGATGGTTTATATTGATTCTGTTAAGTGTCAAACATTATATATTATGTATTTCTTACAATAATTGTAATGAACGATGTCAATTTTTTTACAATTTTATTTAAGTTTACCATCAGTCTTTAAAAACTCGCTGTGACTATAAAGAATATGATTGACAAGCCATATTTTGTTTTTATCTGTACTCTAAATTCTAATGTACTTTTCACAACCTCCCTCAATATGGGTGGGTGTTTTGATACCCATATTAAGTGCTGGACTAGTACAAATTCCAAATCAAAGGTAGTAAATCAAAACATTTAATGTTGTTCTTGTTGTAATATTGCAGGATATAATAAACATAATAGTGAGCGGTCGTGGGGGCTCGGTCCACGAACTGGAGTGCCGGTTCAACTACCGCGCCGACCAGTGCGCGCACGGGGACGCGTGCGCGGGCGCCGGCCGCCGCGGCGTGCTGCTGCTGCACGGGAGCCGCGGCGCCTTCCACGGCCGCAAGCAGCCCGCCTTCCGGGTAACAACACACTCTAGCTAGCTGCCACACCACACTGTAGCTAGGTGCCACACCCGCCTTCCGGGTAACAACACACTCTAGCTAGCTGCCACACCACACTGTAGCTAGGTGCCACACCCGCCTTCCGGGTAACAACACACTCTAGCTAGCTGCCACACCACACTGTAGCTAGGTGCCACACCCGCCTTCCGGGTAACAACACACTCTAGCTAGCTGCCACACCACACTGTAGCTAGGTGCCACACCCGCCTTCCGGGTAACAACACACTCTAGCTAGCTGCCACACCACACTGTAGCTAGGTGCCACACCCGCCTTCCGGGTAACAACACACTCTAGCTAGCTGCCATACCCGCCTTCCGGGTAACAACACACTCTAGCTAGCTGCCACACCACACTGTAGCTAGGTGCCACACCCGCCTTCCGGGTAACAACACACTCTAGCTAGCTGCCACACCACACTGTAGCTAGGTGCCACACCCGCCTTCCGGGTAACAACACACTCTAGCTAGCTGCCATACCCGCCTTCCGGGTAACAACACACTCTAGCTAGCTGCCACACCACACTGTAGCTAGGTGCCACACCCGCCTTCCGGGTAACAACACACTCTAGCTAGCTGCCACACCACACTGTAGCTAGGTGCCACACCCGCCACCCGGGTAACAACACACTCTAGCTAGCTGCCACACCCGCCACCCGGGTAACAACACACTCTAGCTAGCTGCCACGACCGCCTTCCGGGTAACAACACACTCTAGCTAGCTGCCACACCCGCCTTCCGGGTAACAACACACTCTAGCTAGCTGCCACACCCGCCTTCCGGGTAACAACACACTCTAGCTAGCTGCCACACCCGCCTTCCGGGTAACAACACACTCTAGCTAGCTGTCACACCCGCCTTCCGGGTAACAACACACTCTAGCTAGCTGCCACGCCCGCCTTCCGGGTAACAACACACTCTAGCTAGCTGTCACACCCGCCTTCCGGGTAACAACACACTCTAGCTAGCTGCCACGCCCGCCTTCCGGGTAACAACACACTCTAGCTAGCTGCCACACCCGCCTTCCGGGTAACAACACACTCTAGCTAGCTGCCACACCACACTGTAGCTAGGTGCCACACCCGCCTTCCGGGTAACAACACACTCTAGCTAGCTGCCACACCCGCCTTCCGGGTAACAACACACTCTAGCTAGCTGTCACACCCGCCTTCCGGGTAACAACACACTCTAGGTAGTTGCCACGCCCGCCCTCTGGGTAACAACACACTCTAGCTAGCTGTCACACCCGCCTTCCGGGTAACAACACACTCTAGCTAGCTGCCACGCCCGCCTTCCGGGTAACAAAACAACACACTCTAGCTAGCTGTCACACCCGCCTTCCGGGTAACAACACACTCTAGCTAACTGTCACACCCGTCTTCCGGGTAACAACACACTCTAGCTAACTGTCACACCCGCCTTCCGGGTAATATTATTAACCGTTAATATTGTAAGAAAAATATAGTGATATTTTTTTTACAATATTAGCGGTTTCTAAAAACAAGATATCCAAGATGAGTGGTTAATTGTGCATGTGAGCTTGTGAGACACCAAGCGGCACCCGGGCGCCGCCATGTTCCGTTTGAGTTTTATAATAATGTAGTTTGTAAACATCTGAAAATAAGGTCTAAAGTCAAACGGAACAGCGCGGTCCCCTGGGACCTCTTGGTGTTTTACAAGCTAGTAGAAGGTTGGCTGCTCGTGACGGCTAGTAAATCGGTTGTCCGCCTTCCGGGTAACACCACAGCCTGCTAGCTGCCGGTCCGTTCCGATATTCCGACGTATTGAGCAACAAACAACCAAATTTTGACATATCTATTAGCTATAGGATTATAAAAAACCGGCCAAGTGCGAGTAGAACTCGCGTACGAAGGGTTCCGTACCATTAGCAAATAAACGGCGAAAACCTATTTTATTGTGAGGGAGCCCCCTTAATTATTTATTTCATCTATATATATAAAAGCGAAAGGTCACTCATCAAGGAATCTCAGAAACTACAAATGCTAGGAATCTGAAATTTTGCATGGAGGTCCCTTTTAGCACGTAGGCGCTCGCTAAGACGGGGTTTTGCGAAATTTAACCCCTAAGAGGGTGAAACAAGGGATGAACGGTTGTATGAAAATGTTGTATGAAACGTGATTTTCAAAGTTATAAAATTTTGTATCTAGACACTTGACACGAAGCAATTAAATGCATGTTCTATTAATTTTGTAATTTCGAACTGTACGGGGGTGAAATTGGGGTTGAAATGAGGGATGAATGTCAATATGGAAGTTCCCAACCGTTGAAGATAAAACCATTAAACTCTGTAGACACTTGACACGAAGCAAACGAATGTTTGTTCCATCAATTTCGTAATTTCGAACTGTATGGGGGTGAAATTGGGGTTGAAATGAGGGATGAATGTCAATATGGAAGTTCCCAACCGTTGAAGATAAAACCATGAAACTCTGTATATAGACACTTGACACGAAGCAAACGAATGTTTGTTCCATCAATTTCGTAACTTCGAACTGTACGGGGGTGAAATTGGGGTTGAAATGAGGGATGAATGGCAATATGGAAGTTCCCAACCGTTGAAGATAAAACCATGAAACTCTGTATATAGACACTTGACACGAAGCAAACGAATGTTTGTTCCATCAATTTCGTAATTTCGAACTGTACGAGGGTAAAATTGGGGTTGAAATGGGGGATGAATGTCAACATGGAAGATACCAACCGTTGAAGATAAAACTATGAAACTCTTTATATAGGCACTTGGCACGAACCCAAAAAATTTTTGTTCTAGCAATTTTGTAATTTCGAACTTTATGGGGATGAAATTGAAGTTGAAATGGGGGACGAATGTCTCTTACGCTTTCACACCTAAACAACTGTACCGATTTTGATGAAATTGTTTTATTATAAGCTGTTTTTAGTAAATGTGTCTGGGTATAAAATTAGTTATTGCCTGAGTTACCTCAGTATTTATTTCGCGCGGACGAAGTCGCGGGTAACAGCTAGTTTTAATTATATTTAAAGAGAACATAAAACTAAATATTCTGTGAATAGTTAAAGCGTTTACCTGTCACCATTATTACTTATTAGTATCGAGCAAGAAACAGTAAAAAAAAGTTTGTTGTATGGGAGTCCCCCTTAAATATTGATTTTATTCTATTTTTAGTATAATTGTTGATATAGCGGCAATACAAACACATCATCTGTGAAAATTTCAACTGTCTAGTTATCATTGTTTTTAAGATACAGCCTGGTGACAGATGGACGGACAGCAAAGTCTCGGTAATAGGGTCCCGTTTTTACCCTTGGTGTACAGAATGCTAAAAATTAACACTATGAAGTTAAATGAATACTTAATGAAGTTACATATCTTTCCAGGCTTGCTACGAGGCGATATCGGAGCACGAGCTACGCTGGGAGCCTCCAGAGGTGCTTCTAGCGCGGCTGGACCAGTACCTCTCAAGAACCGCCGACTCGGCCTGCGGAGCCCTGAAACAGGCCTTCCTCACCGTCCCCACGCAGACCCTGCACAGACTCTATCCCTCTAGAATACCGGATAGGTAGACAGAATTGTTGTCTGGGTTAATGCCATGCCTGATAAGGTATCGGACTGGGTCCAACATAAACCATTCTAATTAGTCCGTCAGTTAGATCATTTATAATATTTGACAAAGATACCACTAGATCAGGGGTGGGCAACACGCAGCCCGCGAAAGCTTTAAGTAAGATTTAAAAACTTTAATAATTTATTCCCGGCTCAAAACTATCCCATATATTTCACAAATTGCAAATATTTATTTATACAGCCTCCTATACAACCAAATAATTGTATAATTACTTGTGTTATCGCGAACGCAGGCTTTTCAGCCCTAAAAGCACTACTGAGAGTGCACTGGGGTGCAAACGAATGACAAACTTTGTGGCCCGCTTTTACCTACCTTTTTCACTATACGGCCCATGGCTCCCCCGAAAGGTTGCAGACCCCTGCTCTCTAGATCATAACATTTCTAGTGTCCCCACACTTGTGACGTTTAAGCGCTGTAGTCATTGTTTTTTTGTGAAACAAAAGAAAGAATATGTGTACAATATTTTTAACAATCTTAACTGACGGACCATTATTTATTTTTTGTATTATAGCTTATTGTTGCCTAGGTAAATGCCATGCATAATTAGGTAACAAGTATCAGTGAGAACTTACTTATAAAAAGAAAACTAATGGTTTGAGGGACCCGATAGATGGCGCTTTAAACATTCAAATACAAGTGCTTATTACACTTGGATTGCTAAATTTAGTGACTGAAATCAGAAGCAAATTTAGAGCAAGCTTAGTCGATTGAAGTCAGAAACAAGTTTAGAAGCAAGCAGTACTCAGTTCGAATTTAGAATGCCAGCTTACTGAATGCCATTAGACTTCACTGAATTCAGTAGCGACTGGATTCAGTCGATTAAATTTAGCCAATGTTTTTAGCCCGCCTACGCGATTACTCGTATGTACATTATGTAATGTAATATAGTATGTAATGTTGTACGCCTATTCGCTTTATATTGGTTCAATTGTCTGATTGTTGTTATAGATTTGAATATTGAACCAATTTTAGAAATAAGTTATAAGTAGTTATTTTTCATCTCATTCAGTTATTTCAAAAGTTTTAAGCTTAGAATGAATGTGTTGTAAAAATGTTGACCAAATGAATAGATAAATAAATATCACTAGACAATTCACACACAACACCATCTGACCCCAAACTAAGCAAAACTTGTGCTATGGTGGCAAGATAGCTGATATTATACTTATATAGTTCTGCACCCAGACACAGTACAAATATTTTAATTCAGCACACAAAATGATACATGATGCCTTGTTGCCTATCTCTCATTAATGTCAAAGGCCGCTGAAAGAACGCGCCTTTTCAAACATCATTGTATTCCGGTTTGAAGGGAAACGTTTCCAGATAACAGAGAATAAAGATAAATCATCTTATAAATATATCTAGGTGATGAGCGCAGTGCAGTGCTAGGTAATTTGGACTCTTCCTGAACCAATAGCTGCGTGTCCAGGCGCGGTCCCAGCCTCGAATTTTGGGGGGGGTCACCAGTACACAGCCTCAGATTTTGGGGGGGGTCACGAGTAGAAATACAATAAATCGAGTAAAAAAGACTTTACAAGTATCGCCCCATGTATGATTTTGGGGGGGGTCATGTCCCCCGTGACCCCCCCCCTGGAGCCGCGCATGTGCGTGTCACTGTGCTGTTATGGGCAGGCATGTTGCTTACCATCGGGCAAATGTCCTACTTGTCCCGCTATTCCATACAATAAAAAAAGTAGGCGTATTATTTTTCGTCATCTGTTGTAAGTTTATTTGATTGTTAGATTTATTTTTTTATTTTAGTTATACTCTATAGTTCAATGAACGTGATCTCTTTGTAATGAACCTCAATGTGCAAATAAAAGTTTCGAAATTAACTAAAATAAAAATTTGCTACTCTGAAATGCTCTCTATGTACTCGAAAATCTGATTATAATTTTAGGTAAACAAGTATTTTTTGTATTATTTTTATTAAACTTTTGTTGAAATTAAAACTGTGTTTTCTTTCACTTATTTAAGTCAGAACTTAAGAGATACCTACAGCTACAGTGTAGGTAGGTTTATCTTCTTTTCGTATCAGCGATTCAATTTTATTTTTGAATCCTGGCTACCTACTACTTTTCTTCGCACTATACACAGTTAAAAAATGTGTGTGTACTTATGTCCGTACGCAAGAAATGAATACTGTCTTCTCTTTATCCTTCGTGTTTTATGTAGCCTAATATCAACTTAAGAAAAAATATATTGTCTTCAAATTTTAACCTGAAGCTATGTTTAGTCTCTAACTTGAGGGTGTTGGGTTTTCGAGAAGGTATACGCCATAGTGCGCCATAAACATAGTAATTTTAATTATCTTTGGTATGCGCGCCTAGTGATTACATACTCTGTGTGTGGGCACGTCGTAAAATTTAACTTTTAATTTTTCCCTAAAAACGCACCAAAAGAAGTACCTATTACTTCCAATATAATTTAAAAAATTGGCAGTCATAGGAACTACCGATAGAAGTGAAAACTTATAACTCAGAATTTGATAGCTTACTTTGGAAACTAAACGGGTGAAAACGGGCGTGGCTATGAGCATAGAGCCAGTGTTGCCACCTTGGTTTTTGAAAAAGAGCAGTCGGACAAGCTAGAAAGAGCTAGATTTAGCAAATGCAATCAAAAGAGGTGCTAGAAAGAGAAAAACCATAAAAGCAAAGGGTTAAAATTTGTTTATTCGAAATTTCAGAAAAATCTAATTATAATTACCGATTAAGTTGGTTATGAAATTGTTAAAAATCAGCGTCAGCATCGGAATTTTCCAAAATCATATTTGCCGAAGCAGAAGAAGTTGATGGCTGATTGACATCTGTGTTCTTAGCCAATTTGAACGAGTATTTCAAATTAGTCCCACACATTTTTATTATTTCAGTTGGCACCTTGTGGGAACAGTAAGACTTTCAATCGTTATCATAAAGTGTGAACTGACGAAATCTATACTACATGACGCGCATTGTTTCATAACTTGGTAATCGCGGTGCGAAGTTTTCGGCTCGCTTGAAACGGGCTAGATTGCTCTTTTCGGGCTAAAGCATGAAAAAACGAGTTCACCTACAGTAAAAAGTGCTAGATCTAGCCCGAAAAGGGCTAAGGTGGCAACACTGCATAGAGCATGGCCATCAAGAAAAACTGACACATTTTTAGATGACCAATGGCTATGGTCCCGAGCTTACCCGAAGATTTATTGTCATTCCCGAGCGTTCAATGGGGCGTTTTCCAGAATTCCAGATGAAGATAGACTTGTCAAAAATAGTTGCCAAGTGTGGCACCACTTTTTTTTGTGAAATTTCTCTAACAAAATGGAACATTGGCGCCACTTATGGTGAAATTGGGAACTGTCTTTGACAAGTCTATCTTCATCTGGAAAACGCCCCATTCAATTCATAGCCCACGAAAAATCTGTCTTCGGCACGCCAAAAGAAGTTTTCACTTCAAAAACAAGGATTTTATAATGGGACTAGCGGCCCGTTCCGGCTTCGCTCGGATCATAACCTAGACACTGTCTGCAGCGCCATCTGCCGGGCTTCTTTTGTGAATCTATACCATCCTCAAATCCACTTGTACGACACACAAAAAAAATCATTCAAATCGGTCCCGCCGTTTAGGAAGAGTTCACTATCAAAGCGAAAGGCAGCGAATGGTCACTCATCAAGGAATCTCAGAAACTATAAATGCTGGGAATATGAAATTTTGCATGGAGGTCCCATTTAGCACGTAGGCGCTTGCTAAGACGGGGTTTTGCGAAATTCAACCCCTAAGAGGGTGAAACAAGGGATGAACGGTTGTATGAAAATCCGTCCTTTTAAATTTATCAAATGTTGTGTCTAGACACTTTACACGAAGCAATTAAATGTTTGTTCAATAAATTTTGTTATTTTAAACTGTACGGGGGTGAAATTGGGGTTGAAATGAGGGATGAACGTCAATACGGAAGTTCCCAACCGTTGAAGATAAAACCATGAAACCTTGTATATAGGCACTTGACACGAAGCAAACGAATGTTTGTTCTTGCAATTTTGTAATTTCAAACTGTACGTGGGTGAAATTGGGGTTGAAATGAGGGATGAATGTCAATATGGAAGTTCCCAACCGTTGAAGATAAAACCATGAAACTCTGTAAATAGGCACTTGACACGAAGCGAACGAATCTTTGTTCTATCAATTTTGTAATTTCAAACTGTACGGGGGTGAAATTGGGGTTGAAATGGGAGATGAATGTCTAGATGAAACTTCCCAACCGTTGAAGATAAAACCATGAAACTCTGTGTATAGACACTTGAAACGAAGCAAACAAATGTTTGTTCTATCAATTTCGTAATTTCGAACTGTACTGGGGTGAAATTGGGGTTGAAATGGGGGATGAATGTTAATATGGAAGTTCCCAACCGTTGAAGATAAAACCATGAAACTCTGTAAATAGGCACTTGACACGAAGCGAACACATGTTTGTTCTAGCAATTTTGTAAATTCAAACTGTACGGGGATGAAATTGGGGTTGAAATGGGGGATGAATGTATCTTACGCTTTCAGATATAAACAACTGAACCGATTTTGATGAAATTGTACCTATACAGTTGTTTTTTATAAGCGGTTTTAGTAACAGTAAATGTGTCTGGGTAAACAAATAGGTACTGCCTGAGTTACCTTAGTATTTAATTCGCGCGGACGAAGTCGCGGGTACCAGCTAGTAAAAAAATTAAAACAAAAAAAAGGTGTGTGCTTAAGACCACACGGCAGAAGTGAAAACTTCATTAGCTGATTTTTGTATTAGGTAGGTATGTAGTATTAGTTGAATGAACGAGTAAAACAAGCCAGAAATTAGAGTAAATATTTATTGAAATTTTATTTATATACAAAGTAGCTGTTACCCGCGACTTAGTCCGCGCGAAATAAATACTAAGGTTACTCAGGCAGTACTTATTTGTATACCCAGATTGTATACACATTTATGGTTAGTAAAAAAAGTGTCCATGTTCAAAAAGTTGTTGGCCGGGGCCGGCTTTTTAAAAGTTACTCCAACTTTGTATGCATTCACACGGTGCACCCCTATGATGCCCCTAACATTGTCCGCAAAAAAGTTGGTGAGTGTAATAGGATTTTTGTTACCGACTTTCTCCTGTTCCGTCGATTCCACATACACTACACATTCTCCACTACGATTTTCTGGGAATAGTCTCTTTCTCTTATAAAGGGGTTTTCTAAATAGTTTGTAAGAAACATTTTCACTTGGATTTGGCTTCAATAGTATTCTTTTTCTGGTCTGTTCGACGGGGTCACCCCCGTCGCTAGCGACGCTCATATTTATTTATACTATTAACTATATACAAAACTAAATATTTACACGAAAGAAACGAAATATTTACACAGCAAAACTAATTAAATAAATAAATATTGGTGGACAATTCACACACAACACCATCTGACCCTAAACTAAGCAAAGCTTGTATGATGGCGGCCAGATAGCTGATATAATACTTATATAGTTTTAAATACATACATATTATACATAGAAACACCCAGACACAGTGCAAACATTTGAACTCATCATACAAATATTTAAATTAATTTGATTGTGAAAATTATAAAGCACCCGTCGTGTTTTCCCGCCCAAAGAAAAGTATTTTGGAGTTGGTAGCCGTCAGTGTTGCCACTATGATTTTGAGCTTGTCGCCAAATAGTTATGAAACAAAGTCGCCGGTTTTGATTGAATTATTAAGGGAATAACAGTCTGGAAGAATACATAAGCTTTTTCCTTCTCCAACCTTCTACACTACACTAGTATATTCCTCTTTGTCGGTAACACGTCGTCTAAATCCGCTAAAAGGTTTTAAAAATTCGCCAGTTTCAGCGACAAAGTCGCTAAAGTGTCAACACTGGTAACCGGTAGCGAGCAGCGAGAGAGAGAGAGAGTATCTATTGTCCCATGTCCTCCTCTAACAATTATCTTTCTCGGTCTGGCACGTTTGTTGACCACATTATCTTTCTCGCTCTAGCATCCCGAGCTTACCCGAAATTTCTTATCATAATATCCGAGCGTGATGATCACGTGATCATAAATCCATTTCACAGCCCACGAAAATTCTGTCCATAGAACGCCTAAAGAAGTTATCACTTCAAAAAAAATTGGCACTCATAGGAACTGCCGATAGAAGTGAAAACTTATAACTCAGAATTTGATAGCTTACTTTGGAAACTACACGGGTGTAACCGGAGGGCGTGGCCTGGGCATCATGGCATGGCCATCTAGAAATGCGTCAGCATTTCCTATTGGCTGATGCATTTCTAGATGGCCATGGTATGATGCCGAGGCCACGCCCTTTCAGCTTTTCCCATTGGCTGACGCATTTCTAAATGTCCAATAGTCATGGTCCCGAGTTTACCCGAAGATTTTGGATCATACCCGAGCGTGACGCTAGAATTCAATTCACAGCCCACGAAATATCTGTCTAGGCACGCCTAATGAAGTTTTCACTTCAAAAAATGTCCAAAAAGTACGCCGTTCTCCCGACTAGGCGAGCCGTGGTTCAACCACAGAACATTATTACTCAAGGAGGTTCAACTAACCAAGTAATATTAGTTATACTTGGCAAAATCCTCTTTAGTGATGCTAAAAATGACATTAATTAAAAAATACTGTAGGCCCCCCAGAGTGACACTGAAAGTTTACTTCAAACTTGACTTTGATGGCTTGGGTCGCGTTTGAAGTTTGAAGGATCTTTGTTTTGGTTTTGGTTTCGTGTTTCGTAATTCCAATAAATTCGAAAATATTTCTAGTTCTATTATTTTCTAAGAGTTACAAAAATTCTACGATGATAAGAAACACCGTTTACCCTCGGCTAATAGCTAGAACACAAGAGGTAAGCAAAAAACATGATCACAAGTATATGTTTTTATTGTAAAAAAATGTGCGCAGCTAACGTGATCTTGATTCTAAATTTGTTGGAACATTTGTCTTAACCTTGGTGTGAAACTGTGAAATCCTTTGCCAAAAAATAAGAGAGCCTTACTGTTCTGTCAATAAGTTTCAGCGATGTAAACATACGAGCAAGTTAGATGCAATACGAGAGAAGTTGAAAGAAGGGCCTGGCCTAGCAGACTTCGTTTCCGAAGACCGGCCAGGGTCTTGGGAGGACTACGAGGGAAAACTGAAACGCGAGAAAGGCGAGACAGATCGCCTGAGGCTACCTCCATGGCTCAAAACTACCATACCCACAGGTAAAGAAATAAACTTAACTACTTTGAAAGTATACCTTGTTTCACTATCAGGCTAATAATTAACTGTTCATAGTTTATTATATTATTTACATTGAATCATCATCATATTATTTTATTTACTTGGGGAAGATTACAAAAAAACTTTTAAATTGAAGAGTAGATTTTGGCTGATGACACTCTTATTTATGTTGCAAATGTTATATTTGTAACGTATATAAATTATGTTGTAAAAATGTTTGATGTTGTTTTTTTATCACTGATACTTATGTCTATTAGCTGTAATTAGTCAATACACAAACATGATACCAATTGCCTATTTACCTAAAACAATAACATTACTTTCCTATGGATCTTCCAGAAAAAGCCATCAAATTCATATCCAAATCAAATTGCATTATTGTAGTAAAAAGTCATTGAGATTAGTTACTGCTTTTAATAGACAGTGTCAAGACTAAAGCTGATATGTAATTTACTTTGAAGAAAAAATAACAGAATCAAACTATTGAATCTGTAATTTATAATATACAGACTAGCGGCCCATTCCTGCTGCGCTCGGGTATTGTCATTTAAAGACTTTTAAACCTACGCCTGAGTCACAAGTCTTGGGGTCTATTCGAGATTTCTCTCTCTGCCACACGATGGACGGACCCGCACGGTGAATCCATGGAATGCTAAGAAGTTCGTCTCTCTAATCGAAATAAAAACTATCCTATCTCTCAAGTTGGACCAGACTGCTCGCGGTGTGCCAGTTTAATTTAAAATCGGTTAAGTAGTTTAAGAATCCATCGTGGACAAACATTGTGACAGGAGATTTATATATATAAGGATTATAGAGAATAATTTAAATGTAAAGAGTGACAAGACAAGCAGGAGATGTGTCTGATAATAAGCAACATGCCTGCCCATAGTATGAATGAATGAAAATTCTTTATTGTTCACACCAAAAAGGATACATACAATTTTGAAAAACAGTAATACTAGTGATACAACGGGCATAGTAGCACAGTGACACACAGTTATTGGAACATGAAGAGTCTAAATCAATAACTAGGTATAAGGTGTTTTATTTGTTAGCCCAGTAATTTCGCTGGAAACATTGCCCTTCAAAATAGATATATTAATATTAATTTATCAAGAATACTGGTGGGTATGGGTACATCAGCTTATGTTGTTGTAGCACATCAGCTATCATTAAGTAAATAAATATTGTTTTAATCTATAAGTACTTTACTTCACTATTATCAGTAATTACAGAATATTTACTGATGTAATTTTGTGGAACAACAAAGCAGCTGTGTACAATGTCTAGCTGTTAGATAAGTTGCGGGAAAAACTTCATCTTCTTTGGCACGTAACTGAGGAGAACCGAATTACAAAAGATCAAAGGCAACACTTTTTCACAAACCACTAGCTAGACTTAAACTAAGCAAATGTTTTCTCCGGGCTTGTAATCATTCCTGCTCAACTACTAATTTACCTAATTGGCTTATGGTATCTTCATAAATATAACAGAGAAGAATGGAAAAACTTGGAGAAGGCCTATGTCGAAAGACAAACTGGAGAATAAATATTTAATTATAAAATGAGAATAAATATGTTTATTTATATTGTGACATAATTTCGTCACATATGCAATTTTTGCGTTTTTAGGTCAAAAATATCTTAGAATTCCGACTCGGACGCTATAATACGTATTTTGTCTCGGAACTGTGATTTGACGGGTGACGTTGACAACAGTAACTATTTCGGATGGATTGGAAATGTCACTGTCAGACTGGTTTGATCTATGGTAAAGTAAAATTGATGATTTCTGTCATTTGCCCGTCGGCGCTTGCGCCGACGGAGCGAGTCATTTTTTCACCATCTTGGAAGAAGTCGGCTTTGTGCTTTTAAATCCGGAGATATCGGAGTCAAGCTGATAGATTTTCCCATAGTAATTTGGAAAAAAGAATTCTTATCAAACAAGAAGCCCTTATTTTTAAAAAGGCAAAGTCCTCATTGCTTTTGAAGCAATATAGGACGTGTCGTCATCTTTTTCTCCAGGAAACGCCTAATATGAAAGGCGGTTCCTGTCTGGCTTCCCGTCTGGATTCTGTCTGAGTTCCGGTCTGGGTTTGCTGTTTTTTCCGGTTCTTCTCGTCTTGTCTGCTGAGATCATGTACCGCGTGCAAGAATAGCATTTTATTTATACCGCGTGGAATAGTCCCGTAAGGTTTTACCCATTTATTTTCCCTAGGTACCTAGTATTCATTTCTAATTACTACATAGATCATACTAATATTTTTTCTATGGACCTATATTAAAAAGGTCATAAGTACTTATACTATGGTAACCTAATTACCAATTAGTTTTTGAACAAATAACTTCAACACATATATTTCCCTTCAGGAAGGATGTTTCGGTGTTCACTTTAGTATCTAATATGACTTAATTCCATGGCCCCGCCCGCCTTCTTCAACTTTCTTCGTGATAGCGGATGGCTTAAGGATGATAAAAGGTCAGAAAAGAAACACTTTATGCTTCCCATAGGTAAATTTTAACCTATTGGATTATGTAAGATAATTTTATCGCAACTTGAATTAATAGTTTGAATAGATAGATTAAATTCTAATAACTAACCTACTTACTAATTGAAATAAGAAATTACTTGTACAACTACATGGACTTTAGAAACTAAATTATTAATTAATTGTAGTATAGCGTAAGCGATAACCCACCTTTGGTCATTTCATAAAACATCAAACAATAAATATTATTCAAATTATATATTGTTTTACTTCTTAGAATAATATAGCCCCCAAGGCTCTCGATTAGAAGTTCAAACATTGCTCTCCAATTTTTATCTATCCGCTAGCAATTTTTTTTATTAGTAGAAGGAAGACTGGCGCTCGATAAACTTATAAATATGTTTTCCTAGAACCTTTATACATGGTAAGTATTTCTCTTCACCATAGGCAAGTGTTGAACAACTTATATTTATACCAACCTAAAAATGTTTTTACAATATATTGTTAATATTCCAGAAATAAAGGCTATCTTTATCTTTATCTTCATAATTATAATATAACAAATCGCGGGCTTCAAGCCAGAGGGGCGAATAAGCTATACCCTTACTTTTCAGGACAAGCAAAAAACTTAATAACTTTTTTTCTAATGCATGTACATAATAAAAATTTTGCATGTATCTATGAAAATAATTTAATATTTATACGCAATGTTAATTTTTTGTTTAAGTATTTGAAAACTCGCAATATTGCACTTACGTCTTTTTAGCTCGACAATATTGGTCAAACCGTATGTCATCTTTGTTTCAGAAAGTGCTTTTATTGGATGGACGTATAAAACAAAACTTTTATATGTAATGCGATATCAAAAAAACATTTGAACTTAGTATAAATATCGTGAAACGTCATTTAAAATATTTTTTTATGTAATTAAATCGACTACAACTACCATTTTTGGAGACAATACGTCCATTTGGCTTGTCAAAAATATGATATAAGTTTTGTTCAGAGAACGGACGTATAATATATTTGTAATGGATTAATTTCGATGATAATGAAATAAAACAACAAATATCAATAATTTTTGTTAGAAATTTTATAAAAAAGGAACTTATTAAAAAAATTACTTTTAAAAAGAAACAAAAGCTCAGGCAACATTCTTCTACTACAATAATTGTTTCTTTGGCGACGAATCAGCATTCTCAAAAGGAAGAGATCATGATTACTATAACCTTAAATTATAAGTAAAAATAAAAGTAGTTTATATGAAAAATGGCACGCGGACAGCATAAACCGCTATAAAAATAAACTTTTAAGAACCAACAAAACTCAGACAACATTCTTGTACTACAATAATTGTATCTTTGGTGACGAATCAGCATTCTTACTAAAGAGATCATGATCATCTTAATCTTAAATTATAAGTAGGTAAAATAAAAGCTAAATAACACATAAAAAATAGCATGCAGAATGCATAACCGCTATAAAAATGTCTATAAAAAGCAATAACATCGAAGACATAATTTCAGAGAGTGTTATAACATGTTATGTTATGTTACATGCAATGCAATTAAAAGAACAGAAAACAACTCAGTCAATTTAGTTCAAACTCTGAGCAAGCAAAGGTAGGTAGCAAGGTTACTAATCAAAAATTATACTTATTAATTTTTTCTCCCTGACCGACGTCTTAAATAGGTGGCTCTTGTTGCAGATAATTCCAATTCGTCATTATCTTGACGAGGTCTGGTCTGAGGCGACGATTCTGAAACAGACTGAACAGGCAGATTTTCGTAGAAGTAGTGATGATTCCTGGGTATTGTCCCATCCTGACAAAGTACCAACAGATCTTTATGTTTTATTTGTTTTAACAAAACTTGTTCAGAGTACAGTTTGGCAAGATGCGTATTGCGTTCCGATCTTGTCACCCTCCCCTTTAACTTTACTTCTTTGAGTTCTTCCCAGTAATCAAATTTAAAAAAAAACGAATTGGGAATGTTCTTGTTCAATCGTAACCATCTAGCGTTAGCCCATTGTAAAATAGTGCCGTCAGTGGCTTTGAGTGTATTTGGAATAATAGTACTACGGAATGTCTTGAAATCCAAACAATCTGTGTGGTTCATAACTTGAACACAATATGGATTGTCTTTACGGGCTAGTCGTATTACATTTTGCCAGTCATCAGGCGTGTAGATTTTGGCATACTCAGACGCTCGTTCGATTGTCGAGTGCATGTTATCACACTCCATGTAGGTGTGTCCGGGTTCTAGAAATTTGTAATCTATTATGTTAATGTTATTTTCAGGTGAGGTAATGATGTAATTGAGCATAGCTACAACCACAGAATTTCTATTTTGTCCTGGACAGCAATCAGAATATAATACAAGGTGGTCCACGTCGGTGAGCCTTGAAATGTAATTGTAAAGACATGTTGAAACTTCGTTAGATCCACGGTTTCCTTCATATTCCGGCCAAAAATAGCAATAACCTTGCTTAGTCGCTGCATTGTGAATTGTAAAATTCATGCTGCCTAACTTCCGTTTATAAAATACAGGCTTTCCTAAAACCAAAGGACAATAAAGCACTGCCTCAAAGTCAAAAGTACAGACATGCAAACGATTATCTTCTATTGCTTTCATTTTATCCGATTTTTTTTCTTCCTGTGCATAATATTTTCTGTTAACATGTTCTTCGTATTCTGCTTGTTTCTCCTTTTGTTCTTCTTCACTTAATTGCTCATATTTGTTACACCAACACTGATCTTTTCGCGGCTTGTGGAAACCTACATTCTTTTCTAAAATTAGTTCTTTATAGGAAGTTTTGCCAATTGGATTCTTATTATTTTCCAAACAATGTTGCTTATATAAATCGTACATTTTTTCTTTGTTAATGGTTGTCTCCAAATAAACCTTTTTTGTATTTTTACGGCACCAATGAGAAGGCACTTTTGGAAATGAATCTATGTGATCATTTGCAAACTTCATGTCGTCTCTGTTCAATTTGTTTGATGGTGTATGATGCCCTCTTTTGTCAGGGGAGGGTATATTACCCACTCCTCGGCGTGCTTTACTCAAAGCAGTACGGACCATCTTGTCACTGATATCCAGAGTATGAAGAAAAAAAGGTTGGCATACATGAACCGTTTCTGAATCAACTTTAAAGCTGTAATTTAATGTAAATTTCCTTCTCGAATTGGTCACTCGTGATCTTGTTGCTTCAGTTGAATAAACGTTCGATACTATAAAATCCCTTTGTCTTTCAATACTACCTAAACCCCAAAATGACAAATGAAGATTTTGTCTTGTATAATTATCGATTTTAGTGTGACAAGCTCGTTGACATTTACAATTTTCATTGCTACACATTTTGGCCGGTACATTTTTTCCTTTAGTTGATGTGTATGTTTCACCGCTGTTTCTTGTCTTTTTTCTTATATTCTTCTTCCAATTATCTGGCATTTTTCTTTTGCATCTTTTCACTACTTGACAATTAAGTATATTTTCACGTGTAAGCAATTCTTCTATTTCTGGTGAGTTAATACTACTTGCTGGTGGTTCAATTGATGCTAAAGGCGAGAACGGAATGGGTGAGACTGGTGAGCATTGAATTTCCTCATCTTCAGGTTGGTAATTAGGGTCTCCTACAGAATCATCGCTATCATCAATAAAATTATGTTTAGAGTTATTCAAATTCACGTTTGATGTGTTTCTAGAAGTTTCTATACTATCGGGGCTTCCAAGTGATTGTATAGATGCTATTGGTGTAAAAAGAGGTGTCAATTGTTTTTCAATTGATGGGACGTTTGAGTCTTGTAGATAAAAATCCTTATCTGCTGTAAATACTGACAATGGGGATTTATTTGAATATATCGGAATGTCAAAATTATCACCAATAAAACCTAAATTTACCATTTCGGCTATTGTCTCTCTTTGTTCAGCTGTAAGTGGTGAATTTCTTTGTACCTCCTTATGTGAAACAGCCATTGGTGATCCTGTACGTGATGAATGCTCAGAATGTAAAATCTCCATCTGCTCTTCAACCGAGACTGGTGATTCTTCGTAATTTGATTGAGCCCCTACAAAAAATGTCAATTGGTAAAGTTAAATGTTTAATTATTTCATTACAAGTACCTTTATCTAGTAAAAAAGTAAATACCTAAAAAAAATAATACTAAATGTTATTCTAGTGCATAAGCTGCAGTACTGTAAAGTTTCGTCAAAATCCGTCCATACATACATACATACTCACAAACTTTCACATTTATAATATTAATAGGATTACGATAGCTATTGCGTGTCAACTAATGAACTGATTAGTACATAATAACATTTAAAAAAAGGCCTGTCATTATACAACTTTGTTTTGTTTCACAAAACAAAGTTGTATTTGACAGGCCTTTTTTAAAATGTTATGCATAGTACCATCACTAACCTATGTTCAATTAGTATCTACCCACTTCAAAGTATATATTTAGCAGGTAGGTATGTTACTTGTCTTCTAGGTACGTACCTAATATTATAATGTCAGAAATGTAAAATGTAATGACTGAAATTTTGTCTATTCATCCGAACTCTATCAACTTCTATTTGCCTAAATAACTAACCAAAAAACAACAATCAATAACCACAATAACATACTTATTTGTAATGAAAATTAATAATTATAATAATACTCACCGTGTAACGCTAAACGAATAATATGTTTGCTCCGATTCATTGTCGTGTTCGTTAGGTACTCAATCTCACTCTCACTATTTTGTATTAAATGTTGCAACCGTCTGCTCCATACGGCCGCTTATTGCACACTGCGCGGGAGGAGCGGGCGCCCGGGCGGCGCAATATAAAGGTCGTATGCACATACGTCAGTTCGGCATATCATTTTATTGACAATTAAAATTAAAATTACTAAAAATCGACAGTCGTATGTACATAAGACTTTAAGGCACGACATTATATTGGTAGATAAGATGGGGATCAGTAGTCGTATACGTATACGACTATTTGGCGCGATATTTTGATAGTAAGTTAATGAAAATGGATAGTCGTATGCACATACGTCTTTGTGGCACGATACACATTTCGTCAGGCGTAGTTACGGCCGCTATACGTCTATCTGGTGCAAAAATAATTTGTGATTCCAAGCATACGTCTTAAAGTATTTTATTTAATATCTTTTCAAGTAATTTACCTGTAATGAAAAAAAAAATAGAGGTTGTGTATCGATAAAATTCCAATAGATTGACGTAATAAAAAAAATGTGCATTTTTTTTCATACGCCCCTATGGCTTGAAGCCCGCGAAATGTTTTATAAGGCTATGATGGGGCTGAAATAGACTTGTGGTCTAAAAGAGTCCCAAGCTAAAACTCAGTAAAGTTAATGAACATTTTAAATAGTTTGTTTATAATATAGAGTGGCGAGACGAGCAGGATATGTGCCTGACACCATAGTGACACGCAGCTATCGGAACATGAAGAGTCCATATCATTACCTAGCATTGCACTGTGCTCGTAGGTGACAAGCGCATTGCAGAGATATAAGATGATCCATCTCTATTTCTTTGGAAATATTGATCTTCAAATTAGAATACAGTGATGTTTTCACATTACTGCTTGGTGGTAGAATAACTGGCAAAGGTGTGATACTTCCACGGGTGAACTCTGCAAAGAGTGGTACCACTACGAAGTATTAATTTAATGAGTAATGTTAACAAACGTGTGTCGTGCCAGGGTCGAAGTTCAGCGAGTTGAAGCAGCAGCTGCGAGGTCTGAAGCTGAGCACGGTGTGCGAGGAGGCGCGCTGCCCCAACATCGGGGAGTGCTGGAGCGGAGGCAAGCACGGCATGTCCACCGCCACCATCATGGTAACACATCATCCTTCACTATGCAGTGGGTTCTTCTAGGTGAACACGCGCCGTCGTAGACCGCTTAACATCAGGCGAGATGGCAGACAACTGTAAACCTATGAAAGCGTATGAAAATAAATCTACTAAAGCTGAGCCAATGTGTAATAGCTTCTCGTAATTTCTATTAGTTGTTTAAAACATACCTCTTGTCTCGTCTCATCTCTGCTTTGATAGAGTCCGGAGGGTCTACCGCCAGTGCATCCTCACTGGCTCAAGGTCGCGTTTCCCGCGCCTATTGTTATTAGATATGTCGTAAACCCTCCGCGCTAGACAGGGACAGAGTTACGCGTTAGAAGAGATATTGAGCGCTAATGCAAGCTGAATTAAACTTTGTTGTGTCCCAGCAAGAGTCGCTATTTATATAATTGTTTTTGGTAAGTGAGGCTTCTGTACTAATTTATTCTGTGCTACCGCCTAACTGAAACTGTTTTATCTTTGATAGTGCTCTCGATTTTCTTTTCGTTTCAAATTATAGAGACAGCAATAGCAAATAAGGGCGCGTCTTACTAGTAGAAACCAATTATTTATTCTTGCTTTTAAGCCACCAAGCTTGTAACCATAATAGAGTACCTTACAAGGGCGGATCCAGCTTTTGCTCCATTTGGGGTCACATAGTCATGGTCAAAACACTTAAACTATGATAAGTACATGCATGATTTTTAATTAGCGGTCAACCTAGGTCCAGGGGCAATACACTGCGCTACCCTACTCAGGCAACGTATTTCACAGAATGGACGCTCTTAGCACAAAAATAGAGACACGCGTCTTCATCTGAGTATTTAGTACTTACGCGACCCGACCCATACCAAAGGTGCAAACAGTATTATTATTCCACACAAGAGGGAATAAAATATGTCTTTGTTATAATGTGAGCAACTCTTCAGACTTGAGGTTGATTATCGTCAAATAAATTACTTTTACTAAATATTTCTGTAATTATTACTTTCTATCCGATGATTATTTCACTCTCTTGTCTCCTCTCGTTAAGACCACAGGCATTTTGAATAGGTGAACCAATCTCATTTTTTTTTGTTCATAAGTGTATAATCTCCGAATGATCCCATATTTTTTTAATCAAAATCGGTTTCTAAATTGGATTGATTCGGTTGAAGATTGGAGTCGGTTGAAGACAGCAGGCAGTAGACGGAGACGTAAAGAGGAGGATATGGCTGAGTGGGCGAGCTATGGGAGAGGCCTATATCCAGCAGTGGACTAGGATAGCTTGATGATGATGAAGGTGATGATATTTCAGAGAAAAAAATTGGCAGTCTAGTGGTAGGAACTGCCGATAGAAGTGAAAACTTATAACTCAGAATTTGATAGCTTACTTTGGAAATTACACGTGTGTAACCGGAGGGCGTGGCCTGGGCATCATGGCATGGTCATCTAGAAATGCGTCAGCATTTCCTATTGGCTGATGCATTTCTAGATGGCCATGGCATGATGCCGAGGCCACGCCCTTTCAGCATTTGCCATTGGCTGACGCATTTCTAAATGGCCAATAGCCATGGTCCCGAGTTTACCCGAAGATTTCTTATCATACCCGAGCGTGATGCTAGAATCCAATTCACAGCCCACGAAATATCTGTCTAGGCGCGCCTAAAGAAGTTTTCACTTCAAAACAATTTTATTATTCAATTATTATTTATATTGTATTGTTGTTTCCAGCTAATGGGCGACACGTGCACCCGCGGCTGCATGTTCTGCTCGGTGAAGACGTCCCGCGCGCCGCCCCCGCTGGACCCCGCCGAGCCGCGGAACACCGCGCACGCCATCGGCCAGTGGGGGCTCGGGTACATCGTGCTCACCTCCGTCGACAGAGACGGTAACATATCCAACTCTTTTATATCTTTAAACGAGCAATTCTTGTATATATGTATACTAGCTGATCCTTGCGCGCGTTGCTACGCCATCTATCGAAAATTGGTCCTACCAATACAAATTTTAAAGAAATTCGGTTACTTTAGGTTCTAATGACGCAACCTTTACAAGATAGACACATGCTGTCACGTAATGAAAGCTCTCAAAAAGCAATATTGTAGTGGTAGGACTCTTAGCGCAGTACGCCTGGGGATGTACCACACCTTTGCCAGTTATTCTACCCCCAAGCAGTAATGTGTAAGCGTTACTGTGTTTTTGAAGGACAATGTTTTCAGAGAAATTACTGGGCTTAGATATATATGTTATGTGGCAGGCATGCTGCTTACCATCAGGCACATGTCCTGCTCGTCTCGTCACTCTTTAATAGAAAAAAGACAGCTTTTTTGTGGGCTGCGAATTGAATTCAAGCGTCACCCTCGGGAATGATAAAAAATCTTCAGGCAAACAGGTAAATTGTTAAAAAAATGGCCATGATCTAGACCATTGGCCATCTAGAAATTTGTCAGCATTTCCCAATGGCTGCTGGCATTGCTGACGCATTTCTAGATGGTCATGCTCATGGCCACACCCACCGATTTCACCCACGTATTTTCCAAAGTAAGCTACCAAATTCTGAGTTATAAGTTTTCACTTCTACTCACTGTTCCTATGACTGCCAATTTTTTAAATCTAAAAGCTATGATAGCCCGTGCCTTGGTTCTTAGCTAAATTTGGTTAATATTTACTCTCCCTCAAATGAAAAGGCTGGACTAGTAGAATATTGTACAGATGTCAAATCCAAGGTAGTCGGGGTAAAACAACATTTTTAATTTTGTTCTTGTCCTGAATGTTACGCGATAGCTCCGCCATTTGTGAATCGATTTAGATGTTTTTTTTTGTTTGGTAGATCATAGTTCAGGGTAGCGATTCTAAATGCAATCCGAATGGTTCAAAATCGGAATAAGACAAAGACCGAGAGATGAGATTTCGTGTTGGAAGCAACCGAATGAATTTAGAATCGCTACCCTATATACTATGTAAATTTTATCGATATTGGTTTTTGGAATAAAAATTAGAATAAATATCAGGAAAAAACTAAAATTAGCTTACCTCTATCTAAACGAAGTTGTGTGTTTAATAAAATACTTTAATTCTAAATTATACATTTCACTTCTATCGGTAATGAGCTACCCCTACAATTTTTAGTTTTCTATTACTTAAGCGCAGGAAAGAATGAAATTAATCAGTTTATCAAACATGTCTCCTTCAACGGTTTTTGTATTACAGATCAGCGACAAATATGACCTGCTCATTGCCAGTTTCTTTCGTCCTATATTTAGAGATATTTAATATTGATGTTGATGAAGTTATTTTCTAGAATGTAAGTGTTTTTATGTTTTTTTTTTTTTTGTGTTACAGATATACCGGACGGAGGCGCGTCGCATCTCGCTGAAACTGTGAAGGAAATTAAAAAACAGTTAGTACATAATATATATCTATTTACTAGGGTCAAATGAATCATTTCAAACAGCGCACTATATGCAAAGTACGAATATTATTGAATACGGTCAATGCGTTAATTCATAACACTGGCCAAGCATGATACGCAAGTAGTTAGCGGACGATACGTAAAGATTTATTTTCCCTTGAAAGATGTCTTGCTTGGAATATACCGGTTTTATCACGATGTTTATCTTCACCGCTAAAATCCATTTCCATCCTACGGTTGGCTGGAAGTGGACGCTTTTAGCGATAAAGCCGTCGTTTGTAACATTAATTTCTATTGTTTTTTTTTGTGTAAATGTTTTTGTTTTTGGTGTGTACAACGAAGACTAATTTAATCTTACATTATATATTTTCAGGAACAAAGATATCCTGGTGGAGTGCCTGGTTCCTGATTTCCGCGGCAAAAAGGAGAGCATTGCCACGATGGCCCACGCTGGCTTGGATGTGTTCGCGCACAACATCGAGACCGTAGAGCGACTCACACCCTTCGTCAGGGACCCGCGAGCGGGGTGAGTACTCCTTCCACGATGGCCCACGCTGGCTTGGACGTGTTCAAACATCGAGACCGTAGAGCGACTCACACCCTTCGTCAGCGACACCACACACTCATTACACCTACCGAAGAACGTTTGGAGTGGTAAGAGGACTCTAAGCCACGTATGTACGTGGGACACTCTGAAAGTTTTGAGAAACTAAAAAACTAACTTGTATGAAAATAAAGTGGCCAAGTGCGAGTTGGACTCGCCCATGAAGGGTTCCGTTGCAGCAAGTAACATAATAAATATACATAGTACACATAGTTCTTGTAGTTCGTTGTAACTTTGATCGAAGTTTTAATAATATAGTGTATTTATGACGTACTAAAAAAAAAACTACTCATCAGATCGAGTTCAAACCAATTTTCGTTGGTAGTTTGCATAGTAATGTACATCATATATTTTTATTAGTTTTTTCATTCTCTTACTTTAGAAGTTAGATACACACATTTTACCACTTTGGAAGTGTCTCTCGCGCAAATTATTCAGTGTAGACAAAAATTATATTAGAAACCTCAACATAATTTTTGAAGACCTATCGATAGACACCCCACACGTGTAGATTTGATGAAAAAAACATTTTTGAGTTTCAGTTCTCAGTATGGGGGCAACCCTAATTTTTTTTTTTTTTTTTTTGTAAAAAATTTAATGCAGTTCACAGAATAGGTACATCTACTTACCAAGTTTCAACAGTGTAGTTCTCATAGTTTCGGAAAAAAGTGGCTGTGACATACGGACGGACAGACATGACGAATCTATAAGGGTTCCGTTTTTACGTTTTACGGAACCCTAAAAATGCGGCAAAATGGGGAATGCGGCCAGTATTATGGGGACCTTTGAGCGAGGCTCGGTGCGTGTGGGAGTTTTTGTTTGACCAGTAACATCATTTATTTTGTTACGTGTTTTTGTGTTATAATTTTTTTGTTCGTGTTGATTTTATCTAATGAATTGACTCAGTATTTGGAAATTTAATAAATAAAATACTTAACAGATGGTGTAAAATAATAAATATATTTATTACATTAGAACGATATATTATATAATATACATATAGAAGTCGATCAAATGACTCGTCAGGTTGCCACATTTGAAACCGTAAAAAATCATAGCACGAAAATGTTCTCGAAGCAGATCCATTTTTTAATAAGACTAAAAAATTTGAATTGGCTCTCAAAAAAATGCGGAGGGAAATTTGAACATCGAACAGATTTATTTTTACTTTTAAATAATCGAAGTTTTCAAAATAATTACAAGTGGCCAGTGTCTTCTCCATAAAAACTTTTTTTCGCAAAACTTTCTGAGTGGCCTGGTAAAATTTACACGTCAATTAATAAAATAACAACAAAAGAAAGCCATACAAATTGTAAACATTTTCAAAGTTTGTACTGAACATTTCACTATTGATTGGGTAAACGGGTAACTCATGTGTAATATGGTCGGTCAATCCGACTCGAGTTTCTCGAGGTTTCAAGGAGAGTGGCCAAAAAAGTGCCAAACGGGCAGCCATCGCGCGTGTACATACTTTCCTTGAAAAAGGCCGAACCAAATAAATATGTAACAACCACGTCAATGAGGGAGTTTCCGACGAGACAAAAATAGTTCCAACGGACGCACTAGATGGCGATTGTTCGAGATGCAGATAGATCTGTCTCTACCATATACTCTCAACAGTGTAATCCCTTTAGAGACCCTACCCGTTTTCAGGGAAAAAGTATAGTGTAAAGAGTGTCTTTTTTAATTTTAAAATATTGGGAATAAAAATAGCTAATTAGGTTGATAATGTAATAAGAAACCGTTACTGATCACAATCCCTTTTCAGAAAAAATCTTTAGAACTCCCGAGGCAATAGACACCAACTAAGCCAAAGTAGAAGGAAAATTCAAAGATATAAATAGCAACACTGATACGACAATATTTTATCCACAGACTAAGTAGAGAGATACTCTCTGGGCTGAAGGATTAGTATCCATAGCCAAGAATAAATTAAAAAAATATATATTTTGTCTTTCATCAGGTTTACGAATTTGTTTTGTAATTTTGATGTTTTGATATAGTTTTCATTCGAATAAAATGCGTACGTGGATAAAGTAGTTTATTATTTATTACTAGAAGTCGTGCTTTCGCAAATTGAATGAATTGAGTCCCATTATGCCTACCGCTTTTGACAACAAACCAAAAGACCTACAAGCGCCTCCTATTATCGTTTTATTAAACCATATCTTTTTGTCTCGTCGGAAAACGGCTCATTATAATACTAAAACATTTCACTATATGTTTTAGGTTTTAGGTAATCTGAACATTATGTTTGTTTGTAATGTGTCGTAGATACCGTCAGACCCTGGAAGTGTTGCGCACGGCGAAGGAGCTGAATCCCGAACTGGTCACCAAGTCCTCCATCATGCTGGGGCTGGGAGAGACGGACGCCCAGGTCGAACAGACCATGAAGGGTAACTCACACTTTTCAATTTATCATTCAACTAGCAGAACACTTTACAGTTTATGATTCTACAAGCAGGACACTTTACAGTTTATGATTCTACTAGCGGGACACTTTACAGTTTATGATTCAACTAGCAGAACACTTTACAGTTTATGATTCTACTAGCGGGACACTTTACAGTTTATGATTCAACTAGCAGAACACTTTACAGTTTATGATTCTACTAGCAGGACACTTTACAGTTTATGATTCAACTAGCAGAACTCTATACAGCTTATGATTCTACTAGCAGAACACTTTACAGCTTATGGTTCAACTAGCAGAACACTTTACAGTTTATGATTCAACTAGCAGAACACTTTGCAGTCAGGCACATGTCCTGCTCGTCCCATCACTCTTTACTATAAAAGAAAACAAAAGAGTATGTGTAGTGTGTACGCAAGCAAGAATTTAATAGCACGAACTTTTAATAACTAAACTTTTTAATAGCAGAAATAAAGAGAACTTCTCTTTATTTCTCGTGCTATTTAAAAGTTTAACTTCAACCATAGAATTGCTAAAATTATCAACGGAAGAAGTATCAACCTGAAGTTAGTTCCAATTCCTACTTAATATTGTAAAAGTAGGGCAGTGCTAGCGTTCATTAAAATGTCTACTAGGTAACTTCAAGGTGTCGGCTTATCACGACGCGCGCGTATCGTAAAAAATACTCTCATAATTTTTCCTGGACGCGTCATAAGAAGTATAACTTCAAGAGATGTACGTAACGTAACGTTGTCTCCAGATCTGCGCGCCGTGGGCGTGGACTGCCTGACGCTCGGCCAGTACATGCAGCCGACGAAGCGGCACCTCAAGGTGTTCGAGTACGTTCCCCCGGCGAAGTTCGCTGAATGGCAGGAGCGGGGAACCTCGCTGGGGTTCCTGTATACAGCCAGTGGACCTCTAGTGCGCTCCTCATACCGCGCCGGGGAACTATTCCTCTCCAGCCTGCTCAAAGAACGCAGAGCTGGAACTGCGTGACCTACACTTCCTGCTGACAAACATGATTTTAGACTAGAACAGAAAAGATAGGTGGAAAACTCCATTATAGTGACATAAACGAACTGAATTCCTACGAATATATAATAAAAATAGCATTCACACAGGACGACATAATGAGGACACAAATGTCGACAGGATGGCCGACGTAATGACATCTTTTTTTTTTGATTTTGTAGTGGCAGAAGTCTTAACAATGGACTGCACCTGGGGGTAGTTTCCCAGGCGAGGTGTTAACTGTAAACCTATAGATAAAAACTTCACTGTGTATGTGAGCGTGAGATTCATGCATCTAGTCTCTCCAGCCTGCTCAGGGGACGCAGGGCTGGAACTGCCTGACCTACACTACCTACTGACAAGCCGGGTTATAGATTAGAAGACAATAGATAGATGGAAAACTGCAATATAGTGAACGAACCCAAATATATAAAAAAGTTATGATCTAGCTAGGAGCTCTTTTTCTTCTCCTAATCCAAGACACATAAAAAAAAGAACCCAAATGACAAAGGTCACGGACCCCGGAGTCTCTGGAGTGGCTAAATTAAATAAAAAAACAAATCGAAAAAAACTAGCTAGGATGGTTGACACAAATATTCATAATTACTTTATTTGCGAAGTAGTTACAATAAGATCATCAATGTAAATACATTCACTCCTTAATCAACTTTGCAATATGCAAAATTAAGGTTGCATATGACAATTTAATAATAAGCTGTGAAATTGACTAATATAAAGTTATTCAAGGTCTTTAATTTGTCTTATGTTGTAACTTGAAATTATAGAAATGTTAAATTGTAAAAAAAATATTTTTTAAATTCTCTTCACTATTGAATCCATATACGATACGCTACTGAACAAATGTATGATACAATCTATGATACACTATTGAACTTGCTTCAATTAATGGGAAAATAGTCTAAAGCATAAGAAAGGACACAGGCTACTAAAGCGAAAAAAAAGTTATAAGGGAATGCAACTGTGTATGGAAGTTTGATCCTTTTTCAACATAGAACCTTAAAACTAAATTTTTGGGCTTTTGCCGCTTTTGATTACATATTTAAAGTTTGTAAAAATGCAAATATTAAGGCGATAGAAGCCCTATTAATAGTTAATAGTTATTGAATTAAAAAAAATACTTTTGGTGTCAATCCGACGAGTTTATTTCGAAATGTATATAATATTATGTAAAGGAATAAATCATCTGAGTTTCCGGGTAACGAGCGCAGTGCAGTACCACTCACCTATTAGGACATAACGACTCCAAATTATACAGGCGTCTTGCCTACCATTAAATGTCTTGCTCATCCTGTGATTCTACAGGGTTACTGGTAATCAGCCTGCATCAATTTAAGGGCGTGTTCTGCATATTTAAACATACAACTCTTGTTCTACAACTTTTGTTATAACTCAATACACATCCCAGATCAATTAGTTTAGTTTTGTTGTCCTCTCTTGCACTTTTTAGCTCTTTTCGCGTCGGCACTCCTTTTTTCGAGCGTTATAGAGTGTGCGTGGTTTTGTGACGAAGAGTTCTGTGTTTTTAGACCGGACAAATACATTTTTATTTTGTTTACAAAAAAAAAACTTAGAACTATAGTTGATATATTTAATGTACCTACTTAACATGTCCTGAAAAGGATGCAGGCTGATTACCAATAACCGTGTATATTATACACATTTTTTTAAGATATTCGTCGTCTCTGTAACCTAGTCATATGTAAAATGAATCTATTTTGAAAGGTTTTTTCCAATAAAGTAGTTAATATTTATATATTTAGTGTCTATATATTTAATGATTTCAAAAATAGTCTCCGTTTTTGGAAATAGTTAAAAATCGATGAAATAAATTCGTTTAAGGACGAGAGGTCGTCCTCGTTATTAGTTGTTGTAGGTATCATCTTATTTATGTTGATTTTAGTACAAAGATGTAATTATTTTTTGAATAAATTTGTTTAATCTTTACTGTGCATTTTTTATCACCTAATCAATTGGATTAACAGGCATCTGGATCCTGGGTGCTCATTCAGTCGGAACGAACCCGACACGGGACACGGAATGACAATCCTTGTCTGTCATTCTAAATGGATAAACCAAATACCGAGAGAGGTTTGGTTCCGTGTCGACATCAATTCGATTGTGTTGTGAATCAGAGTACTTACTGATCTAATACCACCTCGGCCTTTTTGCTATCGGACTGCTCGAAAAGCTTGAAAAAAAGCGACATTACTTCATGGTTGACGTTCTACACACTTTAAACGAGGAGATTTGACACCACTTTTGTGATAAGAATGTCTAGGCTGTGGAATACTTTGCCTGAGTGGGGTTTTCCAAATGTATACAATCTTAGTGTCATCAAGTCGAGAATGAATTCCATACAAGATAAAAGAAGTGTATTTGCCGTGTCTAAAAGCATCGAACTCTTCGTAACAAGAGCGCACGCGCTCTTTAAAGCTCGATAAACGATTTGCAGTGTTAAGTGATGTGAATAAACACTAAACAGTGCTGGAGAGGACAACAAACACTGTTATTTTTGGGATATGTATTGAGTTTTAATAAAATTTGTTTGTTTGTATATAGGTACAGAACATACCCTTAAACGGATGCAGGGTGATAACCAGTAACCCTGTATATTGTAGACCACGGAAAAAAAAACAGCGGCGGAACTAAAAATAATAATACCTACCTATAGTCTAGACGTTTAGAGACCTGGGTTTTTATTACGCGAGACTGTTTTGTTTCTATCGAAAAGTGAGGTTGATTCTTTTAAATATCCATAGAGTAAAGTTGGTGATGCTACTCTATTCTTATTAAAATATTAAGTGATTAGGTAATATTTGTCTTTATTACACGCGACTTGAACTAAGTATTCGTACTTCGTCCAAGGCACAATAATAATATTTAGTTTGAACTAAACAAAAGAAAAAACTACTCTTGATGTATAGGTATTTTTTCAAATGGTATTTACCGAGGATACATAAAGGCGAGCGTGGATGCGGCAACGCACGACTGAGCACACACGCTACGTAAAAACCGCAACGTAAGCTGAATACAGAATAGACGTGGTTAATTTAACTGCGTTTGTTTTCTGGCTGCCAGTCGGAGCCTTCTATGGGCGGGTAATATTGATCGCAAACCAGGATTCCCGTATTAGAAAATACCGGAATACCTGCCATATAAATACCGGTATTCCTTTCGCAAAAATCTGGATATTTGGAAACTTAAGTCGGACTTGACTGACCCATGTATTAATTAAAAATGGGATATTTGGTATTTAGTAAAAAAAACAATTCATAAAGTGTTGCCATATATGACAATCGGTTACAAAGAACTTGTTGAACGATATACGTACCTACCTATAGTGTACTAGTGGCCCGCTCCGGCTTCGCTCGAATAATAACCTAGATAACAACTGCAGCGCCATCTGCTGGGCTGATTTGTGAATCTAAACCTTCCAGGGCCCTACCCAAACGTATACAAAAAAAATCATTCAAATCGGCCCAGCCGTTTAGGAGGAGTTTATTAACAACGAAAAGTGGCATTGATTTTTATATATATAGATACGTAAAAAACAATTCATAAAGTGTTGCCATATATGACAATCGGTTATAAAGAACTTGTTGAACGATATACGTACCTATAGTGTAGGTACCTACAGAAATCGAGTTACAACGTGCATTCTAGAAACGCAGATATAGGTATAAAGTACAGAAACTCAGACGTAGGTCACACGTGGACGTCTACCCTATTTTGCGATATAGAATACCTACAATAAACCGGAGTAGGAAAGTCGCGAGTTTATTTCGAAATAATGTTTTTCGTAGATGGGCGATTCTCTGTAAGCTCGTACAGCTCCCATACAAATGCTGTCCTGGCAATTTTTTTTAATATTTGGCAAAAATTCGTGTTCTATTTAGAAGAAAATTAACTATTATATTAGTTAAATCAGAGGCCCGCTGAAATTATACATATTTCCAGAGTTATTAATGATTTTCCAAAAAATCACGACAGGGGACTGTTAAGTGAGACAGAGGACTGTTGTACTTTAAAAAAAAGTAATTTTACATAAATAAATGATTAATTATTTTTATAACATATTTCCGCATTAATAATAAACAAAACATTACAATAAAAAATGAGCAGAAATAACAACTTTCTTTAAACATTCACAACAAAAAATTACTTTAAGTGCTAGAAACAGTTTGTACTCACACACTGAGATTAACATAGCCATATTATTATGCTATGAACAATTAAATGCTTTATTCCGCATTCATTGAAACTCTTATTAATATAATTATTAGCAAACAGTCTTTTCTCTCAAATATAAAACATTTCAACTGAGATCTCCAATTGAATCCTAAGGATTTTTGTCTACTAAGGCACATAATAAAATGTAATAAGATTAAAAAAAAATTAACTTAACACTAAAAAAATTAGCACTCGAAAACGTCAATTTGAGTAGGAAACTGATAAAATATTATCTTTTCAATCAGCATAAACAGCCCACTACATGTTCCCACTCCGGGCCTTCTCTCACAAGGAGAGAGTCAAGGCTGGCATAATCCACCACGCTGGCCCAGTGCGGGTTGGTGCATAACACATGACTTCGAAAGATTCTAGATACATGTCAGTTGCCATGATGTTTTCCTTCGCCGTTTTAAGTTAGTAGCATTAGTTGCGCATGGCTTCGGAAAGATAGTGATGCGCGTGGTTTTGAATCTGAGTTTTTCGGAATGGCAGTCGCCGTCCTCACGACTAGACCAGCCGTAACTTCAGCCTTTTTAATCAAGTCAGAGGATTATCCAACTTTTAGATAACTTGATATTATGACACCTCTATAATGTCCTTATTGAAAGTAACACGTAAGGCGTTTTCATAGTCATCAGTGTCATTATTTAGGACAGTTTGATTATCATCCAACCTTTGAGGGGACTTGTTGGGTATAGGTGTCAATTCAGGTTCAGCAGATTCAGGATCGTCCGGTTAGGACTCTGCTAACCATTATTCTACTGTCCATCTAGGTTTTAGAGCAAAGTTGATACTGCCAATATCATAATGCTCACAAAAGCCGCTGTTGCAAAAGCAGCTGCGACATTTCATTGTCAGTGTTTCAAATTTATTTTGGAAAGCCATGGATGGAGCAGAAAAAACTACCTGTTACCTAATGTATATTTAAAGTGCCTTTCAAGCCCTTCTGATCGGCCTCAGTGTTATTATTTGGGACAGTTGGGTTATCATCCAATCTTTGAGGGGACTTGTTTAGTGTAGGTGTCAATTCAGGTTCAGCAGATTCAGGATCGTCCTGTTAGGATTCTGTTAACCCTTATTCTACTGTCCATCTAGGTTTTAGAGCAAAGTTGATACTGCCAATATCATAATGCTCACAAAAGCCGCTGTTGCAAAAGCAGCTGAGACACTTTATTGTCAGTGTTTCAAATTTATTTTGGAAAGCCTTGGATGGAGCTGGAAAAACTACCTGCTACCTAATGTACATTTAAAGTGCCTTTTATAAAGGAAAATAATTCAAAAGGATCAATGATACTTTGATGATTGTATTGATCAATGATACTTTGACATTAATAAAGCAGATTAGTGGATAAATGTACACAAACAATACATAATAATAACTAATGCGCAAAAGACACAGTCCCCTGTTGTGTAAAACAGTCCCCTGCTGCAATTTCCGGCAGAGGACTGTTGCCAGGGGACTGTGTATTTCCGTTAGATTTCACAATATTTAGAAAAGTGATGTAAAATAGTTATTTGAATATCAACCAATCAATTGAGACATAAATAATATAACAATAAACTTTAAAGAAAGATTATTAAAGTAATTAACATACATATTATGACTTACCAGAGGACTGTGTAAGGTAGCGGTTCAAGCGCGTGTTCACCTCACAAATGACGCTCTGGCACTAAACAAAATAGTATTTCAACCCCGCATTCCGCAAGGTTGCTAACTTCCCAGCAATTGCGTTTTGTTTTACTCAAAAAAATGGTCGTAAATATGTAAGTTTTTTATTATTATGGATTTAAAATTTTGGCAGGGGACTGTATAAAAATTCTGGGGACAAAGTTTACAAGAGTTTACTAAATAAATAAGATTCGTAATAGGACCTTGTTTTACGAAAATAATATATTTCTATTATATTTATTTACAATGTTAACTGCTAAATGTATGTAGTTTCAATAACTTCTTCGTAAATCTCATTTCCAGGTGGGAATGCAGTGTTGGGGACAGCCAGGGGACTGTATTTTTAGAGCTTCTAGCAAGCCTAGAAAAAAAATTAAAATAGTTATGGTTTTAAAAACAAAGGGCCCGTAAAGTTTCGGGGTTAAAGTTTCATTAAGAGTGTGTTTTTTTTAAATGATTTCATTACTTTTAGAATAAATCGATCAGGACAGCCGATTACGAGTTTACAGAGAAATGCCCAGATAGAGAGTAGACGTCATGGACTGGTTGAGAACACTGAGACTGAGAGTTTTTTGTGTGGAGATGGAGCGACAAAAATAATGGTAATCATAGGAACTGCCGAAAGAAGTGAAAACTTAAAACTCATAATATATTTAGATATGATAGCTCACTTTGGAAACTACGCGGGTGAAACCGGAGGGCGCTGCTAGTCTGGAATCAATCTTCAAAGTATTGTCGTAGAAATAAGTCTTCTAACCTTTTAAGCACGGTCATCTATAGATGGCCGTAGTTCCTGAGTTCTTTCTTTCATTTACAGGCAATGATTCTATGTCGATGTTTACGAGTGTGAGGCATGAGCTCAATTCACACCCCACGAAAAATAATGTATGTGGAGCGCCAAAAGAAGATTTCACTTCAAAACGTGACTTCTTACATTTAGGTTCATTATTAAAGGTAGGTATTTTTTACTAACACGCTTTTATCAGCTTCACTTGTAACTAACTATTGTATGTATGTAAGAAAATCTTGGAATCTTAATTTGACCCACTTTCCGGTCTTCGATTAGGATGAAATTTTGCACACGATCTGAGTTCTGATGACAATACATGACTAGCTAAGAAACGTCATTACAAATTCAATATGGCGGCCTCTCCAAGATGGCGGACTGGCTGTTTGAAATCCACCCCCATGATATGGATATCAAATGAAGGGGAATTTAAAAAAAATAATAATCACGTGACTTAAATCTAATATGGCGGACGTCCAAGATGCCGGATTGGCTAATTGAAATGTACCACCCACATGATATGGGTACTGCGTGTTTTTTAAACTACTATTTACACTATAAGTAACATGTAACATGCATTTCGCCAATGTGAAAATCGATAAATATTTTTTTTTACATATTCTAAAAATAGGTCTAACAATGGCGTTCAAATTGTAATTATTTTAGCTATTATCGGTATGGTGAAATTAATTGATGAACTGATGCTATAAATTATTCATGATTAATTTGAAACCGTTTGGCCACTAAACTGCAATAAGTATTTTTTATAATTAATTAGCCCAATTTAAAAAAACGATGTTTCGAAAACCATTACCTATATTTCCTTCCCTAGCCTTCCTTTTTCTTTATTATTTTCCTAAGCTGTACGTAGTACCTCTACTTCGACAGAGTCTTATTCCACAGGTATCACCATTAAATTATTTCCCAGACGCTCTAAGTTTTCCTGGATTTCCATTTACTGAAGCGGCTGAGATCGTATTTTAAAATATAATACGCTTTTATTTTGGAAAATTCCGCCGGTGGCTCAGGGGAGAGAAAGCTAATTTCAATTTCATTTAGTTCTGGCGAGATTCCATGCACCGGACAAAGAGTAGGTACGGCGCATCTTGCAGATGGGACTTAGTAGTTTCTGTATTCCTATCGTCCGAAGCCTTCCTAAACCCTACCACAATCATATATTGGACTACTTTTTCAAAGAGAGTTCCTGTTTTAAGTTTTTAAGTCTAATCATCAAACTACATATTTGTATAGTTTACCTACCCAATTGTAGTAACATATCTGAACCTTAACATTAAAAGAGGAAAGAAAGGTATCAGTCCCTTGAAGATATTTTTGTAATTTTTTTAGTAATCTAGAGTTTTTTTTTTATATAAGTACGTAAGTCATATTCCTTGTGCATGCTGTTCTTTACTGGATCAACGAAGTCTAGTGTATCTATCTCAAAAATGTAGTGTACCTAATTCATACTCCACTTACTTCATGTTCTTCTATTTGTACTCTATCTCCCGGTTACCTAAAATTGATCGATCGTTCATATCCATCAATACGGCCACCATTACATTCAACAAATTTATCAATGGCGTTTGTGTTGCGAACGATAAAAAGAACTTCATTATTAGAATTTTGGATCGTATTAGTAGGATAAAAGAGAAACAAGTAAGATTTTTTTAATTATATACAAATCATAGGTAATTCAAAATTCTCAACACAGCGCCACAGCAGTAAAGAGCAGCTTGTATCTTTCTTGCTCGGATACACTCGGCGGTCCCGAGATAACCCGATCGAACCTTCCACCCGACAGCTTCACTCACTAATAACGCAAACCTGCGTGCTCTGCGCCAAAAAAAAATTCTATTCAAAAAGTGACAATTTATTTTGATTTACTTTAGTGGTAGGTACTGACGGTAAACTCTCCTTGTCACGTCTATGTTGTAGATAATCTATGTCGGTAAGTGGCGAAGCGCGCGGCAGGCACGGAGGTCTCGGGACAGTTAGGGCTCCGTAGGCAGCCAGATTACGCCCTGTCTGAGCCCGATACGCAATCCCATTCGAGGACTACGGGATTTCGCATTTTTATCGGCTACGTTTGCCTACTATTATAACTACAATTCAATTGAAATTGGATTCACCGTCCACACCACAGACTTTTATATTATTTATGGAACACAGGCGCGTCTTAATGAATATGGGGTTCAGGTCCATCAGAAATAAATTAAGCATTAGATACCTTCGTTGAAACAATAGCTCCATTTTATTTTTTCTTTTCAAATTCATTTTATGACATTTCATAGATATGGTGGATAGCATGTGCCGCCCGCTTGGAAACCTGCCTTAACAGGACTCAGCAGTATGTTCGTGATAGTAGTAAGGACACAGTGAGCTCAGTGTGATGCATCATTTTCCCGCCGCGCAACTCACCAGTGACGAACAGTTCGAATCCACACTCCACACCTGCACAGCCCTCCCGCACCGCCTCACCTGCACCCCCGCAACAGCCGTTGAGCTTGCGTGCGCGCCCCGCCGCCGCCCGTAGTGCCAAACGAGTAGCGGTCACGCGCGTGCACTTTCCTTGAAAAGGAGCGCCGGACGCGGCCGAAACTTAAGTCGGACTAGACTGACTGTACATCACGTGAGTTACCCGTATATTAAATAAATAAATAAGTCATTAATTCTAAAGTCTATTCATTTAAAATATGTAATAACCACGTTAGTTATTTTTTTCTTATTTTCATTAAAATACGTAACTACAGTACAGTAACCACGGTACCTACAGACACGAGATTGCGCGTGGCCACAATATGGTCTGTATCTAATTGGTCAACTCTCACAAGGCACGATAACAGCATGCAGCTATTCTAAAATTAAAAGAATATTACATATCACTGCATTCAGAGATACAAGATGATGTAGGTATTTATATGCCCTGTAATTTCTCTGGAAACGTTGCCCGTCGAACCAAAACACAGTGATTTAGGGTAGGTACCCACAATCCCTTGTTTGACCGCCATGATGTGTTCTTGTACCACTGGCTACATTTTAAATCAGTTCACGCAGAAATGACGTAGGATGGAGGATGGACTTTTTTTGTCAATTCTCTTTTGGAAACACACTAATTCTCGAAAGTTGTAAGTCTATAATTTACGACGTGATCGAGCAACAAACATACATAGGTACATTTACATTTATAATTTTAGTAGGTTTGGAAAACTCGATGTAGAGACCTACCACCGGTGCGCCTTTTGGGGCATCGCGTGCCCCGCGTAGCCCCACAAAAAAGCCCTGGATGTAAGTAATAAAGTTTTCATTTTTCAAGGTTTTGTTTTTGAAAAAATGCTATTTCAATCCATAATCTATCTAATCCCTGAATTTCAGATCATTCAGTTTAGTTCTTATGACGTAATTGACAAACAGACATTTAAACTTCCACATTTCTAATTTTAATAGAATTTGAATCAATTTAAATCCGATCAGTGCGACCATTGCACCGACGTGATTAAAACGAATATTTTAGTAGGTTAACTGTTTTTATTAATTTTTCCATACTTAAAACAAGCTATATTATAATAGTAACACGCGTCAGAAGTTTAACTTTATCTTAAAACAAGCTATATTATAATAGTAACACGCGTCAGAAGTTTAACTTTATCTTAAAACAAGCTATATAATAGTAACACGCGTCAGAAGTTCACCTTTATCTTAAAACAAGCTATATAATAGTAACACGCGTCAGAAGTTTAACTTTATCTTAAAACAAGCTATATAATAGTAACACGCGTCAGAAGTTTAACTTTATCTTAAAACAAGCTATATTATAATAGTAACACGCGTCAGAAGTTTAACTTTATCTTAAAACAAGCTATATTATAATAGTAACACGCGTCAGAAGTTTAACTTTATCTTAAAACAAGCTATATTATAATAGTAACACGCGTCAGAAGTTCACCTTTATCTTAAAACAAGCTATATAATAGTAACACGCGTCAGAAGTTTAACTTTATCTTAAAACAAGCTATATTATAATAGTAACACGCGTCAGAAGTTTAACTTTATCTTAAAACAAGCTATATAATAGTAACACGCGTCAGAAGTTCACCTTTATCTTAAAACAAGCTATATAATAGTAACACGCGTCAGAAGTTTAACTTTATCTTAAAACAAGCTATATAATAGTAACACGCGTCAGAAGTTCACCTTTATCTTAAAACAAGCTATATAATAGTAACACGCGTCAGAAGTTTAACTTTATCTTAAAACAAGCTATATTATAATAGTAACACGCGTCAGAAGTTTAACTTTATCTTAAAACAAGCTATATAATAGTAACACGCGTCAGAAGTTCACCTTTATCTTAAAACAAGCTATATAATAGTAACACGCGTCAGAAGTTTAACTTTATCTTAAAACAAGCTATATAATAGTAACACGCGTCAGAAGTTTAACTTTATCTTAAAACAAGCTATATAATAGTAACACGCGTCAGAAGTTTAACTTTATCTTAAAACAAGCTATATAATAGTAACACGCGTCAGAAGTTTAACTTTATCTTAAAACAAGCTATATTATAATAGTAACACGCGTCAGAAGTTCACCTTTATCTTAAAACAAGCTATATAATAGTAACACGCGTCAGAAGTTTAACTTTATCTTAAAACAAGCTATATTATAATAGTAACACGCGTCAGAAGTTTAACTTTATCTTAAAACAAGCTATATAATAGTAACACGCGTCAGAAGTTCACCTTTATCTTAAAACAAGCTATATAATAGTAACACGCGTCAGAAGTTTAACTTTATCTTAAAACAAGCTATATAATAGTAACACGCGTCAGAAGTTCACCTTTATCTTAAAACAAGCTATATAATAGTAACACGCGTCAGAAGTTTAACTTTATCTTAAAACAAGCTATATTATAATAGTAACACGCGTCAGAAGTTTAACTTTATCTTAAAACAAGCTATATAATAGTAACACGCGTCAGAAGTTCACCTTTATCTTAAAACAAGCTATATAATAGTAACACGCGTCAGAAGTTTAACTTTATCTTAAAACAAGCTATATAATAGTAACACGCGTCAGAAGTTTAACTTTATCTTAAAACAAGCTATATTATAATAGTAACACGCGTCAGAAGTTTAACTTTATCTTAAAACAAGCTATATTATAATAGTAACACGCGTCAGAAGTTTAACTTTATCTTAAAACAAGCTATATTATAATAGTAACACGCGTCAGAAGTTCACCTTTATCTTAAAACAAGCTATATAATAGTAACACGCGTCAGAAGTTTAACTTTATCTTAAAACAAGCTATATTATAATAGTAACACGCGTCAGAAGTTCACCTTTATCTTAAAACAAGCTATATTATAATAGTAACACGCGTCAGAAGTTCACCTTTATCTTAAAACAAGCTATATAATAGTAACACGCGTCAGAAGTTCACCTTTATCTTAAAACAAGCTATATTATAATAGTAACACGCGTCAGAAGTTCACCTTTATCTTAAAACAAGCTATATAATAGTAACACGCGTCAGAAGTTTAACTTTATCTTAAAACAAGCTATATAATAGTAACACGCGTCAGAAGTTCACCTTTATCTTAAAACAAGCTATATAATAGTAACACGCGTCAGAAGTTCACCTTTATCTTAAAACAAGCTATATAATAGTAACACGCGTCAGAAGTTTAACTTTATCTTAAAACAAGCTATATAATAGTAACACGCGTCAGAAGTTTAACTTTATCTTAAAACAAGCTATATAATAGTAACACGCGTCAGAAGTTTAACTTTATCTTAAAACAAGCTATATAATAGTAACACGCGTCAGAAGTTTAACTTTATCTTAAAACAAGCTATATAATAGTAACACGCGTCAGAAGTACAACTTTATGTTAAAACAAGCTATATAATAGTAACACGCGTCAGAAGTTTAACTTTATCTTAAAACAAGCTATATAATAGTAACACGCGTCAGAAGTTTAACTTTATCTTAAAACAAGCTATATAATAGTAACACGCGTCAGAAGTTTAACTTTATCTTAAAACAAGCTATATAATAGTAACACGCGTCAGAAGTTTAACTTTATCTTGCATGGATTACATTTCTGTAGTATATCAAAAAATAAAACATTAAATTGTTGTGACAAGGTTTTGCATAATAAAAGGCTTATTACACTTGGTTAAATTACTCACTCCTTAAATTTAGTTACTTTGCTTACACTTGTAGTAACAGCCGGTGTTATTTCCCTAAGACTGTTCAAAGTCAACCCTTTCAATTCTTCCCTTGAGAAGATCGCAACATACCTACGTCTTTTTTGGGGCATAAACGGCCTTGTTTTTTTTAAAATGCTTCAATGGATTATATACTGGAGTGTATCCCTTTACACCCGAGATTAAACGATCGTGAGTTTTGACTTTAAAAAATTCTGCACTGCACACGAAACAACTTTTGCGGACGCAACCGCCGTCGAACAATCTAGTTAGACTATCTGAGAACACGCGAAAACACACTTTACTACTCTAGGTATAAAGTAGAACGCGTCAGTGTACCGGAAGTCACGAGAGAGAGGGCTGCGTTTTTTGACGACGCGGCTCGAACAAGTAAGTATTGGATATTTTCGTAGTTAATGGTTTACTAACTTTTTTTATTGTACGTTGCTACTTTATTAGTTGGTCAACAATATTACATTAGTTTTTTGAATATAACTTTATTTATCGGTTGACACTATTTCTCGAAATTTAAACTCGCACGATCGTGGTACCTCGGTTGTACGACGTGAACTTAATATCAAATGTTCGTCTGTGTTTTAATTTTATTTATGTATTTTCAAGCCTATAAATATATGTTTTATTTACTTTTAGAGCGTTCAAATATTTGTGAACTCACAGAAGAAAATATTTGTGACCTTCTAGCGAACGGCAAGATCTCGAATTTTGAGGATTTGGACGACGATGACATAGAATTTGGTTCAGGCGTCTTGTTCCGTCACACTGGAGACCATGTGTCTGCGAAAGAACAGGATGTGGAAGAAATACCATGTTCCTCTTTGGTAACAGTATCACTACCACCGTCATCACTATGTGAATTGCCAGATCCGCAAAATTTAAGAACAACTGCGCGAGAATCTCGATCTGCTGTACGAGAATCAAGATGTTCGTCTTCTACAAGTGTCAGATCCAGATCGCCAGTAAGTAGCCGTGGAAGAGGACCTTCAAGGGGGCGAAGAGTAGCATCAGGGCCTAGAGTTACTAGAAAACGGATGTGAAATCAAACTGCTTTTACAGAAGAGACTTGCAACTATTCTGCATTACCATATAAACGGTAAGACGACCAATTGCATATTTTTTACCAGATCGTCCTACCTCGTCCAGATGGTAGCGAACGAGATTCTCAAGTACCAAGCCGAGATTAAAAAATTATAGATCAGCAATTGCATCATCGGAAGCAAAAATATATGATGGATATAAACACTATACTGTCAGTGATGATTTAAAAGCACCTAGACCCTGGCAAATTGAAAATTGTGTCAGTATATCAAAACTTCGGTGCAAGAAACGTGATGCATTTATGTTTGTCACGAGATAAAAATTGTTTTGAGACTCATCATCACGTCCAAAGAGGTTGATTATCATTGAAATAAGTGAAATTCCTCTAATAACTTATCAAAAATACAAGTAGTATTTAAAAATACATTATTTTGTTTAACTTACGTCTAAAAGACTGATGAAAGTAAAAAAAACGTGTTGATATTATGTTATTTTATGAAAATAAAAACAATGTTTATAATTATTAATCGTTATTTTATAATATTCCTTGTTTTATTGCAATAAAATAACATGTACTCACGATCGTGCGACCTACAATTATATCCTGAAACTCACGAGGGTCTGATTGCTGGAAACTAGGTGCACCAGGATTTTTTTCAATATTTTTCTCATAATTTTTTGTCGCTATGAAAGTCAAGGAATAACATTTAAACACGATATACATAGAAGAACTTCATCTCTCGGGTGTAAAGGGGTATGGTGATAATTTCAATTAGATACCTCCATGCGTTCCCGAGACAACGATTTTTGACAAATAGACGGACGGACGGACAACAAAATACTGTAATGCGGAACCATTAATTTTTTTCATTTTTTTTCTTTTGAAGTAAGAAATCCCTAAAAAGGTAATAAATACTTGACATTTTCAATTATAAGATTATAAACAATTGTATAGACACAACTTCTAACTAATACTACTGTAGAAGGGCTTATTGAAAACTCTTAATTATATTTTAAATCTAATGTACAATTACCAAACATCATCATCATCAGACCAATTGTCATCGCCTGAGTAGTTTTTGTAGAAAAATTGTATTTCTGTGTGCTTTTTTTCCTTTAAATAAGTATGGGCATTGATTCTATCTTCTTTTTCCAGTTCATAATAAATTCGTTGGAACATTTCAATCGCTACAATGCATTCTATACCAGTACTGGTGTCAATCAAACCATTAATAAAGTAGGGCGCCATTCGAAATCGTTCTCTATTGAAATTATTAAAATATTCTTGCAATGCACCCCGATAAATTACAACGATTGAGTCGAAGTAACTTTTGGTAAGAATATGAACTTCTTGACCTACGTACCTTCCAAACGTTTCACCAACGATTTTGTAAGCCTCGTTACGGTTTTGTTTATCTTCTAAAAGGCCCGGATTTTGTACGACAGTCTGTCGTATCGTTTTAAAATAGAGCATGTTAAGATGGACAGGTACATACACTTTAAAATATTTATCAACAGGCAGAATGCCACGCATCCACTCCACGAACTTCTCCATGACTGGTAAACAAGAGACATATTCGTCGTTGATAAAGACTTCTGTATATTTAAGGGACTGAGAAATAACATCGAGATATCTAAAGAATCTAATTGAGTTTCTTTTAGATTCCAAAATCATTTGCAAACGTTCAAAATATAACTGACCAAAATTCTGAAGCTTTCTTTTTTGGGATTCTTCGTTCGTACAAAGTAGCAGATATTTGGCAAAAATTGACAAATATAATTTAACAATTTTATCATATTCAAAGCTTTCATAACCCTCGTTGGCTGGTACTTTATTGAGGACCAATCTATTTTGAAGAAAGTTTAGAAGAACGTCTTCAATGAATTTCTCATCGACTTTCGAAAGGTTAGTTTTAATACGGTACAATAGGCCCAAAGCCTTGTTAACATTAGTTTCACTTATAATCTTGAATGCTTCAGTGAGGTATGTCGGCAAGATACACAAAGGCATTGAATCCACATACTTAATAATGTTTGCCACTACATGTGGATTGTTTTTAATTTTTGGAATCAGTGGTTTTATGATATTCCAAACTCGTGGGTCACATTTATCTTTCTGATTTCTATAGTAAGAGATTGCAGCTTTTACTGCAGCGTTTGGCTTTAGTTTTGCAACAGCTTCAAAAACATTAATTTCACAGCTTGTTCTTTGAGCCAGCACTGTAGCCAATCTTGCGGTTCTATTCCACATTAACAATTTTTGAATAATATATTCAATGTCTACTGATGGACACGTTATAATTTTGTTTGCAATAAGTTTTGCACCAGCTTTTTTCCATTCTAATGCATCTAAGTGCATGGTTGGCCTAGCAACGTGCGCATTTGCTCTAAGCAGAGCAGAAAACCGCTGATGCTCTTTGTCTTTACTATCTAGTTCCAAAATGTATGATTTTAATTCCTTACCAATTAGGAAAGCTGTTGGTCTAGCTAAACTTTTATGGAGTTTAGCTTCTTTGAAACCAATGAGAAATTGTTCTGCCAAATCCTCATTTCCGCCATTGAAGTAAACGCTCATTTTTCTGAGAAATTGTCGTGTATTCAATGTATTCCTGCGTTTATCAGACACAACGCTTTGAATAAATCTATCAACTGACAGAATGGTGATGTCATGTTTGATTGCATTTACGTATGATGCATCAGTTTGTATAAGATTAAAATTTTCAATAAAAAGTTCTTTTCGACCTAACTTGGAATAAAAGAGACGCACCATAAGGCTTTTTACCGCATCTGTATCATTTTTACTAATATTTTTAATAGTACCAATAAGTTTAGGGCACGTGTCTAATTTCATGCCATATGCCTGAAGAGTATCGATTGCGTGTTCTAAAACTGGAACTATAGATTTTATATCAACTTCTGAACTCGCACTATCAATCAACATGTTTAGTAAATTCATTTTAATGTGTTCTTTTTCTGCAATTGTTAAGGAATAGTCCTTAAGAGTAGAAAAGTTTTGCAAGAACGCTGTCTTTATCATATGTTCACATTTACAATTAGATAATAAATCTCTTATTACGACCGCGTGTAAACCTTCAGTGCAGTCAGCCTCCGCAGCTTTTCCGTCTAAGCCAAGTCCACGCCCAAAGATCAACAAACTTTTCCAGGTATCATCATTAGCACGCCATATTGAAGTTCGTTTGACAAGACTACGAACAACAGCAGCCCGAATTTGGCAAGGCTCATTTTTATATTCCAGTAATAAGTTAAAAAGTTTAACAAAATGTTCTGGTCTTCCACCGCTTTTGCTTATTAGTACCAAAAACATAAACATACGGTTCTGTGACGAACTTTCACTCCTTAGTTTTTTGCGCAGCTCAAATAGTGTTTTGTCAAAACTTGAGAATCTGTATTCATCAAATAAAGCATCAAGAAGAGTTTTCTTTTTAACACATTTTTTTCTACAAAAACCTACATTCGTTTCGTCCTTCCTACATTGCATAAAACGACTGCTCATTTCTCCAAAATAATCATAACTATTACGTTCTTCTGTTTCAAGAAAAACATCTTGAACTATATCATTTGCACGACACAGAGTGTGCAAGTTTTTTGGTACAGCATAAGGCCATTTTTTTACAGGTTCTCCATAGACTTTATCAACGAAAATTTTCTTTTTAAAAACGGCTCTCTTACTCAATTCGATTCTTTTCACGAAAGGTTCAACTATCTTGTAACTAAACATTCTTTCATGGTTGAGATAATGCGCGCGTGCTAATGTAATTATCAGATTTTCACATTCTTCTGAAGTTAAATATTTTGCTACCGTTTTCTCATGTAGAATACGAGTAGTATACAATTCCTGTTTTTGCATAAAGCGATCCTTTCGATGAAGCATTATGACTTTTGTTAAATCTGCACTCAATCTTTGAAAGTGTGGTGTATAAAGTTCTTCTGCAATATCTAGAAAAACATCTGCGTCAGTTTTAATTATGAATTTTATACTGTTGAAATAATCCTGTTCGTTTGCCAGATATTTATTTAAAAATGACGTATATGTAATCAGTTTTTCGTAGAATAATTTAGCGACGACGGGCGTCTTTTCACAAAGTAACCTCAATCGCCTTGGCGTGATTTTTTCTAAATTAATTGTTGTTTTAATCTCATTCAAAATAACTGCATCAGGACACTTATACAAAAATTTGAAAGCGTAATCGAAGTTTTGGTCTGAGTAATACTTGTAGAACTCCTGGCATCGTGAGGGAACCTTGAAATGTAATGTGATCCAATGTTTCATTTTGTTGACAGCTGTTGTTTTCATGTAGGGATACAGAGTGGATTCTAAATATTCAGGATTAATAATATGGCAGTGGTCTTTCTCCAATAGCCATGTGCTTTTAAGAGCCCTACTGACAAAGAGCATGTCATCGTCTTGTAGGCTCTTTAGGATGTATTCCAAATGTTTATGTTTTGACGCAATATCAATTTTAAAGAGGTGATCTATAGTTGAAGATTCCGGCGACGACAGTATGGTTTCAATAGATTCCCCATTGTTGTAGGCTTCGTTCGCCAAGGAATTTAGAAGCCGGTGGCGTTCTCCTAAACTGGGTCCTTTTAAGACGATCGGTAGTTGTATCGGCATCGTTTCAAAGTGGATTCACGATGAATTCTGTTGAAAAAATACGTTCATGTAAATAAATCCTGCCGATTAGACGAATTTATTATCAGACTGTGCTATAGGGTTGTATTTTGAAGAGAAGAGATTCAAAGTGAGGTATGTACCTCACTGGGTAGTGGGCTAGTAGGTATATATTAGTTCAGCCGTCACCATTATCATTAAATTAAGAAGCACAATTTTATCGTCGTTCAACCTTGTTACGTGTAGTGATGAAGGCCACATAACCCAGAGAGTGTGACTGTGACTATGAAAGTGTATGGATGTTGTGATTGGCGATGCTCAAAGAAAAAGTGAAGCGATTGTGTAAAATAGGATGTGTTTAAGATACCCATTAAGCCAGACATAACAAATGATACTCGTAGTCATACAATAGATTAAGCGGACGTGTTGTGGCGATCTCAGAAAAGTAGGATAAGGGTTGGTGAAGGATAATAAAGGATTCTAATGAATTCCAAAGCTATAGTTTTGCGAAATGAACGAGATATGACTCGCCTACATTCTAACTACGTGACGAAAAATGTATTATACTAGCAGTGCCTCGCTGTCTTAAACCCACTATCGTTATTTTCCTGGGATAAAAATATGCCAAGCTATAATCTAACAGTGTTCCATTTTTTAGCCCCGATCTATTCAGACCTTTCGACGTGATTGAACAACAAACAATCAAAATTTCGAATTAATAATATCAGTAGACCAATTTAACCCCATCACATGTAATCTTCGAACAGCCGTCTCTGTCATTAGAGGATTTGGGCACATTACACAAGTTCTGTGTGACCCCGTAAACTTACTGTCTGACTTGGCGCAGAAAAAATATTTTTAAATGTTGCCAGTCTGTATTTGCTCAAAGTTTATAAAACGCAGGGCGCGTTTTATAAACTTTAAACAAATACAGACTGGCAACATTTCTTACGTCACGCGCAGCTGTTTTTATTTACCGTCATACACCGCCCAGCGGCCACCGGGCACCGGTGATATCATTCTTCTAATCTCGGGAAATTTTGCAAACAATATCATTTTTATAGATAATCTGAACGATAAGCAATTAGTTAAAGTTATTGTGCTTGTAATTTATTTCGCCTCGATCTAAACTGAAACGAAAGAGGTCAAGAAAAGAGCCGGATATACCTGACACGATTTATCGTCAAAAATAAATTTAAACTTAAATACTAAGTATTTACCTTAACAGTTGTATTCTTATTTACAACACGTCATTGAAGACAAAATCCATCTCAAAACACTTATTTGAAAAACAACACTTTTCAACACAATCAACATTATCTATTCAAAACAGAATGTAAATTACTACCTACGTTATTCTACGCACACTCAGCACACTGACGTCACTGACATAATATTATTTAGTATCTACAATTCTACATAAATATAACCTATATCTACTAGAAAGCAGTGGACAACGGGGAACGGGGAAGCGAGGTCAAGAATTTTTTTTAATTTGTTCATGGCCATGGATACTAATCTTTCAGCCGAGGGTCTAGAAGGCGAGACCAGTGTTTCCACTCTACTATTTTATTTCTACAATAAATATTATTATGTAGAAAATCGTTGGAGTGCTAAATTTTAATAATAAAAACAGAAATTAATGCCAAAGTGTTGGTCGAGCTCTAACAGTTCATTAGCATTATATCTAATTTCATGACCATGAAATGTCTTTGCGAATTTTGTGAGCTTTATTAATTGGTTGTTAAATTTTAAAAGACGTTGTTGATTCATTAAATTAGTGTTAAATTTATAGTGAAGCGAAGAAAAAGTTGTTTCAATGAAATGAAATTAAATTTTTAATCTGTAATGCCTCTTAAATTCTAAAAGTACAATATTTGTGGAAAAGGAAATAATGTTAAATAAATGCGTCTTGGGGTTTTGTAAAAAATGGCTAATTCACATAGCTGTGTATCATCATCATCATGGTAATCTTCTTCCTCCCCCTAGGGGGGAAGTAAGGTACCAGTCTCGAGGTATTGCCCTCCTTACCGGGGAAGGTCTCAGGCACACTCTGGTATCCGGGGGTTTGCGGGGCCCGCCCTCTCGCTGGGCAGGCCTCATCGTCCTTTTCGCGGAGCAGCGCGCGTCAGGGACTGTGGGTTCGATGTTCGGCAAGTCCGCTATCCGTACAAACTTTGTAGGACAGCGGACATTGCCCTCGCCGCCGCAATGTCCGGGTTCAACCCGGCCGCGACGGCCGCGCAGGCGCCGCTTAGGGCCTCCCAGATCATAACACTGGGCGACCCGAGCAAGGCGGCTGTTGATTTCTCCGCCGGAGGGCGGGGGAAGCGCGGGGCGAAGCCCGGCGGCGTTGTAGGGGGCGCCGAACCGGCCAGCCGCGGTACCGGGAACATAGGGCGTTTCGCGATCCGCGGCGGCGTCTCGGCGCTCGGAGGTGACGGGACCCCTCCCGCGTCCCGATTCCCAGCTCGAGTCGGAGCCTGGGTGTCGGGCGCGCTCGAGGGGCCCGATCTCGCGATGAGCGGCGCGTGCAAGCAAGCGCGCTTTCGCGCTCAGCCTGCTCCTTACGCGCTATGCGCACAGCGGTTCGCGGGTCGCGCGGGTGGGCGCCGGCCGCACCCCGCGGACCCGGCGTTGCCGGGGTAGAAGTTTTCCCCGGGTTCGGGGGTGGATGTGGGCCCTGTGTGCCGCCGCAGGAGAGAGCCCTCTTCGTGCTGATTTGTACGGACTTTTCCGCTTACACCTACGACCTCCCTGGCCTGAGATAGCCAGGGGCGCAAACGGAGGCGAAGCGGTCCGGGTTGGAGGGCCGCCCGTGCGCCTAGCCCCAGCGGGCGGCGCGGAGGCGGCCCGTGTGCGAGGCGACATGTCGCCTTGGTTCGGAGATGGGCCCCGGGGCGATCCGCCCGGCTGAGGGGCCCATACTTGAGATGGGAGGCACGTGCAAGCGAGCGCGCGAGTGCGCTCCGACCGAGGCTGGACCTGCGCCTCAGTTGCTGCTTTGTGCGCCTGCTCGTTACGCGCAAGGCGCACTGCTGAGCGCGGGTCTCGCGGGTGGGCGCCGGCCGCACTCCGCGGACGGCGTCTTTGGAGTTAATATGATCCCCGGGGTCGGGGAAGGCTGCGGGGCCTCTTCGCACCACCGCGGCGGCGACCTGTGTGCCGCCGCAGGAGAAAGCCCACTTCTTACTGGTTTGCGCCGTCTTTTCCGCTTGCGCCTGCGACCTCCCTGGCCGAAGATAGCCAGGGGCGCGAGCGCAGCGGAAGTGGTGCGGGTTGGAGGGCCGACCATGCGCCAAGCTCCGTCGAGCGGCGCGACGACGGCCCGTGTGCGCGGTGACTCATTGCCTCACTTCGGAGCGGGTCCCAGGGGCGGCCCGCCCGTCGGGGACCCGTGGTTCGGGTTCTTCTTGAACGACGCCTGCGCCCGTGTGCCGGTCGAGATTGGAGGGCGCGCGCCAGGAATAGGGATTTTCCTGCGGCGCGCCTTGTCCCGATAGACACGGCACTGGCGGCTGTTTGGCGGGTTATAATTCCGGCCGGCCTTCATCCCGGCGGTATGCGCGGGGGGCTGCGGCGGGGAGTGCGAGGGGGATGACGTTCTAGACGTCATCTCCGAGTACGACGGGGCTTGAGACGAAGCGGGTGACGGCGACGTCGGCAGGTCATCGTCTTCACCGCTAGGCTTCATCCCTGAGCCGGACAATGCGTACTCGGGCTGTGTGTTGGGCCTTGAGGGCCCTGCGGTTGGATGTGCCTGTACGGCGGCAGGCGCCGGTACGGCAGCAGGCACGTTTGTAGCGACTGGCGCAGGTAAAGCCACAGGCGCGCGCTCAGCCGCGGGCACCGGCGCGGCGGGGTTGTTGAGCTTCATGTTGCGACGCCTCGCCGGCCTGATGGGAATCATCGGCCTGGCGGGAGTCGACTGGCAGGTTGTGACTCGAGTATATCGAGCTTACATCGGCAAACAGTTGCTCGCCGATGCAGGGAGTAACTTGGAGTGGGGCTGTCTACTCTGTACACAATGATATAATGAGGCAGTTTTGGAATGTCAGATGAATACTAAAATCAGTAGAGTTGCGCCCTGTCTGAGCCCAATACGTAATCCCATTGGAGGACTAGAGGATTTCGCATTTTTATCGGCTACGTTTGCCTACTATTATAACTACTCACTATTCAATCGGAATTGTATTTACCATTTTATTATCCATAGCACAGAGTTTTTTTTATATAAGGAATACCTTCGCGTCTTAATCTATATACAACGTGGTGGATTTACCCCCAACAATATTTTAACAGTCCATTCTAACACTGATGTACACTTCATCACCCAAGGTCGCTTTCCCCTCAGCACGGTAGATCACGAGATAATTCGAGTCAAAGTTTGACGTAAAATTCCCACCAAATCACCAGCTTCAACCCTAAAGCATGTACAGCACTGCAGACAAATGACCTTGCCGCCGACGCCGTGACATAGTACAAAAATCCGTGCGGAGATCTGGCCATTAGGGGTATGTTAAATGATATAACAACCGAAAAAAATATTTTTTTATGGAAAAAAATGTTTGAGCTCGCATGCCTAATTTTCACATACATGATTCAAAACTTAATGTAGATGAACTACCATAAATATTGTTGCACCTTTCTGCAACACCTTGTATATAAAAGCGAAAGGTCACTCATCACGAAATCTCAGAAACTATAAACGCTAGGACTCTGACAATTTGCATGAAGGTGTATTATAGCACGTAGGCCCTCGCTAAGATGGGATTTTGCAAAACTCAACCCCTAAGAGAGTAAAACGAGGGCTGGACGGTTGTATGAAAGTTATGTAATTTCCAAAGTTATAGGCATGAAATCCACAGAACCGATATTAATTAAATTTTGTTACACTTGTAGACTAGATCATAAAAAAGGACATAGGCCACTTTTTATTACGGATAAAAGGGTTGAAGGGGTTGAAATGGGGGATGAAAGTTTATTTGGAAGTTCGTAATTGTTGAAGATACAACTTTGTATGTGTAACTAGACACGAAGCAAATAAATGTTTGTTCTAGCAATTTTGTAATTTCTAATTGTACGGGGTTAAAATTGGGGTTGAAAATGTTGAAATGAGGGACGCAAGTTTAGATACTTGATGCAAAGCAATTAAATGTTTTTTCTAGCAGTTTTGTAATTTCGAATTGCACGGGGATGAAATAGGGGTTGAAAGGGGGATGCACGCTTAATTGGAAGTTCGTCAATGTTGAAGATAAAACCGTAAAATTTTGCAACTAGACACTTGAAATCCATACTATCCTACTAATATTAATAATGCCAATGTAAGGATGTTTGAATATTTAGATGTTTGTTGCTCAGTCACGTCGTAACGTATGAACGGATTGCGTTGAAATTTGGAAAACAATTAGATTGTAGTCTGGAAGAACACACATGGTTTTTATGCCGGGAAAATAACGGGAACGGAAATTACGCGGGAGAAACCGCGGGCCGCTGCTAGCTAGATCGTATTATAAATGTGATAGTAACACTGTATGTCTGTCTGTCTGTTACGCTTTACCTGTTTTAGGCGTTACCTAAAGCACTGAACCGATTTTGATGAAATTGTATAAAAATATTTTAATATAAGCTGATTTTAGTAAATGTAAATTTGTATGAGTGTACAAATACCACCTCAACTTTAATAAAAACCTATTTGACGAAGTCGCGGGTAAAAGCTAGTCAATAATATAGGTTATTTTAATTGTAATGGACCTGAACCCTCTAACCTGTCCAACTGAGTACAGTCGAAGAGGGGGGGTTGCAACCCTCGATCATTTCTCCTTGTCGCATGATTTTTGTACGGTTTTGCGAAATAATGTATTGGGAGAGGTATTGAAACTGTATGGAACCATTGCCATACACAATCAAATGTGCAAATTTAATCTGTAAATCTTTGGAAAATCACGAATTTTTCCGACAAACTATTAATTAAAAACTTAAAATTTATAATTTTTATAGTTTCAATATCTCTTCTTATCTATTATTCTGCAACGCCGTACATAAATCATGCGACAAGGAGAAATGATCGAGAGTTGCAACCTCCCCTCTTCGACTGTACTCAGTTGGACAGCTTACAAGTGATGGCATAGTGTTGAATCTTATTAATGTATACCCTTCTATCTTCCTACATAGGTCTCCTGGTGGTTCATTTACTACGTTTTTGTTCACGGGCCTGTAGTCTATAAGCATTAGCATATGTTGAAACAATAGCTCCATTTAAGTCCATTTTATTATTTCTTATTTTCATCATAATACTTAACTCGGTCACGTGATCACAATATAGTCTGTGATTGGTCAACGAACAAAAGGCACGATAACAACATGTTGCAACATTAGGAAGGGGGAAGAGGCTGCGTATTTCCATTCTATACAACGCCAGAACGCAGCCATCGGAAACTGCTCCCGTATGTTTTGTAATGTTGTTTTAAAATCTGTTATTACAAACCATACAAGAGTTTTGCGTACTGATCAAGAGTGTTGCGTATAGTTTGTAACGTGGATGCTCGCGTCGCGTCTTTCCATTCTATACAACGCCAGAACGCAGCCATAGGAAACTGTTCGCGTACGAGTATTTGATATCATAATGTTGTTTTAAATTTTGTTATTACAATGAATACAAGAATTTTCCGAACTGATCGTGTGTACATAAATATGTTACTATAAAACCTCGAACTAAGGTACCTAAATCTTTAAGATTTTTGTGTGAAACCTAAGATTTGTTTAAGATTAAGAATTGGTAAAATTCTTAATGGTAAATGTCCAAAAAGGTTTGAGATTCTTACTTTTACCACCATTCAGTTGGTAAATCTTAGGATTTACTTATAAGGCACGGTATAAATATGTCAATCCGATGAGGGGCTATCACTGAGATTTGACTCTGGGTAGGCTCCCGCCAGAAGCTCTGCGGTCAGCCCTGAGTGTCGCTTCTCCATACTCGGCCTGAGCTCCACTACGGAGGCTACACTCGCAAGGCTCGCTCCACTCAGGACCTCCCTTGAGCTTCTGGCTCCGGCATTTTTTATATACACTCTAGGGGTAGTAGCGACCAGACTAGGTGGAGTTGGGGTGCTCCGAGTAGGATCTGGGAGACCAACATCTACAATAAATCAAGTTATTCTACCGCCAAGCAGTAATGTGCAAACATTACTGTGTTCCGGTTTGAAGGGCAATGTTTCCAAAGAAATTACAGGGCTTAGAGATATAATATCTTAGATCTCTGGGTGACGAGCGCAGTGCAGTGCTAGGTAATGATTTGGACTCTTCATCATCCAATAGCTGCGTGTTACTGTGCTGTTATGTGGCAGGCATGTTGCTTACCATCAGGCACATGACCTGCTGCTCGTCTCGTCACTCTTTATTTAAAAAAATAAATAAAAAAAAAACAAGACAGGTCAATAACTTAAAATGGCGAACATGCAACTGCTTACGTACAAATAATTTTAATGTTAGAGTTTCGCGCGCTTGTTCCAAAACACACGATTAGTCCGTATGCGTACTGGCGCTGTATATTTTGTAACAACATAATACTTCTACGTTACTACAAAGTATACGCGAGTATTTGCATACTGCTCTTGTATGGTTTGGAAGATCTTAGTAAAAAACTTATTTACAATCTATACGTGATTAGTTTCATACTCTTGCGTTCTAGCCTTGTATAGAATGGAAAGACGCGAAAAGGCTTACCTTTCACTGCATCTAGAGATATAAGATGATGTATTTCGATGTAAACATTGCCCTTCGAACCGAAGCACAGTTATTTATGTTTGCAAATTATGAAACCATTACCTGACGCCCTACATTTTATTCTTTAGAAAATGGAGAAGGTACATTCCAATGTTTGTTTGGCCGCCATGCGTTCTTGAATCACCTGCCACCGGCACCGGCGTTATTTAATTATTTTACAATAGTTCACGCAGGGATGACATCGGATGTAGGTCTAGTCGACAGGTTCACAAACGTGCAAAATAAACATAAAGCTCCTAAAAACAATGTGTACGTGTACGCATGTGTGATACCTCATTCGATTCGGAATGACGTCTATAAAAAATGTTTTTAGGGGTTTTCTAGCACATAAAAAGTTGCGAAAGTTATTAACAAAATAAGATTACAAAATCAAGGTATTTAGTTATTCCTTAATAATTTCGTAACTAATGATACTTAAGTATTAAAAAAAAAAGAGGTCCTAAAATAGGTGGAAATTTCCAACATAAATGTTTAACTTCTAGAACTCTGTCTTTATTATTTATGCACTTTATTTAACACTGAAAGTAGAGCTCCGCGAGGCCGTTACGGTATAGACGCGGCGTCTAAAAACCGTCATATTTATCATCTAAAATATTGATTTTACAGTATAAAAAATATAAATTTAAAATTTCAATAAAAAATAGTGTAATCTAGATACTTAAACATACAAAACCTTGGTAAAAGAAATAAAATATGTCAATTTTTCATAAAGTTATACCAATGTTAATTAACTAATCTTTACAGAAATAATGTTTTCTTCTTTTCAAAGTTTTGTTTTCGATAACATTGGTCCTATTCCAATCCACAATCTATCTGAAGCCTGGATTTCAGATCGATAAGTTCAGTTCTTATGAGGTAATTGACAAACAGACATTCAAACTTTCACATTTATAATCTTAATAGAATTTTTAATAAAAACCAATTTTAATCCGTTCAGTGCGACCATTGTTCCTACGTGAATAAAACAAAACGAATATTTTATTGGGTTAATTGTTTTTATTACTTATTAGCTATATTCTAATAGTAACATGCGTCAGAAGATTAGCTTTATCTTGCATGGTTTACATTTCTGTAGCAAAGCAAAAAATGAAACATTAAATTATTTTGAAAAGGTTTTGCCTAATAAAAGGCTTGGAACACTTGGAAAAAATTCGTTATTTTCCTAAACTTGTAATATAAGGTGGTGTTATTTTTGAAGTGTTATAGTCAAAGCTCAACGGAAACACCCTTTCAATTACTCCCTTGACAAGATCGCAAAATACATTTTTTGTGACATAAACGCCCTTGTTTTTTTCAATGCTTTAATGGATGATATACTTGAGTGTGTGGTGTTAATATCTATAATTACTTCCATGCGTTCTCGAGATAAAGATTATTGACAGACAGACGGACGGACAGAGAACAAAATACTGTTAGGGTTCCTTATTTTCTTTTGAAGTAACGAATTCCTAAAAAGGTAATAAATACCTAGTTGATATTTTCAATTATAATATAATAAAAAAATGTATAGACACTGTCATGTAGAAGAACTTATTGAAAACCCTTATATTTTATATCTAATATACAATTACCAAACATCATCATCATCACACCAATTGTCATCGGCTGAAAAGTTTTTGTAGAAAAATTGTATTTCTGTGTGTTTTTTTTCCTTCAAATAGGTATGAGTCTTGGTTCTATCTTCTTTTTCCAGTGCATTATAAATTCGTTCAAACATTTCAATCGCTACGATGCATTCTATACCAGTACTGGTATCTATTAAGCCCTTAATAAAGTAGGGCGCCATTCGAAATCGTTCTCTATTGAAATTATTAAAATATTCTTGCAATGCACCCCGATAAATTATAACGATTGAGTCGAAGTAACTTTTGGTGAGAATATGAATTTCTTGACCTACGTATCTTCCAAATGTTTCACCAACAATTTCGTAACCCTCATTACGCTTTTGTCTATCTTTCAAAAGACCAGGATTTTGTACAGCAGTCTGTCGTATCGTTTTATAATAGAGCATGTTAAGATGGACAGGTACATAGACTTTAAAATATTTATCAACAGGCAGAATGCCACGCATCCACTCCACGAACTTCTCCATGACTGGTAAACAAGAGACATACTCGTCGTCGATAAAGACTTCTGTATATTTAAGGGACTGAGAAATAACATCGAGATATCTAAAGAATCTAATTGAGTTTCTTTTAGATTCCAAAAACATTTGCAAACGTTCAAAATATAACTGACCAACACTCTGAAGCTTCCTTTTTTGGGATTCTTCGTTCGTATTAAGTAGCAGATATTTGGCAAAAATTGACAAATATAATTTAACAATTTTATCATATTCAAAGCTTTCATAACCCTCGTTGGCTGGTACTTTATTGAGGACCAATCTATTTTGAACGAAGTTTATAAGAACGTCTTCAATAAAATTCTCGTCAACTTTAGAAAGATTAGTTTTAATACGGAACAATAGGCCCAAAGACTTGTTAAAATTAGTTTCATTGATCATCTTGAATGCTTCAGTGAGGTATGTCGGCAAGATACACAAAGGCATTGAATCCACATACTTAATAATGGTTGCCACCACATGTGGATTGTTTTTAATTTTTGGAATCAGTGGTTTTATGATATTCCAAACTCGTGGGTCACATTTATCTTTCTGATTTCTATAGTAAGAGATTGCAGCCTTTACTGCAGCGTTTGGTCTTAGTTTTGTGACAGCTTCAAAAACATTAATTTCACAGCTTGTTCTTTGAGCCAGCACAGTAGCCAATCTTGCGGTTCTATTCCACATTAACAATTTTTTAATAATAGATTCAACGTCTACTGATGGACACGTTATAATTTTATTTGCAATAAGTTTCGCACCAGCTTTTTTCCATTCTAATGCATCTAAGTGCATGGCTGGCCTAGCAACGTGCGCATTTGCTCTAAGCAAAGCAGAAAACCGCTGATGTTCTTTATCTTTACTATCTAGTTCTAACATGTACGATTTTAAATCCTTACCGATTAGGAAAGCTGTGGGTCTAGCTAAACTTTTATGGAGTTTAGCTTCTTTGAAACCAATGAGAAATTGTTCTGTCAAATCCTCATTTCCGCCATTGAAGTAAACGTTCATTTTTCTGAGAAATTGTCCTGCATTCATTGTATTCCTGCGTTTATCAGAAACAACACTTTGGATAAATCTATCAACTGCCAGAATGGTGATGTCATGTTTGATTGCATTTACGTAAGATGCATTAGTTTGCATAAGATTAAAATTTTCAATAAAAAGTTCTTTTCGACCTAACTTGGAACGAAAGAGACGCACCATAAGGTTTTTTACCCCATCTGTATAATTTTTACTAACCTTTTTAATAGTATCGATAAGTTTAGGGCACGTATCGAATTTTATGCCATATGCTTGAAGAGTATCGATTGCGTGTTCTAAAATTGGAACTATAGATTTTACATCAACTTCTGAACTCGCACTATCAACCAACATATTTAGTAAATTCATTTTAATGCGTTCTTTTTCCGCTATCGTTAAGGAATAGTCCTTGAGAGTAGAAAAGTTTTGCAAGAAAGCTATCTTTATAATATGTTCAGATTTACAATTAGATAATAAGTCTCGTATTATAACCGCGTGTAAGCCTTCAGTACAGTCAGCCTCCGCAGCTTTTCCGTCTAAGCCAAGTCCACGTCCGAAGGTCAACAAACTTTTCCAGATATCATCATTAGCGCGCCATATTGAAGTCCGTTTGACAAGACTACGAACAACGGCAGCCCGAATTTGGCAGGGCTCATTTTTATATTCCATCAATAAATTAAAAAGAGTAATCAAATTCTCTGATCTTCCTCCACTTTTGCTTATTAGTACCAAAAACATAAACATACGGTTCTGGGACGAACTTTCACTCCTTAGTTTTTTGCGCAGCTCAAATAGTGTTTTGTCAAAACTTGAGAATCTGTATTCATCAAATAAAGCGTCAAGAAGTGTTTTCTGTTTTATACAAAAACCTCCACCCATTTCAGCCCTCGCACAGCACAGCTGACAACTCAAATCATCCATTTCTCCAAAATCATCATAACTATTATGTTCTTCTGCGTCAAGAAAAACATCTTGGACTATATCATTTGCACGACACAGAGTGTATAAGTTTTTAGGTACAGCATATGGCCATTTTTTTACAGGTTCTCCATGGTCTTTATCAACGAAAATTTTCTTTTTAAAAACGGCTCTCTTACTCATTTCGATTCTTTTCACGAAAGGTTCAACTATCTTGTAAGTAAATATTCTTTCATGGTTGAGATAATGCGCGCGTGCTAATGTAATTATCAGATTTTCACATTCTTCTGAAGTTAAATATTTTGCTACCGTATTCTCATTTAGAATACGAGTAGTATACAATTCCTGTTTTTGCATGAAGCGATCCTTTCGATGAAGCATTATGACTTTTGTTAAATCTGCACTCAATCTTTTAAAGTGTGGTATATAAAGTTCTTCTGCAATATCTAGAAAAATGTCTGCATCAGTTTTTAGTATACATTTTATACTGTTGAAATAATCCTGTTCGTGTGCCAGATATTTATTTAAAAATGACGTATTTTTAACCAGCTTTTCGTAGAATAATTTAGCGACGACGGGCGTCTTTTCACAAAGTAACCTCAATCGCCTTGGCGTGATTTTTTCTAAATTTATTGTTGTTTTAATCTCATTCAAAATAACTGCATCAGGACACTTATACAAAAATTTGAAAGCGTAATCGAAGTTTTGGTCTGAGTAATACTTGTAGAACTCCTGGCATCGTGAGGGATCCTTTAAATGTAATGTGATCCAATGTTTCATTTTGTTGATAGCTGTTGTTATCATGTGGGGATACAGAGTGGATTCTAAATATTCAGGATTAATAATATGGCAGTGGTCTTTCTCCAATAGCCATGTGCTTTTAAGAGCTCTACTGACAAAGAGCATATCATCATGTTGCAGGGTCTTTAGGATGTATTCCAAATGTTTATGTTTTGACGCGATATCAATTTTAAAGATGTGGTCTATGGTTGAAGATTCCGGTAACGACAGTATGGCTTCAATAGATTCCCCATTGTTGTAGGCTTCGTTCACCAATGAGTTCAGAAGCCGGTGGCGTTCTCCTAAACTAGGTCCTTTTAAAACTATCGGTAGTTGTTTCGCCATCGTTTCAAAGTGGATCCGCGATGTATTCTGTTGGAAAATATACGTTTATGTAAATTAATCCTGCAGATTGGACGATTTTTTTATAACACAGTGTAATAAGATTGTGTTTTGAAAATAAGAAATTAAAAAAGATAAATGTACTATATCCCCGGATATAGTAGTTCCTCCGCCGCCATTTTGTCACAATTATAATTGAGAAGCACAAGGTTATTGCAGTTCAACCACGTCACCGGCATCGCGGCAGTGGAGAAGATACCGCGGCGGGAGGGGAGAGCTGGTACCTATCACGGTGCGCCGTTCTCCCTGCCCGCCGCCGCCCAGCATAGTTGCCGACGTGTGATGACGAATTGACGAATGCTTTGGGGCTGCAGGGGAAGAGAAGTATTGCTATGCTCCCATCTCCCTATCCTTTGCAGCCTAAAAGTGGTAGGCAGTGGGACCACAGACCTGTCTTGTCGCGGGGACTAAGGGTGTACAGACGCGGTGTGATTATGACTATAAAAGTGGATGGATGTTGTGGTTGGCGTTACCCAAAGAAATAGTGAATGAATTGTCTGAAAGATGTGATTTAGATAGGCGCTAAGCCAGACATGACGAATGATAGACATATAGGTACATAGAAAGCGGACGTGTTGTGCTGATCTTAAAAAAAGTGGGATAATGGTTTGTGAATCATGATTATGATGATAAAGGGTTCTAATTATTTCTAAAGTTCTACTTATATTTTCTCGGAATGCACGGTTTATAACTCGCCCACATCTAACTACGTGACGTATTAGTACATTATGATATAAGTGCGGTAAGTTGATAATTACAGCCGAGGCTTTATTGCTAGCTCGAGCCGAAGGCGAGAGCTATAATTAGCAGAGGCTGTAATTATCAAAGCGCACGTATGTCATACGACGTTTTATAACATATTTGCGAGGAAATAAACAAAACTCTGACGACATTTTCAAATAAAAACATTACAGCGAAAAAAAACGCGCGGAATAATATTTACTTGATCACAGATCACACGATCACAGCACAGAGTAAGTAATCACTATGGATCACAGATTATCAATGCGCGCGCATCGGCGCCTTTTTTTTAAGCAACGGCACAGAACCTGTATGCCATTAATAATAAAGTAAATTTTTATATGCAGGTAAATGAATTGTAATTTTAATGTGAATAAAAAAAAAAAATAATTTTAAAATAATAATTAAAAAACTAATCTCCGAATAATCCGAATATAAAGTAAATTAATATTTTTGTGTTTTGTTACAGGAAAATTAAAGTAATTTATGGTCTAAATTAATTAAATTAACGAATTTAATAATTCTTTATTATATTTCACCTCTCAAAGTTAATTTTATTCATAAAATGTTGACCACACTTTTCTGACATAAAAACTCTTTACTAAGATTTAAAAAGGTACCGTTCGTTTTAGACGGAGCATATCTCTCTTCCTAGTCTGTGGACGGAACATTTTGAAACCGTGCGTTTTACATTACACATTACAGCACTAGTGCGTAATAAGATACATTACGATACAGAAATTGGTCCAATAAGAGACCCTTTACGAGCAAATATGTTATAAAATATATTTTATTTGTAGTGCCCCGCTGTATATTACAAACGGAATGAGGGTGCATTCCCGCGTTATTTCCCTGCGATAATTTTGTTTTTTTTTAAATATAGAGTGACGAGACGAGCAGGTCATGTGCCTGATGTTAAGCAAGATGCCTGCCACATAACAACACAGTGACACGCAGCTATTGGAACATGAAGATTCCAAATCATTACCTAGCACTGCACTGCGCTCGTCACCCAGAGATCTAAGTTGTTATATCTCTAAGACCTGTAATTTCTCTGGAAACATTGCCCTTCAGACCGGAACACAGTAATGTTGTACAGTACTGTACAGTACATTACTGCTTGGCGGTAGAATATTTGGCAAAGGTGTGGTCCTATATTCGAGAAATAGATATACGATTAAATATATATTATATATCTTACAATGTTCTAATTTTTAGCCTGATCCGTCCAGATGTTCCGATATGATTGAACAACAAACCTTTTCGAATTTGGTTTCGAATTTATAATATTAGTAGGAGTAAACAATGAAATTGATACCATAGAAAATAGTGAATTATCCTTAAGAAGCGTAATCAGAATGTCGAATGCTCAAAAGCATGAGGCGTATTGTGTTAATGTTTGACATTGTCAGAAATTTTTAAAATACTTGTCGATGTTAATAATTTGCCAAAATGTTACCTATATGTAATCTTCGAACAGCCGTTTCTGTCATTAGTGGATTTCGGAACAATACACAAGTTATGTGTAACCCTGTCACTATTTAAACATTTTGGAAACTTGCTGTCTGACTTGGCACAGAAAAATATATTTTCAAACGCATTTTATAAACTTTCAGTGGATTCAGAAACAGACTGGCAACATTTTTTACGTCACACGCAACACGCAGCTGTTTATATTTTTTACTAATTTACCAACATACACCGCCCACCGGCCACCGGCCACCGGCCACCGGGCACAGATGACATCATCCTTCTAGTCTCGGGAATCTTTGCAAAACAGTATCATTTTTATAGAAAATTTCGATTAATAAGCCATTAATTAAAGTTATTGTGCTTGTTATTTATTTATTTCGACTCTTTCTAAATTGAAACTAAAAAGGTCAAGAAAAAAGCCGGGTTTACTTACTTACCTACGTTTTGTAATATACACGATTTATCTTCAAAAATAGATTTAACTTCAATAAGTATTTACCTTAACAGTTGTATTCTTATTTACAACGCTTCGTTGAAGACAAAATCCATCTCAAAACACAACATATGCCTATTTTAACAACAACACTTCTCACCACAATCAATATTATCTATTCTACGCACACTGACATACGGGTGAACGAGGTCAAGAAGGTGAGGCCAGTGTTACCACTCTACTATTTTATTTCTACCACAAATGTCAAAAAGCCCCCGGTTCAAATTGCGAAAGTCATTTGACATTGAGAACTGGACGTCTACTCTAATTCAATGAAAACGTAATTTCGAAATAAACTCGCGATTTTCCAACTCTGATTCTACTTCGATCCGTCGTTTTGTCCGTCTATACCTATTATGTTCTAAGCCTATACTAATTAGAGTATGCTTAGAACATTTAAACGTCAAACAATTTTGTATCGGACGAAACGAAGTAGAACGAGTGTAGAAAATTCGCGAGTTTTTTTTTCGAAATTTCGTTTGCGTAGAAACAGAGTAGACGTCCTGGACGTCTATTTTCTTTCTAGAAAACGTAATTTCGACAGAAAACTTGCGACTTTCATTCTCTCGTTCTACTTCGTTTCTTCCGATACAACATTGTTTGACGTTTAAGTTCTAAGTATACTTTAGTTAGAGTAGGCTAAGAACATTTAAACGGACAAAACGACGGATCGATGTAGAATTGGAGTTGGAAAACTCCGAGTTTATTTCGAAATTACGTTTTCGTAGAAAGAGAGTAGACGTCCTGACTCGTAATATCGTATTAGTGATTGCGATCCGGCGTAATTTTTAGTCCGGCCGAATCCGACTGATATTGTTTTTAAGTTTAAAATGAAAACCAACGTAGCGATTCTGAACCCAGTCCGATTGATCTCGACACGGAATATTAATATTCAATATCATATAATCAATATCCATAATCAGAAAATTGAAACCTCCCTAGTTGGCAACTTGTTTGGTGGCTTTTAAGCAAAAACGATCACTTGAATGTCACGTAATACTTACGGAGAGTGAGAGGAAGGGTGTTAAAATCTTTAAAAATTGCGTGCCGTAATGCTTTTTATAATTAAAATAATAAGATACAAACTGAAACATAGCATATCACAATGTCGTTTTAATTTCAATCAAAATAACTCAGAACACTTCACTTCACTTCATTCAGAACACTTACGTAAAAATTTGTAATACTATACTTAACTTACTTAAATACTTTTATTTTACTTTTTTTTTAAAAAGCGTAATCGAAGTTTTGGTCAGAATAATAATTGTAGAACTTGTGCCTGGATTTAGAGTAATTTTTATTTGTAGCTTAAAATTCTCTCTCTCTCTTAGTAAACTACTAAACTCGAAAAGTACAAAATCTTTCGCAGTGGAAACACCGATAACAAATTTAATGAACGCCTCGCAAAGTTTTGGCGCGAATGTAAAATACCTAATTTAATCATGTCGGTGCATTATTATTTTGTAATATATTGATTTTATGATTTTTTTGACGAGCCACAGGATTCTAACATTGACTAGCATCACTCTGCGGTTTTACCCCCGCTTTTTCCGTTCTTGTTATTTTCCCGGGATAAAAAGTGGAAGTATCGAAAAACTCATACACAAGAGAACTGTGGCAAGCATTGACGTTATAAATATCATAGGTGGCGAGCGATATGAGCACTTAGTGGAACACACAGACTAAGTAGATACTCTGTCAAACATTACACTACTTGAGACAGGGTCGCCGCCGGCGCCGGCCCGGGCCGCAGGCTAGAGCGAGTCTAAAGGCGAGAAGTGCATAAAGTGGTTAAATGCATCTGTGATTGCATTGCCATCGCAACTTTTAGAGGGTTATGGTTGCTACGGTAGAGCTTCTACCGGAATTTACGTAGAGACTAGGTAGCCCCGCGGTTTTAGTTGCGTAGTTCTCGTTTCCGTAATTCTTTCGCGATAGGTTATGTGTTATTTTAGACTGAAATCTAACTATGTGCCAAATTTCAACCCGATCCGTTCAGCCATTCCGATGTAATTATTGAGCTACAAATATTCAAAGATTCCCATTTATGTTCTTGGTAGCATAATAGGATTAACAGATACTAGCATGAAAATCTACCAATATGGCACCATTATAAGCAATTAAGGGATATGAATTATACGTGGTGACCTAGTGTCGAGAACATCCGATTTCGTAGGTACTGGGCTCGAATTCCGCCTACTCGTCTAAATATTTTTCCAAAAGCTGATTAAGATGACATGACAAGTTTGTCATCTCCTTTTGCCTTCAAGGCAGTGGAGATGACAAACGGTGAAGGAAAACATCACGACGAACCTGTGAACCACGAACTAGGCCTGCGTGATGGAATATGTAAATAATTTTGTTAGTCTATAATCAAATATCAGTGGACTTTCCACACCTCATTCGTTCTACGCTTCTACCGTTTTACTCGTATAATCTTATTCTCTTATTGCCTATGTGTATACGTATAAATTACGCGCCACGTTGTTTGTCCGCGATGGGCTCCTAAACTACTTAACCGATTTCAATTAAATATGCAAATCGTGTGTTGTTTGATCCAACTTGAAAGATATGATAGTTTTAATTTTGAAAGTCATTATATGACAATATCCGAGCGAAGTTGAAACGGGCTGCTGGTATATTAGACTACAGGCCCGTGAACAAAATTTACGGGTCAAATGAACCACCAGGAGACCTATGTAGCATGATAGAAGGGTGTAAAGTATTAAGATTCAGCACTATGCCGTCACTTGTAAGCTGTCCAACTGAGTGTGATTGAAGAGGGGGGGTTGCAACCCTCTACCATTTCTCCTTGTCGCATGATTTTTGTACGGCATTGCGAAATAATGGATTAGAAGATGTATTGAAACTGTATGGAACCAATGCCGTACTTAATCAAATGACCAAATTTGCTCTGTAAATTACTCGTACTCTGTAAAATTTTCCGGCAAAATAATAATTAAAAAGTTAAAATTTATATTTTTTATAGTTTCAATACCTCTTTTAATCTATTATTCCGCAACGCCGCGCCGTACAAAAATAATACGACAAGGAGAAATGATCGAGGATTGTAACCCCCCCTCTTCAATTGCACTCAGTTGGACAGCTTACAAGTGACGGCATAGTGCTGAATCTTATTACTTTATACCCTTCTATCATCCTACATAGGTCTCCTGGTGGTTCATTTGACCCGTAAATTTTGTTCACGGGCCTGTAGTCTATATTTATTAAACCTAATCGATATACATAATTTGAGTGTCTTCAAATAGGAAGTTAATCGTTTTTTAAGTTAGGTTAGCGGTCATGGTTAAAGCATATAGGTAGGGCCAATTACTTCAAAGGATTAAATGTAACCTTTGAAGTCATAACCCATAGACTAAGTATATAAGTCCAAGGGCAGGGCAAAAATAAAAATTAAGCAAATATTCCATAAGTATCAGTTATCTGGCTCCCTTATACTCAAAAGTTAGAAAAGTATGAAATGCAGAGAGAAACTCTGCAATTCTTATAAAAAATGAACATAAAAATGGAAGACCTATAAGTATCTTGCGGTAAAAAAAATGTCAGGCGCAAAATTATTGCTCCTCTTAAAATACCGCTCAAAAATACATAAAAGTATACCTAATTCCGAGCAAATCAAAACTTTTCCAATCAAAAATATTCCTATCCGATGGCGAAAAGTCCGCAAACACTCGTAACAAAGGCACTCAAACTGCAAAACACTTGACAAGACCGCCCTCACTGCATTTTATTTTGATTAAGACTAATGCTTACTGCTAAGACGACATCTCTTGAGCTCGTTCCTATAGCACTTCAAGAGTTATCAAGTTACTTCAAGTAAAAAAATAACGTTAATTATGTGATGTATTTATTACAATTTGAGGAATAATTGTATCTAATGATATACATAAAATAGGTATTGTAGGTACTTAGTTATAGAAATGTGGCTTAGCGTAATAGCTGACTTTATTCAATCTCAACGAAAACCTCTACAAAATTGAATCAAAAACCAGTTTCGGTGCTAAAAGAAACATTTCGTTTGTACTTTTCAGGCTCAGAAAAATAAATATCTCCAAAATAAATCGGTGTATCGGCCTGGATACAAAAGTGTCTTCAAAGTTTTTAGTGTCAAAAAATTACAGGAAGCAGATTCATAATGACAATTAATATGAGGCGTTAAAATGGGAGAATTAATTTGTAAGTATTTTTTTAAACTAAATAGAAAATTAACACGCCACCTGTGATGCAATTAGCTGATAGCAAAATGGCTTCCAGACGTTCACCAGTCCACTAAGTACTTTACTAATAATGTATGATATGGCTTGAGCTTCAGTAACGTAATAACCTGTCATAATCTTACAGTATTTAGTTTTCATAAAACAAACTAACCAGGAAACCCCATAATATCATCTAGCCCTAGCACGCTTACATTTATAAATACATAGTTACCTACATACGTAATCTATATATTAAAATATACATTTTTATAATAAAATAATTTCAAAAATGTGTAACCAAACTATGGTAATGGATGTGGGCAATGATAGAAAATAATAGCGCAGCGATATGAGAACCTAAACCAATTTTATATTCGCGCCAAAACCCCCGACGCGTTTTTCGATATCAGTGTTCTCAGCGCTAAATTTTTATGGTTTTTGGGTAAAGAAGGTCAAGACACTTAGGTAATAATTATTTACTTTTAATTGGCCCTTTTTCTACTTTTCTGATAATTAGAATCTTACTTAACAACAAATTAACGAATTTAAGTCTAACATTTTTAAATGTTAACAAAGCTGTCGAAAAATCCATTACCTACGATGAAAATATACATTTAATCACTGTTAATAATTAATTAATTATTGTCAATCGGCATGCATTATTATATTTTTATACGCTTGATACACTTTGGTAACTATATTACACCGAATGACGAAAAAATACAAAACTAACTTTGCGGTCGGGTTTTAGACGGGAATATTTTTTTATCGTGTTTTTATTTGGGAAGGTACCTATATCGATAATTTTTTGTTTAATGGCGTCTACGTGAACTGGTCTTTATTTTGATATAATTCACATTAAAATTAGAGTTCATTGACATAAAAACATCGTAAAATTAAAAAAAAAAAAAAATTGGCGGGAAAATGGTCCCGAAGAATTGAAAATATAAAAAAAAAGTGATTTGTGCTATAGAATGCAGTTATTTTCGGTTTTTCGAGTTTGTTATTTCGTATACAACACATTTAAGCCATAAAACCACTGTCTCCTTTATAAATTATTAATATAATAGCTGATCGACTACTTGAGAAATCGCAAAAAAAAATCTCAAGTGTCAAAAATGTTTGTTTACATTTTAAGTACATTAATTATAAACAAACGACACCGCTAGAAGCGTCTTGAAACGCTCTTGAGAATAATGGGCTTAAACACGTACAAGTAACGCGCCACTTCATATGCCGAAGCGTAAACAAACGCACTTAGGTAACCTCACACCCGTTTTCCTGCCAAAATTGTAAAATCGATTCGCCAAAAGTGTAGCAAGCGGTTATTGTTTTGGAAATTGATGTACATTGTTATGTGATATCTATTATCTGATACGTCATATTTTTTTTATTATTATTATAAATGTTAGAGATCAACAATTTATACATGGAGAAATGACTGAAACTTCAAAACTAAATTTTAAGTTTGTTGTTGTTAGTGCTACCTATCTTAAAAAAATGTGGGTGCAATGAAATAGTAGAGTGGAAACACTGGCCTCGCCTTCTTGGCTTCATTACGTCATTTTTTGTTTCGTGTGTATGGCACGATAGATCAGGCAGTGTTTACGTCTATCAATTCGACACAAACATTGTTTGTACGTAAAGTTGTTGTCATTGAAGCTAATGTACTTTAATGGATTTTGCCTACAATGAAGTGTTGTAATTTATAATAAATCTGTTAAGGTAAGGACTTGTTTACGTGAAATTAATTTTTGATGACAATTCATAGGCATAGCGGGCTCTTTACATACTTATCTATTTTAGATCAAATCAAAATAAATTAGAAGCATTATTTACACATAAATTTTAATACGGTTAAATCATGCTAAATCACCAAAAACAAAATATTGTAAATGTTTTCAAGATTGGAAGGATGATGTCACTGGTAACCGGTGGGCAGTGTATTGTATAGGTAATTGTACCTCTACGTAATTAAAAACAACCGAGTGACCGACATCACACAGATGTAAGAAATGTTGCCAGTATAGACGGTTAATTCTCTGTCTAGTAGTAAAATCAACTAAAATGTGCCCTGTGCGTTGAGTTCAAGTTTCGAAAGTTTAAAAACTTTATTCACACTTTCTAATTAATAAGCCCCAACGGTTTAAAAAAAATAATTAAAAATACATACATTTCAAAAGAACACCACTCATTTAGAATTTCACTACATAAAACTGATCTTCAAAGATTTGTTTCACAATCTTTATTTATTATTTTATCTCATTATAATTTTAGATATATACCGTATAGTGTACAGTGTATAGTGTACAGTGTATAGTGTACATTCTGCTATTGTATTATCAAAATATTAAATATACATATATATATAACACAGTCGTATGACTGTATTAAAAATATTATTTTGTAATTTATTCAGTATGTTTTAGTTATTTACATGAAAGTGTTTTTCCAACAGAATTTATCGCGTGTCTACTGCGAAACAATGGTGGCTAAACTACCAATAATCTTGGAAGGACCCAGTTTAGGAGAACGCCACCGGCTTCTAAACTGCTTGGTGAACGAAGCCTACAACAATGGGGAATCTATTGAAGCCATACTGTCGTTACCGGAATCTTCAACCATAGACCACATCTTTAAAATCGATATCGCGTCAAAATATAAACATTTGGAATACATCCTAAAAAGCCTGCAACATGATGATTTGCTCTTCGTCAGTAGAGCTCTTAAAAGCACATGGCTATTGGAGAAAGACCACTGTCGTATTATTAATCCTGAATATTTAGAATCCACTCTATATCCCCATATGATAACAACAGCTGTCAACAAAATGAAACATTGGATCACATTACATTTAAAGGATCCCTCACGGTGCCAGGAGTTCTACAAGTATTACTCAGACCAAGACTTTGATTACGCTTTCAAATTTTTGTATAAGTGTCCTGATGCAATAATTTTGAATGAATTTCAAACTACAATAAATTTGGAGAGAATCACCCCACAGCGATTGAAATTACTTTGTGAAAAGGCACCCGTCGTTGCAAAACTATTCTACGAAAAGCTGATTAAAGATACTGCACTTTTAACTAAATACCCGACACTCGAACAAAGTTATTTCAACAGTATAAAGTTCATACTAAAAACTGACGCAGACATTTTTTTAGATATTACAGAACAACTTTTTATGCCACACTTTAAAAGATTGAGTGCAGATTTAACAAAAGTCATAATGCTTCATCGAAAAGACCGTTTTATGCAAAAACAGGAATTGTATACTACTCGTATTTTAAACGTGAACACGGTGGCAAAATTCTTAACTTCAGAAGAGTGCGAAGACATTGTAATAAAACTAGTACGCGCGCATTTTCTCAACCATGAGAGAATGTTTAGTTACAAGATAGTTGAACCTTTCGTGAAAAGAATCGAATTGAATAAGAGAGCCGTTTTTAAAAAGAAAGTGTTCATTGATAAAGACTATGGAGAACCTGTAAAAGAATGGCCATATGCTGTACCTAAATACCTAAACATGTCATACCTATCAAATGATGTTCCAGGTGTTTTTCTTGAAGTTGAAGAACATAATAATTATGATGATTTTGGAGAATGTTGTGACACGAGAAAGTGGTTAAAGTGCAGTTCTGAAAAGGCCCTTATGGCTCAAGGGCTTTGTCTAAAAAAACGTGTTAAAAAGAAAACTCTTCTTGATGCTTTATTTGATGAATTCAGATTCTCAAGTTTTGACAAAACACTATTTGAGTTGCGCAAAAAACTGAGGAGTGAAAGTTCATCACAAAATCGTATGTTCATGTTTTTGGTACTAATAAGCAAAAGCGGAGGGAGAGCAGAGCAATTAAATTCTCTTTTTAATTTATTATTGGAATATAAAAATGAACCCTGCCAAATTCGGGCTGCCGTTGTCCGTAGTCTTGTCAAACGGACTTCAATATGGCGCGCCAATGACGATATCTGGAAAAGTTTCTTGACATTTGGACATGGCCTTGGCTTAGACGGAAAAGTTGCGGAGGCCGACTGCACTGAAGGTTTACACGCGGTTGTGATACGCGATTTGTTATCTGTGTGTAACTGTAAACATGCTATAAAGACAGCGTTCTTACAGAACTTTTCTACTTTTAAGAACTATTCCTTGACAATGGCTGAAAAAGAACAAATTAAAATGAATTTACTTAACATGTTGGTTGATAGTGCTAGTTCAGAAGTTGATGTAAAATCTATAGTTTCAATTTTAGAACACGCGATTGATACTCTTCAAGCTTATAGTATGAAGCTCAACACGTACCCTCAACTCATAGACGCTATTAAAAATGTTAGTAAAAATGATTCAGATGCGGTAAAATGTCTTATGGAGCGTCTCTTTCGTTCCAAATTAGGTCGAAAAGAACTTTTTGCTGAAAATTTTGATTTTATACAAACTGATGCATCATACGTAAATGCAATCAAACACGATATAACAATTCTGACCGTTGATAAATTTATCAATGGTGTTGTTTCTAATAAGTTGAAAGCAGAACAATTCCTCAGCAAAATTAGCATTTACTTCAACAGTAATAACGAGGATTTGGCAAGATATTTTCTGTCAGCTTTCAAAGAAGCCAAACTTCATAAAAGTTTAGCTAGACCAATAGCTTTCCTCATTGGGAGCGATTTAAAATCATATATGTTGGAACTAGATAGTAATGCCAAAGAACATCGGTTTACTGCATTGATTAGAACAAATGCGCACGTTGCTAGACCAGCCATGCCATTAGATGCATTAGAATGGAAAAAAGCTGGCGCGAAACTTATTGCAAATAAAATTATAATATGTCGATCAGTAGACATCGAATCTCATATCCCAAAATTGTTAATGTGGAATAGAACCGCTAGATTAGCTACCGTTCTGGCACAAAGAACAAGCTGTGAAATTAATGTATTTGAAGCTGTCACAAAAATTAGGCCCAGTGTTGCAGTAAAAGCTGCAATGTCTTACTATAGAAATGGAAAAGATAAATGTGACCCACGAGTTTGGGAAGTTATAAAACCACTGATTCAAAAAACTAAAAACAATCCACATGTAGTGGCAAACCTTGCTAAGTATGTGGATTCAATGCCTTTGTGTATCTTGCCGACTTACCTCACTGAAACATTCAAGGTGATCAATGAAACTGATTTCAACAAGTCTTTGGGCCTCCTATTCCGCATCAAAACAAACCTTCCTAAAGTCGATGAGAATTTCATTGAAGACGTTCTTATTAACTTCGTGCAAAATAGATTGGTCCTTATTAAAGTACCGGCCAAAGATAGGTATGAAAGTTACGACTTTGATAAAACTGCGGAATTATATTTGATAATTTTTGTCAAATACCTGTTACTTTGTACGCACGAAGAATCCCAAAAACGAAAGCTTAAGAATGTTGGTCAGTTATATTTTGAACGTTTGCAAAAGTTCTTGGAATCTACAAGAAATACAAAGAGATTTTTTAGTTATCTCGATGTCATTTCTCGGTCTCTTAAATATACAGAAATATTTATAAATGACGAATATGTCTCTTGCTTACCAGTCATGGAGAAGTTCGTGGAGTGGATGCGTGGCATTCTGCCTGTTGATAAATATTTTAAAGTGTATGTACCTGTCCATCTTAACATGCTCTATTATAAAACGATACGACAGACCGTCGTACAAAATCCGGGCCTTTTGGAAGATAAACATAAGCGTAACGAGGCTTACAAAATCGTTGGTGAAACATTCGGAAGGTACGTAGGTCAAGAAATTCACGTTCTAACTAAAAGTTACTTCGACTCAATAGTCATGATTTATCGGGATGCTTTAAAAGAATATTTTAGTAATTTTAATAGAGAACGATTTCGAATGGCGCCCTACTTTATTAAGGGCTTGATTGATGCCAGCACTGGTATCGAATGTATCGTAGCAATTGCAATGTTCGAAAGCATTTACCACGTAATGGAAAAAGAAGATAGAGTGAAGGCTTATAACTATTTGAAACAGAAAAACTACACAGAGATGCAATTTTTTTGCAAATACTACTCAGATAATTCTTCGTTTTGATCATTTTTGTTGTAATCATGATGATGCCTGGTAGTTGTCCGTTCAATGGAACTGCCGATAGAAATGAAAACTTAAAACTCAGAATTTGATAGCTTATCTTGCAAACTACACGGGTGTTACCGGAGGGCGTGGCTCCGCCATCTTGGCATGACCATCTAGAAATGGGTCAGCATTTCCCATTGGCTCACGCACTTCTAGATGGCCATTCCATGATGGCGAGGCCACGTCCTTTCAGCATTTCCAAAATACAAGGTTATAGAATATAATGTTCCACATAAATTTATTAAATAGATTTTATTTAATGCTCTAGCATTTGTGTATTTATTGCATTTTTTGATCCATACCTTAAAAGTAAAATATAATTCTCACACTGTAAAAAAGAGAGTTTATGACTCACGAAACGTATTATATTTCGACTTTTTCAAGGGAATCAAAATGTATAGATTTTTTTTCATTGGCTAAACCTATGAACTTTGGCAAATAATTTCGTATTATACATACAACGAGTACCCATAGGGAAAAAATCAAATTACTCATTTGTAATTAAGTCAGACAAAAAACGTCTTCTTCTAAGTTAGGTACTCAATTGTCAATATGATATTAAAAACAAAATACTTAGTAAAAAAATAAATAAAATAAAAAATGCTGTTCAAGAAAAAAGTAGCGAATTTAAAAAAATCAAGAGCTGTTAACCCTGGCTATACACTGCTTAAACGGAGTTGATACTAGTTATTATTCAGCAAGTTAATTTTTTTCGAGTTGTAAAAATTTTGTTTTTTTGTTAGCAGCTGTTGTTTAAATTTTCTATATCTAATATTAAGAAGAATATTAAATAAAAGAGTACTTTTAATTCTGCCTTTTTATTATTTTCAAATAATCCATTATTTTATGTACAGTGAATTGAGCCGTACAAATATAAGAGCTATGAGTCATAGTTGAAATCGGATTCCAAAAACTCTACACCTGATAATATTGAATCAGCTTCATTGCTTTCTTCGCTGCTACTGCTACTGTCCCCAAGATGTATTATGAATGGTTCAAGTTCGTTTTCAGTTATAGGGTCCCTTAATTTGTTCTGAGTTTCCACATTTAGTACATGGTCAGTGTACTTCTTCCAGTCATCAGCAGTTATGGATAGAAAACATTCGTTTATTAAATAATGCTTATTATATATACCTTTATCTTTGCTTGACTTCATACAAGCTCAATATTATAGCATTGAAGTCGCAATGATACGGTGGCAGCAACAAATTGATTGTGGATATGACCGTGTTTTTTTAGAAGTACTTCTGCTTTGTAAACAACTGCAGGTTTATTATATTTCACCAAACACATTAATTCAGCTATGGTGTGATATTTATGTATTTTCTTGAAGCCATATTCGGAGATTAGCTTTAGAATCAGACATAGCAGGGGGTCTGTTTACTTGTTTCACATGGTAACTGGCATTCTCCATCACAATTACACTAGGTTTAGTGAGATTAGGTATCAACATTTCCTCAAACCATTTTATAAAGTTAATAGCAGTCATATAATCATGGTAGTCAGCTGATTTAGATTTTGTGCTGAATACCAATAATGCACCAGGCACAAACCCTTCCTCCGAATCATCACGCACAAATCCGACATGCACAATAATATGTTTTTTTACACACCACACTTTTTCAATGGAGCCACAAATACGTATAAGCAAAGTTTACAGCCAGAACTGTGTTTGTGAGTTTATTTAATTTTTAATTGAAAGAGAAATATAAAAAAATTTAGATAGTTTCTATCTCACTTTTTAATCAGATGTTTCCATGTGAGGGGTGTATGTAGGAAGGCCTAATATTGTTCATTTGCCGTATAATGTTCAGACTTTTGAAGTTTTCCAGATATATAGTTTTTTCTGGGGTAGTATGAATTTAAATAGTTTGGTTGTGTTTCTTATTTACAAACAGATTTATTCTGTGTAAACGAGTATATCGCAGTGGAGCAGAGTATAGTGTACATTTGAACAGTAACAAAACATCATCAGTTTAATAAATTACATGTGATTTTGTTAGCTTAGGAATATTATTTATGGAAATGAGGAAAAGGACGCAACGTGGATGCAGCCTAGCATACTTCCCTGGGTTATTGATTATCGACCTATTATTATACGTACATTGTATGTATATTGTATAGTAATAATAATAATAGGAACTGTTTATTATTCGTACATCATAATAAACCAGTTGTTGCAAAAAATATGCAAAACTCTGTAAAAAATAGTTCTCGATTTTACCACACGTGGTGTGTGGCGTTAATGTTTTATTTTTTAGAGAATTTAAAAAATAACACAGTTTTGAATGTGGAAAACGTAACAAAAACATTTAACTCAGTATATTGTTTTTGTTTTATCAACTTTATTTACCGTAGAAAAATCAATTTGTTTTTTTGAAGAATTTGTTTTAAATTTAAATCCTATTAAAATTATGATTCTGAAATGGGAAAGTTTGGTTGTTTATTATTAAAACTTGATAGAGAAATCAAGTTTTAAGAACTGAACGAATGGAAGTGGAACTTGGAATTCATATTGATTTTTCTCAAAAAAATACAGAGTTCCTGAGGCAATAAAACACTCTTTTTCTAAATTCACATTCTGAAATTGGATTGCTCTCGGGAAAAAAAAGTCACTTACTTATTAGCTTATTACGTCATCCCCTGATATCCGTATTTTACGTTTTGAACAATGTGCATACCTTAGGCTTAAGTATGATTCAAATCCGATTGTATCGCTAGTCTTACTGTTTTTCCTAAATTGTATGTATCTTATATGGTGTGAACAATGAGACCGTTTTACCTGAAATAAAACGGTTATTATATACTTACCTTAGTAGAAGCTTATATATATTGAGATAGGCAGCTCCATTTCCCGTTGTAGCAGTTATCTCTTTCTATTGCTATAGCTCTGTCTCTTTCGCACACCCCTCCTCTCTCGCCAGGCGCACGAGGTAGCTGGAGGCTCCGAGCTTGCTCGTCATTGCGTCGAAATATATCACCAGGCAGAGATAAAAAGTAAGCTTCTACTAAGGTAAGTATATAATAACCGTTTTATTTCAGGTAAAACGGTCTCATTATACACTTGACCGTTAGTAGAAGCTTATATATATTGAGACCTGTTTGTTATCGCCTGGTGAGAGGAACGCCAATGTGATATTAGAGGAAGTATACAGTTTGGCAGAAATCACCATATGAACGCTAATTCAATAACTGATTATTTATTAATCTGCAATCTTATATCCAAGACCTGGTAGAATTTTATTGTTCCATAATTAGTTAATTGGAGAAATTCTTGTCAAGCTGTATTTGCAAAGGTCAGTAATTATTAGTTACTCTTCTATTGCAACAAAATAAATATGTGTGTGATGAAACACTGATTTGTTATGCTATTTTTGGACTAAATCGTCATCCTTGACAATATAATTAATATTATATGGAATGGTATGAGTACGTTCGAATTTTTATGAACAGAAGGATGGCAGCAAAATTTAAGAGTACATTTCTAATACCCAAATATTATATAATACACCTGAGCATTAACAGAAATTTGTACAAAGGTTTGTATCCAAAATAAATTAATTGGTATGAAAAGGGTAGAACCGCTTTCAATATCGTTATTAGTGTTATACAAAGAATTAGTCGACACTTCTCCAAAATAATAGGACCTATTTTTGAAAAGTTTTTAAGTATCACTTACTGCCCTTGTCTAAAATTTCGTCTAAAAGGAAGATTGTCAACCGAACTTTTTGAGATTACAGCTGGCCGTACACTTCATGGTGTAGCGCTTGATGCCAGCGGTCTTCAGAAGAGACTTGTACCATCCGGCGATGACGGGACTGAACTCAAGAGACGGAGGACGTCATGAAGCTCTAATAAACTTGAGCTGTTGGAAATACGACGCCATTCGTTTAAAATGGTTATCGTTTCATGTATCCAAAATACCGGACAAAATACTTTTAATCTCTGCATTCTCGTCATCATCTCATTAGCTTAAACCTAATTTGAACCCATTTATTTATTTATTTTATTTATTTATTTATTTATTTAATCAATCAGAACGGCTTAACGCCAATTATACTAACGATAGATATATACATTCATTTTACAACACAATATTGTGAATCAAACTGAAATCAGTTTATGTCGTGATAAAAATATGATATGTCATGATTACACAGTCATATTAAAACATTAGTCAATTAGAAACAATTAAAAAATTATTTAGATTAAATTACATAAATTGATAAAAATGCAAAAATGACGACTTTTAAATTAAATGATAAACAATAACAAAAATTAAACAGAAATAACAAATACAAAAGCAATACATGAATAAAGAAAACACGAAAGTCAATTTGTTTATTATAGGAGGGAATGAGTAGTTATTAATCATTAAATTCTCATCCCAATTTCTCACAGAAGTATAAGCACGCGGACATCAATTCCCTCCAGTCGTCGTCAAATACATCGCACTTAGGCTGTGCGTCTAGCATGGCGTTGAGCGCACCAAGAGATCGCGGCACCGGTGACGTAGCATGCGCTACCGTTCTGCACCTAGGGAGGGCAAACAGCTTGTGCCCTCTACCCCGGAGGTACTTATCGGGTACAAATAGGGAGGATAACTGGCCACAGAGTTCCGGTGCATCAATTCTCCCTCTAAGTATTTTGCACATTGTTGCTAGCTGATCATAAGATCTTCTGACCTCTAACGAGTTATAACCCAGTGATCCCAGCAAGAATTTTGTAGGATACATAAATGGGTAATATCCATACAGACGCTTGTACAAATACCTGAGGAAGGCCTTTTGAACCTTCTCCAACAAAAGGGTATACTTGTTCTCATGTGGATGCCAGACGCAAGCGCTTGCCTCTAGTTTGCTACGCACTAGTGCACTAAAAACAAGCTTAACAGCGTCGATATTGAGCATATCCCCAGAGTTACGCAGCACAAAACCGAGACGTCTGTAAGACTCCTTTGCCACCGTAACTATATGGTCATTAAATGTCAGCTGTCGGTCAAATATTACACCCAAATCTTTAACCGAAGTCACCCGAGCAATTGCTTGCTGGCCTAGCTTGTATTGGAACTCGATTGGGTGTCGTACTCGACCGAAAGTCATGACGTAGCACTTTGAGCAGTTTACCTCCATCTCGTTCTCATAACTCCATCCATAAGTGGAATCAATATCCTCTTGCAGCTTCAAACAATCTTCCAGCGTATTGATTTCGCGATATATCTTGAAATCATCTGCATAAAGAAGGCACTCTGAATGCTCTACAACTGCAGGAAGATCGTTGACCATGTAATTAAAGAGCAGGGGCCCGAGCACCGATCCCTGACTTACTCCTGAAGGCGTGTGATAGAGCTCAGATTCGTACAGACCATGTCGAACGTACTGGTGACGGTTACGGAGATAGTCAGCAAAGAATTTAAGTAGCATTGGGGAGAACCCCAATGCACTGAGCTTCAGTAGCAAAATGTCGTTATTTACTCTATCAAACGCCTTCCGGAAGTCAAAATAAACCACATCCACCTGCACTCCATGATCGAGTCTAGAAGATATATAGTCTACAAGTGTCAAAAGATTAGAATTAACTGATCTTCTAGCTCTAAATCCGTGTTGTTCGTTGCAGAGGTAAGCCTCTGATTGTCGAAACAATCTCTTGTATAGGACGAGCTCAAAAACTTTCGCTACGGTCGGCAATATAGCAATAGGACGATATTCCTCAACCAAAATTTTGTTGGAGGTTTTCGGGATAGGAGTGACTCGGGAAACCTTCCACTCAGGTGGGTAAATACCCTGCCGTAGAGCCATATTAAATAGATGGCAAAGCGGATCAGCTAAGTATGATCTGCCCTCCTTGAGAAGCCACGGGGGAATACAATCTGGTCCAATGGACCCGCAAGGTTTCAGTTTTTGGATCGCAATATCTACATCCCATAACATAATATGGTAGTCTAATTATCTATAGGTAGATTTATCTTTGTCTACGGTCAAAGTGACAAATCCTAAATTCTGCGACTTGAACACAGGCACAGAAGGGCAACGGAACCCCTAATAATTTAAAAAACATTAGAAAAATGTTAAGGGCATACTATTTTGCCAGAACATTTTTATCCCAAATAAATGGTTTTCGACCATCTTGCATTTTAGGGCCATGGCTTTTAAACATGTGTCACTTAAACGTTATTCATTAACGTAACCTTGGCCATTAATTCTCTTATTCCATATAACATCGTGTGGAAACAGCCGATTTGCTGAGGAAAAATTTGAGAAACCGAAATTGATATACGGTCACCTAGAAAGAGACCTAAATTCAACCCGTCCGTGTAAATAGGATCTATATTATTTTATTTGGTTCGCGAAAACCAACCGTTTCGTGGCGCTTTATTCGTTCTCTGGGTAGAAGGCCGCTACGGTTTGAGTAAATAAAAAGATACTTGACTACCATGCCACGTCTTTGTTTCCTCACCGCCACATCTGGAGGTATGGAGCTTCCAGAAACCATGACTTGGACTTTTGATGCCGATGGTTGCAACCCAGTTGTTGTATCGAGTATAAAGTCAAAAGATGAAATCGTTAAAAAGTGAACGGGGCTGTGTGTGACTGACAGCTCTCGTGATTTTAGGTTCGCTCGCCAAAATACCGTCTCCCACGTGGAGCTATTATGAGGTAGGTTCCCGTTGCTCGACTTAGATCACCAATACTTGTCATCAATACACTTAGCATGCGGAATAGTGGCGAGAACACCCATGCCAGATGAACGTTCCAAGATTTGCTGAATGCGTACGACGCATCAACGTGTCGTAATCGTTTTTATCGTAATCGTTAATTTTAATATGTTACATAATTAATTACTACCATTGCACAGTACAAGCTTTGCTTAGTTTGGGTGACCCCAAATGGATGGTGTTGTTTGTGAATTGTCCACCATTACACGAATTGCATATTTGGACGCGAAAAAATTTGATCACCGGTGTGATTATCTTTTTGCAAAGATAATTTTTTGTTCATCTCCGAGTTAAGTGCCACTCTGAGGTGTATCTGTGTCTGGACTAACAACCTGAGTGATTGTTTAGGGTCCTGTTATGTGATAAATTTTGAAATGGATCTCGAGGAATGCTCGTCTAAGATCAGCAACATTTTGAACGGCAGGTTCATCAAAGACAGGGACTTGCCCCAATACGTTGCATAAGTAAACTATCGCTGAATGGTCGTCGGATTAAATTAGCACGGAACTTTTTGCCATGCTCGATGCCTGCAGTTGCAATATCCTCAAGATGTCTAACAATTATTTTATATTGCAATGGAAGTGTTCCTCCCCTGGTGCCCAGGACACCCGACATGGTCTGATTATTTAGTTGGCCTCCCTTGGCAAAATCCGAGGCGTTTGTGATTCAAAATGAGTTGAGAGAAGTATATATGAGGAATTGCCGAAGACAGATGACGAGCACCGGATGGGGTAAAAATATATCGTTGAGGTTGTGCTGAGAAGGGACAGAAACTTCGGCGACTTAGCCTTCCTCGGAGAACAGCGAAGCTTGCAAAATACATTTATCTACCCGACTTTGTGGTTCTATCAGGGACGTCTGACCCGTTCGAGTATGCCGAGAAAAGTGATATATTTTCGCGGGGAGAGAAAGAACTTTATATGCTATCTATGTAGAATCCGAGGATTTCCAGCGTTTCCAATATCTACGTAAAACGTAATGAAACGATGTATTTTTATTTTTTATATAATTTGCGTAATCCAATTTATTAGGTAGGTAGGTACCTACAGACTTTTGGCGCAATGCTTAGGCCGAAAAAGAGTAATCTCAAGTTATTCTTTCTTGAAAAGGACGCGTAAAAACCCGTCTGTAAGACTGGCCACCGGCACATTGAAATGAGCTTATGAAAAGACACAGTCACACATTTGCACATTCGATCATGGGATTGGAGGAAATCCAGCACACGAAACATATTTATTGATTGAAATCTTTTCTTTAGCACATATCGGTTGAGTGAGGGTATTTCGAGTACGAGCTAGCGCTTTTTTATACCGAAAACAGAGACGACACAAAGTTTTCCGTACTTTTAGTAAGTATCAGTTTTTCGTTTGTAGAACGAGCGAGGACATCTTTTCCGACTCCACAGTACGAAAACACTGTCTTTTGAGTCGGGTGTTACTAAAGGAGGTACTTCCAAAAACGGTATGCGGTACCTTTTTATTATCAAAATCTGATGCTGCCATCTTTTTCCACCGATTTATATAACGTGGTATATGGACCGGCCCAAAAAGGCCCCTCGTCATTGTATCTGTCTTTTATAATCTTTGCAGCCTGACGGTCAAGTACAGCATTTACCTTTGTCCACTCTGTGAAGGTCTCGATCCGCGAGATCGAAGATAGAGTACTTCTGTTGCTAAGCTTAAAGCCAAGCCAACTTACCTTTGTCCACTCTGTGGAGGTCTCGATCCGCGAGATCGAAGATAAGCTAAGCCAACGTTATATTGACGTTCTGACGTCTCATTTGTATTGGTAGCCCTGCGTGGGCAGATTATAGAGGCGTTGCTATTCTTATTTACTGTATCATAACCATTGTTCCAGCGCCTGTGCGAAGGCATATTGGGATGTAGGTATTTGCCCCTGCGAGGGGAAACATGTGAAATTATTGCGTTTTCTTCGCAAGGTATTCTTTATTTATCAGCCAATATATATATTTTTCATGTCATTTATAATTTCCTGATGCCGCTAGTTTTATCAAAACGTGAAACACTTCCGGTTTGAAAATAAGGGAGTTTGATGGAAGAATTTGATGTATTCAAGGTTACTTTAATTAACGGATCCGTAGCTTGATTTAGAATTGAACTTTCAATATAATAAATGCAGTTTGCGATTCCCTTTTTCGACTTTTTCAGTTAGCGAGTCGCGCCTCACGGGCTTAACATGAATAGCTTTCTAAGGCTATAGGTATCTACCAAATTTTAAAATGTTCAAAGTAATAAATGTATTTGCCAATAAAAACAAAGTAGGCATGATGGCGTAGAGTGTCTTACGCCCTTACCTCTTCGTTTGGTTATTTACTTGATTAAAAACATTAATTTAAAAAATTTTTAGGTTTCAAACTAAATCAAAACAAAAAATCAAACACGTTTTTGGAGGTGTTGCAAACGCGGGTCTTTTAATTAGTCTCGATATCGGATAAAAAATTTCAAACTACCCACAAATTATCGGAAGTGAAGGTTAGCGCCACCTCGTCTGAACTGTTAAGACCGATTTCAGGATATTTGCTGTATGTGTAGATCTTGGCCTACATCTCGAAAGATGAGCTACTCATTATCATTAACACAATTAACAAAAGTGTGTTCAAGATTCCAAAGCATGGATTTTTGTTAAATTTCTAACGGTCTAGACAGGTTTTCTTTAAGAAGCCTCTTTTTTCGTTTTCTAGACCGACGGCATTGAGAGTTATTTCTCTTAACCTTTGCTGACGAGTTAAGAGGTCGACGAAGACCTGCTACTATTGTACTAGACGCATATCTAGATGAAGCATGAAGCTTGCGTGAACGCGATTCACGTTTCTTTAATTTGGTACTAGACCCGTTTCAATTTGGCAGTCGGATTCTATAATTTATTTATCTCATTGAAATTTACCTAGGAAATAATAACATACACCTAGGAAAGAAAAACATTCACCTAGGAAAGAAAAAACATGCACCTCAGAAAGTAACGTAAGGGTTACAAACACATTAGTATTATCTGAGGGTAGTTATGTATTTAAAATCGACAAAAAATTATATGAACAATATAATCTGCACGTAAAAAATTAGAAAAAAGAGACAAAATATATCACGAAGCAAAAGCAAGCTTCGACAAGCATTATTAGGTTTAAATTTAATTAAAAAAGAAAATGAACGATAATATCGTTTTGCAGAAAATGTGTAAGCACTTACGTGGTTTCCTTTGGAAAATCACAGAATTTAATAAGAGAATTGGGATTTTCTTGATACATGTGAACTGCACGGGAAATGTCACGCCAATGACGAGCAAGCTCGGAGCCTCCAGCTACCTCGTGCGCCTGGCGAGAGAGGAGGGGTGTGCGAAAGAGACAGAGCTATAGCAATAGAAAGAGATAACTGCTACAACGGGAAATGGAGCTGCCTATCTCAATATATATAAGCTTCTACTAACGGTCAAGTGTATAATAAAGAATTTTCATCCATTCATACCAAAGAATATCTGTCACGTATTTTGAAAATCTACGTAGGTACATGATCCAATGGACTCATGGTGTGATATCACACACGCTCACACACAAGTCATACTCACACATAAGGTATATTTCGTCGTTTTTGCATCAGGGTTTAAAAATAGTACCTACCCGCTCTCGTTTTTCCTGTTTCGTGCGATTCTTGATTGATTAGTGTTAATAATTGTATATGCTATTACTTTTCAACTTCCATCTAATCGTGAACTAATCTAACTAATCAAAACTCGTGACAGAGATAATCGTGTGTATGAGAAGAAGACTTTTACTCTAAAATAAACTCTAAACTGAAAACATTTACTGATATTTTGCCTGTTAAAACGAGGCGTTAGTTTCGCTTAGGGTCGCACAGGGCAGCCCCTCAGGGCCGCAGAATATCGCTGGCATTAGCATATGAATTCAGTGAGAGTAATAAAGGAATAATATGCAAATAAAGCATGGAATTGTTGAAATGCCAACACTGGCGAATGTCATAAAAGTCGTGTTCCGTTATGATTATCGTGTGTTCGCATAAATCTAGTGTTGCCACTGTTTATGGGCTCTCTGGGACCGCGCCGGTTACCAGAATGAATTGGATAGTTTTAGAACAACGAGACATGTTAAGTGTACACAGCTCATTTGTCACTAAAAAATTAATGTTAGATAATACTTTCTTGGGAAAAAATACTGGTGGTTTTTTTTTTAAAACAAAATATATTACATTAAAACTAGAACCTATTTAAGAGTAGAAAAAAATAATTGGCCTTGAATATCTTGTGTGATCTAAGCTCCGAGTCCAAACAGTGGCCAGATTTACATTATAAGTACCTATGCAGTCGCTGCATAATCTGACGATAATTATTAATTTGACTTAATTTGAATGATTAATAATTATTCATTTCCAGAAATCCGACAAATATTATAAATATATTTGGATGCTTGTTGTTCAATCACGCCGTAACGTCTGAATGGATCTGGTTGAAATTTAGATCACATTTTTTAGATTATAATCTGGAAGAACACATATTTTTGACGGGGAACGGGAACTACGCGGGTGAAACCGCAGGCTGCTGCTACTGTTTTATATAGTTATAAAATCCCGACGAAGTCGAGAAGGGTTCTTAGTTGAGTAATAAAGAAGAGCTCACATATTAGTCTAGATTTATCACAGATAGCCGTATAAAAACAAACAGCGGCGGTGCACCTATGCACCGCGCGCGGTGGACCGTGAAATTGGCCGGCGCCCACCGCTCGCCCTGCCCGCTCCCGCCGCCTCATAAAATATAACTGACAGCTAATGATCTACGAGGAGTCATGCTCTGCGGCGTGACAAACTGCGATGATACAAACAAATGTTCGCGATGATTCACTCATAGATGGTGAAATAATATTAATATTGCTTCTATTCCGCAAATACGTTGCAAACTGTACGTTGGTCGTTGCAGCGTCATGGTTCGTTTCGTTTCTGTTCCCAGACTGAGTAGGATCGATTATGATGCGAAAGTGACACTTATTTTGGAAATATTACAAAAAACTTAACAAAACTAGACAATAAAGTATCTTCAGTTGCAAACCCCCGAATATAACTAGTATAGTTTAATTATGTGGTGAATCATACTCTATTAATACTTACTTTAAATGCGGGAGTTTGAATGTTTGAATGCTTGTTGCTTAATCACGTTGCAACGTTTAAACGGATCGGGTTGAAATTTGGAACACATTATAGTCTGAAATAGCATAAAGTTTTTATCAATGGAAACAACGGGAACGGGAATTATGCGGGTAAAACCGCGGAGCTCTGCCAGTATGACATGAAAAGTGTCAACACTGTTTCACAGTTCAATATCCACAGTGTGTCCAGTTTGCACACCGATTGTCGGCCTTGAATCGGTGGATGAATCCTATCCAGAGATCCTTTCAGAAGATCAGTTTTGTCGCGGAAGTTCGCCAACTATCAATTAATTCATCAGGTGGTATCAGCCCCGGCGTCCCCGTAAACTTGCTTCGTTTGCATTTTTATTGCTTTTTAATTTTATCTCGGCCGACGGGCGAGATATCCCGTGTTGTTGGCACAACCGCAACCTGCACTACAATTTGGACACAGTTTGGGTTCTACTAGCTTAAGTAGAGTTCCGTCGTAGAATAAATAAGTTCGGATTAAATGTACACACTTTTAAAATGACAATAGGATAAAGGAACAACAGTCCATAATTTTGAAATGAAAAGGAACGTGGTTGTTGCACATATATAATTAAGTCAAAGGGTAGGTAACTCACGCGTGATATGGTCGGTCAAAATACCATGATTGATGAATGATGACAATGAGCTAGAACTTCTCTCGTAAGTATGTAAAAACCGTAAGAAACCTCACATAATCGAAGAAAATTATAGTTTTGAGCTCTTGCGACTTCTTTCAATTGGAGCTGGACCAGTGTGGCGGATGGTATAGAATTTATTCTTGTGAAATAAACCTCCAGTCCCAACTGTGGGAAAATAAAGGGGGCTTAAGCCATATTAACCAAGACATTTCATACTGTAGGTATGATCGCCACGCGCGACGGTTTTTCGGAAGGCCCAGGTAATTAAAGCCTCACCTTGAACTGGGAGAATTCCGGCCTCGACTTATATTTTTCTCCCTCCAAATGCAATTAATATTTTCTGTGCAAAAAAAAAGAAATTTGGTAGAAATGCCTACCTATTTAGGGCTGGGTAGAGAAACTATGTTAAATAAAAATAACCATAGTCAATATTGTCCCATAGTAAAACTGACATCGTGTTTAGACGGGTGCAAGGCTTGAGAATTTCCACGTAGTACACCATTGCCATCAGACAACACTTACCTCGGTGGCATTTCTTTATCTGATGGCTGATCCCTGCTAGGAAGGGACGAACTTCTGTGCGCGAACCTTGCCTCATCAAGGATCGAGTGTAGAAGTTCGTGAGAGGGACTGGAATGAATTGGAACATTACCCAGCTGATTGTTTTATCTAGTCAAGTAACAGCTCAAAGCCAGAAGGTGGGGCTGCTCGCCAGGTTTTTAATTTTACGGTGAAGCGGCCAAGTAGGGTCGCGATGTTACTTGGCGAGTATTGTGGTCACAGAAGCAGAGCCGTGGCTGTCCTTAGCCGGCGTCGTGAGGGTGGACCTCCCACTGCAGATCATCTTATCAGATATATCTTACCGCAGAAATCGAGAGTGAATCTGTTTTTTCTAGGTAAACACGCTCCATCGTAGACCGCATCGTCGCTTAACATCAGGCGAGATGGCGGTCAAGTGTAAGCCTATAGAAGTTAAAAAAAAATGTTTGTCTGTATAGTCGGTTTACTGACGATAGAACGTGACAACGTCTCAACGCAACATGCGATGGAAGTTTCATACAATGTTGTTACGACCGATACAGTATAGATGGCGCTAAAACAATATTTTTTAAATCACTCATATCTTCAATTGATGTTTAAAACAAATTGTTACATACTAAAAAAATTTACTGTTGTTTTTTTTTTCAGATATTTGTTAGACAACGCGATCATTATAAAAGGCCGCCGTGTTTTAGACATCGGAGCCGTCTTTTATTCCGCTTTTATTGATAGTCGTTGTCAAATTGTCCTGTATTTAAAATTGTTTTGCTTTACAAAAAGTAATCAGTAGAATTTAGTCATTTTCAATCAAAACAATGCAAAAAACAATGCAAAAAGAAAATTTTAATTTAATTTTTTTAATAGATTTGTATGTAAAAAGTAATCAGTAGAATTTAGTCATTTTCAATCAAAACAATGCAAAAAAGCTTTTAGATGCCGGGGATCGAACCCGGGGCATTTCACATGCAAAGCGAACGCTCTACCACTGAGCTACATCCTCGCTTGAACTACTGGTCGAAATAATTAATACAACTGTAACAAGGTAACGACCGTCGGTAACGTTACATGACGTCATGTTTTGCGGGCGTGCAGCCGGCTTCATCGAATTATAAGACGTTATGACGTCAAAAAATCTTAGTCAAGATGCTCAACAATGACAAGTAAAGCGGAGGAGCGACAGGAACAGGAGGATAACTTCTCGCTAAGCCGACGAGGCAGAAGCAGACACGGGGGAAGCCAGAAGTGACTACTTTTTTTTTAAATATAGGGTGACGAGACGAGCAGGAGATGTGCCTGACGGTAAGCAACATACCTAGCACATAACAGCACAGTGAAACACAGCTTTTGGAACTTGAAAAGTCCAAATCATTACCTAGCACTGCTCTGCGCTCGTCACCCAGAGATGTAAGGTGCTATTTCTCTAAACTCAGCAATTTATCTGGAAACAATGCCCTACAAACCGGAACACAGTAACGCTTACACATTACTGCTTGGCGGTAAAATAACTGGCAAAGGTGTGGTACTTCCCGAGGCGTACCACCCACACCTTTGCCAGTTATCTGCTAAGCGTCCTACCACTACTGTCTGACTTACCACTACTGTCTTACTTATTCCACTGAAGCCGGACAGTCTCTTTGTGAGGTGGTCACAGCTTCACATACATTTTCAGTCACAAACGCTCAGTCCATCTACTTTAAAACAAACTAAACTAAACGATCTTAGGTAAGCCCGCGCTAATACGGACTGTTGATCAAAGTCGCCGGTACTCCGCTGCGGTCCGCCATCAGTCTCGATTACCTGCCGCATGCCGGCGGTATCGGAGCTGCTAATAACAACCATTTGTCTTTAACGGAATTACATACCTTTTTAATGTTGTTGTTGTAGTTCGGTAAATCTAATCTAAAACCCTTATTACATTTGACTAAATTTAGCTGACTGAATTTAGTCACTACTGAATTCAGTAATCTGAAAAAGCTTTCAGTAAGCTAAGTATACTAAATTCAGAAGCGAGGATTGCTCGCTTCTAACTTGCTTTTAAACTTCTGAATTCAGACGACGAACCTTGCATCTAAATTCAGTCACTAAATTTAGCTATGTGTAATAAGACCTTAAGCATAGTTTTGTTTTCAGGTATGTTTTGCGTATCCGTGTTACTATACTCAGTTAGTATAAGTGTAAGTTATATAATAGCTGATATAATACTAATATAGTTTTTAAATACATACTTAATATACATAGAAACACCCAGACACAGTGAAAACATTTGAATTCATCACACAAATATTTGCACTGGGTGGGAATCGAACCCACGAGCCCACGACCCTCTGCTTCGCAGGCAGAGCTACTACCAATTAAGCCAAGAGGCCAGTTACCAGCTATTCCTAGATTACAAACTTATCTATTCTATCATACTTGCCAGTATTATTCATTCGTATAAATAATAGATATAAAATAAACAATACGAAACTAAAAAAAGAGTACCTTCTTATTCTATTTGATAGCCGCTCATTTACAGCAGGATTGTATCGCTGCACTGCAGATTGTGACGTGTTCATTCTTTTTCTTCCTAAATAAGTATAAATGCTTTTCCACTTAACGACACGACACGGATACGATCAAAAGTATCTTGAACGTTTTCGTCGCACACGTCAGCAGGTCTACTACGAAGTCCGATAAACGATATATCGGCCGAACTTATGGAAGTTTCCATCCACGAAAGACAATCGGTCGGTTGATCAGATCGGCCGTTTCGTTCGATCCGACCCTCATCCGACCTAAGTCTATAACTTCCGACCCGTAATGTATCCATCCGAATGTTTTTCGTGGTAGGCTACAATCCGATTCAGCTGTCGGTCGGATCCGATTTGTTCGGAGTTTGTTTTCGTAGTAGACCTGCAGGACGTCTACTCTCTATTTACGAAACACGTAATTTCGAAATATACTCGCGACTTTCCTACTCCGGTTTTGCTTCGATCCGTCGTTTCTTCTGTTTAATGTTCTAAGCTAAAACATTTAAACGTCAAACAAAGTTCGATCGGACGAAACGAAGTAGAACCGCAGTAAAAGGAAAGTCGCGAGTTTATTTCGAAATTACGTTATTCGTAGATAGAGAGTAGACGTCTTGAGTAGTTGCATCGCTGCCTCCGCCTTCGTTCAGTCGAAATAATGTAACCGTATCTAGTATCTGCGCATAGTGATAAACTCTGATTTAAACATCGGGTCTTAATTTTCGCTAATATTAGCAGGTATTGTTCTATAGGTAGGTAACGCAGGTAGCGTAATGCCGCTAACTTAAAACGGTGAAGGAAAACATCGTGAGGAAACCGACATGTACCTAGAACCGCCAACCCGCACTGGGCCAGCGTGGTGGATTATGGCCTTAACTCTCTCCTTGCGAGAGAAGGCCCCGAGTCCCAGCAGTGGCAACGTTTAGTGGGCTGTTGATGATGTTGATTGTTCTATAGACTCGGTTTAAAAATACTGACTAGAGCTACTATATAAATCTTTAAAATTTGCTTTTTACAATCATGATAATACTCGTACACACACATACATATGCACAGACTCGTAACAATTTCAATGTAAAGTTAAAATTGAGTTTCTAGCCGCTATATTTAAAACATTTGCTCAAACCTAACGGGAGCCAAAAACAAATGGAACGAAAATGAAATCCACGTTTTAGTAGTGGCAGGACTCTTAGCAGAGTCCGCCTGGGGAAGTACCACACCTTTGCCAAATATTCTACCGCCAAGCAGTAATGTGCAAACATTACTGTGTTCCGGTTTGAAGGGCAATGATTCCAGATAAATTACAGGGCTTAGAGACATAATATCTTAGATCTCTGGGTGACGAGCGCAGTGTAGGGCTAGGTAATGATTTGGACTATCATGTTCCAATAGCTGCGTGTTACTGTGCTGTTATGTGGCAGGCATGTTGCTTACCATCAGGCACATGACCTGCTCGTCTCGTCACTCTAAGCTATAAAAAAAAAAAGTAGATCAAACGTACATCGATTACTGTGAAAAATAAAGTTAAGTGTTTTCTAAAAATACATTACATCCGTAATGTATTTTTAGAAAACGGGTACGGCTTAATACAAGGGAGCAGATTAGCTCAGTTACAGCTCAAAGAGCAGACTCACTACCGATTAAACCACAAGGATGACATAGTAAATATTGTACCTTTAAGGTACAAGTTCGCGCGGAGACCGCGACACGAGACCGCGATAGGAGACTGAGACCGGAGACCAAGACAGGCACTTGACATTATAGAATTGTATGAGCGCCAGTTCGCGCCGCGACCGAGACCACGACCTGTCTCGGTCTCCTGTCGCGGTCTCGGCGCGAACTGGCACCCATACATTTCCATAGTGTCAAGTGCCTGTCACGGTCTCCGGTCGCGGTCTCCTGTCTCGGTCTCCGGTCGCGGTCTCAGCGCGAACTTGTACTTTTACGTTATGGTCTAGCGTGCTCCGATTTTGACCAAATTTTTATCAGACGAGTTGCAGCCATGCGCTGTCCGAGTATACCTTGCTTGTAAAATCTCGTTCACTTCGTATCGTGCGGCTTAAAACCTCCCAATCTAGTTTCGTGCAATTTCCCCAACCCTTTCCAAATGAAAACTTCCTGCCAAGTGTGATAAGATCAGTCTTCATGGCGCAGGACCGATGTAAGCGATACTATCTTTATGACATGAGGGGGAGGGAGAGACTGTGGACTTTATTAATCGTACTAGGAACCTGGTGAGTAACACTAGACACTACACAGAGTTGCACTCACACGGTACTTTAAACCGAAAATGACTGTATAAACAATACACGTACATCAAAATGTATTTTTTCTCCAATGGCCCAGGGTTCCACGGAGTGGACTCTACGGCAAGTCAATCCCAGGGTTGTCATCCAATGTGAAAATGAGATGGTCCCAGGGCATTTTAAAATGAAGCTCAGGATCTGAAACGGAAAATAAGGGGAGGTACTTTTGTCTAGCTGTGGAATAAGTAAGTAGTTGAAGTAAGTACCTAAGTTATTTAAAAAGTAGGTCCAGCTATGTCATGGACACTAACCGGTTAAAAGCGTTTAGCGACTCATAAAAATACATTTTGTACAAGCTTATAATATGTATACACTAAATCGAAATCTTGAAACACTGCAAAATAACTACGAAATGGAGGCGTTTACCCTCTGTCATTTAATATTAGGTAGGTATCCTTTCTAAGCTTCCATCGCGCGAGATTATAATTATAAATAAATAAATAGTGGTGGACAATTCACACACAACACCATCTGACCCCAAACTAAGCAAAGCTTGTTTGATGGCGGCCAGAGAGCTGATATAATACTGGTATAAATGAAATGAAATGAAATGAAATAATTTATTGTAGAAAACTGTGTACAGATTAGGATGATACAAATATACGCCAGTACTCAAAGACAGTTTTGTCCTCACGGACATACAAAAGTTCCACTTGGTCAATGTTTATTAAAAAATATTATAATAGGTCTAATAGGTATAATAGGTCTACACATATCTGAACAAAATGAAAATATCACACAACATCTTTCGAGTGTCATCCCAATGTTGTCAGAATATTTGAAGATATTCATTCAGTGAGTAAAATGTGTTGTCAAGAAGCCATGATTTCAAAACCACTTTAAATTTACCCAGAGACAATGTCTTAAAACAAGCAGGAAGCGCGTTGTATATCGTTATGGACATTGTCATGCAACACTTCTCATAGCGTGCCGTTTTATTGATGAAGGGTCTGACTAATCTATCAGTATTTCTAGTGTTCCGCTTATGAGAATCTGACACTGTAGCGTACAAATATTTATGTTGTTTTACAAAACATGCAATGTCATATATATATTGACATGGAAGTGGCAAGATTTTTAATTCCTTAAATAGAGGTCTACACGAGTCTAAAGGTGCTACACCACAGACAGCCCTAATACACTTCTTCTGGCAAACGAAAGCCTTTTTAACATCAGTACCTCTTCCCCAAATAATTAACCCGTACCTCAAAAGTGATCCAATATATCCGTGATATGCCAGAAGTGCTGTTTCTTTATTTGTAGTTTTACGCAAACGGTTCAATACATAAACATAACTGTTCATCTTTCTGCAAATTTTGCTTGTGTGTTGTTTCCAGTTAAGATCCCTATCAATAATCATTCCTAAAAATGAGGTTTGATCTACTCTTTCAATAGTGTCACCATTGTAGGTTACTTGAAAGTCAATATTATTAAAATTTATAAAGCAAGTTTTAGACAAATTAATTTTTAGATTGTTGATGTCCAACCATTTCACAATGGAATTGATGGTATTGATAATGTCACTTATATGATTAGAATAATTTTTATTTGTCTTTTCAGTTGTCACTATTGTAGAAATGTCATCAGCAAACAAAACACACTTAAATGGAGTTACACTGACTATGTCATTAATATATAATATAAAGAGTAATGGTCCTAAAACGCTGCCTTGTGGTACACCAAACTCATTGACTCTGTCAGCAGACCTATTAATAGTCATATTTTTGTACTTGTCAAGTGATAAAATCTCAACATACTGTTTTCTGTTTTCGAGATATGATTTTATCCAGTCCAAAGCTTTGCCCCTAATACCATAATGGTTTAATTTAAATAAAAGAGTTTTATGGCAGACAAAATCGAAAGCCTTTGACATATCAAAAAATAGAGCTGTTGTCAGACGTTTTCGATCAAAGTTTTTAGCTATCTCATTAACTAGATTAAATGCTGCTAATGATGTGGATTTCTTTTTCTGAAAACCGTTTTGCTCCTGCTCAATAATATTATGTTTAATAAAAAAATCAGATAGTCTTTTATGCATAGCTTTTTCAAATACTTTCGACATAATGTTTATTAGTGCTATTGGTCTATAGTTACCCAAATTTTTATCATCATATAGTTTTATATACATACTTATTATACATCGATTGGTCATAAACTCGGATACACTTCGGAGAGTGTGCATCTGATCTGCATGATCTAATACCACCTAGCCCTTTTTTCTATCGGACTTCTCGTAACTCGAAGAAGCGGCATCGTTTCATGGTTGATGTTCCAAAGACACGAACAAAGAGGTTTGACTCTACTTTTGTGATAAGAACGTCTCGACTGTGGAATGAGTTGCCTGAGTGGGTTTTTCCCGATGGTTATAATCTTGGTGTCTTCAAATCGAGAGTGAATCGGTTTCTTCTAGGTAAGCACGCTCCATCTTAGACCGCATCGTCGCTTAACATCAGGCGAGATGGTGGTCAAGTGTAAACCTATAAATGTTAAAAAAAAAAAAAAAAAAACTTCACTTGGTGCAATGCGTTTTTGATCTATAGCTACCCAAAGCTCTAATTGAGTTTAAAGATCTCGGTAAAATAAAAGTTAAAATGTAGCCCCAAAGAGGAAGTTTATTCTCATTCGGCTTAGTACAAGTTTTGTCGTAACACTATATAAAACCATAGAGATTAATCGAAGAATCAACAAAAACCGATTCATTCCGTTAATCAGTAGAATTAAATTAACCCGTAACAGGCTCTGGTTAAATTAACCGTGAGTTTTAATCCTCCGTTTACCGGACGCCGTATAATCCACATATTGGAAGCGATTAAAGCGAGCGGATTGCTCGCAATTGTCGCATTTTGAGTAGCGATTTGCTGATTATTTTAAATTTTAACAGTTGAAGAGTTAATAATAGTTGAATAATAACTTTAAATATGTTTTGAACTTTCCATTGTGAAGGTTCTAGAAATAAATAACATTCAAATTCAAAACGTTCACTTTAATTTAAATACATAGATAAATATATTTATTAATCAGAACTAATAGTCCGAGATCCCAGAGCTCCCAGACGTCACCTCTTTTCTGATGAATGAAATGTGGACGATTGAGTGGAGTTAGTAACTACTAAGAACACATGCTTACTCGCTAACTTGCTTAGACGGCCAATTTTGAGATATGGGTCAATGAAGGTATTATGTGAGGATTGTCCACAAATATTTATTTATTTGTTTCTGGAGCAAAGGTTGGCCATTGCTATCCAACGCGGGAACCCAGCGAGCATCATGGGCACCTTTGCGCCGGGAACGGTTTGGAGTGGGTTATTTGGGGAGTAGTTTTTAGTTAAGAATTTACATGTTGTTAATTTTGACGTTGTAGGTCCTTATAGAGTAAGATCCCAGAGCTCCCAGACGTCACCTATTTTCTGATGAATGAAATGTGGACGATTGAGTAGAGTTAGTAAGTACTAAGAACACATGCTTACTCGCTAACTTGCTTAGACGGCCAATTTTGAGATATGGGGTAATAAAGGTGCATACAAACATTACTTACTTCACGTATTTTCTTTTAAGTGATTTACACGTATGTTGTAGGCAATATCCTTAAAAACAAGGTTCCAATACTCCCAGACACTTTCCGTCAGCCGTTTTGCTTAACAACTCCGAAATAATATTTTAACTTTAATTAAATTCTCATGCTCCATTTGTAATATGTACGTCAGACAACTATTTTGTTGCTTTTTACAATAAGATAGACCAATCTAAGGGGGCAATCATCCCCTAAACTCAATTTTCCCTATTTTTCAATTGGGATTGGGATTCAAGGGGTTGTGTGTGAAATAAATCAATAAATATTGGTGAACAATTCACACACAACACCACCTGACCTTTGGCTTTGCAGGCAAACATACTACCCACTAAGCCACGAGACCAATCGATTTCCAAATATCCACCAATATTTAGTTAATATTTTTTTATTTGTATTAGGAAGATATTTTACACAATCCGCTCTGCAAGTACCCACTACTGCTTTGCCAGTTATTCTATGAGCAATCAGTAAAGCACAAACGTTACTGAGTTCCAATTTGAAGGGAAATGATCAATGAGAAAGAGATCAATGATCTTATAACTCTAGGAGACAAGCGCAGCACAGTGCAATATTTTTATTCAGTGTGACGAAAAGATGTCTTATGAAAATCTCTTTTCATTTTAGTGACACATTTGGCACACGTCTAGGGTTGCAATAAGTATTTCCTCTCACGTTGAACGTGTTGAAATTATCACGGTTTGTGGAGGGGTGTGCATTTTTCCAATGGTTGGTCTCTGTCTACCGGTTGCTCGTCATTTGTTTATCCATGCAATGTTATATTCTCTCGCGTCTGTCAGCCAGTCGCTCTACAATAAGCCATGTAAAGGCCGATTTACATCAGACGAGCGAATGCTCATTCTATCCCCACTGTATCAAATTCATTTGGTGTAAACAAACGTAGAACATTCTTTCGTTGTTTTGTTTGCGTTCGCAAAGATTCTATGGAATATCTAAAGGCCGATTTAAACTAAACTAACATAGAGCTAGAGCTGGAACAAGAGCATTCTTTCTTGATCTTTTAGTGTAAACGAAAGATCGTTCTTAGCGTTTTCCATTTCATTATATATTCCATAGAATCTTTGCGAACGCAAATAAAACAACGAAAGAATGCTCTACGTTTGTTTACACCAAATGAATTTGGTACAGTGGGGATAGAATGAGCATTCGCTCGTCTGATGTAAATCGGCCTTAATATGGAAAACGCTAAGAACGATCTTTCGTTTATACTAATAGATCGAGAAAGAATGCTCTTGTTCCAGCTCTAGTTCTATGTTCGTTCAGTTTAAATCGGCCTTTAGTCGAAATAGTCGTCATATTCCCTGAGTAAGCACAATAAAACTTTTCATATAAAGCGGGCATCTATTTTTACAATCATCACACGTTTTTATTTGACTCTGGACAGAATTACATCAAGCTCTTGAATGGGTGTCGTAAAATTCGCACCAATTTGGATTCCCTGGGGTCCGGCGTCGCGTCGCTGGCTCCGGAGCAGAGGCACGCCGGGTAATAGAACGTTGTTGTATAATAAGACGGTAAAGCGAGTGTTTTACGCGGCTGGCGAGACGCGCCGCTGTTTTCACGTTTTTTTTATCGCCGCGTCTGATGAGAGTAGATGTCGATGGGCACTTCGCTCGAATCTGTTCCTTGTTTGCTGTTGTCTATCGCTTGATACTTTAGATTTAGCTCCAGATTTTGATGGAACTATACGTAATTTGGTAATCTTTCGTTGTAGAGAATTTATGGTTGTACCAGTGAAAATGTTTGTTGATCAATCACATCGGAACGGAAAAGAGGATGATGAAATTTCGAGCACAGTTCGTTTATGCTTTATAGTGTTATTCTAGAAACACACATAATATGTTACTTTTAATCGCGGAAAAATAACGGGAACGCGAACTGCGCGGTTTAAACCGCGGTCAAAACAGTAGCACACGCGGTTTTAACCGCGCAGTTCGCGTTCCCGTTATTTTTCCGCGATTAAAAGTAACATATTATGTGCTTTTCTAGAATAACACTATAAAGCATAATCGAACTGTGTTCGAAATTTCATCATTTCCGTTCCGATGTGATTTATCAACAAACATTTTCACTTTTATAATATCAGTCATGTTTTAGATACTAGTGCTCTAAAAAAATAATAGTAGGTAAGTAAGTACTGGGAGAACTCATGACGGTCACAAATTTCCAACACTAGATTTCTGTTATATTTAGCGGGACGCTAAATAATGAAAATACTATTTACATTGTTCATTTATACGTCTTTCGAATACATTAAGTGTTGAGAAGAAGAAAGCTTATATGTACCAACCGAGTCACAAAATCCAACCATCAAAACATCAACCAAAATATCACCTTTCATTCGCCAATTAGGGGGTTTACTCTCGGCAGGTCGACCGAAAGACGTTAATCCGAAAAGCCTGAAACAATTAATGGCAATCGCTCGGCTGAGGAGCCTAGCTGAGGAGGCTGAATAATGGCATCACACGGATGAGGGCGCCGGCGCACCCGGCCGCTCCCACGGACCTTCCTGCTTTACTTCTTTGAATAAATGCTTCTGCAAATCATTCGGATGTCAATTTTAAGAGATAAAGCCTTATCATACCTGGTTAAATCTAGTCGCTACTGAACTCCGTGAAATGTAAGAGCATTCAGGAAGTTAGCATACTAAATTCAGAAGCGCGGATTGCTTTCTTTTAACTTGCATCTAAACATGCTTCTGAATTCAGTCGACTAACCTTACTTCCAAATCTGTTTCTGAATTCAGTCACTAAACTTAGCCACGTGTAATAAGCCATTTAGATGGATGGATAGATAGAATAACTCTTCATTACATCGATACTTTATTTAAAAATAAACAAACACAAAACAAAACCAAATAAAGTAGCAGTTGGCGACCTTATCACTAAAAGCGATCTCTACCAGGTAACCGTAGGATGGAATGAGAGATTTGAGAATAAGGAAGAGGGAAAGTACAAAAAAATAATGGTTGTTACTTTTATTACGTATGATATGTACTTATTATGATATTAATAACACAAAAACAATAAATTAACAACAATAAATTAAAGACACAAAAAAATGAAACAAGTGCAACAAACCGTATAGCTAACAATACTAGGTCACTCTTTATGGCTCCAACTGTACCAAAAGATATAAAAGCTATAATTATGTCTCTTAAAAATACAGGTAGTACAGGCTATGATGGCGTATCAACAAAAATACTTAAGCATGTGTCAGACTCTGTATCTTATGTACTGAGTCATATTGTCAATTTATGCATTTCTAAAGGAGTATTTCCTGAGCAGTTGAAGAAGACTATTATAAAGCCTATCTTCAAAAAAAATGATAAAGAGAACGTTAATTGCTATAGACCTATAGCTCTTATACCAGTCCTATCTAAAGTGTTTGAGAAAGTTATTTACAATAGCGTGTATAATTTTTTCGAACACAACAATCTGTTTTCCAAAGAGCAAATAGGGTTTCGTAGGAAAAAAACAATTAATCAAGCCATCTTTAAGTTTTTGGACACTGTTACAAAAAGCCTTGACAAAAAAGTACCTGCCTGTGCCTTATATATGGATTTAACTAAGGCCTTCGATTTTGTTGATCATAAATTGCTATTGGACAAATTGGAAAAATATGGTATCAGAGGTAACATCCACAAGCTTATTGAGTCATATTTGACTGGCCGGTACCAATGTACACAAATAAATAGGATCTGTTTGAGATTAAAAAAAGAAATTACTTATTGTTCTGAATATAAACAAGTAAAGCTTGGCGTGCCTCAAGGAAGCGTATTGGGTCCGCTCTTGTTTATAATATATATAAATGACCTTCCACTTGTTACAGACCAACCAATGGTTCTTTTTGCGGACGATAGTACCATTTTGTTTACTGGAAATAATAGTGTGGACATGGCAAATAAAATTGAGGTTGAACTTAATAAAACAATAAAATGGTTGACATTAAATAATCTGCATATAAATTTGACTAAAACACATATAATGACATTTCGAAATAAAATTAATACATTGGGGAAATTAGACATATCTCACTCAGGACATACAATTGAAAATACTGACATTACAAAGTTTTTAGGCCTCAACATTGATTGTCAGCTGAAATGGAAGGAGCATGTGGATAGTGTAGTGAATGCACTGAATCGGCATTCATACGGCCTTTACATGCTTTCCAAATCTGTAAACAAAGCAGCACTACTAACGGCCTATAATGGATATGTTTCGTCGACACTCAGGTACGGCATAATATTCTGGGGAAATAGCACAAAAAAAGAATCAGCTTTCAAAGCACAAAAAAAATGTGTCCGGGCTATATGCACGCTTAAGCAAACCGATAGCTGTAGATCACATTTTCAAAATTTACAAATATTAACGCTTCCATGTATGTACATTTATGAATGTGCGGTGTTTGTGCGCAGTAATTTAAATCTGTATTCTAATGTTCTAAGTAAAAGGAACAAACATAAAGTAAATATTCCAACAAACCAAACTACCCTGCTTAACAGTAGTGTTGTTTGTATGGCTCCTATTGTCTATAATCATCTACCTAAGTATTTGCTTGACATAGATGTAGAACACGCTTTCAAAAACAAGCTTAAATATTATCTCGTGAAGAAGGCTTACTACAGTGTGGAAGAGTACCTAAATGATAAATCTTGTATACTTATGACTTGACATGAAATGGTTATACGTATTTACACATATTGACATGTTATCACTAAACATTACTTTTATAAAAAAACAATTTAGAATTCTGACATACAAAATATAATGTGAATTTTGACATTAATTTAAAAACACCTTGACAAATATGCCTATTTTTATTGTATAATATTTACTTCAAATAATTTCAAGTTCTTGTATGCAAATTAATGTATTTAGTGTTTTTGCATGCCGAAAGGCAGAATGTGGAGCTCTTTTTTTCTGTATCCTATCACCTGTAAAACACCCATATGCGCAAATAAAGAAATTTTTATTTTTTATTTTTTTTTAAAAACCTCAATACCAAATAATATATTGACACACTTACATACCAATAAGTAGGGTCCAAATCGCAGTCACCGAGAGGTACTTATATCTCTTTGCTCTGTAATTTCTATGGAAACATTACCTTTTAAACCGGAGTATAGTAATGTATGCGGTATTTACCCAGATAGATTAAGCAAAGAATCCTACCACTACTGAAACCTAAACCTATTAAACTACACACTCTAACTAGATCTCTGTCTTCTCACAATTACTAAGAAAGTGTTCCATCAAAGAAGCGTCGTTTGTCAAGCCGGAAGTTAAGCTATTAACTTACCGTCCTATCAGCGTCAACTTAAACTTATAACTTAACTCTTAACTAGGTGACTTAATCGTTATTGATGTGCTCTTGATGACGTGTATTAATTGCTTGTTATTTAGTAATTATCTTGAGGAAATATCAAGTTAAAATTCGTGTATTAAATTGAGTTGTTTTTAACTATTACAGGACAACACTTGACCGCAATCCCGCAAGTTAAATGACGATACGGTCTACAATGAAACGTGGTTGGTTACCTAAAAGAAATCGTTTCACTCTCGATTTGAAAACGCCAAGATTGTAACCATCTTGAATTTTAATTGTAGCATGATATCGTATTATTACATCTTTAAACTATTTTTCCGACGCTACGCTGCGGTGCCCCTACATAAAAGCACATAGGTGACGCGAACCCAAAAGATTTTACCCAACTAAAAAGAGTGTTCAACGCGGCTGGAAAACATTTTACATGAAGTAAAATTAGCAGTAATAGGGACTGCCCTAAGAAGGGAAAACTTATAACTTAGAAATTTCAAACAGCGCTTTTGTTGCACAATACGGCTCCTGTATAGCTAGAGATATACCTCTATTACGCGTTTCGCTGAGACGATTCCAAGATTTCACCATTCTAGAAAGCACCTAACGCGTACGTCCCGCTCCGCAACTCTGACGCCGCTCAAACACTACGCTGCCGAACCGCTACATTAGCATGTTAGGTAGTAACGCGAATCTATAAGATTTTCACCTACTATAAAGTGCTCAACGGGTAAAGACGTTACTACTTGAATATTTTCGATACTTCACAGCTACCAAACAAAAAACCACAACAATATCTGAATAAAACGCAGCACAACTATCGCACCTTACTGTAGATATCCCTCCATTATGCACTGCTCCCCCACGTATCACAATCCGAAGAGGTTCCCACATTAATATGAACGAAACCGATATAAAATTAAGTCAACAAGTTCCTTCCAAAAATTATTCATAGAAAATCCCCCGAGGTGAGAAGGAGGGGGCGAAGGGCAAGGGGGAAAAAAGGGAAAATGTTGGATAAGTTCGTTCATGAATTGGAAATGTAATTTTAGCACGTGGACTTCCAATTGTTTCGGCAGCCATTGTAGCTGTAATCGGCGCATTGACGGACGGCTGCTGAAGAACTAACCGTGGTTTTTTGTGGAGGTTAAAAGTTGTGTTGTTTTTTCGGAGCGAGATTTTTTCTATCGGATTCCTTGTGACTCCAAAAGCATGACCGCTTCGGGGATTCCAAAGACTCATGCAGAGGTTTGACATCCATTACGTAATTAAGATATCTAATTGTGCTTAGTGTACCTAAATTAGGACGTTATGGAATGTAGGGTAGTTCTTTTTGCAAATCAATAAAGACACTGCTGGGTTTAAAAAAACTGTCTAACACATTACTTGAGTGGGTATTCCCTGATTGATATTATGGATGTCTTCAAATCTGGAGTAAATCGGGTTCTTATAGGTTTTTTTTTATAGTATAGAGTGACGAGACGAACAGGACATGTGCCTGATGGTAAGCAACACCCCTGCCACATAACAGCACAGTGAGACGCAGCTATTGGAACACGAAGAGTCCAAATCATTACCTAGCACTGCACTGCGCTCGTCACCCAGAGATCTAAGATGTTATATCTCTAAGCACTGTAATTTCTCTGGAAACATTGCCCTTCAAACCGGAACACAGTAATGTTTGCACTCTACTGCTTGACGGTACAATAACTGGCAAAGGTATGGTACTTCCCCAGGTGGACTCTGCTAAGCGTCCTACCACTACAAAAGCCATATTGTAGCTTAACCTCAGGCGAGATGGTGGTCAAGTGCCAGCCTATTATAGTCCCGTATTTTCGCGTACAGGACTTTAAAAGCTATAACAAAGACATGTTACACAGTTTGTGCTGGTTTATAGGTACTAATGTACTACACAACCATGACAGCCTAAAACATAGTAACATTCGGTAGGTATAAGCTGCGGATTTCAGCCGAACATTTGAAGTCTTCAATATGGTGCACTAAATGGCATCGAAATATTGGGGACTCGGTCTGCCATATTTATAATAAAATACTATTAATTATTTATTTATTTATTATGAGCCCGATATGAAGTAACTATTTTCTGATCTGTGCCGATATGTCCCAATGTTGAGCAAAGGCCTCCCTACCCTCTTTAATATCAGCAAAATTTGGACGACATAGCTAGACTAGATATATATCATAAAATAATTGAAATAAATAAATATTGGTGGACATAAAATTTTACACACAACAATAGGGTACCGGACTGGGTCAAAAATACACCATCCTAATTAGTCCGTCAGCTAGATCATGGAAAAATGTTGGACATGTATTTTTTGTTTTTTCAAAACATTAAAAATCGTCAAAGATATAGACCATCAAACTTCGAGAGTGGGGGGTCGCGACGTCACTCGTGAGTAAAAATCGTACTCACAAGTGACGTCACACAAAACTTCGAAGCGCTGTATCTTCGTATTTTTTTGTTTGTGAAACTAAAGAAAAAATACGTGTAAGAAAACTCCATTATTCGTTCTACTTATATGGTCATTTTTGATACTTAGGTACATAGGTACAATAATGATGTATGAACAATGCTATAAATTATTACTGCCGACCATCTTTCGGCTCTGGTCAGGAAATGAGAATTGAATCTAGTATGCCAACCACCAGACTATTTATTATTTCGCAGGTTGGTACACTGTAAAATAACTGCTTGTAGGATGATAGTTAAAAGAGACAATTAGTTGGTAGATTGGCACTACAGGAATTCAACACAAGAGTTACCAGGTATAATAATGTGAAATAATAAAATACGACTAAACTACGAATCAAAACTAAAAATCATGACACACGTGTACAATATTTTTTGCCAATCTAACTAACGGGCTACTTAGTTTTTTTGAGGATTGTACCCTATTAACAGTACCACTTTATTCTTTCATCCTACTAACACTACAAATATCGTACTCAGAAGTCAGGCATTTTAATAATTGTATACAGTTTTCAAATATCTAAAGTTTAACTAATGGCTCATTTGTTGAACATTGTTTCAGAATATAAAAATTGTTTATCAAATCTTTTCCTAAACCCAAAATAAACATGTTGGCTGCCAATTTGTAGACGCAGGTATGTGATCTCAAGAGGCCTCGCCGTCCGGTCGCGTAATAGGGATATGGCAAGTTTACCCTGCAACCTCGGGAGCTCGCTTATTTACTGGTAACATTTAATGGCCAGTCTTGAAAAGTGCCTCTTCTGAATATATTTTAATGTTGATACGTCTGAGTCTGAGAGGAGTCTGACTCCTAAAGTGTGTAGAGTCTAGAGCAACTACCTTCTGAATAAATTGTCGTTTGGAAATTTAGTTTCTGAAATAATACGTGCTTTTATTTAACTATTATAGGTTTACACTTGACCGTCATCCTGCCTGACTTTAAGCGACTATGCGATCTACGATAGAGCGCACTTACCTAAAAAAAAACGATTCACATTTTCATATCATATTTTCAATCTATTTGAAAATTCCAAGATTGTGACCATCGGGAAAATCCCACTGAGGCAACGCATTCCAGAGCCTAGACGTTCTTATCACAAATGTCAAAACTTTGCTAGCTTTGTTTAAATCTAACATTGAAGCTGTGGAATGTGTTGCTAGGTTTATCTCAACGGTAACAATTTTGGTGTCTTCAATTTGAGGGTGAACTTCTATGTAGGAATGTAAGCACGATATGATTTACGATGGAGATCGTAGGCTGCATCGTCGCTTAATACCAAGAGTGACGTCAGTTGAGTGCCTATCATTGTTGATGATTTATTTTTTCCGAAAAAAAAAACTACTTTAATTTAAAATTAAGACACTCGACTTTTTTTTAAGTAGCTATGACGAAGTCGTCGATATAAATGTAAGCAAATTTTAGTATTTTGTTGACACATCCGCCTCACGGATTTCGATAACACTACCTTTAAAGTATTTCCACCCATCAAAAAAAATCATCAAACTCGATTCATAATTTGTGGAGTTTTCGCGTCACATACTCATACATTCAATAAAAAAACCATTCAACCAAATTGAGAACCTCCTACATTTTTGAAGTGGGTTAAAATATGATTGACTAGCAGCGCCCCGCGGTGTTACCCGCGAAATTCCCGTTCCCGTTGTTCCCGTTGTTTTCCGGGATAAAAAGTAGCCTATGTGTTCTTCCAAACTATAATCTATCTGTGTTCCAAATTTCAGCCCGATCCGTGCATACGTTAGAACGTGATTGAGCAACAAACATCCATACATTCACATTTATAATATTAGTGGGATGTAAAATAATCCTCATCGATGTCGATTTGTATTAGACTTTGCTCAAACATTTTATAGCTTGACTCGTAAAAATTCAAGTTTTTGTGAAATTGTTTTATGAAGTTCAGTTTTTTGATTATTCACGAAAGTCTACCAAACATAATAAATATGTCAAGAGAGTTGACTATTAAAAGAAATAATATTTTCATTCTTCCGAGCCTCCGAGCATCCCCTGAGATCAGAGAAGGATCGCCGTGGACACTCAGCGGAGGAACTGCTTACCTACTTTACTAGTCGTTGGTACACACTAAATATACTATTAATCTTATTAATATTATAAATGTCAATGTTTAGATGTTTGTTGCTCAATCATGTCGTTACGTCTGAACGGGTCTGGTTGAAATTTGGAACACGTCTGGAATTTTTATTCCGATTTATTTATTTTGATTAAAACCTCGAGACGGTACGGTGTACTTGTGATACTGTTTACTACTTAATCTAGAAAAATCCTTCGTAAGCATTTAGTCTACATTAGTCGAAAACTACATAGCTACACATACAAATAATAATTTTAAAACGACTTTTTTTAAACATTATTTTGAGATAATCGAGCTATATTCAACCCGATCTGACCCGAACTGGTGATCACCAGTAGTACCTAAGTGTGTTCAGCCTGTTGACGGGATTAGTACGCAAAAATTTCAGTGTTTTAAAGTGGTCGAATCAGTCAAATAAACATTTTGGTAACTCATTACATCTACAAAGTCCAAGGCCAAACTTGCTGCCAAAAAACTAGGTGTCCTCTCAAAGGTGCGAAGGTACTTCAAGTCTGAACAGTTGCTTACATTATATCAAGCACAGATTCGCTCCTTTGGGATGGATCGGCTAAGTATCAGCTGGAGGCTCTGGAATCGATGACGTGCCAAAAGGCTCATAGGTAACGACACTCTTGTGCGAAAAAGACTTCAAAGTCTTGAACATCGCCGAAAAATTGCTAGCCTATCGGTTTTTTATCGGATACACTTCGGAGAGTGTGCGACTGATTTGCATGATCTGATACCACCTTGTCCTTTTTTCTATCGGAATGCTCGTAGCTCGAAAAAGCGACATCGTTTCATGGTTGATGTTCCAAAGACACGAACGAAGAGATTTGACTCTACTTTTGTGATAAGAACGTCTAGGCTGTGGAATACGTTGCCTGAGTGGGTTTTCCCCGATGGTTACAATCTTTGTGTCTTCAAATCGAGAGTGAATCGGTTATTTCTAGGTAAACACGTTCCATCGTAGACCGCATCGTCGCTTAACATCAGGCGAGATGGCGGTCAAGTGTAAACCTATAGAAGTTAAAAAAAAAAAAAAAAAAAAAAAACAAAGAGCTCAGAATGACTTTGAAAATGAGATGATGTCTCAACACTAAACCGATCTTTGTAACTGCTTCCTAGATTTACTTGATTAGTTATTACTATTTGTCGTTCTGTGATAACGACAGTCATTTGAAAAAAAACCCTAATTTTTGAAAGTTTATTTTATTTGTGGCTCGCAGTGTACCAGCTAACCGTTCTAGACGTGTGCTCTTGATTCTAGGTAACGGTCTAAGGTCATAGCTCACTACACAGACCCGACAGCGAATCCATATTATGTTCGTGGAAAAAAGCTCCTATGCTAAGTTTGTCAGGGGAAGCATGAAACTATTGTCAGTTTTACATTAACGTACACAATACACATTGACAATATTATTGTGTTTTGCTGTGAGTAAGATATGTTATTTAGAAATAAATAATCTACTCAAAAATAATATCTTAAATAAATTATAATTAAGTAAGAGTTTTGCTTATCTCCTCACCACACCTCACACTGTTCAACGTTACAGTTCTCCAATTTTTTATTTGTAATTTTTTACTGATTTCAATTTTACTTATCTATAATGTAGTAGGTGCCACCATGATACATATATTATGATATTAGAAAACGTTTAAAATTACTGAGATCTTCTTTCGTCGTGAAGACATTGTACAACATAAAATGTAAACCTAGTGCTTCATTACATGAAAATAAAATTTGTTATTTACAAAATATACCATTCTGGTTTACTCTATCAATCTACCCTATGGGTTTATTTTACTTTTTAAGACGGCAAAAAAATTAATAACTACTAGCTTAGACGTACGTTTGAATTAAATTCTTGAAAAATATTAATGTACCAGCGTTGCCCCTCGGTTGTACCCGTATAGTTATTTGCTTTCTCGTTATTTTCCTTGAATAAAAAGTAACCTACGTATGCTTCCCGAGTATAATCTGTGTTCCAATTCGGAACGAATATTTTAATACACAATATTTAATTTTTTATTCCCTTTTTAAATAAAATTGAGATCACGTGAACTAACGTAAGAACCCGAAGTTGTGAATTGTCTTGCTTTAAGAACTTTTCCATTATTATATCATAAACAATTTTGTGGATTTATTAGTAACTGCGGTTTTATTTGGAAGTATGTATATTGTTCTGTTTAATTTTTGTTCTTGGAGTTAGAAAGATGAAAAAATGTTAAGCAAAAGCAATAATACTGCACTGAAATGTTCTTGTTCATTCGATGTTAAGTTAACATAATGCTACATGACCATAATTCTATTTTTAATTAAAGTTCAAGTTACCGTGAAAAAGTTCCGCCAATGCAAATGAGAGTCCCGGAGGAGAGGCAAGACCTGGAATATCCTCTAACTAAATACCTAATATTGGATCCGAACAATTTTCTTTCCCGATTGCCGTCTTTTATTAGGTTGGGAGAAGATTGGACGTTCTGTTGAGAAAGTGACGTAATTTTGAATGTAAATGGGTAGTGTAATGCTACATTGCAAGACTACCTATTCTACCAAGGGTATTCTGACAAGTATTGCTTTGACGGTATACTGTAAGATGAAATTAGGATAATTTAAAGTACCTACGTTGAAGAGTAAGTTTGTACTAGCGCCTTTTAAAAGAAAAAATTACGTTGCGTGCGTTGCTGATAGCTTTATGTCAGGCGCTTCCTCACTATTTATTTTATATGCTGGTATAAGCCGTTTTACGAAACTTTTGCGCAAACCACAATCTATCAAAATTCTGAGTAACATCAAATTAGTATAAACCTGTTCGATAATTCTGACGACAAAATAGTTCAAGGAGTTAAAAATGTGCTTAAAGTATACTAAAGTAAGTATATTAAAGTATTTTGGAATACGACGGTAGGTAGGTATAATACATTTGTAACCTTTCTAGTTGGTTGTGTTTAAAGAGAGAGAGAGATTATCCAAGCTAGCTCCGGTTAACATGAGTAGAAGTAAAATTAAGAGTTTGAATAGAAACCACAAGTTTAACTAATTAGATTTTATTATCGTATATAAATTTACAGTTACCACCTGAGGGGTGGCCTAAATGTAGTAGTAGTCCTGGGGGAGTATAAGTTAAATTTAAAGAGAGGGTCGGGGTCGTTTGCAAATCGAGAGAATTATATTGCTATTCTGGTGGGACACACTGGCCTGTGTAAGCCGCGGAGAGTCAGGTCGCAGTCCTTCTGGGGGGGGGGTTCAGTGGTGTCAGCTGGACATGGCGATGGTGCTCCTGTGTCCTACACGGGGGTAGCTCCTCTGTCTTTCAAGCAGTGAGTGGTGGACTGCTACCTCAAGAGTTGTAGATCCCTTGGTATATCAGCCGGCCATAAGAGTTGGCCGTTAGGGTCTCAGCCCGGTGATGGAACCCTGGAATTGGTCGAAGGTGACCATTAGAATGTTGCCCCCAATATGAAGATGACTGCGACATCCACGGCTTGCTTCGTCGAAGCAGAACAGAACCCAAAATGATGGACCGCTCATGATGGATTATGATGAGGCAGTCATCTTTACATTTTGTTGTACCTGAGCAAATTACAATTGCATAAAGAAAGCATAAATATGAGAAATAGGAGGAAAGTTTATAACGGTCGAAGGAAAATTAACCGTCATTTACTTTTTTAGTTACAGGTAGGTCATTGACCTTCAATTCTGACTTCTCGAATTCGCCGGCCGTTGACCTCGGTTTTCGATTGTCACAAGATAATTGCTGAATCCAAACGAATATAGTTCTGTCGCGGAGACTCCCGTAAATCATCGGCTGACAAATTCGATAAGCTTAAAACTAACACAATTCATACACCATATGTTTCACACAATTATACACGAAATATTAATAGCGATGCAACAGCGATATATAATGTAAATTGGAACACTTACCCTATGGGGTTCGTTTCTAGTAAGGTTGACTACATTTTATCACAATTAACAGTAGCGTAGTTTATTTTAATGTTTTTAAAACAGAATTACTTCGAATGGCGTCTGCCGGGAATGCGTTCCTTTTTTATAACTTTATGTCACCTATTGTCGTCTCACGCTATTGGATGGTTTGAATTTGTCGCGTCCCGATTGGTCCGCGACAGCGTTCCGTTTTACTATCTACGGCCGTTTTACGATTTAAAGGTTTCCTAAGACGGCAAGTCTATTTTTAATGATTTTAAGGGAACGGTGGAATTGACCACCGTTACATACCCCCCTTTTTAGGTCAGGATTTTTCCTAAGGAAAATCCGGAGAAAAGTTTCTTGAACTTTTCGGCTGTCTAGAGAGTGTAACATTCTGTGTTCCTGGTATCTGTAGAGTGTTGTAAGGACAATCATTAGCTGGGCTTTGACCTTTAGGGTCAGCTGTAGTTGTAGACTCAGGATTTTAGAGATAGTCATGCTATCTAGGTTTAACATCGGGTATCAAACACTTTTAGAGGTTTGAGTGACCTTGGATGTTAAAAGTTTGTGAATTACGCCGTTAGTGAGCGTATTCACTTTAAGAGTTTGTTAATGTGATCGGTGCTCCCCTTACCGACTTTCCGGGCACATAACAAGTTAGAGAAGGTGACACTATCTAGGTCTAACATCAGGCATTCAACACGTTACAGGGTAGACTGTAACTGAATGTTGTTAGTATGTGAATCCCGCCGTTAGTGAGCGGTATTCACTTACACCTAATAGTGTCAGAGTTAGAGATAGCCATGCTATCTAGGCTTAACATCGGGCACCCGAACACTTTTAGAGGTTCGACTGACCCTGAATGTTAAAAGTATGTGAATCACGCCTTTAGAGTACGTATTCACTTAAAGAGTTTGTTAATGTGATCGGTGCTCCCCTTACCGACTTCCCGGGTACATAACAAGTTCATTTGCTAGGGCAAATGCGAATCCATGCTGTGACCGACACCACGCTCGTCGATTTTCCGAGCACTAGCATAGGATTTTTAGAGAAGGTGCTGTGACCGACTCCCACTCCACTCCACTCCACTCCACTCTCGTCGATTTTTCCTTGTAACTACGAGTCACATTCCAGCATAATGTTTTGTCCCCAACTTAGATGGAACATATTAAAAGTTATTTATTTTTAGATTATTTAGTATTGGATATTATTATTAGAGAGGTTGATGGAACAGCATCAATTAGTATAAACAGTATTTAATGATTATTGAAGCAGCATTATTTAGTCAGACTGCATCAATAAGTTTAGATAGTATTAATTAGTAGAACAGCATTATTTAGTTTAGACTGCATCAGCAAGTTTAGATAGTATTAATTAGTAATAGACAGCATTAATTTGTTTAGACTTTATTTTATTTAGTATAGACAGTATTATTTAGTTTTTTTAGGTAGAATTATTAGTTTTAGTCATCAATATTTAGTTTTAGGTAACATTATTATTTTCAGATAACATTATTAATTGTAAGTAGCATTATTAATTTTAGATAGCATTATTTAGTTTAGGTAGTATTATTTAGTCGAGTTATAGGTTTACTAAGTTCACCTATACTCCCACGAAGCTCAACTTCGTAAAGTAGTTCAGTTTGCGAGTACATTTTGTAGCTTAGGTATGTGTTCCAATTTAAGCTCAACAATAATTATCCAAGGTTGTCACAGTAATGACTCAAGATTGATTGCAGAAGCAATTCAATATAATTAAAAGTTAATGTGGGAATATCCGATAGGGAAATCACCATTCAGGTAGTTAAAAAAAAATTTTGTAAAAGAACCAAAGTGTTCTTACAACTTAAAAAAACTGTAAAAAATTTTATAAAATTAAAAGGATATATCACACATTCACTAGTACCTTGAAAGTATTAGGCTATTAATATGCAATATCACAATGCAGAAGTACTATTGGTTTAACAGCACTGGCAGTGGTGAGGTAGGTCACCCTAGAAAAAATATAAGTACCCTATAATAAGAAGTACCCGATGTGTGGTCATTAACTACTAACTTCCAGAAAAATGTATGAAAAAAATTTTTTTATAAAATTTGTTGTGGGTATAGTAAAGAATACAGGTAAGTAGTAGGAACTATCCACACACAGGTAATTTTACACACAAGAATTGCCTTAGATCTAGAAAATTATAGCCAACACCATAAAACCATCAAGAGCACACCTTAAAAAACAATATAAAACCGACTCGATTGCAAACTTTAGTAGTTGGGCGCCAATGTCACCTTGGTTCCCATGGCTGGATGGCCAAATTTAGTCTGGATATAGATCCACAAGTAGTAAGGGGTCGATTGCTAATCGGTAGATTCATATGGTTATCTAGGTGGGACACACTGGCCTGTGTAAGCCGCGGAGAGTCGGGTCGCAGTCCTTCTGGGGGGTTCAGTGGTGTCAGCTGGACATGGCGATGGTGCTCCTGTGTCCTACACGGGGGTAGCTCCTCTGTCTTTCAAGCAGTGAGTGGTGGACTGCTACCTCAAGAGTTGTAGATCCCTTGGTATATCAGCCGGCCATAAGAGTTGGCCGTTAGGGTCTCAGCCCGGTGATGGAACCCTGGAATTGGTCGAAGGTGACCATTAGAATGTTGCCCCCAATATGAAGATGACTGCGACATCCACGGCTTGCTTCGTCGAAGCAGAACAGAACCCAAAATGATGGACCGCTCATGATGGATTATGATGAGGCAGTCATCTTTACATTTTGTTGTACCTGAGCAAATTACAATTGCATAAAGAAAGCATAAATATGAGAAATAGCAGGAAAGTTTATAACGGTCGAAGGAAAATTAACCGTCATTTACTTTTTTAGTTACAGGTAGGTCATTGACCTTCAATTCTGACTTCTCGAATTCGCCGGCCGTTGACCTCGGTTTTCGATTGTCACAAGATAATTGCTGAATCCAAACGAATATCGTTCTGTCGCGGAGACTCCCGTAAATCATCGGCCAACAAATTCGATAAGCTTAAAACTAACACAATTCATACACCATATGTTTCACACAATTATACACGAAATATTAATAGCGATGCAACAGCGATATATAATGTAAATTGGAACACTTACCCTATGGGGTTCGTTTCTAGTAAGGTTGACTACATTTTATCACAATTAACAGTAGCGTAGTTTATTTTAATGTTTTTAAAACAGAATTACTTCGAATGGCGTCTGCCGGGAATGCGTTCCTTTTTTATAACTTTATGTCACCTATTGTCGTCTCACGCTATTGGATGGTTTGAATTTGTCGCGTCCCGATTGGTCCGCGACAGCGTTCCGTTTTACCATCTACGGCCGTTTTACGATTTAAAGGTTTCCTAAGACGGCAAGTCTATTTTTAATGATTTTAAGGGAACGGTGGAATGACCACCGTTACACATTTACTAACATATATTATCTACCTAATAGGTAATATCGTTTTAGTTTTAGTAGTACTAAAAATCTTTACAGAGTCCACCTGGGGAAGTACCATACCTTATTGCTATTACATCGCCAAGCAGTAATGTGTGAACAATGGATTGGTGTTTATTTCTGAGAGTCAAAATAACGCTGGCACTGTGGTCATCCTTAATCCAGTTGGGGTTGCTAAATCTCGCATTTGGATAAAATTTGTTCAAATCATGTTAGTTGTCAGGTAAGAGCCATTTATTATAATTATTTTAATACATTTCTTGCCTTGTTTGATAACTTTGTTTGTTATCTTTTTATTCGTCTATAATTATTCGTTCTTATTTTTCTACTACGCAATCTACTGCGCCAACAGAGTGGTTCAACACTCCACCCTATTTGTACTTACAACTGATTATTCTTTTTACCTTTATATCAATAAAAAATGTACTATTCCAGACCCTTCTAAGTCCTAACAGACCATTCATTGAAAGCCTATCCCTCGGTGGTCACTGCTTGAAAAACCCATCGACGAAATGAGCGTTGGATCAAAGCAGTCGGCCCTTTGACGGACGCCGCTTTCATGTTAGCATGTGTTATTTACTAATTAAACTGATATAAAAGGTAAAACTGATTGGTATTTGCTTTAAACTGATTTATTTGGTTTAGAGGTTTAGACTAGATCATTAAAAGGGAATAATTGTTAACATTCTTATGTCCCTGCTCATTGCTTTATAGCTATAATTGTGTTGGAAAAGACGAGGACTTAGGATATTTTTTGGTTTGTACGATCCCTAGGCTGGTTCAATGAAAATACTAAGGATATTGATTAAATGTAATTTATTGCTAATAATATTGATGGGATGCAAAGTGCTGATTTTGAGTGCTAATGAGTACGCGACGCGGTGGTCTATTACGAACTAATGATTGATTGCTTGATTTGTGTAGAGGTGCAAATATGATGACTTAACAATTAAAATGAGGTGAATGAGGTGAGTGTACGATGCATAGCTCGTACATGCTCCCACGGGCAAAGAAGAGGAATGATTATAACATTATGATGATTATTATTATGATACAGTATTAGGAAGTACTAGAAATTTGTCTTTCGAGAGTGAGGGGAAACGCTACGACTGATCTTTCGCGGAAATATGCACTGCACTACATCGTCCTTGATTTCAATTCTTTCACTGTCAATGTTTGTGTTAGGCGAAGAGAGCGTAGACGTCGTCGTTGTCGGTTGCTGACGGCGCACTCCAACAGGTGCAAGTGTCGTCCTCTGGGGTAGTGTTCTCGCTGGTGACGTCGTAGAAGTATCTGCTCGCTGTTTCCGAAATCTCCTCCAAACCATTATAGCACCTACTATGCTGACCGCACCCAGGATCAGGTAGATAAGGATGTAATGATGTACGTCATGGTAATTTATCTCGCTGATGTTGGGACTCTTTTCTTTCATTTGTTGAATGTCGTGTGCAATAGAGTCTAGGGCTTGACGACTGTTGTCGATAGTTTGGTTTATGGATTCCCACGGGATCGATATGTTTATAATGTCATTGATAGGATCCAAGTTTGGGTGGTAAATCATCGGCTTTATTTTTAAAATACTCTGATCGTTGCTATGAGCGAATATCGTGAACTTGTCATCTTTCAAGAAACAACCATAACCTATGCTAATAATTCCAGTGACGTTTAATTGTTCAATGGACATTTGATTCTCGCATACAATTCGTAGTTGGCATTTATCGCAGCAAAAGAATAGGTATTTATTCAAACTGTTTAGTTCATTCCATTCATTGTCACATGTTAGTGTGCTGAATCGACATTGTCCTGTGGTTGGGTCGATTTCACATAAGCTGTCTTCCGATTTCATATGAAATGATGGTTTTCTCAAATAGCAAAAGTATGTGTCTGTATTATGCTGACACGAACAGACGTCATTTTTTGAAATCTTTATATATGTATCCTTTGCTAAGTTGATAGCAATCAGTTCTGATACAGGAACTATTTTTATCATGTGAAGCTGGCTGCTTTTGATAGGTACGGGAATTATGTTGTAAATTTCATAGCTATCTCGACTTGTGAGTGGAACGGAAAGTTCAAAAATTAAGTACTCTTGTAGCATTCTTGTCTTTATATGTAGAAATTGATATATATTGCTGAAATCGTTGTGCGTGTTTTTGATAGGCAAAGATAGATCTTGAGATACTTGACTTGAGATAGTACTTAATTCATTTCTGAGTTGTTTTGGGGAAACCAAGTGGAAGTTAAATTTTCCATGATAGATATCTGTTACGGTGTTCAACAGGATTTCTTGAATATTTTTTAGATAATTCAACATGTTGCTTGCTGTTATCGTGCTTAAAGTAAATTCTCCGAGTTGTGCTAGTTGATTCACTTCTTTGTTTTGTGAATTAATTGCCTTTTCAATGTCTAAGGAATGACGATTTATTAATTTCCTCATTTTATCGATCTCTTGTTCTGATCTTTTAAGCAGGTTGTACTCGGCTTCTACTACCGAAGTCTGATTTCGCCATAAGTTAGCTAGGTGCTGTTCATTTTTATTTAACAAGGTAATGTCATTTTTATACTGTTCGGCGAAACGCGAGTCTAATACTCCGAACAGTGAGTTGGCAACGTAACCGACACCATCGATAAGCCCTCGCCTGTGTCTCGAGAGGCGCGTGTCCGAGTGCTGATTAAGCAACAGCTGGTTATAGTAATTTAATTCGGAGAAACTGTGACGTAGCTGCATGACACTGGATTCGCAATGTGTTTTTGCTTTAATTTGAGAGCACATGGTATCTAAACATTTTAAGTATTCCTCAAATGTTTTAACACCTTCCCAGTATGGATCCATGTTGTAGTATATAACAATCTTCCAGTTATCTCGTATTAATTGCATGTTGCTTATTTTATCGAAGTAGAGACCTTGTTTAGTTTTAAGTGAACTTATGTTGTACGCTGACTGTGATACATTTACTACTAAGCTCATGAAATATAAAAATGATATTGCGAAGGTGATGAAATTACTGAGTCGTTTTCTGACTGTCTTCTGTTGCTGTGGTTGCTGTACTTTATCGTTAAATACATTGCAATGATTGTATGTTGTTGATTCGGTATCTTCAACGTTTTTTGTTTCTATTGGTAAGAGCGATAATTTTACTACTGGTCGTTTTATAACACCGTTTTTTGTTTTTAATGATACGACTCTCACAAACTTATCAGCGCCGGGGTGTAATTCAATTACTCTTCCCATTGCCCATTTACCTGCTGGTAAGTTTGCGTCATTAATGGTAACTAAGTCGCCAATTTTTATATTGCAATTAGGTTTTCTCCATTTGCATCTTGAAGTGATCTGTGCTAAATATTCAGTACGCCATCTTTTCCATATGTCTTCAAATGTTTTTTGTACTAGGTACCACCTTGTTCTCATGTCGTGTTCTGTTTCTAACACATCTAAGGTTGGGCCGTTAGTTAAGAAGTGGGCAGGAGTGAGACAATCGAGGTCTTCGGGGTCTTCATTCAAAGGACAGAGAGGTCTCATGTTGAGACACGTTTCCAACTGAGCTAGAAGGGTCGACAACTCCTCGAATGTGAACTTTTGCTCTCCTATCACCTTTTTTGTGTGCTTTTTTAGACTACAGATGGCAGACTCCCAGAGCCCTCCTGCTGAAGGCCAGGAGGCCGCGTTAAAGTGCCAAGTGATTTCCATTTCTGTAATCTCATTCATAAACTGCTCATTGAATATTTCTGTTAATTCTTGGTATTCTTCTTTCAGTGCTCGATTTGCTCCAACAAAGTTAGTCCCATTGTCACTATAGATGTGACGGGGGGTGCCTCTTCTAGCGGACATTCTTTTAAGTGCTGCCAGGAATGATGAAGTTGATAAATCTGATACGACTTCTAAATGTACTGCCTTCGTTGACATACATATAAAAAGTGCTATGTAACCTTTTGATGATTTAATTCCTCGGCCTTTACTGCTTTTTAACATAATGAAACCGGTGAAATCGACGCCCGTGTGATAGAAGGGTCGGGCCGGGTTACATCTTGCGCTAGGTAAATCTCCCATGATCTGGTGCGGATGATGAGGCGTGTTTTTTACGCAGGTTACACATTGTCGTAGCCTCTTTTTAACAGCTCTATTTCCGCCCATTATCCAAAATTTCCGAGGTCCACCATGGAAGGTAAGTTGATGCGCGTGATCAATGACTAAGTCTGTAAGTCTACTAGAATGGGGTAGAATGATCGGATATTTCATTCTATCATTAATTTGAGCGTTACGCAACCTCCCCCCGACTCGGAGAATATTCATTTCGTCTAGGAAGGGGTTCAAACACAATAATTTGCTTTGGTTGTTTAAGTACTTTTTCTTACTTAATCTCGTCTTGAAATTCGATGCTTTGTGTAGCTTTAGTCATTAAAGTTTTTGCTCTATTTATTTCTGATAACATTAAGTAGCTAGGGCGTTTTGTTTTGTTATTTGAGACAAAACGAAGTATCCAAGCGATAACACGTGCTGCTCGGGAGTAATTGTTTGAATTATTTAATATTTGTAATATGATGCTTTCATTGTCTTTCTGTGCTACATGTACTAATTGATGTTTCAATTCTTTTTCCGTAGAATATTTTTGGATCTCTGGCGTTTCTTCGAATGCTGATAGCGAAGGTGGTCCACACCACCATAAATGATGTTCTCTTAGTTTCCCGATGGAAATTCCTCGGCTTGCGCAGTCCGCCGGGTTCTCTTCAGATTTTACGTAATGCCAGCATGTTGACAGCATTATTTTTTCAACTTGCTTCACTCGGTTTGACACGAAAGGTTTCCATTTGTCTGGATCTCCATTTAACCATCCTAGAGTCACCATGGAGTCTGACCAGCCATAAACCTTCAATTCGTATTCGGTGTAACATTGTTTTACTTTATCCATTAATTTTGCCAATAAAAGTGCTCCGCTAAGTTCTAATCTCGGAATAGAAATTGTTTTATTTAATGGTACCAGTCTTGTTTTTGAGACAACCATAGATACATTGTGATTAACAACTGCGTAGATTACGCAGGCAAATGCTTTGTTGGAACTATCACAATATCCATGGAGACTTATCACGCATTTTTCTGTGATTTTTAACCATCTTGGTATTTTAATAAATGCTATATTAGTGCTAATATCTATTTTACATTGTTCCCATTGTTTAATGATGTCATCGGGTAGTTTGTCATCCCATTTGGAGTTTGTGTTCCAAACTTGTTGAAATAGTAGTTTTAACTTAGTTATTGCAGGTGCTAACCAGCCAAGAGGATCGAAAAGTTTTGAAATATCTGATAAAAGTGCTCTTTTAGTGTTCTTATTTGAAAATTCAAACGATGACTGGAACATGAAATTGTCTTCTTTGGGACTCCAATATAGTCCTAAAGTCTTTGCTGTGTGATCGCATTTAAATGTAAATACTGGATCATCTGTATTTATGTTGCTAGTGATGCTGTTTAATATCTCAGGTTCATTTGACGACCATTTCCTCAGAATGAAACCGCCTGCCTGTAAAAGTGCTTGTAGTTCGACAACTGTTTTGGATGCTTCTTCAATACTATGTGACCCGTGAATCAGGTCGTCCATATAAAATGATTGTTCCACAATTTTTGATGAAACTGGATACATTTCTCTTTCATCTGCTGCTAACCGTTTCAATGTCATCATTGCTAAAAACGGAGCCGCTTTCATGCCGTATGTAACGGTCGTGAGTTGATAAGTTTGAAGTGGTTCGGTAGGTGAGTCTCTCCAAACGATTTTTTGTAAAGATTGGTCTTGTTCTTGTAGGTCTATGTTACGGAACATCTGCTGAATATCTGATTTGTATCCAAACTGATATTGTCGCCACCTTAAGATAAGTGACTGAATATCTTGCTGTAAATTTGGACCGGTGTACATTAAATCATTTAAACTTTTCCCGCTAGATGTTTTTGATGATGCATTAAAAACGACACGCAATTTAGTAGTTTCAGACTGCACTCGATGAACTCCGTGGTGAGGCAAATAACATTCCACGGGCGTCTGGTTGCGAGACTCGAGTTTCATGTGATTTAATTTCTTGTATTCATTCATAAAATCCTTATACATGCTTGATATATTTGATTGTGTACTAAGTTTTTTCTCTATGTTTCGAAACTGTGCGATTGCGATTGATTTTGAAGTGCCCAAATTTTGTTCAAATTTTTCTTTCAGTGGTAACCTCACGGAATATCTTCCACACGGTTGTCGTATTGTGGTGTCGTTGTAGAATTGTATGCAGTGCTGGTCTTCTGACGACATATTCGAGTGCTCTCCGAAGTTTGTCTCACTGACGTCTTCTATCTCCCAAAAGTGTTGTAGATCTTCAATGTTATTAATAACGACGTTACAGTGGAATGTCTTCATGCTTCCACATAGTAACCATCCGAGTTGGGTTTGCTGTGCTATAGGTTCCGATGTATCTTCACCTTTAAGTATACCTCCCATCATGATTAGAGAGTAAATATCTGCCCCGAACAGTATGTCTACGGGACTGCTTATGTTGAAATCTGGATCCGCTAAGTTGATATTTTTTATGTGTTCCCACGCCGGTTTTGCGAAGGTTTCATTTGGCAAATTTTTGATTAGATTTTTCATAATTAAAACTTCTGATGTAAAAGTGAAGTTGTTGTAAATGGAAGCGCAATTCAATGTCATTTGCCCTTTGCAGGTATTTGGTGTTTCTCCGACTCCAAAAATCATACCCTGACATTTATCTCTTTTTATTTTCAAAATTTGAGCTGCTTTCTCTGTTATTAAAGAGATCTGAGATCCCTGGTCTACAAGGGCCCGAAATCCATGTGTTGTACCATCGGCGGCAGTGATGTTTATTTTCGTTGTAGATAAAAGAATTTGTGCCGATGTCGCACGCGCTATCGTATTTGCGGTTTGTTGAGGGGTTCCATGTGCCACGGTGTTTACGCTCTGTTGTGGTGGCTCATTATGTGTGGAACTTATGTTCGTTCGAGAAGCGGTAGTTTTATTGAAGAATTGCCTATATTCATTCTTGTTAGTGCTGGCCTCGTGTAGGATAGTGTTGTGTTTTTGTCCACATGTCTGACATCTTTTTTCTGAAAAGCAGCTGCTGGAATCATGTTTGTGAAGACAATTCTTGCACAATTTTAAATCAGATACAGTTTTTAATTTTGTAGTATTTGGTAAATTTGCGAATTTTGTGCAATTAAACAACGCATGTCGTGACATTTTGCAATATGTGCAGTATAATGAACTCGCAGATTGAGCATTGGTTGCCGTTGTCAGCACTCTGGGTGCATTGACATGGTTATTGTAATTCGATTTATAATTATGAAATTTTCCACTGAATGATGTCGCAATAGGGCTATATTGCGAACTAGATTTTATGTTTGTCTCTTGTTGTTTGTTGCTTCGACGTAGTTTCTCGAATGGCGTGAATCGATTTTCTAGAAAGTTCATGAGCTCATCCAAGTTCGGTATTTCTTTCTTGTTTCTGATGGAATCGTTGTAGTCGGAAAGCGTTTCAGAGTCCAGTTTCTGAGCCAGTAAATGTGCTATTATAGGTTCCCAAGTTGTAACTCCTAGTTTTTTAATACCGTTAACGCTCTCCATTGTGACGTCATGAAGCTTCTTAAGTAGCGGTAGGGATCTATGCTGCAACGTTGGTAGAGTTAATATGCTATCTAAGTGGGAATTAAAAATGATATTGATGTTATTGTAGCGTCGGTGAAGTATCTCCCAGGCTACATCATAATTATCGTTGCCAATCTGTAGATGTTGAATTAGCCTCTCTGGCTCACCTTTTAACTTGCATTTTAGAAATTGCATTTTTTGAGCTTTGGTTAGAGCAGTGTTATTATGAATGGAATCACTGAATAAATTTTTAAATGAAAACCATTGGTGATAGTTTCCGTGAAATACAGGGATCTCCAAATGCGGTGTTATGTGTTCTTTATTTGCTGTCGACCACTTCTTTTCGTTAAGCTCGTCTTTCAGCTTTGTATATAGAATTTCGTGCTCGTTGAAAACTCGTTGGTATTCTCCGTCTTCCCCATTAAGTTCGCTGTCGATGTCGATGTGAAGTTTATCGACTGCTGACCAACGTGATTGTAGTGTTGCGATGGCTTCGTCAAGTTTCCACTTTGTTTCCAATTGTTGCTTGTTGATGTTTTCTATTGTTCTAGAAAGGGCTCTGAAAGATGCCGACTGCTTGCGGAGCATGTCGTCCAACTGGCTGTTAACGCCCCGTGATGCAGTAGATTGAATGCTGTCATCTCTGCCCGTCATGTTTCCATATCGGTGGCTGAAGCTGACACGCGGTTCTTTCGATATTGCGGGTCCACCTTCCATGGTTTTATATGCTGATTAGGCAACTGATGAGTAATATGTAGAGAAAAAATGGAAATCTCTTACTTGAAAGCCGATGATTGTGGGGTCAGTGGGATGCTTTGCTCGGTGCTGTGCTCGATGCTGTGCTCGGTGCTATGCTAAACTCGACGGCTCTGAGTCAACTTCTCAGGTTCGTCAATACAAATGTGCTTGAGGCGAGATCTCTTCAACTCCCTCCTGTGCTGTGCTGTGCTGCTTGTAGCGAGCCAATGGACTCGCTGATGCTATGCTCGGTGCAGGATGTTTCCCAAAAACCGTTGTTTGGAGTGTACTCCACAATGCTAATTCTCCGGAAAACAGAACGTGGCACTACCCGTATCACTAAGTGCCGACGACACTAAATTAGGTCACACGCGTAATGGTTAATCCCGTCTTTCCGGATAGACTCGAAGGACCATGTACGATCCCTAGGCTGGTTCAATGAAAATACTAAGGATATTGATTAAATGTAATTTATTGCTAATAATATTGATGGGATGCAAAGTGCTGATTTTGAGTGCTAATGAGTACGCGACGCGGTGGTCTATTACGAACTAATGATTGATTGCTTGATTTGTGTAGAGGTGCAAATATGATGACTTAACAATTAAAATGAGGTGAATGAGGTGAGTGTACGATGCATAGCTCGTACATGGTTTTAATTAGAAGAGTAACATACAAGCAGACCGCCAAAGTGATAGAAAATGGTAAACCGGTTATACCGAGAGCTGGCACCAAATTTTGGGTAGGTATTTGAGGCAAGCTGAAAGCTTGTCATATACGAGTACCTCTTCTATTATAGTTACAGGTTTCGCATGCCTCTGGCAATGTTAAGATTCCAACTAAATCAACAAAACTAAATGAAACAAAAAAAAACATTTTGTCTCAAACATAATATAGGTATATTTTTATAGAACAAAAAGAAAAAAAAACCTGTATAGATTCATTTTATTTTTGCCCCGCTTTTCACCAGCCAGGTCTGCAGCTCCGTGTTGGGGTACAATATAGAAGAGTTATGTTATAAGTTTTCATTTTGCCTCAAATACTTACCCAAAATTTGGAGCTTGCTCTGGGAATAGTTTATGGCTAATTGGAAAATTATAAATAATTATACGTCAACGAAACTTTAACTACCAGTCTTTCGATTGCCGATTTAAAACGATTTGATTTCATAATTAATTTTGCTGTCTTTAATTTCAAATGTTAAAAAAAGTTTATTTTTTACATTACACAGTGAGGGGACGAGCAGGACATTCTCTTGATGGTAAGTAACACGCCCGCCCCTATCATCACAGTGGTACGAAGTTATTTGAGCTTGAAGAGTCCAAATCGCCACCTGCACTGCGCTGGTAACCCAGAGATAAAAGATTATTGTCTTAGCCATGTGCTAGCTCTCAGAAATCTCGGAATATTTGTTGTTGCATAAAATATCGTTTCCGTTTTTCCAATACAAATTCAATTGACTCATATTTATAAAGTTAAAAATAAAAATTGGTATCTCTTGAGCCAGGTCAAAGATAAATCTAACAGATGGCAATAACTTCCCGTCGATGCCTAAACAAACTTACAAGTAAAATATTTGCCTAAATCATCAACACTTGGAGGCAGATGATAAGACTGTTATTGGTTCGGCACACAGCGACAATCACCGGCCGGACGGTACGCTGGACGTCGAGCTTACTGATCAAGGATATAGAAGTGACATTAGAAGTGGCATTACGGTGTGAATCAGTGGCCGGTAGTGAATTTGTTTATCTGCTCTGCTGCAATGAGTCGTATGTAAGTATATAGTAGGTTGGATAAACCCAGGACGAACAATTGAGTGATAAATAAGGATGTTTTAATTGTGTCTGGGTGTTTATAATTAATATAATGTGTGTCTGTGTAATGTGTAAATCACATCAGCTATTTGGCTTCCATTTTTTTACGCGTAGGAAATGAATTTACGTATATCATTCCGCCTAAAAGAGACGGTCGAGTTATATCCCACTCAACATCACGAGTGGTGCCAGACTAAAAGACCACGGGGTCTACCTTTGCCGCTATAGTGGGAACACGAGATCAGTTTCAATTACTTATTACAATTACTAATAAACTAATACTAATTAGCTTTGTGGTTTGATGATTGTCACTTTTCCTGATATTTTGGAAGCATTGCCATTCAAACCGTAATATAGTAGTGTTTGCACCTTACTACTTGGTGGCAATACAAAACTGTGGTACTTATCCAGTGGACTGTGGACTCTGCACGGAATCCTATGACTATGAAATATTTAACCAACAGTCAAAAAACAAAGATATGGTGAAATAACTAGTCTTCGACAGTTTTTATTTTTTATGGCTACTACTGGTTCAAGCATCTCCTCTAAATTTTTTTTGCTCTTCTGTACGAGTTCCAAATATTCTTTGACGGTAGGCTGTTCGGTCAACTATTTGCATTGGTAATTCATAATAACAATGTTATTGTGAGTTCGACAATCCCGTCGCCCTTTGATTAGGGCGTAGGTAATTCTATTTGCTTCGATTCCGAATGTCCGTTCTGAGTCGGTAATCTAATAATAACTTTTAGTTTGAGACTTTATTGCCTTGGCTTTGATTTGAATCGTTCAATTGAAAATAATAATTTTGTCAAAGTTAGTTTTAACTGTTATTGAAGATGATCAAGCCTTTTCCAGTGAATCATTGTGATGATCTTTAGACATTTTTTATCGGTCTATGGATGAAATGATTTTTTTTGCTCAACAACATAAAACAGTTCCTACAAATATGACTGTTTAAATGTCTTAATCAAGGTAGAAGTGCAATGGCACCCAAACTAGCAAAAACCTGTGAGATGACGTAACTACCAATTACCAATAAGTACCCTCCGTCGAAACTGGTTGGTTAAATTACAACATTAGTAAATTTTTGATACGCTAATGAACATTATTTATTTTCTCCCAAAAAACAAAATTTAAAGTTAAATTCATACATTTGTCTAAATTTCATAAGATCCTATAACTAAAGCGCCATAAATGTAAGCAAATTTTAGTATTTTGTTGATATTTTAAAAACCGCTTCTCCGTTTTGGATAAAATTTATATGGGATTATTCGGGGAGTAGGTATATCCTTTTGAACACAAAAAATTATACAATCTATTAGGAAGTTCACGAGAAATCGGGTAACAAACTTTAAAAAAAAATGTCGTATTGATAGCCTCCGTTTTAAAAAAAACGGAAGTCGTTTAGGAATAGGATGCTAATAATTAAATCAAATTACGATGATAAGCACCATTAGGGATCGTAAGTTTCTTTAAACTAACACATTTCAAGGGTAGGTACCTCTACCTAGCTAATTAGTTTTATGAAATCGAGTCAACATACATAGAATTTTTAATTTATTTCACACACGTACTACGAAAGTAAGACTTTTTTCTTGCAAAAGAAAAGAACTTGCTTTTCTTCTTTCTTTTCTTGCTTTCTTGGTGTTTTTAATCATTGTGCAATTAAGATGTTGAAGTATCAAAACTAAAAACCAATTTGACGAAAAGAATCTAACCCAATAACACAACCCGTTCAATGAACCGAACTTCCATTCAGCTCGTATCTTCTAATCTTAAATGCGGCTCCAAAAACACAGTTTCTCCTCACATTCTCCTCACGTACGGAGGTTGGAAGGCGAAAACCAAAAATGGCTCCGCAAGGCGAGCGGCTTGCCAAGTCTTCATTACTGCTCTTGCATTGTTTCTTGCCAAGCCAAGGTAAATACAACAGTGACGAATGGTAAATAACAAGACCGTAACTTGGAACGTCCTCCTTGATGATAGTAGAAAGTCTGTAGGTTTGTAGCTACTAAATGAGTAATTGTTAATTGTTGTAAACAGGCAATGTTTGCAGAGAAATTACAAGACAGAGAGATTAAAATCATCTTGTAACTTATGATTATAACTATAGGCACAGGGCCGAGGAAGATAGCTAGGAGCTAGAAGGAAACTAGACTGTTGGATGAAGGGTCAGACGCAGAAGTGCAGATCGTCAGGAGGGGCATCCTCACTCGGCAACCCTAACCACCAGTAGGTTGGGCCCAAAAGATCGCTGCCAGTGGCGAGGCTTATGTTAGGTTTAGGTATCAGTGGTCCCGAGAATAGGCTAAGCCTGTGTCTCAAGCGCTAAGATTTCAAAACATTTGTAATCTTTAAAGATAGCTGTTGACAATGATATGTAGGTATCACAATTCGCAGACAAAACGGCAGATGACGAGCGTAGTATAGTGCTAGACAGTGATTTGGACTCTTCACGTTTTAATGCTTGTATGGCACTGCGCAGTTATGGGCAGGCGTATTGCTTACAATGAGGCACATTTTAAGAATAATATAAGTAGTAGTAGACACATGAGTAATTTCGAGCCTAACAATAATGAATTCGGCAATAGCATGGTCATAAAGAAATCTTTTTTTTCTTCTTCGTGTCGATGATATTCTTCTCTATGTCGATGTCGATGATCTTACTTATAACTGATATGTTAAATTTTTATTTTACTTTAATGTTTTGTTTTCCTTTATTTTTTTATGAATTTGTATTTACAGGCAGCACAAATTCAAACTGCAACTCTTCAAATAATAAGATCAATCAGAGTTAACGTATTTAAATACAATAATCTATAGCGATTAATTTACATAATACAAGTCAGCATAAATTAATTTACATGTATCTACAATATAAAATATCACAACGTTAAAACAATATTATAAGAAACAGTTGTTGCAAAGTGGCTTTGTAAGTAACAAAATCGGTAAAGTATCGCTTCATTAATTGTTAATTTACAAAGTACTTAAGATTACAATACACTCAATCTAAGCTTAACTTTAACTCCAAACCAGATAGTGGGTTCTGAACCAGACAAAACACTTTATATAAAGCCTTAGTTGGTTCAGCGCTTGAATTTGCATGGGAATGGCTGATCGCAGTCGCACTGTAGGCGGTAGGACCTAGGTTCGCTCAGGTATACTGACTAGATTTAAAGTTGCGGGTTGCCAGCCCAACAGTTTCAAATCTAGTCGAGAGTAAATTGGTTTCTTCTGGGTCATTCTTTCTAGGTAAGGTCTTTTAGTAGGGGTTACTTGGCAGAGTCCGCCTGGGGAAGGACCACACTTTTGCCAGTGATTCTACCATTACTGTGTTCCGGTTTGAAGGGCAATGTTTCCAGAAAAATTACAGGGCTTAGAGGTAGAACTTAGACCTCTGGGTGACGAGCGCAGTGCAGAGCTAGGTAATGATTTGGACTCTTCATGTTCCAATAGCTGCGTGTCACTGTGCTGTTATGTGGCAGGCATGCTGCCTACCATCAGGCACATGTCCAGCTCGTCTCGTCACTCTTTATTTAAAAAAAAAACAAAAGGTAAGCGCGCTCTACCGTAGACTTCAAAGCGAGATGACGGTCATTTGTAGACCTATCTACACTAATATTATGAAGCTGAAGAGGCGGTTGTACGCGTTAATCTCATGAACTACTGGAGCGATTTTATAAACTCTTGCACCGTTGGAAATGCACGAGAGTCTTCTCGTGACCACGGCGGTTGCAGCGCTGCCGAAACGTCTAGGTTATTAAATTATAGTTTTGATCGTGATTAAATCCTAGAGCGTTTAAATTAAATGTCAAAATCACGAGAGCTTAAAATCAATACGTCGAGTAGAAATCGCAAATTACCCTTAGATATCGTGGAAAACCTGGATGGGTTGCCTTTTGAGTGGGTTATCCCGATGGTTACAATCTTGGTATCTTCAAATCAAGAGTGAATCGGTTTCTTCTGGGTAACCACACTCCACCGTAGACCGCATCGTCGTTCAACATCAGGCGCGATGGCGATGAAGTTTAAAACTATATAGCAGATAAAAAACAGAATACGTGTAATACATTCTATTTGGGTTTTGTTGTGTTTTTGCAAACGACTCATATGTTGTTTTTGCACAAATGTGAGTTCCCTTATACTGGTAACACCAGATTTAAACTCAAAGTCCACGGTTATTGCTGAAATGATAATATATTCCGGTTTAGGAGTTGGTTAACGTCGGCCGAAATAGGACGCTGTTTCCGCCATTTTGTGGCCAACTTTCTGGAAAACTGTTAAGTGAATAGAAGTTAAATTTAAGTACAGGGCCACTTTATTTGCGGAAAATAAGATGGCTTAAATGTTAGGAAAGTTTCAATGGCGTTTGTCCGGGATATGGCTATACGCGAGTAGAGTACAGGTGGAGATTTTGTTACCAAATCAGCTGAGCCGATGGTTGAAATCCGGAAAAATTGCAGCCAGAACTTCAACTTTTAGTAACATTACATCAAATCCTACCATACTGACATTTTTAATCGGATTAGTAAGAACTAATCCGATTAAAAATGTCAATGTTTGGATGTTTGTTGCTCAACGTAGTAACGTCGGAACGGATCTGGTTGAAATTTGGTACATGGCTAGATTATAATACCCTGGGAAAAACAATTATAGGCTAGTCTTTATCTTAGGGAAATAACGGGAACGAGAACTACAATACGGTATATCTACGGTAATATTACAAATGTGTCTGAATGGATCGGGTTGAAATTTGGAAAATATTTAGATTATAGTCTGGAATAGCACATATACTACTTTTTATCACGGGTAAAAACGGGAACGGGAACAACGCAGGTAACACCGCGGGGCACTGCTAGTTATCTATAACTCGTAAAACATGAGTGAGAATATTTTATGTTTTTTTGCTTACTTTTCGTGACTGTTAATCTAATCAACCAGCAACCACCAAATTACTATTATAATATTGCTTTCTCAGACAAAAATTACGTATTGCAAATACGTGTTGAAAATAAAGTTTTATTTTGTTCCAAGTCCTTATCACTTTAACTTTAGCATCATTGTCACATATTATAATGTGATATGTTTCTAACACAGCAGCGCACCCTCTGCGAGTTGTAGACGCGTCGTTCATCTTTTGTTCATTATCATAATTACAGCCATGTAGCTGTAACGTGTAGCAGTAATGTAGCTGTAACGCAGCCGTAACTGTGCTGGAACAATAAACTGGCGTAACGTATCTTAGTGCGTAGTTTATAATCTCAAAACAACACAGATTAGGAATGATACAGATGTAATAGTCTCAGCGGAGGAAAGTAATAAAATTTTGACCCATTGACTATTGAGGTGAAAATTTACAGACAGATTTTTTCGTGGGCTGTGGATTGAATTCTGGCGTCACGCTCGGAAATGATAAGAAATCTTTGTTTAAACTCGGGACCATGGCCATTGGCCATCTAGAAATGCTTCAGCATTTCTCATTGGTCAGCCAATGGGAAACGCTTATGCATTTCTAGATGGTCATGCTCATGGCCACGCCCTCTGATTTCACACGCCTAGTTTCTTAAGTGGTGAGCTATTCTGAGGTGAAGTTCTGAGTTTTAAGTTTTCACTTCTATCGGCAGTTCTTATCTGCCGACTGTCAATTTTTTTCTTTCCATTTTGTTTAAAAAATAGAAAATGACTAGATTATTGGATGCAAATATTTAATTATATTTTATTAGGTTTCGTTGTGAGTGTTTTAAAATGTTTAGTTTATTTTTTATTTTTAAACGTCGACATAAATTAAAGTATGGTTCTTAGTAAGTAAACACGAGTTAGTGATAAAATCTATTCAAAAACATTTACGTTTCATATTAACATTTAAAACCTACCTAATTCTAGAAGAAAAAACCTTCCATTTTGATTTTTGTTTGACATTAAACATTTTGCCTTAAAATGACCTTGTTAGTTGACGAAAAAAAATAATTAAAAAAAAAAATACTTGTTAAATAATCACAATTATTTGGCTCGTTGCCAGCTACACATCTTGTTTGTATAATATAAAGTTGTGTATAGTATTTGTATTTTATATACAACATTGTGAAATACAAGCATCTTATGAAGATAAAACATGAATTATATGGAAAATAATGTAGTTAACAATTCAGCTGCTTATAGCAGTTTTCCAGATAGATAGAAACCTCAATCATATAATTATGAGTCATGCTAACTAACACTGCAATTCATCACAAAATTAATAAAAAAATAATAAGTTTCCAGCCTGCTGCTGCTGCTAGCGCGAACCCTGCGCACCAGAAATGCTTACGGTTTCTGCATGATCATGAAAAACAATTGACTCACCCCTCGGTAAAAAAAACATCCCTGATACCCTGCAGTATATGTGGAGCAGAACCAATATCCTGAACAAAAAAAATCCATATGTTTTGATATCTAATGATAAGATGCTAAGGGTGCAGTATATCACACTTGTGAGTTGCGGTAGAAATAATAGAAATGCTGCTAAATATAGTTAAGTAGCCAAAGCCTGAAAACTAACGTGGTTGTTACACATATTTAATAACGTAATGGGTAACTCACGTACCTATTATTTAGTCAGTCTAGTCCGACTCGAGTTTCGGCCGCATCCGGTGGCTTTTTTCAAGGCGTTTGGCATTGAAACTCGAGTCGGACCAACTGGACCAACTAGGTATACCAAACGCGAGTTGTAACCCTTGACGAAATTAAATAGCTAAGTGCTGCGTAGTTCAGTCTCTGCAGTATTCACTAACCTGCGTCCTGGCTTGTAGCGGCTGAAACTCGCATATCTGCTCAGTATCTCGGGGGCAAGTATCGGGCGATAAATTAAGAGACAAACAAACTTCCCGCGGGTAACTTCAACTGCGTCGGGGGTGTCCATCCACTTGTACTTTCATTATTCTGGGGCGCGTTCGCATTGTTGCACGGCGTTTTAACTCCCGACGCAAAACTGTCAGTATACAATATAATCGAAGCAATGCAATGTAATGTGGTGCAATGCGATAAGATACGAGACCTGACCATAATATAACAGACGAGATTTCTTTGCAAACATCACCCACCCTTCAAACCCGAACATAGTACATAAATCATCTGATATCTGTGGATAACGAGTGCTGTGCAGTGCTAGGTAATGATTTCGACTCTTTAAATACCACCAGATACATGCAGCTGTGCTGTTACAAGCAGGCGTGTTGCTTAGCATCAGGCACATGTCCTGCTCGTCTCGTCACCATACTATGTACAAAAATATTTTCTCGACTACACTTTTCTGCAGCTTAACTTAAATAAAAATATTTAAATAAAAACTTAAAAATGTTCCAGGAAAACATCATGAGAAAACCGATATGTATAATCTAAATCTAAAAATGATACGTAGAATCTTTCGTAGTGAAGCGGTGGATTATGGCCAGTGTGGAGCAGTAGGAACATTTAGTGTAATACTTCCTTGCACCTTACGTTTTATCTTACAAAAAGTTCACGCCCTACAATGGACACGCACACACAAACTTTCAACTCAGTACATAAAGACGCACGTGGCCATAATGACTCTACCGAACTGTTTGATTTAAACTCGCAACAATTGTGTTTACAACATCCCCTCTCCTCTATCCCACCCCCGTCTCCCCCGAAGTTACACCTAATGGATGATCTCTGTCTATTGATAAGATGCTTAAGTAATTGCACTCGAGATGCTGATATTTGGTGTAATTTAGAAAGTTTAAGAAAGCTTTAGTAAGGCCCAAAATAGATTGGAAGCAATTCGTCTTTGTCTACTTTGAATACCAATGACTAGACTAAAATATTGTTATTTAAAGTACATCTTAATAAGGACAGTCATCATTACTAACATTGGTTATTTTTGATCTTCAGTTGGAGTAGAAATATTCTAATGGATAAAATCGAGTGGATTGGTTTCGTTTTAAATTAGCGCGATCCATTGTAGACTTAATATCAGGAAAGGTGGAAGCACGGTGGAAGTATAACGTATTAACGTAAAACTATCATCGCCAAAAACAAAACAAAATCCGAAGTGATGTACGAAAATGTAACAATGTTTACCTAATTTATTCTGACAAAATCTCCTAAGAAATATACCTACACTATCCAACGAACACACTCATCACTGATAACACTGAAGATCCTCCAAATGATTATTTTAATAATTCAAGTTTAGGTACAATTAATCATTGTCAGTCTCTATTACTTAAAGTACAAATATGAGTGTACTAGTAGATAGATGCTGTGGACGGCAATAAAAATAAAGTGGCCAAGTGCGAGTTGGACTCGCCCATGAACGGTTCCGTTGCAGCAAGTAACATAATATACATAGTACATAATATAGTTGTTCTAGTTCGTTGTAACTTTGATCGAAGTTTTAATAATAGTGTATTTTCGACGTACTAAAAAAAAACTACTCATCAGATCAAGTTCAAACCAATTTTCGTTGGTAGTTGGCATGGTAATATATTTTTTTTAGTTTTTTCATTCTCTTACTTTAGAAGTTAGAGGGGGGGGGACACATTTTACCACTTTGGAAGTGTCTCTCGCGCAAATTATTCAGTGTAGACAAAAATAATATTAGAAACCACAACATCATTTTTAAAGACCTATCGATAGACACGTGTAGGTTTGATGAAAAAAAATGTAGAGTTTCAGTTCTCAGTATAGGGGCAACCTTAATTTTTATTTTTTTTGTCAAAATCTTAATGCAGTTTACAGAATGTATCTACTTACTAAGTTTCAACAGTGTAGTTCTCATAGTTTCGGCCATCCCACACTAGGGCTGCCTGTGTTGTGGGATCCAGGTTCCCCGCTAAATGTACAGATTAGGTAATAACAATTTTTCACACTTTGATCAGTTAAACAGTAATATAAAACGAAGCAAAAACAAAATAAAAAAAACAGTTAGAACTAAAGACAAGAAAGTACATATCTAATAGCTAAAATCAAGATACAGCTACAATAATTTTGGATATACAATAGCAACAAAAGAATTCAAGACAATTCATTAGGTATATAGGTATTTTGTAATTCAAACAAAAACAAATAATAAATAATAAAATTAAAAAACAAACACACGAACACACACTAATACAAAACTACACTAAATTCCAGAGAATTCAGTCAAAGAGTCCCCCGCGCACCGATCCTTGACCGAAAGTCCCCAGAACGCTAGCCGCATTCCCCCGCTGTACAGCCAATGAGATGCGCTGCATCAAAAATTTTGTTAACTTATGCATCTATTCTATGCTTATGCTATGGCTCAAGTGTAGGTGTAGGGTGTATACTGTATAGACCAAGTTCTGTGTAGTGGTAGCAGGATCTGGGACGTTTTATGCACAGAACGCCGTAGTGTGTGTGTGGGGCGCAGGCGCAGGTAGCCAACAATAATTAATTGTGTCTTTGTGTCGTCAACTAAGGCAGTGTGAGTGCCGGCGGGCCGCTCGCTTCTTCCGTAGGTGTGCGTGCGCCTACAACCTGCAAACCACACAACTTTATCGCGCGAGTTCACTCAGCGGCGGTAAAACTGGATGTTTCCTTCCTTATCTGCTTTTTTTTCCTTTTCGTGAGGATGGTGATGGATAATTTTTAAGTGAGTTAATCAAGTACTCAAAATATATTTTTAAGTATTTAATCAACACACTAGTATGTATTGTAATATGTGCATAGGTTGTGGATTGATATAATTATAATATAAGTATAATTAGGTACTACGGGATACGAATGTAGATTTTGAGTAGAAGTGCGTACCTATGTGTAACTTGTGTGTTTGGGTTTGGGTCAAACATCATGCTTGGGAATGATAGAAATCTTCGGGTGAACTCGAAACCATGGCCAGAAAAGCGTAAACATTTTTAAATAGCCGTGGCGTGTACAGCACGCAGTTAGTTATGTCGTGCCTAGCTTTGTACTTAATGTCGGTTGACACTGGCTGGCCTGCTGCGAGTAACTTCCACTGCTCAAATTGGTTATCTGTCAGCTTACATTCGTCCATGAAGACTGCGTTTGTGTGCAGTATACTGGAGAAATTGAAGGCGGAATTCGGTGCGAGTCCTGTGAGTCTGCTAAAGTTATAGTGCATTTTAACTAAACTCTCCATTACCATTGTTTTTCCTGTATTCATCTTCAGGGGACCACCTAGGGTCCCCTGAAGATGAGATTATTTCGTTGCTTGTTCATACGATAGAAGTGGTTTTTGGTGTTCATTGCGAACTCTGTAATATTTATTACGTTGTTTTCTAGTAGGCCCTCTAATTTTCTTATTCCCCTCTGGATGATGTGCTCGTCCCTGGCTTTGGGGTTTCTGTCCAGCTCAAACTGTTTACTTCTCTCCATTCGCTGTTTTGCTGTTTCCTGAAATACCAGTGTCTTGGAAACTGATAAAGCGACCTTAAGTCGGTCTCCGAAATTGAATGTCAATCAGGCGTACTACAAAGGTATCTGATAGCTTCTCCTTCGGTAAAAGCTTGGTTTTTACATAGTTGCAACACAAGCATTTGATTTTCTCGCTTAATTTGAGCACGTCGGACTGTATGTTGTTGTTCTCCATGCTCGTAAAAGCCATCCGATTCACCTCCAGAGTCATGATGTTGCACTGAACGCTGATTGTACTGTTCGATAATATGGTCGGCATCTGTATGTACGTCTTCACCGGGTGGAGTAGCGCTAAGATCCAGTCGTCGTGAAATTTGCATTCGTTTTGGGCCTTGTTGCTGAAATATATTAACTCTCCCTTGGGCACCTGAAGGGTTACTTTCGTTTTGTTTAGTTGAAAGTCCCAATGAATGAGAGACGCACTGTGCCACTTTTTTATCACTTGGGGTGAGAATTTCTCGTAGTGTGTCACGTTGAGGGCCGGCAGTAATGTACTCAAGCAAGCACTGAATACTTGCAATTTGAGTACATTTGTGTTCTTCGGATCTAATAGCTTTTCCAAGCTTGCTATTATGCCCCCAGTTTTTTGCGGTAAATTATGTGGTTATGGATTCTTTTAGTTCCGCGATGGCGAGCAATGATCTTCCAAGGACTTGATTTATGTCCCCCATAGTTGTATTTTCTTTGGCCCATTGTGCAATCCAATTCGTTCCCACTAGTTCTTTCGCAGATTGTCTCGCCTTCTTCATGCTCTCTGCTTTCTCTGCTCGCTGTTGCCTGACTGACGGTTGGCGTTGTAGTTGCAGTTGGCGTTTTCTCGAAGTTGTCGCCGTCGTAGTCGTCGTCGTCGGTGTCGATGCTGATAACGGTGGCCCGTCGGGGAGTACTGGAGAGGGACTCTTCGTCACTATTACCTCGTCGTCCTCCTCCTCGTCTTGCTGGCGATCTTGATCGGTTGATTGTGCTTCCTCCTCCGCTTGCTCCGCTAGTCTCACAATTTCCAGGTCGTCGTCCGAAAATGTTTTGTATTCTTCCATCTTGAATAGTTATTTGCGGGAGTAACTGGGCTACGTCGATCGAAGTGATGATGTCGTAACATTCTGTGACTTTCGAGTCCTGCGGGTGTCCTTTTATACCGCTCGCAGTCAAGGTTGACTGCCCTTGTGGAATGCCGTTTTTACCTGGTCCTTTGGTTATGTAGGTGTGTGTGTAGGTGTATACTGTCGGTGTGTCAAGTGTTAGAGAGTATAATTATGTTATCAATTGAGTTAAAGTAAACCAATTAAATTAATGTAAGAATTTATATTGACAACTGTTCGATCTTTCTCATATTAAATTTCAAATAGGAATGCTCTCCAACAGCTTAGCTCCATCTACTTATGGCGCCAACCCCTCTAAAACTTTTTTGAAATGGCTGGTAGAAGCGAATGGTATCCCACCAGCGCCCTCTACACTAAATTTTATCAGTCATACCCATTTCTTAAAATAATCAGATACTTGTTCTTTTATGACACATATTTAGACTCAAATCCCAGTATTAAATACAATACTACAGTGAAATACACTACAAACAAATACAGGTGACAACAATTAGTATACCCTGTAAGGGTGTACGACTTCCAAAGTGTGCTGTCAAGTACTGAGTTATAAATTTTCAGTTCTATCGTCAGTATCTATGACTGCCAATTTTTTTCTCCGTTACCAATCCCTACGCTTCAATTTCTGTTCCTTCTCCCACTGACATTGCAACTATTGTTTTCTGGAGTGGGAATTGCATCAAACTTCCATTAACTTACACTATCCTATACAGATCCCGTCCCATTTCTAATGAGATTGAATGATGCTTTTAGTAAAAAGTAGGTCCATTGTGTTAAGGTTGCCATCCGTCCGGGTTTCCCCGGATTTGTCCTAGTTTAGAACGCGTCCGGGGAGCGTCCGGGCCAGACTTCATTTTGTAATCCGGGTTTATAAGTTAAAAGTCTTGAGCCTGTACGCCGCGATGAACCAACGAACCGACTCACTAAATTCTTAATAAAATTATGATAAAAGATACCTACTTACCTAAATGAAATTTGTTAAAGGTGGGAATATTGGCGGACAATTCACACAAAACACCATCTGACCCCAAACGAAGCAAAGCTTGTAATATGGCAGCCAAATATGCATAAAAAGATTATTTATATCATTTTCAGCTGTTCAAACTTACAATCTGTGAAGTGTATTTAAAAAAGCTGTTGACATGTCCGGGTTTTCAGCTCTAAAATCCGGGGTTTTCACGAGTCTTGTCCTGGTTGCCGAACTTTAGAGATGGCAACCCTATTGTGTAGATATGAAGTACTCTAAAAAAAAAGATTATTCATACAAATGTTCACCTCTGATTTAACCCTTTTGCAACTCCAATTTTGCAACTTGAATTTATCACTACATTTCTAGTAATAATTTTGATTGTTTTATTCATCCAAATTTTATAATTTCGTAGATGTGCCACTCTGAAGAATAGGATAAAACATTGTGTGAATAGTAAAGCAATATTTTTCATGAAGTACAAAATAAATCAATTATCCTGAATTACCACACCATCTAATAGTAGTATCTCTACTAAAACAAGGGCTTCTAACATTGAAAAAGTTAAATGTTTGTTCTATTCCTAAGTTCCGACTTAAGTACCTGTGTGTGAAATCTCTTATGGAGGTTTGTAAACATAATCAAATCGCTCTTCAATGGATTAAAGGCCATAGTGGATCGAGAGGTAACGACGCAGCGGACGAACTGGCGCGGAGGGCATCAGCGGAACAGGTACAAGGTCCTGAACCGATTGTCCCACTCCCACTGTCACAGATTTGGAAATGGCTGCGTGAGAAATCACTACACTACAATACACCCGGCAACTGAGCCTGAATCGACAACAGTTGCGTCTGGTCACAGGCGCACTGACTGGTCACGGTTTGTACAATAAACACCTATTCACACTAGGTATTACCGACAGTCCTCTTTGCAGAGCATGCCTCGAGGCTGAAGAAACGGGCGCTCACGTGCTGATGGAGTGCACGGGAGTGGCGGTACATCGGGCGAAGTTCCTGGGCACACCGGGGACGCTCCGCGAAGCATGCGGCAACGTGAAGACGCTGCTGGGCTTCCTGCTGGAGCTGGGTTGGCAGGAGTGAAGCCTACTTCCCAAACACGCAAAATATGCGCATCGAGACGTCGAGTTGCGGAAAACAGCCCGCCTACGAATACGAATACGAAGTACCTGTGTGAAGTCTAGGCTAGCTGCTACTATATGGTATACCTACGTAAATTTGTCAATCAAAGTATATTATTATAATTGAATGTTGAATGTAAAGTACAATTTGAAATCTTCTTCTTCTTCGTGTCGATGATGTTTCTTCTTACTTGCTATAAATTGTTTTTGTTTTCTTAATACCTATTTTGTAACTATACCTACTATCTAAATCTTTTTTATTTTATTTTTTTATTTATGTTTTTTTTTTGTGTTTTGTTATTTTTTCTAAGAAAATTAAATTTACGTACAATTATTGTTTTCAATGTTTAAATATGTGCTGCCCAATGTTCAGCAACTGCAACTCCTGGTAGCGAGGCCTCCATCAGGTCGGTTCTGGTGCAGCTGGTTGGGCACCGCGGGCAGGACAGCAGATGCTGCATGGTCTGAGTGGCGCCACACTCGCACAGGATGTTACTTGCATCGGAATATCCCCATTTTGCCATGTTAACTTTGCAGCGGCCCACTTGGGTCCGGAGTCGGTTTAGTGACTTCCACGTGGGCCACGCTAAGTTGCTACCTGGGGCAAGCTCTTCGGCTGGGGCCACGAACTCATGCGGAGGGGGGCAGATCTCGTTCCACTGTTTGCAGCGGGACTCTCTGGGTGAGTCGGGCATTATTTTTGTACAGCTAAGAAAGCTTCTGCGGCTCTTGAGGCGTATGCTTGGTATTTTTAAGTTGTAGAGTGGATGTCTGATGTCATTTTCTTGTTTTTCTTTTTCTACTGAGCAGGTTACACTTCTACGGACTTTTGGTGGGGCTATTCCGGCTAGAGGGTAGAGTGAGTTAAGAGGGGTGGGCTGCAGACAACCTGTTATTTTCCTACATGTATCATTTAGTGCAGCATCAACTTCTTTCGCGTGGGCAGATCGGTGCCATACTGGACATGCGTATTCACCAGCAGAAAAACACAGTGCTAATCCAGATGTTCGTAAAACATGGGCTGAAGCACCCCATGTGGTAGAAGCTAGTCTAGAGAGAAGGTTGTTTCTGGCGCTAACTTTTAATTTTGTATTATGACAGTGTGTTTTGAATGTCAGTGTTCTGTCCAGTTTGACACCAAGATAAGTCGGGGTATTGTTGTGCTCAATGGTGATACCTCGCCAGTTCACATTAAGTTTACGATGAGCTTGACGATTTCTGAGGTGAAATGAGGTAGAAAATGTTTTCGATGGGTTTGGTCTTAATCCATTTTCATCATAGCATCCTCCAAACACTTCCAAAGCTTCAGTGAGATGTTTTTCAACTTCCTCAAAAGATGCTGCTTGAGAGGTAAGGGCAAGATCGTCTGCGTATAGGAAGCGTTCAGAGTTTGGGGGGTTGGGCTGGTCGTTGGTGAAGATGTTGAACAGGATAGGTGCTAAGACGCTACCTTGTGGTAGGCCGTTCTTTTGTTGTCGCCACCTGCTGGTCCGATTGTCCAAATGAACTTGAAATCGTCGATTGGTGAGCATCTCTCTCAGTAATTTAATAAAAGTCTGGTCATTAATAATTGTTGATGCTTTTGACAAGAGTTTCCTGATGTTGATGGTATCGTATGCCGCAGATAGATCTACAAAAACGGCACCTGTGACTTTTTTAACTTCAAATCCGTTTTCTATATGTTGTGTGAGTTTGAGAATTTGGCTTGTGCATGACTTGCCAGGGCGAAAGCCGGCTTGTTCTGGAATCAGTTTGGGGTCAACTATAGGTGTTAGTCGGTTGAGGAGAAGTCGTTCAAACAGCTTGTAGGTGTGGCACAAAAGGGAAATAGGTCGGTAACTTTTTGGGTCAGTTGGTAGTTTACCCGGTTTGAGCAGTGCGATGACCTTTGATTTTCTCCATAGCCTTGGTATTTTAGATTTTACTAAACAAGCATTAAAGACTGCAAGGAGCCAAGATACAGCAATGGGGCCCAGATGTTTGATTTGTTCTACCGTAATATCGTCTTCACCTGCGGCCTTTCCATCTTTAAGTCCTTTGATGGCAGCTATCATCTCAGTTATAGTAATAGGTTGGCTTATTTCGGTTGAAGAGGTTTCTTTTGGGCTTAGTTTGGGTGTTTTAGGTAGTCGTTGGGAAGGCTTCCCATTGAGCAGCAGTTGGTGAGCTATTTGGTTTGCTGTGACCGTGCCAGGGTTTTTTGGTAAGGGTGGGCTGTCTGTTAATTTACGTAGGGTGGACCATGCTTTCTTGCTGTTGTGTGTCATGTCTATAGCAGTCACTGCCGCAACCCACTTCTCCTTTCGGACTTCTCGAAGTTTAAGCATAAGGTCTTCTCCGGTTGCGATGGTTTCTGATGAAAAAGGATCATTGCTATATAGTTTTTCGTATTTTTCTAAGATTGCAACAGAGTCTTGGGTGAGACCCGGAATGTAGTGTGGGCGGCAGCCTCTAGGGATATTTTTCCGTGATTCTGTCCAGATTATGTCTACAAATTTATCGTAGTTTTCTGGGTTTGGGGTAAGGCGTGACAGTTTTTTGTCTATGTCCTCTGAGAATTTGTCCCAATTGGCTTTTGAGAAATTGAACCGTCGTCTAAAAGGAACAACTACTGGTTTTATTGCGGCATGAAAAATGCATGATATGGGTCTGTGTTGGGTGTTTGGAATGGGGGCACTAACAGATTTAGAACAGAGTGATTTGATATTAGTGCTTACGAAGATGAGATCAGGATTATATCCTCGTTTCCAGCGGCCACTATTAAATGATGCGGGAAGCTTGGCGTCATGACATAGGTAAAGTTCTTCTGCTTCAGCCCAGGTTTCAACCGCGATTCCATCAGCATTTGTGTTTCGATAGCCCCAAGTGGTACTGTGACTATTAAAATCACCGACTATTATTCTGAAGCTTTGATGACGGAAGTTATCAGTTTCAGTAAATATAAACGGTTGGCTAGGAGGTTTATAAATGGAGGTGATTGTACAGTGTCCGGTATCTACTGTAATAATTTCAATTGAGTTTTGCGAGTTACATGATATGGATTTTATTGAGGTATTGGGCTTAGTGAAGATAGCGCTTCCGTGTTTAGCGTGGGGAATTTCGGCAATGAGGGAAAGGCCCGTGATATGGGGACGAACCTGTTCCATGGTTCTATGGGTTTCTTGAATGCACATGACATCACAGCCTGATTTGTGGAAAAGTGCTGATAGTAGGTCAGCTTTAGTTTGTGAAAAACCTTCAATATTTATTGAGATGACATTTAGCGCGGGTTGGCAAATAGGACTTTGTGGATTCTTATTGTAATTTTTACTGTTGGCACTGAAAAGTGCCTTTTTGTTTGGCGCTGATAAGTGCCGTTTCGGGGCTCTGATAAGAGCCGTTGTGTTTGGGTCCTGAAAAGGACCGTTAGACATCATCGTTGTAGAAGGATTAGTCAGTCTGCACCGAAATGCTGACTGTCCAGGGTGGGCCGGGTGTAAACGCAATCACAGTTATCGATCAAAATAACACCGCACGGGGAGGCTCCTTCTATCCACCCCAATTTGAAATAAATGTTTTATTGTACTGTTTTTAATTATTCTTCCTCTTATTTTATTTATATTAGATGAAACCTCTTTTTAAAATGTAATTTTAGAATGGACAGAACACGGGCTGAATTCATAAAACTATCGTAGCACTACCCTTATCCAGTGGATTTTTTTCTTTATGGCAATACCTTTTGAGTACTGAATTGAAAATTTAACTAAAATTGAATTGAAATTGAAAGAACGAGAAGTACTATAGTAGTCAGGAGTCAGGAACTTTGTAATCCTATATTATATTCCTTATTCTGAGGTTTCGGCAAAAAGTGGCTGTGACATACGGACGGCCAGAGAGACAGACAGACATGACGAATCTATAAGGCTTCCGTTTTTACGTTTTACACAACCCTAAAAAGTGTGGCAGAGTTGTGCGAAAGAAGGAATAAATAAATAATCACATAAATAGGAAAGAAGATAATTAAGATAATATTATAACGAACGGTGGAATCGAACATGTTATACCGACCTCACATAAAGTGGGACAAAAGTAAGTGAATGATGGTTACCTTGTGTTTAATATAGTTTTTTTAGTAAAGAGTGACGAGACGAGCATGACATGTACCTGATGGTAAGATAAGCAACACGCTTGCCCATAACAACATAGCTATTGGAAATGAAAAGTCCAAATCATTACTGCAACGCGCTCTACAATGCGCTCGTCACCCAGAGATATAAAATGGTTAATCTGTTTGCCCTGTAATTCATCTGGAAACATTGCCTTTCAAGCTAGAATACAGTGGTGTTTGCGGATTACTGTGTTTCGGTAGAATAACTGGCAAGGGGTGTGACTTCCCCAGGACAGGAATACCTGTAGCTGAAAAGTTTTGGTCCACTTACCTTTGATCATACTTTAATTTCCCTATAAATCTTATATATAAAATTCTCGTGTCACAGTGTTTGTTTCCGTACTCCTCCGAAACGGCTTTACTGATTTTAACCAAATTTTATATGCATATTCTGTAGGTATGAGAATCGGCTACCAGCTATTTTTCATACCCCTAAGTGACAAGGGTTGTTCACCCTAAACATTTTTTTTTTAATTTTCGGACATTTTTTTTTGTTTTTATATTTTTATGATGTGGCGTTAAAAAATACATACAACCCTAAATGTTTACTCTTTTATCACCAACCCCTATTTTTTGATACCCATTTTAGTAATTTAATAATTTTTCATCCCGCTCGATAACTGATCAATTATAGTCTTTTTAGGGCTCCGTATAACGTAAAAAATGAACCCTTATAGATTCGTCGTGTCTGTCTGTTTGTCTGTCTGTCCGTCCGTATGTCACAGCCACTTTTTGCCGAAACTATGAGAACTACACTGTTAAAACTTGGTAATAAGATGTATTCTGTGAACCGCATTAAGATTTGTACAAAAATTAAAAAATAATAAAAAATAAGGTTGCAATAATAATACTTAGAACTAAAACTCAAATTTTTTTTCATCAAACCTACACGTGTTGTGTGTCTATCGATAGGTCTTCAAAAATGATGTTGAGTTTTTGAAAATCATTTTCGTCTACACTGAATAATTTGCGCGACAGACACTTCCAAAGTGGTAAAATGTGTCCCCACCCCCCTCTAACTTCTCAAATAAGAGAACGATAAAACTAAACAAAATATATTTATGATGTACATGCAAACTACCAACGAAAATTGGTTTGAACTCGATCTGATGAGTAGTTTTTTTGTAGTACGTCATAAATACTTGGCTGCCTTTATTTGTAAATGTTTTTCTTCGATTAAAATTTTTCGGAGCTTAAAGCAAATCTATAATAATATTACAAGAATCGCAAAATGTGTTGGTAAGCGCATCACTCAACAACGCCTGGACCAATTTGGACAATGCTTTGTTTTAAATGTTCGTTGAAGTCCAAGGATGGTTTTACGGCGAGAAAAAATCGAATAATTGCCGGAAAAACTCTAAAAACAGCCCTTTTCTTTTTCCCATACAAACGATTTCTAACTAAAATGTTAAGGCCATTTGAGCTTTATTGCTATTGAATAAAGTTCATATTAAATGAAGTGCTTTCCCATACAAACGTTTTCTAACTAAAATGTTAAGGCAATTTGAGCAAGTCCAAGGATGGTTTTTACGGCGAGAAAAAAAAGAATAATTGCCGGGAAAACTCTAAAAACAACCCTTTTCTTTTTCCCACGTTTTCTGACTAAAATGCTAAGGCAATTTGAGTTTTATTGCAATGAAATAAAGTTCATATTAAATAACAGGCACTCGCTTATGTCTAAGCAATATATGTGTGTTTCTAACGTCAAGGAGTCAATTTGCACTTTATTCCCGCTGCACAAAGTTCAAATTCCATCATGTCTATCAAAACAGTTGGAAGATAGGAGGATCTAATGTCACGTTCCAAAATCCACTCAGAAAAAACTCAACAAAAGCGATAATATCCCGAACCAAATTAAATTGAATAATCACGAAACGTAAGACTCATTAGTACTGATTTTGAATTTGGTCGGCTTCACGATATCATTTACTTTGATTTTGTTTCGGCACGTGATATAGTGATATAAAATGCGTCAGTTTCCACGTCACTATATCAATCAAGTGTCAGTCAAACACAAACCGCGTTACCAAAAGTGTTTATTGACTAATCCACATAGAGCCATTAATTAAAAAAAAAGTGTTTTATTATTTTGAATTATTGATTTAATATCCCTATCTGTGCAAAATGATTTGAATACACACGTTTGTGCTGTAGAGTGCAATATTTTTGGAGTAAAACTAATGGACAGAATACGAAACACCATACGGCGTTCCGAAACCGGAATAGCCTATGTGACTCAAAAAAGCAGCCAATTTGAAAGTGGGATCGGGCTGGACATGTTTACTGCATGTCGGATGATTATTGGGCCACAATTACCACGCGGAGGAACCCAGATTGCATACGACGACAGACCAAAGAAACGATGAAACGACGATGAAAACGCAAGACAACCTCCACAAATATCGGAAAGACTGGACTGTATTAGCCATAGAAAGGAAAAAATGGAAGGAGGGTATGGAAGCCGTTGCCCAATATTGGGACAAGGCAGCCACATGATAAATAAATATTAATACCTATTAAGTAAATGAGAAAGATGCAAATGAATTAAATTTAAAAATTCAAGAACAAATTACAGGCGAACTGAGATAAATCGTTGATTCGATTCAAGATGATGTCGTCAACAACTACCTATCCACCGGAATTTTTGAACTCGCTGGATTTTCCAGGATTGCCACTTCATACCTAATCTTCAAGTTGGATCGGTAGTTAAAATGTTGTGAAATATGAACGAACCGCGTCTTTGCAACGGCACACGGTTAGCTATAAAAAATACTGAACAACGTGATAGAAGCAACTATACTGAAAGGAAAGTATAAAGGAGAAGACGTTTTCATACCATGCATCCCAATGATTCCGACTGATGCACCATTTGAGTTTAAACGACTACAGTTTCCAGTGCGGCTTGCTTTTGCTATGATCATAAACAAGTCCCAGGGGCAACCTTAACACGCTCAGCGCCAAGCCCTATATGCAAATACTACCAAATTTAGACAACTTTTAATTTTTGTTTTTTTAGTGTTGTCTGATTAAGTTATCTGTTAACTGATTGTCCAATTCCCAACCCAAAACCACTGGGAAAATGTGTAGAAAGCGTGCTTGGGGAATGTGTATCATAAACTATACACACTCCTTATGACATTGTGTATCCTAAACGATATACAAGACGCTGAGCGTGTTAAAGTGTTTGTGGGATTAATCTAGAAAACCCCTTATTCTCACATGGTCAATTCTATGTTGCATATTCCCTCCCGTGTTCGAAAACTATCAGTTTGTCCATGTGCCAGGTAAACACACAAAAAACATCGTATATCACAAAGCACTACAATGAAAATAAAACTGATTTTTGGTAATAACTTGATTAACAATAAAGGGATTCATCATCATTTTCAGCCTATTTAACATTCGTCCACTGTTGGACGTAGGTCTCTCCTAATGAACGCCACAAGGTGCGGTCTTCTGTATTCTGCATAAAGGGATTACTTGCTTTTAAATGCTTATATACGTTGGAGTAAAATGTTATTAACTGTATCAAGTATCAACAGTATAGTTCTTATAGTTTCGAAAAAAAATGGTTGTGACATACGGATGGACAGACAGACAGACATGACAAACCCATAAATGTCCAGTTAGTACGTTTTACGGAACCGTAAAAATGGATCTTCGAAATGTATGTACGCTCATAACTTTTGAATGACTGCACCAAATAGGATGATTCTTTGTTTGTTATTGTCAGGACAAGATTTGTACAGTAGAAAGTCTAGAAAATGTAGACATAAAAATACATGGTGGTACGAAGTTCACCGGGTCAGCTAGTCTTATATATAAAATTCTCGTGTCACAGTGTTTGTTTCCTTACTCCTCCGAAACGGCTATACTGATTTTAACCAAATTTTATATGCATATTCTGTAGGTATGAGAATCGGCTACTAGCTATTTTTCATACCCCTAAGTGACAAGGGTTGTTCACTAAGGCAAAACAACGTTTGCGGGGTCAGCTAGTAATTCTAATAAAATTACAAATAATGTTAACATTTGGATGTTTAGAGATGTTCGTATGTTTGTTGCTCCATCACGTAAGAACTAAAAGGATTGAGCTACAATTTGGAACTCCAATAAATTATAGTCTATACACGTAGGTTATTTTTCATCCTGCAAACATAGGTATCTACATAGTTTCTTAGGGAATGAAGTAAACATAGTTCCTTACATCCCGATTGTCTAAATTTTACGCGGACAAAACCGCGGTCCCATGCTAGTACAAAAGAAGAAAACAAAAGCTGCGTTTCGTGAAATAGTGAAATTGAGTTCCCATTTAATTTCCAACATTTTCCCGCAAGGTATCAAAGGCTTATTCCCATTGAGGAGAGTCATAAAAAGCGCTCAAATAATAGAGTCCCAAAGAAACTGTGGGTAATAACCGGCGGCGGATGATTTCAATGAAATATGTATTAAATCTGCGACTGGCGAGATTAAGCGGTGACGCCGGGCCCGATATTACCGGGGGTAGCGCGCGGATCCACTCACAGAGATGCAAGCCACTCATATTATGGAATATGCAGATATTTTTATGGTTCGAAACTCTTTTTTTGAATGACGAGACGCGCAGGGTATGTGTGTGGTGGTAAACAATATAACAACACATTGACAGGCAGCTATGGAAAAATAAAAAGTTCAAATCTTTACCTAGCACTTCTTGTGCTCGTCACCTAGAGGTATATGTCGTTTGTGTCTATGTCCTGTAATTTCAATGGAAACATTGCCCTTCAAACTGGAACACAGCGATGTTTCACTTTACTGTTAAAGTGTGGAATACCACACATTTTGCCAGTTATTCTACCGTCTCTCTCTCTTCTCTATACCCACTGAGGCTGCCTGGGAATACTTCCCCAAGGAGACTCTGCAACAAATCCTACTACACTTTTGTTTCTGATGTAAGACATGAGAAGATGAGAATTATCACTTTGTCGGATATGTGTCTGTTTGTTTCTAAGTATATCAGTGTATCTATGTATCTGAGCGTTTATTTTTTGGTGTCGTCTATGGCATAGCGTAGCTTACTTCCTAAACCAACAGATATATAATCCTACTAATATTAGAAATGCGATTGTATGGATGTTTGGGTATTTGGATGTTTGTTGCTCAATCACGTCCTAACGTATAAACGGATCGGGCTGAAATTTGGAACGCAGATAGATTATAGTCTGGTAGAACACATAGTTTTTATCCCGAAAAAACAACGGGAACGGGAACTACGCGGGTAACACCGCGGGACGCTGCTAGCAATTCATTTGTAAATTTTAATACATTTTGTAACGGTTCTTGTAAATCTTTTCGAAATGTCCTATAACTATGTTATCTCTTTATTTAACTATAATAATAATTAGGGTTTTACTTCACTGCTACCTCACCTGATGTTAAGTGACGATTAGGTTTACGATAGAACGTGGTTACCTTGAAGAAACACGATTCACTCTCTTTAAATCTTTTCCATCTCTCGATCGATTCCAAAGTCTCCAGCTGGTACTTGACCGACCCATTCCAAAGGTGCAAACAGTGTTCCACAAAAGAGCGAATCTGTGCTTGGCATAACGTGAGAAACTGTTTTGACGGGAAATACATTATCACCTTTAAGAGGACCCCTAGTGTTTCGGCAGCTAATTTAGTCTTGGACTCGAGGACAGAACCAAAGTTAAGCGTAGATGTGAAAGTAACGCTCAAAAACTCGAGACCGTCTGTAACCAGAACAGAACCAGAGGATTCAGCCAAAGTGGAATAATTTAAGTCTAAGGATAAATAATGTTTTTGAACATCGAGCAATCCAATATAAAAAAAGTATGAGTTATATCTTCAACTGGAACGCAGGGCCGCAGTTAGGTGTGTTGCGCAAAGAATTTAATCTACAATGAAAGAAGTTGGTGCTCTTTGTGCGTGTCACCTCCGCCTACCGCGCGCGCCGCGCCGCCGACCCTCCGAGCCTGCTGGGAGCGGTGCAGAGGCGGGAAGCCGTGTGTGGATGTGGCAGTATACTACCTACTTTTGGATATTTTATTGGATTATTATTTCCTTGACGTTTTGAATGTAGGACATAGAGCATATTAGTGTTGATATCAGTAGGTCCCGCTTCATCGCTTGTCCCCTGTTATATCTACTAAGTAAAACAGGGTACAAATAAGGTGCAACACCTGCCCAAAAGATGCCTAATTGTAGTATGTATAAAAGTTCCCAGGTTATATTTATGAGAATGGAAACATATTCCAGATTTTCGCCGTTCGGATTATGAGAAAGCTTTTAAAATGGTTTGTACAAAGATGTGAAACATTTACATATACGAAAAGATGGAACGACTTGGCTATCTTTGAAGTTCAAAAAAGAAAAAGTGATAATGAAAGCAAGTTTGATTTTTCGTTTATTTTTATATACCATATTAATAGCAGTAAGTGATGTAAAAGTTACCGCATCCACGTAGTCTCTATCTACGTCAGTTTTCTTACAATTCAATATCATCCCTTTGTTGCTGGTTTTCTCTTTAATAAATGCGGTGGGTCTCCAATTTTGGCTCCAATAATATTGTCACCTTCGGTCAGACCACGCCCGCGCCACTGGCACACTTTCCTCCTCACTTTGGTTTACTTTCATTGCTACATTCACTTTGCTAGACTTTCATTGCGACTTTCCGCTTTGATATGTTTTCATTGCTTTTTCAATGGAAAAAAGGAAATTTAAATATCCTTTGAGCTTATTCAGGGCTTATTGAAAGAGTTAGGAGAATGAGTTTAGTGGATTTTAGCTCCAGTAAGCTCACTTTTTATTTAATGTATGAACGATGTTGAATCGAATTACGTAAATACTCGTATCTAGGTAAAAACTTGGAGCGAATGGAATACGTAAATACCTACCCTTTTGTTGTATTTCCGGGGAGTTTTCAATAAATTTGAGAAGTTTTAGTACAGTCCGCGAGGTATAAGCTGAGCTTTGCATTAGTGTGAGTGATCACCAAAAGTACAGTCAGACGCAGGACGCTGTGACCATGTTCTCTTAATAAGGTGTTTCTTCAAACCAGAAGTGCTGCCATCTGAATATGATTTTGATAAAGTGTGAGTGGTGTCAATATATGTTTCATCGGTATAAACGATAGGCCTGCCCTGAATACGGTATTCGGAAATTTTAAGTAAATAAGTTATACGTAGGTGACGGATCTCATGCTTTTCCATTAAAATTTTTCTGTTATTCTCTGTCCTTGACCATTTGAATCCTAAAAGAGATACTTCTTTTCGCAATGACCATTTGACCATATTGATCCTGGATAGTTAATGTCAGCTTGTTGTTTAAGAGTTTATTGTCTGACTGTACTTTTGGTAATAGATGCGTATGCATGTGATCACTCACACTAATGCAAAGCTCAGCTTATACCTCGCGGACTGTACTCTCTTATGTACGAGCTGTAAATTTTCGATAAATTAACCAACATTTAATTTTGGTGTAAGTATCTATTGTACAACCAAAAACTGTTTAATGCCTTATGTAGAAGTTAACTAGGTACAGTAGTGTTTTTGTATGAAATGTACAAACTTTACTTAGGTAAGTAGTAGGGCATCTGCATAATAGTTTGGGATAAATTACATGTTTTTAATGTACTCGTAGTTAATTAGGTTATGTAGTTTTCATTACTCCTTGAAAGTACGGTAAAAATGGGTAAATATATATTATATGAAAAGGTTTCAGAGATGCTTTATGTATGAGCGTAAACATCGTCGGTAAAGTTATCAAATTTTGTATATAGACACTTGACACGAAGCAATTAAATGCATGTTCTATCAATTTTGGGGCAACTGGCAACACTGCTACTGTCAACATCGTTTCTGTTTTATTGTAATTCTAAAAATCGATTTATAGTAAACTAAATACTATAAAGCTGTTAAAAAGTTTTCTTACATCATAACACATCACATCATATCATTCAAAGTAGAAGTGCAAAGCAAAATTAGCGAAACAGTGTTAAAATCTGAACATTAACAATCATTGTGTATGGTGACGTTCCGTCGAGATAATATTATATGTTTACAACGGCAGAAGATCTGAGTGTTAGGAAAACAAAATAACACTACCAACCAACAACCCCAGTTTGGTGGGTTTTGCGGAATTTACAAAGGGATTCAAGATTGAAAAGGTTTGGCAAAAGTAACACTATTACTTATAACCTAAAAACACCATACATAGTCATCGCCGTCACGGACCACTGTTATCAATTCGAACGAACTATTTTATCAACAAAGTTACGAAATCTGGTGCGAAACTAGGTAGCCAACAAGCTTAGCATAAAAATATAGCGCGTCACAAACACAATAAGACGCAAAGAGGGTGCAGTTTGACATTATGGATGAAATTAAAAATTTACTCATAAAAATGCAGGAAGACTTTAAGCAGCAAAAAGCGGATTTGATACAAATGAAAGAAGACATCAAAAATACAATCAACAACAATATCAATGAAAAGTTCAAAGTATTAGAAAAAAAGAACACAGTTTTGGAACAAAAACTAGAAATACAGATGAAGAAAGCAGATGATGTAGAAAGATTTCTAAGGAGGAAAAATCTGCTATTTTTTGGGATAGAAGAAACCGAAAACAGCTATGAAGATTTGGAGAATAAGATTTTAGACATAATAAATAATAAAATGAACATTGAATGTGATAAATTTAGTATAGAATCTGTAAGAAGGCTCGGGAAAAAAGGTGATAAAATTAGACCCATTGTAGTAACTTGTCTCACCTTGGGATTAAAAATACAAATACAAAAATATAAGAAAAAACTTCAAACTACATCTTATTACATTAAAGAAGATTTTCCCATCGAAGTATTGAACAAGCGAAAGGAGCTTCAAATCGAATTAGAAAGAAATAAGGAACAGGGGAAAAGGGCATTCATAAGATATGATAAACTAGTCATCATTGATAAAAAGAAGTCCCAACTTGACCAACAACAAACAGGCAACAGAAAAAGAAACCTATCAGAATCTCCCGAAACACTATGTAACAGCAACAAGACCAACAATTTTAGCAAAAAACAACCAATGAAAATAAATAGGCCAAATAACATGAGCAACTTCGTCATAAAAAAGCCTACTTTCACAGTACCCGAATCTTCTAACCCGCAGAACTCTGACCATTTGAGATCAAATTGTAATACAGAATAGCAATCATCGGCCTCCCTCAATCTTCTTCCAACCCGGCTGGTCACCGTGGAAGAGTATGACCACAACCCTCCAAACGATACTTCAAAAAGATTAAAATTTAAAAACAACAACCTAAAAATAGCTACATACAATGTGAGATCACTCTCAACCATAGAAAAATACATGGAATTAATTCACGCTATTCAAAACATAAATATAGATATACTTGGCCTGGCCGAAATAAGAAGAATGGGATGCAAAATAGAAGAACATACTGACCATATATTCTGCTATGTTGGCGAAACACCCGGCCTATATGGCACAGGATTTCTCATTAAGAAAAATACAAGAAAAATATCATAAATTTCTACGGAATATCAGAAAGAGTCGCATTACTTCAATTAAAATTTCACAATACTGAAATGTATATTATTCAGGCATATGCTCCAACAACAGACTCAAAAGATGAAGACGTTGAATTATTCTACCAAACACTGCAAAAAGCACATAATATGACAAATAATTGCAAAAACATCATTGTATTAGGGGACTTCAACGCCAAGATAGGACAACCCAAAAATAATGAAAACTTAATCATGGGAAAATATGGCTATGGGAAAAGAAATAAAAGAGGAGAAAGGCTTGTCCAATATGTCCACGAATATAAACTGTCAATCATGAACACTTGTTTTAAAAATAAAACCCAGAAAAGGTGGACCTGGATCTCGCCGAACGGAAAAATCAAGAATGAAATCGATTTTGTTATGTCAAGCATCCCGAAAAATATCACAAACATAGAGGTCCTAAACAATGTAGAGTTTCCATCTGACCATCGAATAGTAAGAGGTACATTACTCCTAAAAAACCTCAAAAAATGCAGAAAAACCTTTGGAAACACAATCACCACACTTAAATCAGACGAAGAGATTAAAATATACCTTTCAAATTTAGAAAATAACATCATGGACTTATCAAATATTGGCAAAGAAGACATACAAGAAACCTATAATAAATTCGAAACTTACATAAAGGACAGCCAAAAACAAGAAGCAAAAAATGATAATGAGAACCACAGTTGCTATTTTTTCAGCGAAACCACAAAACTCCTGATCCAAAGACGAACCAAACTAATAAAAACCAGTAACAAAACACAAGTAATGAAAAAAGAATTATCATACCTATTCAAACAAACCAACAAGTCAATCAGAAAAGATTACTATGACCATAGAAGGAAAGTAATAGAAACGAACTTAAAGCATTACAGGAGTGCAAAAAAGGCGTACAAACAACTAACCACTCATAAAGACTGGATTAAGAGCCTAAAAGACGGACCTAATGAAACAAAAACCAGAAAGGACCTAATATCCTGTGCTACAAACTTTTACAAGAACCTGTATGCTTCCGAACCGCAAGACATGACAACAAACACAGAAACATCCATCTCTGAGCCAACAAAGAATGACACAATTACCATAAAAGAAGAAGAGGTTTTGAAGAGTATTAAGAGACTGAAACTGGAAAAGAGTGCAGGTCCTGACGGCATAAAGAATGAGGCGCTAGTAATAGGAGCGAAACAACTTACCGGGCCACTGACATACATATTCAATACAGTTTTAAGTACAGGTAAAATTCCCGAACAATGGTGTAAGTCGGACATTATACTACTGTATAAAAAAGGAGACCCACTTGATATCGCCAACTACCGACCGATAAGTCTGCTCTCAAGTGTATACAAGCTGTTTGCTTCTATTATATGCAACAAAATCAGCCCTCAAATAGACAGCATGCAACCGGTAGAACAGGCGGGTTTTCGCTCCGGTTTTTCGACTATGGATCACATCCATACTTTAGAACAAGTTATAGAAAAACATACAGAATTCAATAAGGGTCTCTATTTAGGATTCATTGACTACACTAAAGCATTCGACAGTCTCTATCATGACTCCATCTGGCAAGCGTTACACAATTGTCATATACACCCAGTACTTATGAGAGTGTTGCAAGCTCTTTATACAAATAGTGTGAGTAGAGTCAAGCTGGAGTCTAGAGGAGATGAGTTCAGAATATCAAGGGGAGTCAGGCAAGGAGACCCAGTATCGCCGAAACTATTCATAGCAGTTCTGCAGCACATATTTAACAAAATCAATTGGGTCTCTGAAGGCATCAAAATTAAAAACAAACGCCTTAGTCATCTAAGATTTGCAGATGATATTGTTGTGTTTGCCGAAACGTCTCAAAACTTAGAAAAAATGATACATCAACTAGATACTGAGAGTAAACAGGTGGGCCTACATATGAACTTTAGCAAAACCAAATTAATGACAAACGGCGAAAAAAGAAAAATTACACTGGATGGCGTGGAATTAGAGTATGTAGACCAGTACACATATTTAGGCAAACAAATATCATTTTCTAAAACAAATAATGAAGACGAGGTGAACCGAAGAATCACTTCCAGCTGGAACAAATATTGGTCTCACAAGGAAATACTAAAAGGCAAATACAACTTAGCCATGAAAAAAAACAATTCTGGACACTTGCATTCTACCCTGCCTGACCTACGGGTCACAGACATGGACCTTTACAAACAACATAAAAAACAAGATAAATACTTGTCAGCGGGCCATGGAAAGAAGTATCCTAAATCTGAGAAAAAATGATAGAGTAAAAAGCCAAGAGATCAGAGAAAAAACTAAACTTACAGATGCTCTACACCACGCATTGAAATTAAAATGGAATTGGACCGGCCATATAGCAAGATATACCGACCACAGATGGACTCTCATGAGTACTCAATGGACCGGCCCAAACGGAAATAGAAAAGTAGGAAGACCACAAAAGCGATGGGAGGCTGATATAACAAAAACTGCAGGAAAACACTGGATGAAAACAGCTCAAGATAGAGACAAATGGAGGAAAATGGAGGAGGCCTATACCCTTATCAGGGATTCCATAAACTTAAAATAAAATAAAAATTTAGATTCAGAGATAAAAGTTACCCACAACTAACTTCAACACAGTAATACTAAATAAGGTTTCTAACACTATAGAAATAATGTATAAATACTTATTGTAAGAAAAAAAAAAAAATTTAAAGGAAACAAAAAGGCTTTATTATTATTTTTTTTTTTATTATTTTCTATCAATTTTGTAATTTCGAACTGTACGGGGGTGAAATTGGGGTCGAAGTGAGGGATGAATGTCAATATGGAAATTCCCAACCGTTGAAGATAAAACCATGAAACTCTGTACATAGACACTTGACACGAAGCAAACGAATGTTTGTTCCATCAATTTTGTAATTTTGAACTGTACGGGGGTGAAATTGGGGTTGAAATGAGGGATGAATGTCAATATGGAAATTCCCAACCGTTGAAGATAAACCCATGAAACTCTGTATATAGACACTTGACACGAAGCAAACGAATGTTTGTTCCATCAATTACGTAATTTCGAACTGTACGGGGGTAAAATTGGGGTTGAAAGTCAATATGGAAGTTCCCAACCGTTGAAGATAAAACCATGAAACTCTGTATAGACACTTGACACGAAGCAAACGAATGTTTGTTCCATCAATTTTGTAATTTTGAACTGTACGGGGATGTAATTGAGGTTGAAATGAGGGATGAATGTCAATATGGGAATTCCCAACTGTTGAAGATAAAACCATGAAACTCTGTATATAGACACTTGACACGAAGCAAACGAATGTTTGTTCCATCAATTTCGTAATTGTAACTGTACGGGGGTGAAATTGGGGTTGAAATGAGGGATGAATGTCAATATGGACATTCCCAACCGTTGAAGATAAAACCATGAAACTCTGTAAATAGACACTTGACACGAAGCAAACGAATGTTTGATCTAGCAATTTTGTAATTTCGAACTGTACGGGGGTGAAATTGGGGTTGAAATGGGGGATGAATGTCAACATGGAAGATCCCAACTGTTGAAGATAAAACCATGAAACTCTGAATATAGACACTTGACACAAAGCAAACGAATATTTTTTCTAGCAATTTTGTGATTTCGAACTATGTAGGGATGAAATTGGGATTGAAATGGGGGATGAAAGTATACATGGAAGCTTCCATTAGTTGAAGATAAAATTATGAAACTCTTTATATAGGCACTTGGCACGAAGCCAATAAATGTTTGTTCTAGCAATTTTGTAATTTCGAACTGTATGGGGATGAAATTGAAGTTGAAATGGGGGACGAATGTCTCTTACGCTCTCACACCTAAACAACTGAACCGATTTTGATGAAATTGTTTAAACAATGTGTCTGGGTGTAAAATTAGTTATTGCCTGAGTTACCTCAGTATTTATTTCGCGCGGACGAAGTCGCGGGTAACAGCTAGTATATTATATAGATAAGTAATTTATTCTTTGTGTTTAAAGAAAACATAACGTTTACAGAATAGTAAAATATTGAATCGATCAATCATTTTTTGCCTGCCCGCAACTAAAACTGCAGGTTCTACAATGCAAAATAATTTTGCACACAGTAAGAACTTAAGCAATGAATAAAAAATATTTGCAGATTTTTTTACGTGTGACGAGTGATGAGACAAGCAACTTGTCTATAACATCATAGTGGCGTGCAGCTATTTACACACGGGGAGTGCAAATCATTGCCTAGCACCGTACTGCGCTCGTCACCTCTACGTATAAGATGATTTATCTCTCTCTTGCCCATAATTTTTCTGGGAACATCGTCGTTTAAAGTGGAACTTTGATCAGTCAGTAATGTGCTAACATTACTTGTTGGCGGTACAAAAACTGGGAAAAGTCGCGTACTTTTTTACGGTATAGAGTGACGAGACAAGCCGGACATGTGCCTGATGATAAGTATTAATAAATAAATAAATATTGGTGGACAATTCACACACAACACCATCTGACCCCAAACTAAGCAAAGCTTGTAATATGGCGGCCAAATAGCTGATATAATACTTATTTAGTTGTAAACACATACTTATTATACATAGAAACACCCAGACACAGTGCAAACATTTGAATTTATCACACAAATATTTGCACTGGGTGGGAATCGAATCCACGACCCTCGGATTCGCAGGCAGAGTTACTACACAGTACCCACTAAGTCACGAGGGCAGTCAACACACAGTACACACAACATAGTATAACAGTGACATGTACCTATTGGAACACGAAGAGTCCAAATCATTACCTATCACTGCACTGCGTTCGTCGCCTAGAGATATACGATGTTTTATGTCTATGCTTTGTAATTTCTCTGGGAACGTTGCCCTTCAAACCAGAACACAGTAATGTTTGCACATTGCAAAACTTCCCCAGACAGACTCTAATAAAAATGCTACAACTACAGATAGTACAGTAGTAAACCCCAAATAAACCTACATTTAATAACACTATCTAATCCCACACAAAACCATTAAAATATCCACTATAACTTCAATCTCAACGATCCTTCCAAAAAGCAATTCCCAGATATCGAAATTTGCACCCCTTTTCTACTCGTGCTCTAACTTAAGCAATTCTTAACTTAATTAACTTGAAGCTCCAGTCCGTAACGTCCTTGTTATTGTTAAATATTGGAATTAAATACTGGAATATTGTTAGATCTTATTAATTTGTTGTTTGGCGGCTTTCAAGTATCTTTAGCGGAGGAAAGGGTGAGGTAAAATTGTTTTGCCTGAGGCAAACTTAATTGCTTGTTTGCGCCATGTAAGGGAGTGTTTGGGGTATTCCATAAATACCAAAATTAGAAGAAATTAATCGAAAATACGTTTATTATTACAAGTTTTGTTAAGTTAATTACCACAATATAATCTTGTTTAGCACTCCGAGGTGTACTTAAATACTTAAAAAATTAAAAGAAGTAGAAGAAGACTTTTATCAGCTGACTATAATTTTTATCATTGTGTTAATTTAGACCAATAGAAACTGTTTTGCCAGACATGAAAGAGGCCAAATACAAACCAAATAACCAAGCCAAATAACTTATAAAATGTTTTTTTTTTTAATATTAGATGTCTACTTGACCGCCATCTCACCTGATGTTAAGCGGCGATGTGGTCTACCAAGGAACGTGCTTATCTAGGAATAAATTATTTTTATCCAAAAATTTTTACTGATTTAAAAACTACAAATAGACACTCAAAAGCGAAAAATAAGTTAATAACATTTAAATAGATGAGTGAGTTATATAGTAATTACATTAACTTATTTTTCGCTTTTGAGTGCCTATTTGTGGTTTTGCAGTCGGTAAAATTTTTTGGATAAAAAGAGTATTATTAGTTTAATTTTGAGGTTGTTATTTTAAATTGCAATGCCCCATTGGGGTACGTTGTTTTACGACTTAATCTGATATTTATCTGTTTTTGTAATCCTGACTATTTGTTATAATGAAGTTTTTTTGTTCATATTTTACAAACCACCCAGCCGATTTCTATAAAATTTATATGGCTATTCGGGAAGCATACCCATCCGTTCGGATGGGTATGAGTATCAGATGGGTGACAAAAAGAAATGTCGGTTCGGGCGTTCTCGAGAAATGAGGCAAAATGCATAAAAAAATAATATGGTAGTCGAACTGATAACCTCCTCCTATTTGGAAGTCGGTTAAAAACTGATTCACTCTCGATTTTAAGATAACAAGATTGTAAGCATCGGGACAAACCCACTCGGGCAACGCATTCGAGAGCTTAGACGCCCTAATCTTATCACAACTATAGAATCAAACTTTTGTGTTCGAGGCTATGAAACATCAACCATGACACGATGTCGCTTTTTCGAGCGACATGGTGGCCTAGTAGAAAACTCGAACGTCCTTAAATACGAGTATATGTACCTCAGTGGTTTAGTTAGCTTCATATTGAAACACTACGACAGAGAGTCGTGCCACCGCGGCTGGCTCGTAAAGTATTAAATTTATGCTAATTCTGATTCCAGAAATAATGTATGTAAAGTTAGATTGATCAGACATACAAACGAAACTCGCAAACCCTTCAAATTATTCATTGAACTCCCTTCAGCTCCTGGGTTTGCTCTCGTAATGCTGAGCAGGCGGCCGCTCCCACGCTATGCAGATGTGGCGGGGCTAACACAGGTTGCATGAGTTTGCTTGTTGGTTGGTATGTTTGTAAACATAATCGTTTACGTCAAATTTTGTAAAAAATATTTTTGTTATTAATGATCACGTTTTAAAAACTAACACGTAGTTTTTGAAATAAAGATCCAGATTTGTACGCATCTGTGAACTTCATGATTATCATCATTATCAGCCGCAAGACGTCCACTGTTGAACATAGCCCTCCCCCCTAGATTTCCACAACGAACGGTCGTGCGCAACCTGCAACCAACGGGTTCCAGCGACCTTTGTGAGGTCATCTGTCCATCTAGTGGGAGGCCGTCCAACACTGCGTCTTCCGGTTCGTGGTCGCCACTCGAGAACCTTTCTTCCCCATCGGTTGTCAGTTCTGGGAGCTATGCGGCCTGTCCATTGCCGCTTCAGCTTAGCTACTCTTCGAGTTATGTCGGGTACTTTCGTTCTTTTACGAATATCCTCATTACGGATCTGTGTTAAGATTTAAATGGTATCTGACATATCAACAAAAACTAAAACTTGCCTACCTTCTCAGGATGATATTCGAAGATTTCACAAAAATTATGAAATTAAGTGGATTGTCCGAGTTTAATTTTAAACTGAAGTCGGTAATTGTTATTTCCGAGGTTAGAAATAAATTATTAATTAAAAGTAACACGTGCAAGTGTTTGATGTGCAAAACATGCGTGTAATGGTAATCAACTCGACTGCCTCTAACACCGTAGTGCCACGTAGTGCTACCTAAACTTAGTCCAAATCATTCCTTAGTGTAAAGTATAAAGAAATACCAGTAGTTCATGGCCTTTGATCTTGGGAGAAACGCCGATAATATCTAGATACGGGTAGGGTTGTCGCAATTTTAAAAACGTGGCACCAATATGAAATTAAAACATACGGAAGAAGTCAGTCCTGAGTCGCGCTCCTGCAATACTAACATTGCAATGTAGGCAATGCAGGAGCGCGCTTCCCGCGTCTCATCCCGCACGCCCCGCACGATTGCCCCGTCGTAGACGGCTTCGTCGAACGACTGTATGATATAATTAATAGACTGTGGTGCTACACTGCGCTCACATGAGGTAATGTATCTTTTTGCCACGGTACTTAGTAAAGTTTTTACATAACTGCTTGGTGCTATCATTGATAAAGATGTAGTAATTCTCCAAGCGGACTCCCAAGAGTCCTACCAACCTAAAATCCGATAGTGAGAGCGACGCCATAAAGCACAGCTAGTGCCGTATAATCTAGATATGGCGGCAGACGCACGTTACAATATTAATTATTCATTGGCTCCGGCGAATATACCAATTTCACGGTTCTTTGCGCCCGGCGCGCTCTACGCCCGACGGTGGCGCCACCGCGCTGCTACAGGATGAGCACGGACAACTTTAACAATGGCGTTGAAAAGGGAAGGACTCTTTGCATAGTCCGCCTGGGAAGTACCACACTTTTGCCAGTTATTCTACCGTCAAGTAGTAGTGTGCAAACATTACTATGTTCCGGTTTGAAGGGCAATGTTTCCAGATAAAACTGGGCTAAGAAATAAAACACCTTATATCTCCGGGTGACGAGCGCAGTGCGGTGCTAGGTTATTTGGACTCTTCATGATCTAATAGCTGCATGTCACTGTGCTGTTATGGGCAGGCATGTTGCTTACCATCAGGCACATATCCTGCTCGTCTTGTCACTCACTCTATACTATACAGGGTTACTGGTCAGCATCCGTACTGGAGCCAGCATCCGTTTGTTCTGTGTATTTAACAAACAAACAACTTTTATTTTTAATATTATACTTTGCTGAATTCAGTAGCCACCAAATTCAGTCGACTAAATTTAGCGTGTAATAAGGGCTTTTTTGGCGGTAGAAGGTTCGATTTTAATTTTATTTAAAATTAGTTTTTTACTGTAAGATATTTTTTCCGAGTGTCAGAGGGCTTATAAAAAGGCCTTGAATGAGGCAAGAAAGTGCAACACATTGAATGTATGAAACAACTCTTAATGTTTGAAATAACTCTGAATGCATGAATGAATTTAAATATGTGAAACAACTTTTTAAGGTATGTATCTCCATATGTTTAGCGATGATGCAGACTGATCTACGATGGATCACGCTTTACTTAGATGATACTTTATTCACTCTCGATTTTTTGAGATCCAAATAGTAACCATGTAATCCACCTAAAAAAAATTGGCAGTCATAGAAACTGCCGATAGAAGTGAAAACTTATAATTCATAATTTGATAGCTTACTTTGGAAACTACGCGGGTGAAACCGGAGGGCGTGGCCATGAGGAACGCCATATAGAAATGCCGGCGCATTTCTGCGCATTCTGACGCATTTCTAGATCCCCAATGGCCATGGTCCCGAGTTTACCCGAAAATTTCTTAAATTCAACTCACAGTCCACAAAAAATCTGTATGTAGCGCGCCAAAAGTTTCACTTCAAAAATCCTCTTTGTTGCATCGATATAACCCATTCAATGCAACAGAGAGGGTTTTAGGTTTTAGGCAGAGTTTGTGAGCACGCTGTACGCGCCGCTAAGGGCAGGGCCGGTAAGCCGAAACCGCGCGATCAAATTTGCCGCGTCAGCGCTCACACGGCGCCCGTCCCGCGCGGTTCGTGTCATTGCCGACTTTACACTCTACGATTAATGCACCAAACTTACACCATGAGGCTTAGGACTATTGATATCTTTAAACATCTATTTTGAATTGGTGTCATATTCATATAAGTAAGCATGATCCATCGTAGCTCGGTCTAGATTGTCGCTAGATATCAGGAGATACATACATTCAGACTTGTTTCGTACATTCGTAAGTCGTTTCATGCATTCAGAGCAATTTCATACGGTCAGAGTTGTTTTATAGATTTAGAGTCGTTTCATAAACTCAAGAGTCGTTTCACGTTTTCGGAATTGGTCAATATGATAAGCTTAGTGCAGACTTTTTGTGTAACCCCGAATTTTTATCGTCATGAATAGGCTTACGCTTTACCACCACCTCACATGCTGTTAAGCGACCACGCCGTCAGCGACACCCGTTTACCTGAAATAAATAAATTCAACCTCAACTTGAAGACAAGTGACTATTCAGGCATCCACCCTGGCAGTGCACCCTCCAGTCTGCCATTATCGTGTCGTGAGGTATAACGTTCCCTCGGCCGCAGCATGCGCTTTTCCGTGGACGTAATTATTCCCGTCGGATATTAGCGGGATTGATACCAAGCGATACTGATTGAACGAAATGGTTTCGTTGCCAAATTTTTGCTTCCGAAATTGGACTTCCATTTTCTGATGCCTTTTCGGTCCCAGCAAATATTTCAATATAATGCAGCTCATGATATTGCAGTTGCTTCTTTTTGTGGACTACATATGGTAGGTTTCACACTACTTCTTTCCATCGATGATACGTTAGCACTTCCGCAGTATCTCGTCTGATGTTAAGCGACGATACGATAGAGCGCGCTTATCAAGAAGAAACCTTTGAGGAATACTTGGTCTGAAAAATACTCTCTCTTACTTCACTATATGTTTTAGAATGTTGTAAATTTGTTAGAAAATATAAAGAATTCTTCGATAAATTTGCGGATCAACTTCGGAAGACTCCGCGAAACATTAGATCTCAATATAGGCACAAACTTGTTGAACCTAAATCCCGGTTAGAAATGCATAGCGCTGGCCCTCACTCGATGGCTGCTAAAATATTCAATAAGCTGCCAAATGACCTAAAAGACTTGGAAAAAAATGACAAATTTATTGAATGTCTAAAGAATATATTAGAGAATAAATGCTATTACAAACTACAAGATTTTTTTCAAGACAATTTTGATGACCTAGAAATGAGACGTTCCGTTGCCACTTTTGCCATGCCCTTATAGGGCCATATGTAATGACTATTATAACTAATAACATCACCTGAGTGTACTGTACCTACATATGACGCAATAAAGATTTGAGTATTGAGTATTGAGGAAGAAATCAATTAACTCTACACTATGCTTAAATACACTCTGACTACAGTCATTTGGGAATACCAGATCAGTCAACATATTCCACAAAATAACTGTTCCCCTTGTTTCTACATGATCCTGTAGTTTTTTGTTTTTTAATAAATCGTGGTGAGACGAACAGGACATGTGCCTGATGGTAAGCAACATGCCTGCCACATAACAGCACAGTGACACGGAGCTATTGGAACACGAAGAGTCCAAATCATTACCTAGCACTGCATTGCGCTCGTCACCCAGAGATCTAAGATGTTATATCTCTAAGACCTGTAATTTATCTGGTAACATTGCCCTTCAAACCGGAACACAGTAATGTTTGCACATTACTGCTTGGCGGTAGAATAACTGGCAAAGGTGTGGTACTTCCCCAGGCGGACTCTGCTAAGAGTCCTACCACTACTAGATTGTACCTACTACACATTCTTTTTTATCCTATCCTACTAATGTTAAAAATGTGAAAGCTTGGATGTTTTGGGAATTTGTAATTTAGAATTCAGAGATAAAGCCTGGAATTGCACATGCCCCGCGGGTTTACCCGCTTAGTTCCAGTTCCTGTAATTGTTCAGCTATTTATAGTATGATGAATAGTCAATATTGAGATCGAAATAAAGCCAACAATTACCTAGCACTGAGCTACGCTAGTCAACTGAGCTACGTTTGGAAATTAAGAAGATTTACATATTTCTATGCCTTTTATTTTTCTGGAAACATTTCAACTTTCAAACCGAAGTACAGTGATGTTTGCACATTGCTGCTTGTCCGAAGAATAACTGGCAAACGTGTGCCACTACCACAGACGGATTCTGTAAAGAGTTCTACATAGCATTAACAGTAGACTTTTTTTAAACGGGCAGAGCCTTTATTAAAACAACTAAAATACAATGCGCACTACACTACGCTACACGCCGAACTTACATACGCACATCTGAATTATCCATAGACCCACGAACGTCTACATATAATCAAGATGTTCAAGCCCACTCCATTACCAGTCGGAAGCGTGCCCAGCATAATAGCGATATTACCACGCTGAATGGCAATGCTTATACATTGTGCCTTGGGCCAAATCAACGCCAGCGTTATTACAGTAGACCTATCGAAAACCATATTAAAGACATTCAACATAATTTATCCCTTCCTTAATGAACGCTGAATTCTAAGTTTGAATATGAAGCGCGCTTAAATTTTTGTCCGGTTGACGGGCTTGTTATCTAATTAACCGAGCGGGCGCGCGGGGATTCCCGCATCGATTTAAATCAAAAGATGTGCCCTGATCACCTTGAAATTGTTAACAAACTACGTCTCTGTGTATAGCATGAGTGCTTTACAACTACCAATCTACTTGCCCCCTAGAATCGTTAGCGGCGAGGTATCTTGCAGTTTTACTTATTTTGGTTGTTGACAATGAATAGCGATAGGTTTAAACGTCCACCGTTCACCGCTTCCTGCAATCGACTAAAACGGAAAGAGTGAGCTTACTCTTCCCAACGATAACATAATTCCATGCGGCTGAAGTGTGGGGAGGCACATCCATTGATTTATATGATGGCCGTCGCCGTCGCCCGGGGAGTCCCGGATGGAACGTCTTTGCGTTCCCGCGCTCCACTGCCCTTCATCCGGGTCTGAATTTGGTTAATTGACGATTGAATTAAATTATTTAAATACAGGTACGTTATTAAACAAGGAAGGAAGGAAGGAACTTTTGTTGGGTACATTTTCTTAATTAATGTCGCAAAAATAGACAGGTAGCGAATTATCTGAGTGTCTTCAAATGACTTTGTATCTTATGGGTAATAAATACTGCATCTTTGACTTTAAAGTCTTTAATAGTAATGTAATGTAATAGTTTTCACTCAGTCCGATCTTCAGCTTTCCATTTCTCTCTACCTTCTCTTTTCTGCCCGCTGTCATTCATATATCGTCACTCAATCTTGTTTCAGGGTTCATTAGTACATTTGCCGGTTGCGGTCTCCATTAATAACATGTCTACTCCAAAAGTTCTGCGGCGTATATGACCAACCCATTGCCACTTCAGTTTGTTGTTCTGTCAGTCTGTTCAATTGAAATATACCTTTTGGATTTGGACAACATACACGATTTCAATTCCTGATTTCGGGGTCAGTGGCAAAGTACTGACGTTAAAAGAATTGTTTGTTGTCAACATATCCTTCATTATTCCACGAAGTTTGGTGAGTAGTTGTAGTGGTGTTTGTTAACCAAGTATAAATAAAGTGACCAAGTGCGTGTTGGACTCGCCCATGAAGGGTTCCGTTGCAGCAAGTAACATAATTTAAATAATACACATAGTTCTTGTAGTTCGTTGTAACTTTGATCGAAGTTTTAATAGTAGTGTATTTATGACGTACTAAAAAAAACTACTCATCAAATCGAGTTCAAACTAATTTTCGTTGGTAGTTTGCATAGTAATGTACATCATATTTTTTTTTTAGTTTTTTCATTCTCTTACTTTAGAAGTTAGAGGGGGGGGGGGGGGACACACACATTTTACCACTTTGGAAGTGTCACTCGCGCAAATTATTCAGTGTATACAAAAATTATATAAGTAACCTCAACATCATTTTTGAAGACCTTTCGATAGACACCCCACACGTGTAGGTTTGATGAAAAAAAACATTTTTATTTCAGTTCTCAGTATGGGGGACAAACCTAATTTTTCAATTTTTTTTTTGTAAAAATTTAATGGGGTTCACAGAATATAATATCTACTTACCAAGTTTCAACAGTGTAGTTTTCATAGTTTCGGCAAAAAATGGCTGTGACATACGGACGGACAAACAGCAGACAGACAGACATGACGAATCTATAAGGGTTCCGTTTTTACGTTTTACGGAACCCTAAAAATGACATAAACTAACGATTTTTGTAGGAGCATTGAATGTTAGTTTCATTTCAAGATTTTTTGCCTAGCTGCCATTGCATGCCAGTTTTTATTATTCTTATTAATTATTGTATTTAATTTGCGAGAGATGAAAAACAAAATGTTTGATACTGGATGTACTCGTTCGGACTTGATTGGTCCACAAATTATCTGTTCTTGTTCTTATGTCCAATAAAAGAATTTGTATTTGCGAAGTATAAGTGTATCAATATTACCACACTTTGGCTTGATACAGATCAACTGTTTACCCCGCGTATCTGTGCTATACTATAATTGTACGTTTAAATATTGGTCGTAGTAGTATTACTGAATTAATACCCTATTCATGTTTGAAATGTTCATTCTGTACAGACGACAAACCCACCCGCTCTAACTAGACAGCGGTAATTCTAGACACATCACAATCCGAAATTCTCCATCCGAATAATTCCTAGAAAGTTCGCGAAACACCGCGTCTGTTACAATAAATTAGACGAGCAGGACGACCAATTTATACTTACAAATGCGTCGAAGAGCCACTAGCGAGAATCGAGTTCGTAAGATTTAAAATTTGTTGTAACTTTTTAGTTATTCCTTTTAGTCGATTGTGGAGGTAATTTGGTTGTAGCGTTGCCTCTATTCTCTACCTACCCTCAAATACAGCGTTTTATTGCGCACTATAAAATAATTAAATTTCCATAACGCTGCCCGCTTTGCCCCACTGCACTGTTGTGGGGAAATTTGTTGCACTGCTTTGTGTTTCGAATGGTTAAAGAGCAAAGTTGGAAAATTATACTTGAGAGTAGAGGACGCCCGAGTGCTGCGGATTTTTTAAATCAATGATAGGTTTGCGCTTGATTACTACTTACATTCTTGGACGCAAAACGTCGATGCTGTTTGAGATGAAGTAATTACTTAGACGAAACTTACCATTTGAAGATACATTGATTTGTATCCATCAGAACCATCAGAAAAGATGCCCTCGGGTTTTTCGTTTTTGTTTCGGTTTCGGTTCGATTTTGTTTTGCTATTATCTTGATCAGGAGTTGCTATTAGGACATCTTTTTTTTTAATTCATAATTTAGTTCAATTAATTTTGATTTTACTATTCATCGATTGATTATTTAAGATTTGTAGTTAATTAGGATGACATTTTTATTTTGACTAATTTGTTATATCTCGTTAGTGTAATTGGCGATATGCCGTTCTAACTGATTTTAAATAAATATATTGAAAGAAGAAAGGACCAATGGTTTGTCTCATCATTACCAGCCCGTTAACGTCCGCTGGTGGCCACCATAAACCTTTGGTATCGGAGATAGCCTCCTACTTAGAGACGATCTTCTTAGCATTCCATGGATTCACCGTGCGGGTGCCTGGTCCATCGTGTGGCAGAGAGAGAAATCTCGAATAGACCCCAAGACTTGTGACTCGGGCGTAGGTTTAAAAGGGGCCCCTTTTGGTGACGTACGTCAACACTCACCTACTTTACACACCTACTCACTGACATTGCTTTAAAAAATCCGTCTTTTTTAAGTTTTTACTGTCAAACTTACGACTTAGATTTAATTTCATCTCATTTCGTATAAGTTGTCGGTAATTTTTTATTTTTTTTAATGGACCTACACAACTTTTGTTAACCAAACTGATTTCAATGAGAACTATACCATACAACATACTGAACTAACTACTTACACTAAGCACATCTGAATTATCTTTCTATCTATATACCGATGAAGGAGTAAAGAAAATCAAGATGATTAAACCCACTCCAGAAGCATGCGCAGAATACTGTCGGCATTATCACGCTGAATGGTAATGCTTATAACATTAATCTCACGAAGTCGAAAATTTTTAAATCAAAAATTTGTCAAGTTTTTGACTAAGAAAAAAATTTGTTTACGGGATACAGTATGATCTATGTACCTTGATCTATATTTAGACAAAATAAATTTATCTTTATTATGTTTCTTAGTGCGATCCTTTTCCTTGAAAACCTTAACTACTTAAAACACAACAGACTATATAAAGTTAAGTGCTTAAGTAACTTTGGAAAGCTATAAAACCTTTTATGAGACGTTTTGTTGATAAAAATGTAATCAGAAGGTTCTACTTATCTAACTTAAGGTCATGGATTTCATTAGATGTATCAAAGGGGCACTCCCTCGGGAGTTAAGGGAGGGCTTTATGTGAATACTGGAATTGACTTTTGAAGGGTTTCGTCATGTGTTAGGATCGGTCATCACGCCTTATCATTACGCCCTATGTAAAAAGATAGGATACATTTGATTTGTCTGTTTTTGTATCTGTGCTTCTACCCGTTAGATTTGAAAACATTCCTTTTAATTTTTTAAATAGGCAGAGCATTTATCAACAAAACTAAATCATAATGAGACTAGCGCTATGGCAAACTACATAAACGAAACATCTAAATTATCCCTAGACCAAAGATAGTCTAAGGATAAACACGATGATCAAGTCACGATGAACTATCCTACCGTTGATTAATTATATCAATTATTGTAATTATTATAGGTAAACTACAACAATTACAATTTCACGGCGACATAATGTATACGATATTTAAATATTGTGAACCTCGTGACAATAAACATTCATTTTAAATACAGACTCATCAAAATACACACACATGCGTATAGTTACAAAGTGACGCTGAATCAGCTTATTCGCTTATTAAGTTTAATTGCGCGCCGCGGACCAATCAGGGAGCAGGACACGTGTCGCTTGGCACCCCTACGATGCGCATTCCATTGATAAGTATGCGGCAGACGAGCGGGTAAATGTTTGCCCTAATATTAGAGTGTTTGTTATTTTAACACGTTGCAACTGCTGGACTGGTTACCGCCTAACTAAAAGTGTCTTAGCTTTCACGTTGCTTTCTATTTTCTTATAACTGGTAATTATAGAAACAGCAATAACAAAGCTTATTTATTTAGTTAGACGATAAAAGGGGCGGCGCTATTTAAAACATAGTTATATAGTTTACAATCTGGAATAGCAAAAAGGGTACTTAATAATCATCGCGGGATTCCTACGGCAGTGGAAATTTTACGGGTAAAATCACAGGAAGCTGCTAGTTACAAATAAATGTTCTGGCATCAACAACAGCTCACTGTTATCACTACTGGGGTCTGAACTGTAGGAACCTGCTGGAACCCGGAGCCTTCTTTGGTCAAACCGCCTCGTTCAAATCTTTGGAAATTTCACAAATTTAGTTTTAATGAAACCATGTTGCCTTCTCGAGATACGAGTAGTTCGATAGAAAAAACTTCCTTTGAATAAACTGGAATACGATAAAGTTGGCATATTTTTGGTTGGCCGAAGAATAACTGGCTCATAGTGGGACATGGGAAGATAATTACATTTTTTAAGCCAAAACTTAATTAACCGCGTTGTTCTTTTTTTTTTAAATAAAGAGTGACGAGACGAGCAGGACATTTGATGGTAAGCAACATGCCTGTCACACAACAGCACAGTGACACGCAGCTATTGGAATATGAAGAGTCCAAATCATTACCTAGCACTGCACTGCGCTCGTCACCCAGAAATCTAAGATGTTATATCTCTAAGCCCTGTAATTTCACTGGAAACATTGCCCTTCAAACACAATAATGTTTGCACATCACTGCTTGGCGGTAGAATAACTGGCAAAAGTTTGGTACTTCCCCAGGCGGACTCTGCTAAAAGTCCTACCACTACGATATGATAATTTTTTGGTAAGAGAGAATCTTATGGGTTCGCTACACCGGCACACTAATTAATGTAGTGACATAGCAGCGTAGCGTCGCGTCAGAGCGGTGAAAAAGTAGCGAAGTGGGCGTGCGCGTTAGACGTTTTTCAGATGGGTGAAATCCCGTGAGTTTACATCATCCGCACGCGTAATAACTATTAGTTAACGCTAATATTCATGTAAACGTTAGTATAGCTGATACTGTACTGGTGACGTAGTATTATTGTGCAACGTTAGTACTGTATAATGCTAAAATTCTAAGTTTTTAGTTCTATCGGCAGTTCCTGACAATTTTCGAGGTGAAAACTTCTTTTGGCGCACCACATACAGAGTTTTCTTGCGCTGTGAGTTGAATCCTAGCGTCACTCTCGGAAATGATAAGAAAACTTCGGGTAAGCTCGGGACCATGACCATTGTGCCATTGACACCAGAAATGCGTCAGCATTTCTAAACGGACAATTGTAACGCTCTATCTCATGCTCATGGCCACGCCAGTTTCACCCACGTAGTTTCCAAAATAAGCTATCATATTCTGAGTTATAAGTTTTGACTTCTATCGGCAGCTATGATTGTCAATTTTTTTTTCAATCAGCGTTTCCCAGCCAGCGTTTTGTAGCCGCGTCCCACCCGCCGCGCGCCGCGCGCCCGTCGCTCGTCTGCCGCCCGTAAGCCGCGTGGGAGGGCGCGGCCGCGGCGCGACAGATCAACATTATCATTCGACACTGCATTTATTCAACGGCACCAAATACGCTTATTGTTTTTAACTGAACATGTTTTGGTTCGAAATTATTTCACGGTTTTTGCTTTGGTGTTATATTTTGGTACTGATCGCCATTCAACGTTGCGGAGTTATGATAAATGAGAATGGAATTTAATAGGAAATAGTGGTTAAGTGTGTAGCTGTGTAGTACTTATTATACGTAGATTGTTTAAATGTTAGGAAAAACAAAATTTACAATTTGTTTGTCTACTGTAATTTGGTGACTATAATAAACAAACCGCTGGTTGCAGGTAGCGCAGGACCGTTCGTTATGGAAATCTAGAGGGGAGGAAGGCCTAGGAGGGCCTAGGGGAGGGTTCAGCAGTGGACGTCATGCGTCTGATGATGATGAATAAACAAACTCGTAATTTTTTCATCTGTTGAATCAGTTCTAATTTCCATATCTTGACAGGAGAACTAAACAATTTTTGGGATTTATGTCTTGTAAAGAATAAAAATCACTTACCTATACACGATAATTATACAAGTAATTTTTTTAAGTCAGCCGTAAATCATTAGGGCCTACGGCGTAGCATTTGTCGTAGCTTGCGAGAGTTGTTTTTCAGAGAAATTACATAGCATAGATGGAAATTATCTCATGCCTCTGGGTGACAAGCGCTGTACGGTGTTAGGTAATGATTTGGACACTTCATATTCCAGACAGAGTTGCGTGATGCTATGCTGTGTTATGGGCAGATTTGCTGCTTACCACCAAGCACATGTCCTGCTCGTCCCTTCACTATTTACCATAAAATAAAATTGATGTACCTATTCAAAATCCTACTAATATTATAAATGTGAATGTATGGATGTTTGGATGTTTGTTGCTCAATCACGTCCTAACGTATGAACGGATCACGCTGAAATTTGGAACACATATAGATTATAATCTGGAAGAACACATAGGCTACTTTTTATCCCGGAAAAACAACGGGAACAACGGGAACGGGAACTTCGCGGGTAACACCGCGGGGCGCTTCTAGTATATAATAAACATAGTAAAATTTTAGAGCAAAGTCATAAAATATGAAACTTTTCTAAAAAAATAATAAAAAGAACTAAAAGAGTCAAACCGGAGCTAAAGATTTTATTTCACATTAGATACAATTTTATATAATTTCCGTGAAAAAAAAAAAGTCTGAACCTATGTACGCACGCAAGGTGTTAATACTTATCTTTACGTATGCCTCGTGCTATGAAGTCTAACTTCAACCTCAAAATAGATAATTATCTTCAATGCAAGAAGTATAAATCTGAAATGCTTACTAAAATGTTGACTAGTCAGTTTCAGAGTGTCGGTTTTTCGTGACGGTCCGGTGTGCACGCGCATCGTCAAAATTCATTCATCATTTATCCCTAACACGCCATGAAGTGTTTCTTCAGTTATTATGGTAAAAATTAATCATGAACATTTTCTGAGCAACAAAATAAACTAGCAAAACCTTTCCGAATTCCTAATTTCCACGAATTCGAAACTGATTTAGTAGCTTATTCGTTAGTAGCAGTATTCAGTTAATTACCACGCGACAAAGCGCAGGCCAAGCCATAAAACATCGCAATAACTCCGGCGGGCGAGCGCGGAGGTTCCACGGCTTCTGACTCTCTCAGCGGACGGCCATTCCTGGAAAAATACAGATAGGGAATTATTTTTAGTGTAGTTATTGTCTACGTTTTTCTAGTACAACGAGTAATTTTATGCAAAGATGTCAAACTGAATGATTGACAATGAGTTATTGAATAGGAATAATACGAACAAAAAGACGTTCACAGACGTTCATAACAGCGCAGTGCCAAGCAGTTTTTATGAACACGAAGAACCCAAATCGCTCTTCTACAGCCTTGGTTTGAAGCGCAGTGTATTCCAGTGAAATTAGATAGACGACTATGATTCTTACATCGCACCACGTCTAACAATCAACACGGAATCTTTTATTTCATAATATCTAGAGCGACGAGACGAAAAGGGCATGTGTCTGATAGTAAACAACATGTATGCCCATGACAGCACAGTATCACACAGCTATTAGAACACAAAGAATATAAACAATTATAGTAATTATTTAGATTCCGTACTGTGCTTATGTGTTTCTATAATGTGCTTCGATTTGAAGGTCATTATTTCCAGAGAAATTTCTGGGCTAAGAGGAAAAACATCTTATATCTCTGGGTGACGAGCGCAGTACTGTCCTAGGTAATGAATCACTAAATAAATAATTATTTTACTTGCGAAAATGGGTAGGTACAGCAAGATCTTAAAAGTTTACATTGAGTACTACATATTCAACCTTGCGGGATGCAAATGTTGTGTACTCGTACTACCTAGCAAAGCAAACGCTAATGAATTAGATTCTTTGTGTTCCTTGCTCTTGCTTGCTTATTCTTTGCTAGGTAGGTATTCATAACACTGCACTCAGACGCGGTCCCAGCGTCGAATTTTGGAGGGGGTCACCAGTACAGAACCTCTGATTTGGGGGGGGGGTCACGAGTAGAAATACAATAAATCGAGTAAAAAAGACTACTAGTAGCGCCCCATTTTAATGTAACGTATACGATTTTGGGGGGGTCATGTCCCCTGATGACCCCCCCCCTTCGGACCGCGCATGACTGCACTACCCTCGTCCGCATGACTGCACTACCCTCGTCCGCATGACTGCACTACCCTCGTCCGCATGACTGCACTACCCTCGTCCGCATGACTGCACTACCCTCGTCCGCATGACTGCACTACCCTCGGCCGCATGACTGCACTACCCTCGTCCGCATGACTGCACTACCCTCGTCCGCATGACTGCACTACCCTCGTCCGCATGACTGCACTACCCTCGTCCGCATGACTGCACTACCCTCGTCCGCATGACTGCACTACCCTCGTCCGCATGACTGCACTACCCTCGTCCGCATGACTGCACTACCCTCGTCCGCATGACTGCACTACCCTCGTCCGCATGACTGCACTACCCTCGTCCGCATGACTGCACTACCCTCGTCCAAAGATATAAGATGTTTTATGTCTATGCCCTGAAACATCCCTGCCCCCACCGTCGGCGTCGATACGTCCGAGTCCATCGCACAACCATCACGGTCGCCGTTTGCATAACAATTAGCCACATTACGTGTTAACCGGCATTTCATAACGCGACCCGAATACCAGATATGGTTAATGGTCCTGCTGATTGGGCATTATGCCGTTACGTTTTAAATATATGTTCTCGTGACTATGGCGGCGAAAATGTAATTTCAATAATCACGTAGTCAATTCAATAGTTGGTGTTTTCTGAATTGCAGCTTTCTGCAGTATTCTATCTACCGAAATCGAAATAATACTAATTACTTAGGTTTCTGTGATTCTTTTTTTTTAGATAAAGAGTGACGAGACGAGCAGGACATGTGCTTGATAGTAAGCAACATGCCTGCCACATAACAGCACAGTGACACGCAGCTATTGGAACATGAAGAGTTCAAATCATTACCTAGCACTGCACTGCGCTCGTCACCCAGAGATCTAAGTTGTTAAATTTCTAAGCCCCGTCATTTCTCTGGAAACATTGTCATTCAAACCGGAACACAGTAATGTTTGCACATTACTGCTTGGCGGTAGAATAACTGGCAAAGGTGTGGTACTTCCCCAGGCGGACTCTGCCAAGAGTCCTACCATTACAAAATACTATCATACTAATAATTTCTTACTACCTATACACTTGCAGCGGCATGCAGTTTTAACCGTGTAGTGCCCGCGCTTCTACCGCCTAACGAAAAACGCTTTGATGCTTTGACGCTTTGACCTTGCTGTCTTTTTTTTTCTCGCTTGAAATGAAAGAGACGGCAATGCCAAAGCGTCAAAGCATCAGAGCGTTTTTCGTTAGGCGGTAGACCTGTTATTTTTTTAGAACAAAAATGTACTTACGTGTTACTCCGACTATTATCTATCAATGTACTAAATTTCGTCCCGTTCGCTTCAGTAGGGGAGAAACCATACCTTTGACAGTTATTGTATCGCCAAGCTGTAATGTGAAAACGCCCCTGTGTTCTGGCTTGAAGGGAAATGTTTCCACTGACATTACAAGGCATAGAGAAAAAATATCTTATATCTGTAGATGACGAGTGCAGTGCAGTGCTAAGTTATGAATCGGACTCTTCATGTTCCAATAGTTGCGTGTAACTCTGCTGTTATGGGCAAATATTTTGCTTACTGTCAGGCATAAGTCCTGCTCGTCTTCTGACTCTATACCAAAAAAAAAAAATTTTTGCTTGAAAGCTTGAAATAGTAACAAACTCATACATATACAAATTTTCGCATTAAAATTGTTAGTAGGATATATTTCCTTTGCATTTCTCAAAATCCCAATTGATTAATCAACATTGAACGTAAATAATGAGGATGCAGTAGGCACGGCGCAAATTACGTTAGTACACCTCAAAGCGCAGACGCGTCTGTATTAAATTAGAGCAGCGTAAAAAATCAAATAACAATTCCAATAGGTCTTAGGCTTCCTGCGTCAAAAAGCTAAAAGAAAAAAAAGGAAAAATTCTAAAAATAACATTGAAAGCACATATAATTTGGAAAATGAATGTGTTTTGTATAAATAAATAAATCAATAAATATTGGTGGACAATTCACACACAACACCATCTGACCCCAAACTAAGCAAAGCTTGCGTGATGGCGGCCAGATAGCTGATATAATACTTATATAGTTTTTAAATACATACTTATTATACATAGAAACACCCAGACACAATGTAAACATTTGAATTCATCACACAAATATTTGCACTGGGTGGGAATCGAACCCACGACCCTCGGCTTCGCAGGCAGAGCTACTACCAACTAAGCCACGAGGCCAGTCTAGATTATAATTTGGAGTAAAGGGAAAAGCGAGACATGCAACACAGCTATTTGACCATGAAGAGTCCAAATCAACGCTCAACACTAACTTAGTAAGCGTATTAACGCCATTATAAGCCAAATGCTCCGTAAATTCCCCTTCCCCTTTGAAATTAATCAATAGATAAGTTAATCCGTTACAATCTACACTTGTTTCCTTTTTCGATCTAATTCCTGATATCGGGATAATCCCGTTAGTTCTAACGAGGCTGCCCATCAAACCTTTAATAGCACAGATTTCAATTTCGATTATAACCAGTTGTATTATTTTTGTAAATTATTTTCGGTTTTGGACGGCGTGGTTGAACGGAATGGTTAAAATAAATTAATAATGCTTTTTTTTTTTTAATATAGTGTGACGAGACGAGCAGGACATTTCCCTGATGGTAAGCAACATGCCTGCCACATAACAGTACAGTGACACGCAACTATTGGAACATGAAGAGTCGAAATCCTTACCTGGCACTGCACTGCGCTCGTCACCCAGAGATCTAAGATGTTATATCTCTAAGCCCTGCAATTTCACTGGAAACATTGCCCTTCAAAGCGGAACATAGTAATGTTTGCACATTACTGCTTGGCGGTAGAATAACTGGCAAAGGTGTGGTACTTCCTCAGGCGGACTCTGCGAGTCCTACCACTACTAAAACTGCTTGTAGGTATAATGAATGTTGATTATTATCTATTAATTACGTGTAATATTATTATTTTATTATGTTCTAACACTTCGTCGGCTTACATTTTTCGTTCGGGAGTCTAAACCATCATTTTGTCGACAATTGGCGGGATGTGAACCGATTTTTTAAAAAGTTTTTTGAAGTTGGGCGTTCTAGCATCTAAGCCACGGCGTCTTTTCAATGTAATTTGAGTAGGTATTATAAAACCAATGAAACGACTCCATAAGAGTTATAAATATAATGTTTGCCGAACCGAACAGCAGAATTGCGCCGATGCTGCAGTACGGTATAGGTATTGTGATGTGTCATTTTAACAATTAGTACTTTGTTCAAGTTAAGATGTACAAGTATGTCATCACCACTGAGTTTAGTAGAAAAGGAAAATATCAGGAGAAAACCGGCATAATAGATCGAAGACAAGCGTCATGACTCGCATGGTAGACTATGTACTAATTAATGTATTATGTACTAATGACTCTAACTTTGAGAGAAAAGACTCTGACTCCCAGCAGTGGGCACATTTAGTGGGTTGCTTATAATGTAACGTTACATATTGACTACAATATGTAAACGTACATTCCTACTTTCATTCTAAAAACATCACTTTCATAGGAAAGATGTGTGTATTTACATACCAAAATTTTCATATCACTAATTTCCTTTTAATTGTGTCCATACGATAGAGAATAATTTTCTTATTATTATGATATTGTTCTGGTATTATATATTTCATTCTAAATCTATAATAATTACGTTTTTCTAAAAATTTTTGTTTGTTTACATATTGTCATTACTATAAACATCATTCGTCACTTAGCAACCTCTACCCTTTTTCATAAGGTTGTATAGTTTTTAGAACTAATCCTCTTTGAATTGTTAATATTAAAATAAAGTTTATTTTCTCCAGATTCAAAACAATAAAAGTCTACATTTTTAATCAAATCGTTTGAGAGGTCAGTGAGAATCCAGCTTCCAACAGAGGAACATTACCATACAGGAGACTTCCAAGCGATCAACATCCATAATAAACCTTGAAGGTCTAAACGGCTGAGAGCCACTACCGTTCAACAACTACATCCCGTGAACTTACTTGGAAGTACTTACCCCCTGTGGAACTGTTTGGAAACAACTACACTCACGAGGACTGCTGGCTGAGAACTCTACCGTGCTAGGTGGAGCCATCCTCACTGACGACTACTACACTCACGAGGACTGCTGGCTGAGAACTCTACCGTGCTAGGTGGAGCCATCCTCGCTGACGACTACTACACTCACGAGGACTGCTGGCAGTGAACTCTACCGTGCTAGGTGGAGCCATCCTCGCTGACGGCTGCGAGCCCCGACCGATCAACAATTACATCCTGGGAACCTGTTTGGAAGTACTTTACTCACTGGCCTTTCAAGACAGATGATTTTCAAAATTTCCTTATTTTAAGTTACGTCTTTTTTTTTTTATTCTATTCATTTCCTTTAATCTTTATTTATTTCTTTAATATACTTGTTTTATAACTGTTTATCATTCAACCTTTACCTCTCTCCTCCCAATAGAATCCTCTTATGTTCACTAACGTGACATTTGGCGCCCAACCTTCAAAAACAACCCCCCCTCTCTTGCTTATTCTTTAATCCCTCAACCCCTGAATTCTTCTAAATTCTAAAACATACTTACACTAGTATTTATACCTAATATTTCCTTTCGGCACTCTTTGGATAATAACTTCCCTCCTCATCCTCTCCTCTCCTCTCCTCATAATATCTCATCTAAACATTTCATCACTTAATCATTCATTTACTCAAATCACTATTGATCTAATATCTAGACAATTATTGCTTAATCTCTCTAACAATGGACAAAACCATTAAATTTGAATACCTCAACAAATCCGAACTGGAATATGAGGTTAAGATTAGACTAGAGGAGCCAGTCTCTTCCATCTCTTTACTGCGCAAGCAAATTACACACTTAAGCCAACAGTTTCCCTCTGAGGAAATTTTAAACTCACCTTATACTATCGAAGAGGATTTATGTCAAACTGAAATAACACTGAATTATGTTGAATCAAAATTAAACAAACTGACGAAATCCGACTCGAGATTAATCAAATTTATTCAGACCTTCTTAAACCATTTACATTTTAGACTCTATCGGATCGACATTGACATAAATCCTACCTTCTTAGATACATTCAAAACACTTAAGGAAAAATATGACAGTTTAATCAATAAATTCAACTTATTTATTCTTCCAGACCCGATTCAACCTGAAATTGTATTGGCGGAGGTCGTTAACGCAGGTCGGTCGAACCCTCAACAGTTTTCTTCTGCGACTCAACAAGTCGCCCACTCACAGGTACCTCTTAATAATTCTGAACTCTTCAAAGATCTTAGACGTCACTCTTTCGATGGTAAATCTTGTCCAAGATCATTCTTACTTAAACTAGACGAATATTGTTTTTGTCGTAGAATTGATAGAAATTTATTAATTTCAAGAGCCTATGAAATTTTTACTGACAACGCGTTACACTGGTTTCGTTTTAAAATTGGTCAAAATCCAAATTTAACTTGGGACGATGTTTCTGATTCTCTCATTAAGGACTTTGGTGAACATGATTACGATTTCAAATTACTTGAAGCTATTAAAAATCGTACTCAAGGTTCGAACGAGAACATTATAATCTATATTTCAATAATGTCAGGTATGTTTTCTAGACTCTCTAGAAAATTATCCGAACCTGAAAAAGTAGAAATTTTATTGCGTAACATTAGACCCTGTTACTCTGTCTTTGTAGCATTAAAGGACATTTCCTCCATTGATTCTTTAATAGCTACTTGTCAAAACTATGAGAAATTTCTCGATAGAGACAAACAATTCAAAGAACCAGTTAATAGTTCTCTTATGCCTGAGTTTTCTTATAAAAATACTGCTTCAACTTCGTATAGAAATTCGTCCCAAAACTATACGAAACAAGTGAACACCGTTTCTAAAAATACACAGTCTAATTCTATTACAAACTCTAATTTATTTTGTGTACGTTGTCGGACAACGAATCATAACTTAAAAACATGTAAAGAACCTCATTATACTGTATGTTTTAAATGCGGTCTGAAAGGATTTAAAACTCCTGATTGCCCTAAATGTTCTAAATCTAATTCAAAAAACTAAACTATGACTTAAAAAGTAAATTTGATATTGATGACTGGAAAAATTGGTTAGAAACTATTAAAAATTTTTTCTCTTGTTACAAAATTTCTTCAACTCTTTACTCTAATGAAATTGATTTTAAACGACCTTTCATCAATATTAAAATTAATAACTTATCTATTTCTGGGTTATTAGACTCGGGTAGTTCTATAACTATCTTGGGAAATAATTCTCACCTAGAAATAATTAAACTCGGTTACAAACTTTTTAAGTCAGATTTTATTACCGTTTCTACAGCTAATAACGAAAAAGTCAATTCTTTGGGTTACTTTGACTTACCTATACAGTTTAATAACCAAACGCATTGTATCAGGACCCATGTTTTTCCTGAGATTTCACCATCTTTAATTCTAGGAATCGATTTTTGGCAAAAATTTAATCTTTTACCAAAAGTTCTTTCCTCTTTGATTAAATCTGAACATAATTGCCAATCTATCTCAGAAAATAAATTAGTGTTACCGTATGATAACTTATCGTCTAACCAGAAGATTATTGCGGACGACATTATTCAACGCTTCAAACTTATTTCTTTTGAAGAAAAAGGAGAACTGGGCTTGACTAATCTCATAACTCACAAAATTGACACTGGAGATGCTCTCCCTTTCAAACAGAGATGTTATCGATTATCTCCTGAAAAACAAAAAGCTTTAATCAACGAAGTTGACAAAATGCTACAATGGAAAGTGATTGAAAAAAGCGAAAGTCCTTGGCAATCTCCAGTAATCATCACTCCGAAGAAAAATGGCGAATGGCGATTTTGCGTAGACAGCAGAAAACTCAACTCTATCACTCGTCGTGATGCTTACAACCTACCACTGATTAGTGAAATTTTGGATAACCTCAGAAATGCGAAATATCTATCTAGCATTGATATTGCTAAAGCATTTTGGGAAATTCCGCTAGATGTCGCTGATAGAGACAAGACTGCTTTTTATGTACCTGGAAGAGGTATGTTCAGGTTCACAGTTATGCCGTTCGGATTAACCAACTCGCCGGCAACTCAACAAAGGCTGATGGATATGTTATTCACTCCAGAGTTCGAAAACAAGGTATTTTGTTATTTAGATGATATAATTATAATTAGTGAAAACTTCGAAGAACATATCTCTTTGTTAGTGAAAGTTCACGAAAAATTATCTTTTGCTAATTTAACTATCAATTTTACAAAGACTCAATTTTTTAGAAAGGAACTGAAGTATCTTGGTTTCGTCGTGGATGAATTTGGTCTACGAGCTGATCCTGAAAAAATAAAATCAATTCTTGAATATCCTGTACCTACCAACAGAAAAGAAGTCCGAAGATTCATTGGCACTTGCAGTTGGTTCAGAAGATTTATTCCTAACTTCAGCACTATTGCATTTCCTCTTAATAGATTGACGTGCTCTGGGAAAAATGCACCTAAGTTTCTCTGGAATGCGGATGCTGCTTTGGCTTTTCAAAAACTTAAAGAAGTTTTGGTTACAGCTCCTATTCTTGCCTGCCCAGATTTTAATCTTCCATTTTCAGTACATTGTGACGCATCAAACTATGGTATTGGCGCAATGCTGACTCAACACCAAAATGATCAAGAAGTTGTGATTGCATACATGAGCAGAGCTCTTAACAAGCATCAACAAAACTATTCTACCACTGAACGTGAAACCCTTGCAGTTATTACTGCCTTGGAACATTGGCGTTGTTACTTAGACAACGGGATGCTATTCACTATTTACACAGATCATGCTGCTCTCAAGTGGTTTCAAAACTTATCAAATCCTTCGGGAAGACTTGCTAGATGGTCTCTTCGTTTATCCTGCTTCAATTTTATTTTGAAACATAAGAAGGGTAAAGATAATGTTGTTCCTGATCTTCTCTCTAGATCTACAAATCAAGATTCTGGAATTCAAGGAATCAATCCCATCTCTACAAGTAATCCTGTCGTCGATCGTGATCTAGAACACTACAACAAGATATTTCTCGCCTGTAACTCTAATCCCGATAGTTATCCTAATTATCATGTTAGAGATAATAAACTTTTTCGTTGTATTCACTCTTCTAATGAAATTAATGAAGATTTCATTTGGAAGGAAGTTCCTCTACCAAGTGAAAGAGCTTCCATAATTATCAACAATCACAGTACTCCTCAAGAACCTCATCTTGGAATCTTCAAGACTTACAAGAAAATCTCTTTATTATATTATTGGCCTGGAATTTTTAAAGACATTACAAATTTCATTAATAAATGTGACACGTGTTTGTCTTATAAACATCCTAATCATTCTCCTTACGGACTTATGGGCAAACCAAAAATTTGCTCTAGACCATTTCAATCTATTTCTTTAGATTTAATGGGTCCTCTTCCAATGACTAGAAAACGCAATCAATATATACTGGTTATTAACTGTAACTTTACTAAATATACTTTAATTTTTCCAATTAAACGGGCTACCGCGTCTATTATTATTGACATTCTAGAAAACTGTGTATTTTTAGTCCACGGTACTCCTCAAACTATAATAATGGACAATGGCTCTCAGTTTCAATCTCATGAATTTAATAATTTTCTTAATAAATACAAGGTCCCTTTTATCTTTTATTCTCCTTTTTATCATCCACAGTGTAATCCCACTGAACGTTACAATAAAACTATTGTTACGGCTTTGGCTTCTTTAGTCGGTGACGATCATAGATCCTGGGATATCTTCCTGCCGAAGATCCAGTTCGCAATGAATTGTAATGTTAACCTAACAACTGGTTACTCTCCATCATTTTTAGTGTTTGGTAGAGAAATTATCCCTTGTGGATCTCTCTATACTCCAACTGAAAACATAGAAGAGTTAGTTTTCTTGCCTCGGGATATTTATGCATTGAATTCTGGTCTTCTCTCTTCTACTTTTGATAAAGTACATCTTGAACTTTTAAGAGCACATGCTAGGAATAGTGCTCATTATGACTTACGTCGTTCTGTTAAGGAATTTAATGTTGGCGATACTGTTTGGCGTAAGAATTATGTTCAAAGTAACGCTGCTAACTATTTTAGTGCTAAATTAGCTCCAAAATTTTTAAAATCTAAAATCATAAATAAATTGTCCCCTTTAGTTTACATTTTAGAAGATGCTAACGGTATCACTGGCAAATGGCATATCAAAGATATAAAAGGATAAGCCATCGTTTCTTAATTTTTCTTTATTTTTTTATCATCCCTTTAACTTTTACTACATTTACTTACATTACATTTACTAACATTACATTAACCTACATTATTTTAATTACTCTTTAGTATTTCTAACGTATTTAAACGTTACCCAAGACTTAGTGGTCTTTTGTTTTTTTTACTCTCCCAAGTTAATGAGCTCTAAACTCATTAACTCTTTAACCAATGAGTATCTAACTCTTGGATTTTGTATGAGCCCTAAACTCATACTCTTATCTTGAACCCTACCGTTCAAGATATCTTTTGAGCCCTACCGCTCATGTTAGCTTTTGAGCTCTACCGCTCATGCTATCTTTTGAGCCCTTATGCTCATCCTTAATTACTTTCTTCCCTTTATAAAGAGCGGATGATAACTCTATAAATAAGCCTAACTATTATCAAGCCCTTATGTTCATCCCTTTTATCATTCTTATTTTCTTCTATCCACAGAGCGGATGATAACTCTTTAAATAAGCCGACTATTAGAGCGGTTGATGACTCTTTAAAAAGCCTGCCATCGCCGAGAGTGTATGCTTTGAGTGTTCGTCATTGAATGTGAACTTACACCCAAACAGAATGGAAGAGATGAATGAAAAAATTTGAAAGGTTACTTGAATGGATTTATATTTGTGTGAAGGTAATACCTCTCTTAAACCCTTTAGAACTTCTTCCCAAATTTTACAGAAGCGTAAAATTTCCGCAGTCGTGGGGAATATGTAACGTTACATATTGACTACAATATGTAAACGTACATTCCTACTTTCATTCTAAAAACATCACTTTCATAGGAGAGATGTGTGTATTTACATACCAAAATTTTCATATCACTAATTTCCTTTTAATTGTGTCCATACGATAGAGAATAATTTTCTTATTATTATGATATTGTTCTGGTATTATATATTTCATTCTAAATCTATAATAATTACGTTTTTCTAAAAATTTTCTTTGTTTACATATTGTCATTACTATAAACATCATTCGTCACTTAGCAACCTCTACCCTTTTTCATAAGGTTGTATAGTTTTTAGAACTAATCCTCTTTGAATTGTTAATATTAAAATAAAGTTTATTTTCTCCAGATTCAAAACAATAAAAGTCTACATTTTTAATCAAATCGTTTGAGAGGTCAGTGAGAATCCAGCTTCCAACAGAGGAACATTACCATACAGGAGACTTCCAAGCGATCAACATCCATAATAAACCTTGAAGGTCTAAACGGCTGAGAGCCACTACCGTTCAACAACTACATCCCGTGAACTTACTTGGAAGTACTTACCCCCTGTGGAACTGTTTGGAAACAACTACACTCACGAGGACTGCTGGCTGAGAACTCTACCGTGCTAGGTGGAGCCATCCTCACTGACGACTACTACACTCACGAGGACTGCTGGCTGAGAACTCTACCGTGCTAGGTGGAGCCATCCTCGCTGACGACTACTACACTCACGAGGACTGCTGGCAGTGAACTCTACCGTGCTAGGTGGAGCCATCCTCGCTGACGGCTGCGAGCCCCGACCGATCAACAATTACATCCTGGGAACCTGTTTGGAAGTACTTTACTCACTGGCCTTTCAAGACAGATGATTTTCAAAATTTCCTTATTTTAAGTTACGTCTTTTTTTTTTTATTCTATTCATTTCCTTTAATCTTTATTTATTTCTTTAATATACTTGTTTTATAACTGTTTATCATTCAACCTTTACCTCTCTCCTCCCAATAGAATCCTCTTATGTTCACTAACGTGACAATGTTGTGGTATGTAGGGCTCTTACCCTAGAGAAGTCAGCCCAATGTGATTCAGTTCAAGAGTAGTTAAACTCATTCTAGTCCTAAATCCAACCATCCATACAAACTACTCAATGTGACGCCACTCGATATATTTGTCAAACGCTGTCAACCAAAAATTAAACGCAATAGGTTCGTTTGTCTCATAAAAAGTTAATCAAAAGTTAGCGCGTACAAAGCTCAAATTCTTTATCGAATGCCACGTTCGGTAAAAATCCCACTTTTCTGTCCACAGGGAAAAACGGCGACTGCCAAATCGAAAGCCAGCTGGGAACATTTTTCATCCAACACTTTAGTAGCCAAACTACTCGCAAAATTATGAAATTTCGTGTCAGTCGTTTTAAATTGTTTCATTTTTTTCCATTGATTTTAGTGATGAAATAAAACCTGATGAGGGTTCTTTTACTTTCAATAAATACATATTTGGGAGACACATGGTATCACTCAACTCGCACTTACCCAACGTTGTGGATTATGGCTTTTGACAATCTCCTTGTGAGAGAAGGCCAGGAAGAAATTTACTTTGTCGAGATAGTATGATAAAACTACTGAGCTCTGCAAACTTTGCATTATAATATAACTTTAAAAGAAGAACTAGTATAATCGTTTAAAATTTATAAAAAAAATGAGAAAAATATTTCTATGAACTTTATATATAATAGGTAGGTAATAAAACATCGAATCATAAAACAACGTTACAAAATATTAACCTACGTTTTTCATTTGATGAGTTTTTCAACTTAATAATAAATTTACTTAAGTTGGTATTGTTAATTGACTTTTCAATTGTTTCCAGACATTATGTAGACAAATAAATTCATACAAACAAATATTTTTTTCCCTTTTGAAAGTAAGTATTTAAGTGAAAAAAAAAGAAATACTTACTTCGAGTAACTACTACCTACTTTTGACTGTTGTACATCAAATAAAATTAAAACGATGCATTGTCTAACACATTTCAAGTCGTTGAATAAAAACTAAAAAGCTGCGAGCCCTGCCGTGCACACGATTGCGCCTCGACAATAGCCAATTTGACATTTAAGTGATAAAAAAGTTGTGAAAAAGTGACAATTAGGGTTGTCACCGCTGCATTGTGTGACGGAAGCGAGTATTTAAATTTCCATTAGGCACTTTGAAACGGTCGATTTTGTGTTACCTTTTGACTTTTGAATTGAATAGCGACACCTCGACATCTCGGCTCCTCGAACCTACTCGGGTTTGGGAGACAAAAGAGCACTATCTACACCCGGTTTCCTCTTAACAAAAGATTTTGGTAGACGGAGATAACGGACATTAAAGTAATTGTACAGATGACTTATGATATGTAGGATTGAGAAAACACAATTATACGAATTAGAATTATTTTTGTTACACGTTAATTAAAGAAAAATCTAAGTTTATTTTTTTTATCTACTACTAGTTCAGTTCAGTACCTACTAGTTCATACTTGTTTCGCCTCTGTAGATTTGTGTTGACTACTTTTATTTAGAGAATCTTGAATTATTGCAAAAAGTGTGCTGCAATTTTACGACATAGAAAGTAACATTTTTGGGCAATTTCGTAGTTTTTTTTGTAACACCAGAGTCTAAACGATTTGAAATCATAATTATTGGGACAAAACGATCAACAAGAGTTCAGAAATAAATCAATGTACAAGAATTCTGAAGTGGCCAATCAAATAATACCGGAAATATCATTCAATTTGACTCTCTCAAAATTGTTGCATTCACTGTGATCGGGCTAAATAAATAATTTTATGATTAAACTACAGCTAATGAATATTTCCAATAATACATTATCTGATTGGCCCCTGACAGACACAGAACAAATGTGACGTCACGTGTCAAATTAGTAACGGTTGCATTCCTCCATTTTGCTTTTTTAAATTTCGAACGCCGCATGATTGGCGACTGTTATTGAACGCGCGTATGCAGTCGAATGGAAACGGACGCATTCGGCCAATGAGAAACGTTTGATGCAGTTTTTTGAAAATGGAAATATTTTTTCGAATAACGAATGTACACGTCAAACAAAATATGCAGTGCATATTTCGAAATATACTACACCAATGGATAAATAATGTATGTTCTGGCAAAAACTCAAGTTTGCGGGCAGGCAGCTCACGCAAAATGGAAAACTTTGCCTTCTTCAATATCGAAATTGTATTACCTGCCGAGCAAAGAGTAAACGTCAGATGTAAAATAAATATTAGTAGTTCTTTTTTAAGTTAACGTTTTAGTTTAATCAGGAACTAAATTTACGATTAGGGTTGAAAAGTAATACCTTTTCAAATAAACATTTCGACGGCAACAAAGAGCAAAAAGACATCTGCATTTTGCCGAAATTAACTTTTTTGGATATTTGAATTCAGAATTCTTTATTTTATCTGCTGAAATTTTTTTTTCAAAATAAATGTCATTTTTTAAGCTTATTTTGTTGCGTAAATAAAGACATTTACACTATTTTTTACAAAGTAACGAAGTACACCCGGACATCTTCAATTATCCGTATGTACGACGTACAATTCAGCAAGCCCCTTACTTATAAACAAAGACATCAGTTACGTGACCGTTTTGTCTTCGGCATCGGGCGGTTGACTTTTTTAAACTTACAGCTAATACGTCAACAAATCATTCTTCTGCCTTTTATAATAGTATACCAACATTGTGTTTAAAGTAGTGTTTGAAAAATAAATAATAGGAGAACTAAATTATTGTTAAGTTTAGCGAAAAATAGAAAGCAAAGTAGTATTTGCAGTTGTGAAGATCTCTTAAATTTAATAGATAATGAACACATTGAAGAATTAAATGAAGATAGATTTATTTACGAATTTAAGTGAAACATAACTTAAATTTTAGTAAAATGTTCAAAATGTACCTACCAAGAATGGACTAATGAAAATCATATCCAGGACAAAGTCAGTACACTTAGAAAATATCGGGACGTAGTTAACTCACATTTAAACATAGATTTTTATTCCTAAAAAGGATACACGCGATATCTTTACCGCTAATACTAATAGACCTAATACATAGGAATCTAATGTTGATTTCTTAAATCATATAAGAAATAAGGATATCACTAGATCACTTTAGGTGCAGGATAAAAATATCGCACGGTGTAAGACGACTGAAGTTTTAGTCCCAACATTTGATTTCCAAAACATTGTTTCAACCCCTCACGGTGAAACTAGTTCCTTTTACTATAAGCGCAATACTGATAGTATTTAATTTTACAATATTTGACATGGGCTACAAAAAAGGACTATGCTATATGTGGGATGAGACGACTGCAAAACGAGGGTCTAATGAAGTGTGCAGCTGCTTATACAATTATATAGCCAAATGTGCATATAAGGGAATCAAAGACTATGGTCCGATAATTGTGGCGGCCAGAATCGAAACCGCTCAGTATTTTTAATGTACTTGCATGCTGCTAAAACATTTAAGGTTCACATTTGCCACAGATTCTTAGAAAAAGGTCACACTCAGCAGGAGGGTGACAGCATGTATGCCCTCATTGAACGATCTTCCAACAGGAAAATGATTTATAAGCCTCAAGAATGGTATACTTGTGTTAGATGGTGCAAAGTAAATGGTGAACCTTATGATGATATAGAAGAGTCTAAAGAGGACATTTACGACTTCAAATCGGACACGAAACAACAATATACATGGATCAAAAAATATATTAATGAAATGGTTAAATGGAATCAAGTCAGAGAGGTAAAAGTAGACCCAAACGAGCCATCTGTTATTAACTATAAATATTATTTAAGTGAGATTCAGTCTTTGAAAATAGATTGCTGCCGTCGAGCAGGTAATAGAAACAGGCAAACTAATATTGCACCACTAAAACTTACTTCCAATGATACCCTCCCAATAACATCAGCTAAATATAAAGATTCAATTAGTCTCTGCGACCAGAATTTAATTCCTCCAAAATATCATATTTTTTATAAAATAATAAAGCATACGACATAGATATTGTAAGATCTGACGAAGAAAACTGAAGAAAAATACTGTTTTTTTAAATATTTTAGTAGTATATTCAAGAAACGTTAATTAGTTATCATTAACATGGTGTCATTGAAGTAATTACTTGTGATATGATTGAAATAATAAGCTTACTAATTGATAAAAAAGTCTGTTTTATAACTGTTAATGTTTATAGTTTATTATATAGTTTTGTAAAGTGGTTTAATATTATAAAATGAAGCTTAGTTTAACTGTTATAACAGTACCACTCCAGTTCCTTTCTTTGATTATTTTGTTGAGTGTTGAATTATTGAAAATAGAAGAACCCATTTTTTGTTAATTTTGTGTAAAATATTGTAATGTAAATAAATAAGCTTTGAATCGTGAATCCATTTCGTTTGATCGATCATAGCTTGTTTAATTAATATTTGATTGTTCGTCTTATTATTTTTTAAGAAAGTTATCATCCTAAAGTATTATTTCTCTGCAAAACTTGCATTTTTGTTACTTTGTGATGTGCTCATAACAATTAAAAAAAAATCACGTAAATTAAATTTTATTATTGAACTCCAAAACATCCACATAAATATGTTTAGTATATCTGCAAAATCAATGTCTGTACCATAAAAAAATCCGAAGCAATTTGAGACAACTGCAATATTTTAGAGGTTATCATAGTCACGCATGATTTATTGTCGTAGTTAGATAGATATTACAAGAAATACCAGTAATAACGTCTTTTATAAGAGAAAATGTTTGAAAATTAGTAATTAAAAAGTCCCACGTAGAAAAGAACATATGTCAGTTGACTCGAGTTATTCATTTATGTGTGCGGTGTAGAAAAAGACATCTACAGTAATTCGAAAATAATAAAATAATTTGTTAAACGGATGTCACTATCTGCTGGGAAATATTGTCTTAATTACTTATTCCAAATTTGAAGAACCTAGCATTCTTATAGTAAAAGTTATCAAACTTTCTCCTTAAGAACGCTCTCCTGGAAACTAACGATTTTGTAGATATCCGTTTGCTCTTTGCTGCCGTCGATTTTATATCGCATTGAAAAAAAACTTGCATAGGGAGCTTACTTTATGTTGCTGTAAATATATGTGTATTTTATGCAACATGCTGATTCCTTCACAGTATTATCTCAAAAATCAAATGAACCATACGAATAAGTGGCAGTTAATTATTTTATAACATATTTGCTCGTAAAGGGTCTCTTATTGGACCAATTTCTGTATCGTAATGTATCTTATTACGCACTAGTGCTGTAATGTGTAATGTAAAACGCACGGTTTCAAAATGCTCCGTCCACAGACTAGGTAGAGAGATATGCTCCGTCTAAAACGAACGGTACCTTTTTAAATCTTAGTAAAGAGTTTTTATGTCAGAAAAGTGTGGTCAACATTTTATGAATAAAATTAACTTTGAGAGGTAAAATATAATAAAGAATTATTAAATTCGTTAATTTAATTAATTTAGACCATAAATTACTTTAATTTTTCTGTAACAAAACACAAAAATATTAATTTACTTTATTATTAATGGCATACCGGCTGGTTCTGTGCCGTTGCTTAAAAAAAAAAGGCGCCGATGCGCGCGCATTGCTAATCTGTGATCCATAGTGATTACTTACTCTGTGCTGTGATTAAGTAAATATATTCCGCGCGTTTTTTTTCGCTGTATTGTTTTTATTTGAAAATGTCGTCAGAGTTTTGTTTATTTCCTCGCAAATATGTTGTAAAACGTCGTATGACATACGTGCGCTTTGATAATTACAGCCTCTGCTAATTATAGCTCTCGCCTTCGGCTCGAGCTAGCAATAAAGCCTCGGCTGTAATTATCAACTTTTTTTTTTTTTTTTTTTTTATAGCACAGAGTGACGAGACGAGCAGGTCATGTGCCTGATGGTAAGCAACATGCCTGCCACATAACAGCACAGTAACACGCAGCTATTGGAACATGATAGTCCAAATCATTACCTAGCACTGCACTGCGCTCGTCACCCAGAGATCTAAGATATTATGTCTCTAAGCCCTGTAATTTCTTTTAATTTCAACTTACCGCACTTATATCATAATGTACTATTACAATTTCCCCAGAAAGAAAAACTGTTGACACATAGTTATGTTACTTTCCTGACGAGTTGCGAGAGGTAGAATTTGCTTTATCACTTATCCATCCCAGAACGGGCAAACGTTTATTACAACATACTAGCAGCACCCCGCCGTTTTACCCGCGTAGTTCCCGGTCCCGTAACTTGGATAAATACCTCTACTATTTCAGATGTAATCTGTGTCCCAAAGGACAATGCCCACGTCCCATACATTGGAAAACCTGTCAAACTTTTTTTGATACTGAAAGTGCGTAGAGATGAATAGTATCTAATTAGGATTGCTCATGCTTCTAAAAACGTCTGCTGTTGGTGTTCTTTATTTCCCAAATACCAAAATTGAGTTACAGTTAAACCAAAAGTAAGGTTATGTTTACTGTCAAAATATATTAGAATAATGTTTTCTTTCGGATTAGAACTGAAAAGAAAAGAAAGAACTATGGTATTATCTTTCAAAACATATTTCTTATCAGAATAAATAGGAATAATAGTACTGCTCACTACCAACTGATTACCATACCTATGAACACTTCATTTGCATAGAAATATTGTCACAGAAAGGAATATCTTAATTGTGATATATATAATGGCACATCCAGCCTTTTGGTTGGAAAGCCTGGTTGTACCATTCTTTCTAGAGGAGAAAAATAAAAGATTGAAGAAATACTCACATGATCCAATATAATTGAATTTACACATCACCAACTTACATTACCATAACACAACTCCTAGACTACCGTGTCGCTACTTCGATCGAACTCAACTGCCTGCCCGACTATCTTTTCCTTACCACGAGTGTCGACTGTGGAGGGGATTATACAGAGTCTGTTATTGGCTGCAACTTAGCCAATGACAGACGCCGACAGTGTTGCCATCTCGATGCAGCATTAATTATTTTGAAATTGGCGCTAGCTAGTAACGACACAGTATACAGCTATATAGTTTAGTATACATAAATGTACAATACATTAATAAGATAACAGTCGGCCATCCAACAAATTTGTATGACCTCATACAAACAAGTAGTGTAAACAATACAAAGTAAAATATAACCTATTTTATAACTATCACTGTAACGAAATTACTAAACACCACAAAAAAAAACTACATTTACAAAATATAAATAATGTTGACTCGATACATCAGTAAATCTGCATATCTTAATCTGTAGTGAATCAATTAATCTAATTGCATACACTAGCTTTACTGAACAAGTAATTTAGGGTGTTAAAACGACAATAATACATTTAGAAATAAGAAGTGAAAACAAAGCATTGTTCCAAGTTTGATCAAACTTAACATAATAAACAATTCCAGTTTCCAATTTCAGTTTCATAATGTAGACCAACTCTACTATTAGATGTAATAATATATTAAGTTACTATAGATTAGTTTGTTATACGGTAAGGCGTTACAGTTACGAATTTTCTAGTGTAATATTAGTAAAAGCTTATAAATACGTTATAATACGACGGGCAAAGACCGCGTATCCGTGCATCAGCACCTTAAAACTATACGAAGGGCAGAGCCCACGTAACATGATACGTATAATGGACAATTCCACGTATCCGTGCACATAGCACCTTAAAACTATACGAAGGGCGGAGCCCACGTAACATTATAAATTTACGAAGGGCAGAGCCCACGTAACATGATACGTATAATGGACAATTCCACGTATCCGTGCACATAGCACCTCAAATCTTTACGAAGGGCAGAGCCCACGTAACTTTGTCAATATACGATGGACAATTCCTCGTATCTCATAGTCAAATTCCAAGTCAAAATCAAAGTCAAATTCCAAGTCAAAGTCAAAGTCAAATTCCAAGTAAAAGTCAAAGTCAAAAGTCTGAACTTATTATAATCAGTATCTGCAACATTTACAAAAATTAGTAAAACAAACATACGACGGAAAATCCGCGTATGTCAATTTATATATACTCATAAGTACGATAGATTTTATAAACCTATAATAATTCAGGCATACGCAAATGGCATTATTACTCGTATTAAGACTGGAAATTTGTGTTAATACTGACTATTTTGTCCAGATTTGGGTTTTGAAGACTCTTAGATGAGATAAATATCTCGTCATCCTTGTTCTGAACCAGTTAGCTCCACAATAACTGCCAAAATATTATTTCCAGGAAATAACACCAGTCGTATTACCGGATGACACTCGGAAACTACGCTTCCATGGGGTAATGAAATCAGCTCTAAATTTCATATCATAAAGACCGTTCCAAGGTGTCTGAAAGTGATGGTGTGCAATGTTAATAATCCCCTATTAAAAATTGGTGTACCTCACGGTTCCATTCTTGGACCTTTTATATTATACAAGAAGTGTCACGCGGTGTTACCCGCGTAGTTCCAGTTTTCGTTGTATGTGTTCTTCCAGCCTATTATCTATCGGTATTCCAAATTTCAGCCCGATCCGTTCAGACGGTAGGACGTGATTGAGTAACAAACATCCAAACATCCGAAATACTTTGGACATCCATCCATGACATTTATAATATTAGAGGGATTAATGATCCATCTCTTATGATAAAGAAACATAAAACACAGAAATAGTTACTTTCGCCGATGATTGTAGACTTTTAATTAAGTTTGAAAGAGGAATAAATTATTTCAAATAAATGCTACAAATAGGTTGATGCAAATAATCAAGGAAACTAAGTGTTTCCTGTTCGTTCTTTGCGATGTGCCGCGCTTTAAACGTGATAATAGACTGAAATATAGACTTATCAAACCTGTAAAATATACTGTTTCTAGCCTTTTCAGTAGATTCGAAACTTCAGTTGAGTCCTTGCACAGAGCGAGTGAACAGCCAACTCAGTTTAATTGGCTCAACTGACAGTTCAATTAAGTTGATAGATTAAAAAAATATGTCGCAACAAGTAGACTTACTTATTTTACATGATGTCCAACGGGAAAGGGATAATGGGGAAGGGCCCCATAAATGTCGGCTATGGACAAGAAAGACTATCAAGAATTTAAGAAATAAGAGCAATCCGTAAGTTGTAATCTGTCAGCTAGAGATTTTCAAAACTATTAGTAAACTGATAATCTCGTCATAATATAGGTAAGTATAGGTAATACATTTTGCAGGTAAAGAAAATTAAACTTGACTGAATAAATCAAGCGATTCGATTCTAAGAGCAGATCAGAAAATAGTATGGCTAACCTTTAGATTACAGAAACAAATAACACTTCCAAATTTAAAAGTTTGCTTTGTTTATTGTAGTTCCTACACAAGTGGAAGTCTAAATTATACCAGGTTTAAAGGTGAAATAGAGGCTACCCGATAGTAAACTATCCAAATGAGTAAAGCATATTATAATGTAAATACATGGAAGAGTAAATAATACTCATGTTAAACTACTAACGTAAATCTTAATACTGTTTGTGTTAATTATTATTTAGATCATTTGTTATTTTGACTATGACCAATCCTATTCATATTTGCACCTGATGGACAGGGTTCCCTTTAACCGCAGCAGCAAAACTGCCGTTTTATTGTTATTTTACATTAAATATTATTTTATGTTAAAATCGAAGTTATTTACTCATAAATATGTATAATTTAATTAGTATACAGATATTTTTTTACTATACAGGACAAATATGCGCCAAACGTTTGCACAGCTGTGGGTTGTTCGAGTGTACAGTTATGATTCCCGAATCAATAGCCTTTTGATGAACAATTTAAGATAGATTTTCTTTCAGGGTTACGATCATGGAGATTGTTGTCTCAATCGAATAAACTAGTAGTCAACACTAGTGTATGTAACGACTACGAACCGCTTCACCCTTTTTACTGCGCACATTAAACGAGATCTAGTCTCCAATATTAGTAATTCACTGTATCTAAACAGGGTTAATTCTAACATCATAATATCAGCATAGCTGGCTTGCGTTTAGCATTTGACCATTCTCATCCAAGGACTGCGAGACCAGAAGAAAGCTACGAAGTTTACGCTGTCATCAAACTCATGAAAGGCGAGAACAGAGGTGAAGTGAACTGCCCAACTCCCTCTCTCAACCCTGGAGACTAATCTTGGAAGTGCAAAATGGCAGGGGAAGTCTGCCCCATAAATTTTATGAAATCAAGACGTTTTGCTGTGATGGTTTGAAGTTAGGTTTGGTATAAAGATGTCTAATCAAACCTTCCCCCTAAACACTTAAGAACTTGTTGATAAATAAAAGAACTCACGGGAAGTATCCGATTATGGGTGTGCTTACTGATCACCGCTGGTCACCCGTAGCCGACTGCGCGAATGCCCTTCGCAGCTGAGCACGTGAGAGACGCTATCGCTGACCGCGCGAGCTCCGCACGCGGCTGACCGCGCGAGCTCCGCACGCGGCTGACCGCGCGAGCTCCGCACGCGGCTGACCGCGCGAGCTCCGCACGCGGCTGACCGCGCGAGCTCCGCACGCGGCTGACCGCGCGAGCTCCGCACGCGGCTGACCGCGCGAGCTCCGCACGCGGCTGACCGCGCGAGCTCCGCACGCGGCTGACCGCGCGAGCTCCGCACGCGGCTGACCGCGCGAGCTCCGCACGCGGCTGGCCTCGTGAACACCACCTCGGCCGCGTTGCCGCCGCCGACGGCTGACCGCGTCGATGCCGCCCGCCGCTGGCCGCGTGGAAGCTGCTCACTGCTAGCGCTTCGCAGGACTCGTAGTGACGTTTAGCTCGAAATGAAAAGACAAATATTTATTTTATCTCATCTGATGTAATAATAACCTAAACAATACATGAATGTTTGGCCACACTAGTTTTCAGACATTTCTAATATGCCTATGACCATAAGTGCAATATAACAAAATAAAGTCGTCACTACATCATACAAGGCAAAGTCAGATATCTGTCTTTACTTAAGTGTACCTCGATCTTCAAAACTGCCAAACAGGTGCTATTCAAAAGGAAGGTTTCAAATTCGATGTCCTAAATGAATTGCAAGCGCTGGCTGAATTCTACTAGATAAATTAAAATAATATCTTCAGTACCGTATCTACCTGTTGGAAAAGGTCTACAGAAAATAGACAATGGTGTGTGTCTAATGTTCATGTCTATCCTTTAGTGATAATCCACAATAATTAATAAATTGAGTTGGTATATTTAATATCAGCATTGTACTCTTAGGAAACCGGGGCGGGTTACTTGTAACAGATAACTGCCACTCTTAGTGAGATAAAATTGAACTAAGTAAATATTAAATATGTAATAAATACTTGAACTCTTGTTTGCGTGTCTGCGCTGCCGTAGGAGTAGGGCCTGTTTCCAGGACAATGTAGTAGCGGGTGGCGTACCCACTGGAGAGTCTGACCGTGGGTCCGACATTTACGTTTTCGAAGGCCCGCATGTCTTCAGATGGTACTCGCTCAGCAAAGCACAGCGTCCTCTCAGGACCGGCTGCGCGCCGCCTGATCTGCATTTGCTCCAGGATCAGGCTTCGATCGAGGAGAATACAACTCCTGTTCCAGCAGACCGCTCTGAAATTTATGATAATCTGGCCAGTAACGGTATACAATAGAAAGGAGTTACTTTAGCAGTGTAGTAATATTTATTTATTTTAACGACCACATAAAATAATAATTAATGACAAAGGCAAGTCATGAAAATGTTTATTCCGAACAACCTGATGTGGATATTTTAAATATCGTAAGATGGAAATTTTTAAACGTTTCAGCAGATTTAACTCTTAATTCACATCAGTTTTGATTTCACGCACCATAAAAACAGTGAATGGGTAGTCTTAGATTTTAATTGACGGGGCGTGATTTTTAAACATTATTTTTTTAGCTCATACAGCGATGTGAAAACAAATATGAGAAAGAAAAAAAATGAGGGTAATCATTAAACATTTTCTTATTCGTGCTGTAGAATATCTCGATTAACTCGGTCCAATCTCTATCAGGATTTGGGCCTGTGTCACTGTACGGTCTCGATCTAGATCGAATCAGTGACTTGAAACATATCCAAATTTTTGCAAAATATTAGGATATCTTATGTCGTATTAAACAAGGGCGAGATAATCCCACTTCTGAAATAATGGCACATCCAGCCTTTTGGTTGTAAAGCCTGGTTGTACCATTCTTTCTAGAGGAGAAAAATAAAAGATTGAAGAAATACTCACATGATCCAATATAATTGAATTTACACATCACCAACTTACATTACCATAACACAACTCCTAGACTACCGTGTCGCTACTTCGATCGAACTCAACTGCCTGCCCGACTATCTTTTCTTTACCACGAGAGTGTCGACTGTGGAGGGGATTATACAGAGTCTGTTATTGGCTGCAACTTAGCCAATGACAGACGCCGACAGTGTTGCCATCTCGATGCAGCATTAATTATTTTGAAATTGGCGCTAGCTAGTTGTTCATCAGCCGCAAGACATCCACTGTTGGACATAGGCCTCCCCCCTAGATTTCCACAACGAACGGTCCTGCGCAACCTGCAACCAGCGGTTTCCAGCGACCTTTGTGAGGTCATCTGTCCATCTAGTGGGAGGCCGTCCAACACTGCGTCTTCCGGTTCGTGGTCGCCACTCGAGAACCTTTCTTCCCCATCGGTTGTCAGTTCTGCGAGCGATGTGGCCTGCCCATTGCCACTTCAGCTTAGCTACTCTTCGAGCTATGTCGGCTACTTTCGTTCTTTTGCGAATATCCTCATTCCGGATTCTGTAGCGCAAAGAGACTCCGAGCATCGCTCTCTCCATAGCTCGCTGTGTGACTTTGAGCTTTGTTATGAGGCCCACAGTTAAGGACCACGTCTCAGTTCCATAAGTCATCACTGGCAACACGCACTGATTGAAGACTTTCGTCTTCAAGCATTGGGGTATTTTGGACTCCAAGATGTGCCGTAGTTTCCCGAACGCTGCCCATCCGAGTTGGATCCTTCGCTGGACCTCTTTGTCGAAGTTGGATCTACCTAATTGGATCTTTTGACCCAGGTAGACGTATTCGTCAACAACTTCGAGTGTGGTATTCCCAACAATAACCGGTACAGGTGAGACATGAACATTTGACATGACCTTCGTCTTGTCCATATTCATCCTCAAACCTACCTGTTGGGATACTCTACTGAGGTCTCTGAGCATAGCACCGAGGTCCTCCAGGGACTCCGCCACAATGACTATGTCGTCGGCAAACCGAAGGTGAGTGATACATTCGCCGCTGATATTGATGCCATGTCCGTTCCAGTCCAGTAACTTGAAAACATCTTCCAGCGCGGCAGTGAACAGTTTCGGAGATATAACATCTCCCTGCCTCACGCCTTTCTGTAGCTGGATATGTTTTGTGCACTGGTCCTGTAATCGAACAGACATTGTGGCTTTGCTGTAAATACACTTCAACACTTCGATATAGCGATAGTCCATGCGGCATCGCTGGAGAGACTGAAGCACTGCCCAGGTCTCGATGGAATCGAAGGCTTTCTCATAGTCCACATACGCTATACATAGTGGCCGATTATACTCCTCGGTTTTCTGTATAATCTGCCGAAGCGTATGGATGTGGTCTATGGTACTATAGCCTTTTCGGAAACCGGCTTGTTCGGGTGGCTGGAAGTCGTCAAACCTGCGCTAGCTAGTAACGACACAGTATACAGCTATATAGTTTAGTATGCATAAATGTACAATACATTAATAAGATAACATATATATCTCATTATTTTGATATTCGAGACAGTGGCCTTAGAAGGTCCAGAACAATCGTAGGTTTCCATCAGACAACACAAGCATTTATGGTTTTATGTAATTATTACCACAATTATGTAGGTACCTAAGTAATAAGGAGCACTGAATCACATGATTCCCAGTTTTGTTAAAACCAATATAAATTCCGTCACAAAAACTTGAGTTGTTGTTGATGTCCGATTAGGAATTAATAATATTCTTCTTATTCCTAATATTTCTCTACGCACCGCAAAGAAGCTCAAAAAATGTTATCTTCCTGCAGCAATCTCTTTTGAACAATCGGAATAATTTTACTGTGTTTTAACTGAAATCCGACATTGAAACATTGGAACTGGTAATCGGATTTTGTTGTGGTGAATAATGCATAAATATTACACCGCTTAGAAAACAAGAAGAAAACTATAATATAGGAAGAAAACAATTCATTTTGCTTGTTTACTTTTTTTGATTTGACAATTTGTCAATTTGACATTAATCTTTGCCAACAAAGATTGTTTTACCTCTTTGTTTGACCAAAGACTTGTTTAAAGAGTTTGTTTGACTTTCTTTTTGTTTGTGAAAACGTTTCGTTTCACAATTGCGTGCCAACTTCTTTCTCGTTTACACTGCTATAAAAAGCAATGATAGTTTCTTTGTCGCCGTAATTACATATATCGTTAATAAAAATGTAAAAGTAGTAAATAAACGACATTGTGAAAGAAATTGACATACATAACATTCATATTCAATCTCAATCTAACGCGGATCAATAAAACGAAACGCAAGTACCGTTTCATTATTGCAAGTCAGCTTTTGTTGGAAAATGGTAGGTCTAATTTAAAGAAATGAATATTTTATTTTGCAATGTTAGCAAGTTATATAACTTCGCACACGAGTACAACAAAAAATCACCGATTTTTTAATATATAACTCATATGTTTACACGACAAATATTTTAGGCGGTCAAAAATGGACATTGTCCTTTCAACCAGAATCGTTTAACCGTTCCGACGTCGTTGAGAAACAAACATTCAAACTTTGATATTTTTATTAAGAGTAGGATTCATTAGGAGTGATTTTTTTGTTCATTTGTCAGAAGGTTAAGAGTTAAAAAAACTTGACCTTAACATGACGTATTATTATGATTGTCACATTGCTGCCAATGACCGTTTTATGGTGGCTTCGTGTCGTAGGTAATCATAAGCTGCCCACTAAATGTTTACACTGCTAGGACTCGGGATTATGTTACACCACGCTGGCCCAGTGTGGGTTGGTGGATGACACCCACAGAAATCTAAATAATAACTTATTATTTAGATTTCTGTGATGACACCGCTATTTAAGGTACATGTCGGTAACTTACTAGACTAGCTATAACTTCATATACGGTAGCGACTAACAAACCTCAATCTTTTCCCTTCTTTTTTTTACTCAAACCAAATAGACTTTACAAGACATTTACAGTTTTTTTCAGTTAGCAGAAGATATGAGACTGTTCCGAATACTGTCGGTATGATTTCCATACACATTTCTTCTATGGGTCATAAACAATAAAGTTACCAAATTTACATTTTTTATTCTTTGGCAATCGTTTTAAAAACATAGCAAATATAAAGGTGCTCGTACACGGCTCCATGTAATTTAATAACACGAGTGGGCCGCGACTCGCGCCGAATCGTAATGGGGCAACTTATATCGTCATTGCGGGCAACTGCGGGCACCTACGGGCAACTGTGGGCAACTTTACAACAAGTTTGATAAGCTCTCGCGGCCAATTACTGGGATTAAATGCGAGGGAGAGATTGGGCGCTGTAGGTATGTACGCTGTCTGGAGGATTCAGGTAGAGAAGTACGATGTTTTATTTAAAAATATTTTGTTGAGATTTTGTTTATTTTCATGTATCACGTGGTTCGGTTGGTTGTGAGTATCCTCATTACGCCGCAGGTTGTCAGTTTGATACAAACTCAAGTAATTATTTTCTGTGATTAATAGATTGGATTTTTGTTCTGCATATGAGTTGTTATTAATATAGAATCTTATAATCTTTTAAGATAAGACGTATTACTACTCCAAATACTACTCCCTTCCCTCCGGACCTCGATTACGAGTAGACGTGCCAAAACCGCGCTAAAAGTTGTCAAGAAAAAATACGTTATTCCGGCAAAAATTACTACAAGAAAAATAGGGCTGCATAACACGGCAGGAGGTGCTCGCCTCTCGACGACGAAGACAAATATACCTGGACGTTGTATCGCATTCACGGGCGTGAGTCAACACAATTTTTAATATCCAACCAGTGCTACGTTGCTACACGGTGAGCGCTACGCTACGTGAGCTGTGCTACGTGTGCTCCACTGTGCGATCTACCTCTTCGCATCTCATAGCTCCCTGGTACCTGGTACTTGTACTAACGTTTTCAAACAAACCTATTCATTTTCATCCTCACTGGCAATAAAGGAATTTTGCTCTTGCAAAATTGTAAGGCACCTTTTATTTTTCGTTCGACTGGTTACTGTTGCTATTGTTATTTTTATTCCATTCTTGTCGTTGCGAACTTCGGTTGCATTTTGTTGCCATACGTCAAAAGCAATGGAGAAATATGGCTCGGATTCTGAGTCTTCTAAGCAGAGCGATCAGGGAGGGAGGCGACAGCGGGCAGCAAAGCGCCTCCGCTCACCAGACGAGAAACTGAGAAATTTTGAGGATAGAATATTGGAGATATTTTCATCGTGGAAAGAAGACATGAATGCTAAATTCGACAACCTGAATAAGAGGCTATCTGATATCCAAAACGACTTAGAAAAATCTCTTGATTTCATGGCAGCTGGAGTTGAGGAGACAAAGAAAGAATTGGATAGTGTCAAGAAAGATTACCGCGACAGTCTAAATAGAATCACCACTTTAGAAGACAATATTGAAAGTCTGCTTCGTAGTGCCAGATCATCATCATTGGAGGTCAGAAATGTACCTCACACACCTGATGAAACCAAGGAAGGTTTAACCAAATATGCTGTTGCGATGGGCGAATCTATTAAGTCTAGAATATCTGCTAGTGACATAAGAGACATCTTTCGCATACCTGGAAAAACAGATGCTAACAAGCCCATCATTATTGAGTTTACTTCTACCCTTCAGAAAAATAAAGTATACAAGGCTGTTAGAACATATAATGCAACAAACCGAGCAACGAAACTTAACTCATCTCATCTCGGAATGCGCGGTAACGTGGCGCCAGTATTTGTCGCTGAACATCTGACCAGTAAGGCTAACCGCTTACACTTCCTCGCCAGGGAACTTACAAAAGCGAAATTGTATAAGTACTGCTGGACCTCAAATGGAAAGGTGTTCCTGAGGAAAACTGACGGATTGCCTCCCATATTAATTAAAAGCGAAAATCAGCTTAAACAACTTGATACCTCCACTTGACTAGCTACTATATCTCGTATACAAATAATAACATCATACTCATACCTACACAAATTCATATCCACACATTACACGAATTCCTACACACTCACGTTTAGAAAATTACACAACCAAATGCCTAAAGTGATTTTTGGAAAATTATGTGAAATTCTGAGCATTCCGTGGAATGCTACGAATGCAGTCAGGTCTAGGCTTACCTTAAAAGTATCGAGCGCGTTTGCCCGGGAACATGTTACCTCTTTAATAGTTAAAAATGGATAGCCATATTACGAATGAATTGGATGAGATTGGGATCGCTGATTCGTTTTTATGCTCCCCCAAAACCTGTTCTGACATTATTTCCCAGCCAAACACATACCTAAAAATTTTAGCACAAAACATAAGGAGCATTAACGCCAATTTTGACAATCTGATCACTATGCTAGCATCACTGAATTTTGACTGTGATTTTTTAATTTTATCAGAGTGCTGGCTTTCTTCTAACAAAACTCTCCCGCAACTCCCAAATTATTATTCAACGGCTTCGACTCAGCTTTATAATCAAAATGACGGCGTGGTCGTATATTCTAAGACCTCCATACCGTGTATTGTGACGGAAGTTCCTTTTGAGGGTGCAAATTGCATTGTTATCAAAATTTCCGATCATACAGCAATTCTGGCCATATATAGACCATGTGCTTTCAATTGTACAAATTCATTTATGGAATCTCTAGAAAACGTTCTTTTTTCTCTAAAATCGTTCAAAAATATTGTCGTTACAGGGGATATTAATATTAATATCAATACCGACAGAGATGACCCCAGAAGTGACCCATATCTTAGTCTTGCGGCTGCGCATGGTCTTTTGCCTGCATTCACTTTTCCAACCAGAGGCAAAACTTGTTTAGACCACGTACTTCTGAAGACCAAAGCAGCGGCAATGTCTTTTGTAATTCAGTCCGCCATAACTGACCATTTTCCTGTCCTAGCTTGCATAAAAACTGTACCTTTCAAAGAGAATAAACAATGTTTCGTAAAAAAAATAGATATTGACAAAGCCAAGAAACTTCTAGAAATGTCAAATTTAACATCGGTTTTGGAATGTAACGACCCTAACATGGCTGCAGACTTACTTGTGAATGTGTTGATGGATGTAATACGGCAGTCCTCAACCACCAAGAAATTACCTTCTAACAAACGTACTTCTAAGCCATGGATCACTTCTGGGTTACTAAGGTGCATTAGGCACAGAGATAAACTGCATTTCAAAGTTCAAAATCATCCTAATGACCAAACACTGGGGAAAATCTACACTAGATATAGGAATTTTTGTAACCGTCTTTTAAAAAAGCTTAAAACAGAGTACGAACGTGCTGAAATTCAAAGGGCTGGCAAAAATCCCAAGCAAACTTGGAAAGTCATTAAAAAATTATCTAACATTGCTCACGTTAAGTCTCCTCCACTTGAACTGTTGAAAACGGAATCGAATCCAAATATAGCCGTCAACAATGTCAATTATTTTTTTGCCGGTATCGGCAAGCAACTGGCAGACAAGATATCCAAAACAGCAAGATCTACAAACCCAAAGCCTAATATATTATCTAAATCTCATCCTCGCTCGTTTGTGTTGGTAGATACAGACGAAGAGGAGGTGGCTCGAATTATAATTAATCTTAAAGGTGACTGTGCAAGAGGGTGGGATGACATTCCAAATTCTTTTCTTAAATCATGTAGTAATAGTATTGTACCCCCATTAACACATTTAATTAATCTCTGTTTTGATACCGGTACATTTCCTAAACCTTTCAAAATATCTGTTATACATCCAATTCATAAAAGTGGGCCAAAAAATGACGTAAATAATTTTCGACCGATTTCAATTCTCCCATCATTATCAAAAGTGATAGAAAAAATACTAAATCAGAGACTAATGGCATACCTTGAAAAAGAACGACTACTGTCCGAGTCTCAATTTGGGTTTAGAGTTGGTAAGAACACTGAGCAAGCCATTTCAGGTTTAACCAACTACATTGTCAAACACTTGGATGGGAGAAGGAAGTGTGTGGGTGTCTTCTTAGACTTGGCTAAGGCGTTCGACACGGTTCATATTCCCCTGCTCTTAAATAAGCTTGAAATGCTCGGGATACGTGGCATTACGTTAAAACTTTTCGAGGATTATCTATCAAACAGAACCCAGCGTGTTCGTATTAATGATATCACCAGTGATGACGCACCGGTAACTTATGGTGTCCCCCAAGGTTCAATCCTAGGTCCAAGTCTATTTTTAATATTTATGAACGAATTATGCACTTACTCCCCACAAAACGGTATAATATTTGCCTTCGCAGACGATACGGCAATAATATTTGAAGGTGATACTTGGGAGCAAGTGCGTGCCAATGCGGAGCAGGGCCTGAAAGACGTTATACTGTGGCTTCAAAAGAATTTACTAACTTTGAACTACAGTAAAAGTAAATTTGTAGCTTTTAATATGCGAAGACAACCTAAATCGTCTAATGAAGCGATAATGATTCAAGCTCATACATGCAATACTCTGTCTTCGTCTACATGTAACTGCATCCATTTAGAGCAGGTTAAATCTATCAAATATCTAGGCGTTATCGTCGATGAATACCTCACCTGGGCTCCCCAGATAGACGCAGTTTCTTGCCGCCTTAGGAAACTTACATGGGTTTTCAAGAATTTACGTCAAATTACTTCATTTGATTTGATCCGAACTGTTTATTTTGCCATTTGCCAGTCTGTCATAGGATATTGCATAACAGTGTGGGGTGGTGCATGTAAATCTATAATTAAGAAATTGGAACGAGCCCAACGTCTGATTTTAAAGGTCATGACTTTCAAACCTAATAGATACCCTACGCATCTTCTTTTTTCAAATTGTAAAATACTCACAGTAAGACAGTTATTCATTCTCAATCTTACTTTAATTCAACATAGGTACTCAAAACTTAATGAAAAGCTCGCAACACGTCCTGCACGTTCTACGAGTAATAAAAATATTTGCCCTATCTGGCGTTGTAACACAACCTTCGCCCAAAGACATTCACAAGCTCGAGGTCCTCAAATATATAACAAAATCAACAAAAGCGTTAAGATACATGATCTGAATAGATATGACTGCAAAAGCACACTTACAGATTGGCTCCTAAAACAGGACTATGACGCTACTGAAAGTATCCTAATTGAAAGTCTGTGACACGAAGATTGATATTCCATAATCACCATGCACACAAACACACACACACGCGTACACACACACACTCACACTCACACACACACACACACACATGTACCTACTCTATTTCACACACATATACATTCATCATGCTAACCCAGCTCTTATATTTGTGATAATTATATTTTGTTTTTCCTTAATCAATTATTTACTGGTTAGTTTTTAAGTATTCTTTTTTGTTTAATTAGATTTAAAGTAAGATAAAATTTAGCTTTCTAAAATTGTATTTACATTTATCGTGTCCGGAGGAGGGCATTGTTACGCCATAACACAGGTTTAATCCTAGCTTGGGTAACAATGCTTTTCAATCTGAATTTCCAATCAAGGATAGATAATCTGTACTAATTCTATGATCTTCAAATGTTTGTTAATGCCTAATAAATTTCATTTCATTTCAAATATACGAGTCACTTCTTAATGTTGATATGAGACCATCCAATAAAATAAATATCAGCTATGAAATAAAAAGAATACTCAGAAAATGTTTAAAACGGTCTTGACATACTCGTAATATAAAGACGAGCGAGTTGAACTAAGAATTTTTGCTAATTTGAAGTCTATTGAAAACGGCTTAAAGTAACAAAATTTGCAGTATCGAGGTCCAACATGTTATTATTTTAATTATTTTGCAACCCGATTCTAGGCGTCAGTAACAAACCCTCACAAAAGAGAATCTTATACCCAAACGAGTACCTTCAAAGGGTCTCACGCAGAGTTGTCAAACGCAACTCTCTTAGTACAATAGCAACTTACAACATTGTCTTTGCAACTGGATCGTGGAGACACTATCCTTTCTTCGAAACAACTTCATACAAATTTATTCTAGTTCAGTAGGATGTCTACATGTTGATATAGGTTGGTTTTGTTCGTAAAAACGGGCGATAGTCGCCGAATGTCCCCCAGAATTGTCCCTTGATTGTCCGCGCGCCCCCCAGGTACCCAATTAGCGTCCCTCCCCCCTCTAACGAGCTGTCAAAGTTTTTGTGCACCCCTTGTTTGGGCGCGACTATTGGCGAGTGACATTGACATTTAAGATTCTTTTTTTGAAAACGTTTGAAGGGTCATGGGCGAAGGTGATGTGGGTTTATCACGCTTTTAGGTAGGTTCGTTTTTTAGGGTTCTGGAAGAAACTAATATAAATCCGTATAAAAGTAATTGAGTTTTTTTTCGCGCATAGGTTCGCGTTTGACCACCAACTCGCCTAATGGTAAGCGACCAGAAATGTGAGGTCGTAGCTTCGAATCCCCCCTCCATCTCTGAGTATTTTTCCCAATAGGTAAGAATTGGTCATAACTATTGGCTTTAATGGCGAAGGTAGACTTCGTGCGGAAACATGCATGTATCAATAATAGTCTTTTGAGTCATAGGTGGATTAAGAGCTCTGCCTCACTAGGCCGCCATGGCGACGTCGCCGGCTACGTATCCAAGCAGTTAATATTGAAATGTATGTTACCTAACTCACTTGGCGACGGTTTGGCAACGTCGCCAATTTGGAAGCGTTGCCACAAGCGACAGTTCCCTACGTGGCTTCTGGCTACTCTGGCGGCCTGGCGACGTTGCCACTATAATCTACACGTATAAACTGCACCTCCCTCACTCAGCTACCATTTTTGACGCTCGCTCAAATATTTATTTGTATTTGATATTGAAAAAAATGAGTGAGAGGGATGGACCCATAGTTTCCTTTTTTTCTTTTTCCATTTTTCTGCGACGTACACAACTAAGAAGTGCAATTTCTTCTACGTCTATTCCTGAGGACGGTAAACGAATGACTGTCGAGACGCCATGTCGACTCGACATGGCGACCCTCGGTTGCCAGAAGAAGCCAGACTTGCGCCGCCGGCGACGTCGCCATGGCAGCCTAGTGAGGCAGAGCTCTTACTCACTGCGTGCGGCTCAGAATTCCAGCTGAGGGAACATTTTGTACTCGTAGTGGGCTGCTTATAAGCATAAACAGCCCACTAAATGTTCCCACTGATGGAAATCGGGGCCTTCTCTCGCAAGGAGAGAGTCAATGCCATAATCCACCACGCTGGCCCAGTGCGGGTTGGTGGACGACACACGATTTGGAAAGATTCTAGGTACTTACATGTCGGTTTCCTCACGATGTTTTCCTTCACTGTTATAAGTTAGAGGCTATTTTATGGTTACTCAAAGCTTACTTGAACCAAATTCTTGAAATATGTATTGATGATTAAAGTCAAATCAGTAAAGAAAGTTGTGGAACAAGTTACATATACCTAAATACTACGAACTTTCGTGAATATTGGTTGACTTGGTAAAGAGTTCACTGGGAGCATACACACAAGTAGGTACATTCACCATGACACTGAGAATAACATGAAGATTAATTCTGCATATGTTTTACATAGTACCTATTCCTTGTTCAACATCTTACCCATATCACAAAATGTGAAATTTTGTGAGTTCGATTTACCAACATGCGTAGCAGTCACAGAAATCTAAATTATTTAGATTTCTGTGGTAGCAGTACATCTCTTTAGATTAGTAAATTTAAGACCAAAATTTTAAGTTATTACTTTTTGCTTAAATCGGCATTCCCTCTTACTGATGTAAGAGGGAATGCCGAATGATGATCTTACGGATGTTTTTTTCTTTTCTTCGGCATAAGCATAGCATAAGCAAGCCGATAAATTTACTCACTGCTGGGATTCGGGGTCTTCTCTCAGAAGGTCAGAGGGAGTCGAGGCCACAATATTATACACCACGCTAGTACGTACAGTGAGGGTTGGTGGATGACATAAATTCTTCTGAAAATGTCTCATTCAAAAATTCTAAAAAAAAAAAAACATAGTAACAACAAACCCCTTAGACCATAGATTGCCGTCGCGTCGTCAGCTTTATCACGGTAGGTACAGACGGGCGGCCGTCGGCCGGTCGGCCGTGGCAAATCCAATTGAAGTAAATTCGCGGAGGTCGTGCGATCCGATTGTCAAACATGGCGGCGCAACGAACCGCGCCGTCCGCCGGTCGCCGGTCGCCGGTCGCATGTACCGGGTAATTCGCAAACAAATACACTAGCCGTTGATCCATACAGAAAATAATCGATAATTTTAACTTATGTCTCTAACATAAGCATGGATAAGGAACAATAAGTATCCTTATCCATGCTCTCTACATGGATATGGATACTTATTGTTAATTTCTACTCCGTTTCTATGTTTGTTATTCAATGTGATGGAATCAAGCTGAGATTTGGAATTCAAATATATTATATATTATGGAAACAATACATAGTTTAGTTTTATCTTGAAACAAAACAGAGTTCCCTGGGATTATGAGTATACTACGCGGATGAAGTTGCGGTCAGTTAATATTGTTTAACCTTCCTCGGTTCATCAGGTCATATTGACCCGAAACTGAAATTAAGCTGTCAATAAAAGTCGTAATTATTACCATAATTTATTAAGACTTCATGACAATTATTAATTACTTAAGCATATATGTATGTGCTATTATTGTGAAAATATGATGAAGTCTCTTTTCTTAAGAAAATTAAGTTTTTTCCGACAAAGGTTCCTCGGGTCAATACGACCCGAAGTATGAAAAACGTCCTCAGGTCAGAAAAGGCCGTGTTTTGCAAACAATGATGCTTTGGTGCATTCTAAGAATACATTTACTATTTATAGTCATATCTCAATCATTTAGCGTGTTGTTGTTGTTGAAGAATAATTGGTTATTTACATTTTTATGCGGGTAGATTACAACATTTACGTAAGACGGTTACTCTTATTTGATTCAGACGTTGTTTGGGCGTGACGTGTTCTATTAGTGTTTGAAATGGCTCATAATTTGAGTGATTCTGCTATTCCGAAACTACGAAAATATAAATTGCGAAGATGAAATAATAATTAGTGAAACGGAGAACAGTTTAGATGAAAATCCTACCGACAATATTCAACCCAGATTGGACAGTGAAAACAGTAGTGACGAAATATATAACGATGACGAGCTTCTTTCAAGGTACATTGCCAATACCAGAACTAATGAAAATCAAATGCTATAAAAATGGTGACTTTGTATGGTCAAGAACCCCATTAGAAGTCAGAGGTCGTTTGAGTAGTGCAAACCTAATAAAATTTATACCAGACAACTCAAGGAGTGCTTCTCATCTCATAAATACATTAAGAAGTTAGTTTGAGTTATTTCTGAATAGGGGTATAAAATCTACAATTTTGAAACATTAAAATATAAAAGGTTCTTCACGTTTCGGGTCATGTTGACCCGAAGGCTTCAAGCGTAAATAGTATTTCAAGAACCAAGGAAGGTTAAGCTGAAACGCGTTGCATGAGTAATGCAGCGTTTGAAAAAATAATTAAAAGTGACGGTAGAATTCAAATTTATGACTTTACGCTTACAAAATCATTGACATTGATCGGTCATTAATGGTGTAGGCTATCACGACTTCAAAAAGTTAGAGAAAAACAACTAATTCGTTTATTGAACATAATGACACGTTTTAGAATGAAATTATACGCGTAAATTTACAAAGGTGGTGTCAATTTTGAATATTGTAAAATACATCCAACAAATAAAACATTCGCGCCACCTTTGGTAAAATTAAAAACTATCATTGACATCATCATCACTGGTATACTGAAGTGCCTTATTAGTTTTATTTTTATTCATTAGCGTTTCGCGTTTAAAAACTCTGTGAAAACGTCTCCATTAAAACAATCGCGGCCTTGCCCTTGACACAACTTAAGAACGCTGCACATTCCGACACGATAGCGATCACCCTCGCGACCTAAATAAGTCCACTTAGCAATTCTGGCGGCAAATCCTCGCAGATTAGAAGATCAGCTCGCTTCTTCGTGGCATTTCCACTTTCTCCGCAGAAAGTTGCAATAAATTACGTCGCGATACGCGGCATTAACGCGACGTCTGTACGCGCCGTAAGGAGATAATGAGAAAAGTGAGAAAATACCCTGCATTTACTGACGCTTATTACGAATAGATTGGTGCGACTTATTACGGTGGCGTAGGGGTCAAATTAGCGGTTCTTTTCATTGTAAGTTTACCGGTTTTCCGGAGATGTCATCGACCTGCGTCAAGGTAGGGTATCAAAGATATTTTAGTTGGTGTAATCCCAGTTATACCTAAAGATTCAAGAAAACAAGACAGCTCTAAAGTTAGAACTCTGAATTTATGTACTGTAATTAACAAAGCCACTGTAACGAATAACGGATATAGCTTAAAACTATTGTAAGCTTCTATATAGTAATAACCACCTAAACAGACTTAACTTAATTTATATTTCTAGTCTTGAAATCGTAAAATTAAAATAAGCAAACAATGTAAGCTTATTTTCGGCCAAAACTAGTAACTCAGTAACTTATTGTAGATGAAAATTAAGAAAGACTACAATAATACAATGGCTTCATATAATTTTAATCTCACCACGAACCTCTACAACAACGACAAGTTCCTTCCTCCGCCATAATCACAAACACACAAAATTTAAGCAGACTTCATATTGAGATAGTATTTTGAGAGAGTTAGTGTCGTCAATAGTGACAATCTCCAGTATCTCGTACCAGTAGGTATACACAGTATAATATTATAGGTATAGTAAACGTATAGTCATTACGTAAGCAGCCCACTAAATGTTCGCACTGTTGGCACTCAGACTCAGGACCTTCGCTTGGAAGGAGAGAGTCATGCCCATAATACACCACGCTGCCACGCTGGCTTAGTGCGGGTTTGCGGATTATAACTCATCAGAATGTACCAATACTAAAATATTACTTAATCGTGCTACTGGTATTATTCTATGTCACATGCTTTGTGGACATTGGTAAATCATAATAATTTGCCAGATTTTTTCACCCACTTGTCACTTAGAAAACGTCACGTTCAGTTACAATATTCTGTGTACCAAGAAAAGTGCATTAAATTATTTTGTTAGAAATAATAAAGCTCTAATAAAATGTTATTTTACTATATGGACTTACAGTACTTATGACATTTTTATTTTAATCATTTATTTGTTTGACATCTATTTTAATTTATTGTGTATATGAATGATGTAAGTATTTAATGAATGAATTAATGATAGTGATTTGAATTATTGTCTGACATTTTTTTATTTTTTATTTAATTGATATTATCTATATGTTTTTTTTAAAATTAATTACACTTCGTGTCATTTTTTCTACAGAATTTTGTGACGTGTAATGTTTTTTCTGAATAAAAATGATTATGGTCTTGCTAGAGGATAGTTAATAGCACAGCTGCTAAGAAGGTTCCAACCCAGCTTACATCATACACGGGCGTGTCGTCGGGTGTAATCACCGAAGTTGTGTGACAATTGAGACATATTTGCATATGCCCCCGAGCCGCCGCCAGCTAACTTCCATTTACAAATCATTTGGTGTCGCGTGTTTCGGCAACAACCTGTGTGTGACGCGGGATTGAGATATTACCGAGTTCCCAGTTTTCCGCTTTTGATGAATGGGAAATGTTTTGAGGGATGCGTTTTCATTCGTGTGAATTTTTGATTGTACAAGTAGTGGTGGTAGATATTTTTGTTCCAGTTTGAAGGGCAATGTTTCCAGCAAAAATATACATAGAGATAAATTATCTTATATTAAGTCTGAATATGATATTAATTTATTAGTTTATTCACGTTTAAATAGCTGCGTACCACAATGCCATTAAGGGCAATTGTCCGGTCTCTCTACATGTCATAAAAAATATTACTTAACGTAATTTTAATGACTTAAAGACACGAACGAAAAAGTTTGACTCTACTTTTGAGATAAGAACGTCTAGACTGTGGAATGAGTTGCCTGAGTGGGTTTTCCCGATGGTTATAATCTTGGTGTCTTCAAATCGAGAGTGAATCGGTTTCTTCTAGATAAGCACGCTCCATTTTAGACCGCATCGTCGCTTAACACCAGGCGAGATGGCGGTCAAGTGTAAACCAATAAAAGTAAAAAAAAAAAAAAATGAAAAACATGTGTACAAAAAAAAAACAACAAAAACACATGAAATTTTGATGAAATAATTTCAATCTAACAAAAACCTAACTAATCCGACACCCAGATTATGTTTGTTGATTAAAAAACTAACAATGACCAGCCTCGCTTCACACGCCGGATTGCGACCCTCTGTTTATGAATAATACACGCATTATGTTAATACTAATCCTATATTGGACGTAACGTACACCCTGTATCGTGTGTTTATTTTGGAGATAAAAAAGAGAAACCACTTTTTTTTTGTTGGGAGATAAAGCTGACTGTCTCACATTACCCATGGTTATCTTAAAATATTGATCGAAAAACGTGAAGTTTGTGTTTAAAAAACTTTGCTGATTACACATCAGAAATCCGATTTATTTGTATTTACAGTTCTACTGATAGTCTAGCAATATTCTTGCAATAAAGTGCTATAAGTATATTTCTATGTATAATAAGTATGTATTTAAAACTATATATCAGCTATCTGGCCGCCATAGTACAAGCTTTGCTTAGTTTGGAGCCAGATGGTGTTGTGTGTGAATAGTCCACCAATATTTATTTATTTATTTATAATTCAGATGTGATTATTGTACAAATGTAGTAGTTTAGCAACTTATACAGTGTAGAGTATTTTAAAGATAGTGATGATGTCAACTTTATACATCTGAACTTAGGCAAATAATAAGAGATACAGGCTAGATTCAAAACTACGGCCTTTTACAAACTAAAATAACTATACGAGTAAGTAATACGTATTTTTAATAAAAGTGCAAGTTTGTGTAAGAGTAAGAACTAAATTTTAAAACAAAACTATAAAACAGCAAGGTTGATAAGTATACTTACAGACCTACACTAATATAACAAATATTATTGTAGTAGAAGTATCCTAAAATAGTTATAATTTCAAGGTGTTTAATCAATGAAAAGTGGTAATATAATGAATATGTCAAATATGATCTATTTTTTGCACATTACCACAGTCATTGCACTTGCGCAATGCGCAAAAACTATCAGCAATGTAGGCTTTAGTAAGAATGCTCATAATTTTACAATATTTAATTATTTTTATCAATTATTCATTTAAATTTATTCAAAGTTAAAGTCAAAGTTCATAAATGTACAATTTACACGTCAATTTAAAAAAACAAAAAAGGAGCATACAAAGTGTATACATTTTTAAAGTTTAAATTTAACATTTTATTGTACGATAATAAGTATCGTACAAATAAGTGTCAACCATTAAAACATAATATGTATTTATTACAATTGTAATGAAAAATGTAATTTTTTTACAAATTTATTGTGAGTTACCATCATCACTCTTTAAAAAATCGCTGTAACTATATTTTTTTCTACCCATTTAAATTACAGCAATCTTTCCACATTTATGATTATATTGCAATACTAGCTGTTACCCGCGACTTCGTCCGCGCGAAATAAATACTAAGATAACTCGGGCAGTATCTAGTTGTATACCCCCAGATACATTTCATCATCAACAGCCCACTAAACGTTCCCACTGCTGGGACTTGGGGCCTTCTCTGGCAAGGAGAGAGTTAAGGCCATAATCCACCACACTGGCCCAGTGCGGGTTGGCGGATGACACATGACTTCGAAAGATTCTAGGTACATGTCGGTTTCCTCACGATGTTTTTCCTTCACCGTTTTAAGTTAGCGGCATTACGCACATGACTTCGAAAAGACAGTGGTGCGTGTGGGGTTTGAACCCGGGGTCTCCGGATCGGCAGTTGCCGTTCTCCCGACTAGACCACCGTAACTTACCCAGACTTAACCAGATACATTTACGGTTACTAAAAACAGCTTATAATAAAACAATTGTATACAATTTCATCGAAATACGTTCAGTTGTTTAAATCTGAAAGCGTAAGAGACATTCGGCCCCCATTTCATCCCCATACAGTTTGAAATTACAAAATTGTAAAGAACAAACATTCGTTTGCTTCCTGTCAAGTGTCTATATATCGAGTTTCATGGTTTTATCTTCAACGATTGAGAACTTCCATATTGACATTCACCCCTCATTTCAACCCCAATTTCACCCCCGTACAGTTTGAAATTACAAAATTGCTAGAACAAACATTCGTTTGCTTCGTGTTAAGTGCCTATATACAGAGTTTCATGGTTTTATCTTCAACGGTTGGGAACTTCCATATTGAAATTCATCCCCCATTTCAACCCAACCCCAATTTCACCGGTATAGTTTGAAATTACAAAATTGCTAGAACAAACATTCGTTTGCTTCATGTCAAGTCCCTATATACAGATTTTCATGGTTTTATCTTCAACGGTTGGGAACTTCCATATTAACATTCATTACCCATTACAACCCCAATTTCACCCCCGTACAGTTCGAAATTACGAAATTGATAGAAAAAACTTTCGTTTGCTTCGTGTCAAATTTCTAGATACAAAATAGGATCTCTAAAAATGACGAATTTTCATACAACCGTTTATCCCTTGTTTCACCCTCTTAGGGGTTGAATTTCGTAAAACCCCGTCTTAGCGAGCGCCTACGTGCTAAAAGGGACCTCCATGCAAAGTTTCAGACTCCTAGCATTTGTAGTTTCTGAGATTCCTTGATGAGTGACCTTTCGCTTTTATATATCAAGATACAACATTCAGTTAGTATCGCTTAGATGTATATTGTTATGTGCATCAAATAGATATAATTAAAATTTATAATTATTCATTCAGATTTGTATTGGCAAAAGCAATATTTAAAATCGTTTCAGTAATTTTAGTAACGCTATTTTTTTGCACTGATCATAAAAGACAAATAGCTGTGTAATCCCGCTCAAACTCAATGTTCAGGCAACTCTGTGTAAAGTTGCAACCTCGCCCGAGTACGGAACTTAGATTGCTTCCCGAAATGGAGCCTCAGATGTTAGCGATGCAATCAAATGTTTAATTCAATCAAATTCCGCGTTACTCAGTACTTAGCAAAGTGCAGCTTTACTGGTACTTGCATTACTCGGGCGGGGGATGTAGCTTCATTGAAACCAGTTTAGTTTAACGACATTGTAGGTTCTTACTGGATACATCCAGAGCCACGTGCTGAAAAATGTATGAGGAACTGTTTTTTGACGAGTAGGACAACACTGGCCCTTCTACCGCCTAACTAAATCGGCTATGGCCTTGCTATTGCTGTCTATCATTTCAAGCAAAAAGAAAAGAGACAGCGATATCAAAGCTAAGACAGTTTTGCCAGAGTCCGCCTGAGGAAATACCACACCTTTGCCGTTCCGGTTTGAAAGGCCATTTTTCCAGAGAAATTACAGGGCTGAGACATCTTAGATCTCTGGGTGACGAGCGCAGTGCAGTGCTAGGTAATGATTCGGACTTTGCATATTCCTATAGCTGCGTGTCCCTGTGCTGTTATGTGGCAGGCATGTTGCTTCACCATCAGGTACATGTCTGGCTCGTCTCGTCACACTTTAATTAAAAAAAAATAGTTAGGCGGTAAACCTCCTGGTAGTTAAGAACAACGTAAAGACATAGTAGCGCATGTCCCACTAACTTAAAATGGCCTACGTGAAACGATGAAGGCCAGAAGCAACTCAAGGGCTGTGTCTGTGAAGGCACAAGTGACGACGCCCGCCTGGAACTTGCTAGATTAGCGTCGAACCTCATTTCCTCTAGAGCAGTGCCCCTAGCACCCAGCTCCGGTGAAAAGGTTCGACTCTACGCCGATATCCTACCTCTCCTATTTGAGGAAAGAAAAATCCAAGATGAGATGTGTCACGCATTTATTTGAACGTGAGTAGTAGTAGAATACGTACTAATAGATTTGAAAGATGACTGCCCAGCTATACTCTGAGATATTTGATAACTCACCTCTATGCCTCATGATTTTCATTACATTTGCGCGTATGTGTTGTTGTATTGTATTGTGTGTGAATTGTCCACCAATATATGTACATATATTTACTTACAACTAGTTCATCCGTTCAAGGTTATTTCAATTTCGTTTAGCAGAAAACTTTTTTTGTAAAGTAAAAACAGCCGTAGTTAAACAGTTTTTAAAACAACAGCTATTTGCTAGTGGAAGCCCCGATAAAATTCTAAGATTAGGCAAAATATAGAGAGACAGACAAAACTATTAAAAATTGGTTATTTTTATTTGCTTGTTATTATGTATTGTATTTTCTTCAATTTGCATTTAATCAAAAGCTATAAATTGGGAATCATAGAAACTTACACTTAATTTATGAACGAAGAATATACATAATTGTATAATATAGTTGAAGTGTCTTTGTGTGAATTTATGAACGTATAGATTATAGATAAACGCATTTTAACTGGCTACCTTTTCGCTTAAAGTGACAACTACCAACCGTAAAAAACCTGCATACAATCGGAACAATACTCATAAATGGTAAGCGCGAAGACATTCAATAAAGCCACGGTTCACAATAACCTACCCTCATGCTATCCAATCACAAAAATACAATTCCCCACCTGGAACAGACAAAAAATATAAAAGCGGACCCGCACAGGGAGAGGAGAGGAGCTCACGTACGTCCCCGACAATTACACGTGGACAAAGATAATAAAGAGGCTGTGCCTTCAGTTCCACACTGCGATTATCACGGCCAAATGACCGTCTTAAGACTGGACGCTGGCGCGAGGTATAAGACGAGGCGGGGGATACGGGACCGTAATACAAAAAATATTGAAGGACTGATGAAAAGCTTCCTAAATTTTTGTGTTAATTGAAATGAATATGTTGTTACGGTGTTTAGATTTAAAAAAAAAACATAGGTTTAACTTGCTGCTAAGCGACGATGCGGTCTACGATGGAGCGTGTTTATCTAGAAGAGGTTTTGTTATTATTGGTTTGTGGTTCATTTGTTATTGTATGAGTATTGTCACATGTCGGCAGTTGTTATAAATCCTACTATCCTATCCTACTAATAATATTATTATATATGTCAACGTTTGGATATTTGGATGTTTGTTGCTCAAGTCGTAACGCTACACAGATCTGGTTGGAATTTGTAACACATTTAGTTTATAGTTTGGTTTTTTTTTTATTCCGGGAAAATAACAGGAACGAGAACTACGTGGGTTAAGCCACGGGGCGCTGCTAGTAAGTAGATATATAAACCGGTATAACATTTTTTAATAATATACACGAGGAATATTTTTTTAATTAACTTTTAAGTTCCTGTATTTTTTTTTAATTTTGAGATATTGTACTTATCTGATTGTCAATTGTTTACTCAATGAATGAGAGTAGAATTCAGTACCTCCATTGGAAAATAAAAAATACCGAAACTCTACAATTGTTCTACATTGACCCTAAACTAAGCAAAACCTATACTCAGCCTACCTATAGCCAGATAGATATCCGAAATATTACATGCAAAGTTTCGTGTTAGTAAAACATAGGTACAAAGTCTTCTTCTTCATAAAAATGTAGGTACGTTCACTCGTGACTTGGGCCAGGCGTGAGAGAAGGGAGTACAAGGGGAGGCTCTGTATTGCCATCATTACGGGAACTCATCTCCCGGCGGCGCGGCGAATTGATAACTGAACCATTCCATTTCACAAAAACTACTGATAGTTCAAAGGGGCTTTCAGAGAAAACGTTTTATCGCGTAAAATGGGATTTTATTTACTTGCAATCTTTTTGTGTCTCGTCTAAATAGTTTAAAGTTAACTCAGACAAATAGGTAGGTACACTTTATTGTTCTCACCAAGTTTTTTGAAATGTAATTTGAATATAGATTCTTAGTAATTTAATTAACATGTTTATGTTCACACCAAAACATTTTAATTTTGTACGTTTGATGCAGTTCTACTTCTTTGTCGGTTATTTTACCACTAAGCAGTAATGAGCAAACATTACTGTATTGCAATTTGGAGGACAATTTAATCAGGAAAATTACAAGACAAAAAGATTAAGCATTTCACATCTCTGGTGTCATGAGCACAGTGCAGTGCAGAGCAGTGCTTTGGCCTTTAAACTTTCAAACAGCTGCTTGACCCTGCATTGTTATCGTCGGGCTTGTTGCTTACCATCAGGCGCAGGTATCTTGCTCATTCTGTCACAAGAATAGTAAAAACGTTAAATAAATCAACCAGAAATGCAAACATCCTAAATATAAATGTAATAGCCACAGAAATCTAAATAATAAGGATTTAGATTTCTGTGGTAATAGCAAACGGCATTATTGAATCATGTTTTGAACCCGACCCAATCCTTCGAGCAGTCAACCACGAAACGCGTCTAATGGAATTTCCTTCGCATCGGACCTTAATAAAGAACTATTTAAAAAAATCCTCAGGTCAGTTCGGCAGGAAGCCAATCAGGGAGGCCCTTCTAATAAGTTTAGTGGCGCGGAATAACTGGCTAGTGACAGGAGTCGGGAGCCGGGGGCTTCTATTGCCCGGGCGGGTCACACTACACTGTGATTCTTGACTTGCTTTTATAATTGGGTACGGGATCACGTTTGGCTTTGTGTTGACTTCTAGAATACGTAAAAGTGTGACTTTTAAACATGCTAATAGAAATTTATTGGTTTCAGTTTTCAAACTAAAAAAATATTTCCATTGTCATTTAAGGCTTGCCTGATATTAGTGGGAAGGTGTAGCAATTGGGATTGCAGAAACTGCAGAAACGCGGAAACCATGTTTTCTTAACATGTTTTTTTTTGTGGGGGAAATGCAAATACGCAGTGTCCGCCATGGGACACGGCAGGGTAAATCAAGCTTGGCACCACGGAGCCTTGGTATCCCTACAGACTAAAAGTAGTTCATAAATAAATAAACTCAAACTTCCAATGGTATCTATGTATGTATAGCCGTGGGTTGGTGCCAGAGTTGCGGGACCGCTCTCGCATTTGACCGCGACCCTGTCATTGCCACCCTTTCCGATATAAATATCATTCCGATATCAATAAAATCTCGTTTCTAGAATCTAGACACAACATTTTTTTGTATAAATACCAATAACAATTTGAGTATTTCCACATGTAAGTGATAGTGTATTCCGACCCTTACCCCGAACTTCCCTTGCCAAGGGTCAACCATTCTCGCATTGAAATAAAAACTTTTTAAAGGGTTGTAAATGGCCGAGGCAGCGCAAATGTGTGTTTAGAGGACGGAACGGTACGAATATGGAAAATAAACTGCGTTTAGTGTTTGTTGATATTTACTTTGAAAATTGGAGAGTGCGTGGGTGCGTTTTGGGCTTGAGGGGAACTCTTTAGATACGTGGAGATTTATTTTTAATAATACATAGGATTTTCTTTTTTTTTAAGTGAAAACTTGTTTGACCTCTTTAAGTACTGTTTGGTAAGTGTCAATTTTATGTGTTCACGTTACTTAGATGTTAATGGTCGGGTGATAGCAGCGTAGCGTTGGAGCGGTGATGCAGCAGGACGTACGCATTAAGGTACAAGTTCGCGCTGAGACCGCGACGCGAGACCGCGACACGAGACCGCGACAGGCACTTGACACTATAGAATTGTATGGACGCCAGTTCGCGCCGCGACCGCGACAGGAGACCGAGACAGGTCGCGGTCGCGGTCTCGGCGCGAACTGGCGCCCATACAATTCCATAGTGTCAAGTGCCTGTCTTGGTCTCGGGTCGCGGTCTCCGGTCGCGGTCTCGCGTCGCGGTCGCGGCGCGAACCGCTACCTTTAGACACTTTTTGGATGGATGTAATCTTGTCAGTTCTCTTCGTCGACATGCGCAGTATATCTGTAGATATACAGATGACGTTTTGTCCAACATTAGTATAGTTGAATACTAAAATTCGTATTCGGAATAAAGTGATCCATCAGAGAACCAAGGTAACCGACATAGCTCAACGCATTAGCAAACTGGAGTGGCAAGAGGCCGGCCATATCTGTCGCAGAACCGATAACCGTTGGAGTAGACGTGTTCTTGAGTGGAGACCACGAATCGGTAAACGTAGTGTAGGACACCCTGAGACTAGATGGAGTGACGATATATGGAAGACAGCAGGCAGTGGATGGATACGTATAGACGAGGATAGGTCTGAGTGGCGAGCCATGGGAGAGGCCTATGTCCAGCAGTGAACTAAGATAGGCTGATGATGATGATGATGAATACTAAAATTATAAGTTGTATGTTTACACTTCCACCAGCAGTCCCTGTGGTTGCCTTTTTTATGAATAACCATAAGCATAGGGCGACGTTGACAAACGAAAACTAACAAGTAGGTAAGCTTATGAATATCTGCAATATAACAGATGATGACGACTTATTGTCACTCCCGAGAGGAGAGGCCTATGTACAATCTTTGCAAAATCCGCCAGGTACCATATTTTTGCCAGTAATTTTATCACCCAATAGTTATGTGCAAACATAATTGTGTAAAGGGTAATGTTTTCAGAGAAATAACGCCGCCTAAAGATTTCTTCGGGTGACGAGTGAAGTCAGCGTTAGGTGGTAATTTGGTTGATTATTTATGTATAATGTGCGTAGTACTGTGCAGTAATGGTCAAGCGTATTGCTTAACATCAGGGACATTGCACAATCCTTTATTTTATACTAGCAGCGCCCCGCGGTTTTACCCGCGTAGTTCCCGTTCCCGTTGTTTTATCGGGATAAAAAAGTAGCCTATGTGTTCTTCCAGACTATAATCTATCTGTGTTCCAAATTACATCCCAATCCGTTCATTCGTTAAAACGTGATTGAGCAACAAACATACAAATATTGTCATTTATAATATTAGTAGGATTAATAAAATCCTTTCAAACTCTTTCTTGATGATGGATGTTCTTTGTAAAAATATTCTATGAAATTTCCAGAGATGTGCACTAGTGAATTTCTAAAGCTGTTAGATCGAAATATTCTTGGTTAAGTTAAAGTTGAACTTTAAATGGGCTCATAATGATAATATGCCTTACAACTATAAATATGTAGGTAATAGGTAAGAATTTTTCATTTTCTTGCTCCTTTCACCTCAGAGGCTACTCTTAGTGTTTTAATCAGAAAAGACGTACTTTATATCTCTCTGAACATATTCAACGAAATGAATTACCCACTGCACTGCAGCCAATTCAAATAAGATAATAAAAGATGGTGCCATCTTTTATTTAATACTAAAGTAATGTCATAAAAGACAGATTTGTGTCTGTAATAGAAAAGCTAAAATTCTCAGCTGAATTTAGTTTGAACTCGCTGCGTCCCATGTAATCAGGTGCTTATTCATTTTACACGATAATTTATTTTCGCTAAATACGATTCAAGGCTAAACGTTTTGATTTATTTTCGCTAAATATGCCAAATTCAAGACTAAAGGACGATGCCTACGTTCTCATACATTGAAAACCCTGTCAAACTTTTTTGATTCTGAAAGTGCGTAGAAATTAATAGACAAGGATTGTTATTGCTTCTAAAAACGTCTGCTATTTGTGTTTTTCATTTCCCAAATACCAAAAATGAGTTACAGTTAAGCCAAAAGTAAGGTTTATCTTTAATGTCAAAATACATGAGAATAGTGTTTTCTTTCGGATTAGAACAGTAAAGAAAAGAAATAACTGTGGTATTATCTTTCAAAACATATTTTTTATCAGAATAAATAGGAACAATATTACTCCTCACTACTGATTAACATAAAATAGTTATCGGATGGAATCATCATAGGCTACACAAGGCTTAAACTAATTAAGTGCAGGGCTAGGTCTGATGATTTGGACTTGTGTCTTCATGCTCCAAATATTTATGACACTGTTTTGTTATAGGCAAGCATGTTACATTGCTTACGATCAGGCACATTTCTCGCTCATCCTATCATTGTATACTAAAAAAATTACTGGGCTTGATAGCTTAAATCAGTGTAGATAATACTCTTCACCGATATCTTTCTACTGAACCTATATTCAAACCAATTCAAGAGAGGATAAATAAAATACATTGTTTACGATCATATATATTTACATATAATAAATGTAAAAAAAAAAAAAAAAGTTATGCAAATTGTTTTATTTAGCAATGTTAGAAACTTATATAACTTCGCACATGAGTACAACAAAAAATCACCGATTTTGTAATATATAACTCATATGTCTACACGACAACTATTTTGGCGGGTCAAAAATGGACATTGTCCTTTTTGACAAACTTTGAATATCATATTTAGTCAAGCTTAGATAAACCTTCCATACAACATTTTGAAATTTCATCTCCTGTTTCAACACCAAAAAACATTTTTCCATCAAAAACGTAGCTTCTGGCCTTTCTGAGCCATAATCTCCGTACCAATTTTCATTTCAATCGGTTCTGTAGTTTATGCGCGACAGCGCAACAGATGAACAGACAGAGTTAGTTTTCATTATTAATTATATTATGTATCAAATTATTCAGAACAAAATTCTGAGGGATTGTTTTAGTCGTTGACGTGCTTTCTATTCAATTGAATTTTAAATGGATGTCGTGGATCTGCTAGTAGGTAGTAAGTTTGTTCTCTGGACCGTAGGTTGCGGGGATTCAGGACTAACATTTCTGTTTAGTTCTGTTGAGTCGTTTAGTCTATTTGGTTGTTCCAACGGATCATAAGTAATGTACATTATGTATTAAGAGGGCGCCTAGTGCCAGAAAACAAAAAAAGGACATTTTCGACGCCGCTCACTGAAGTAAAGAAACTAAAAACTATGACAAAAAAAATATTGACGTGTGGGTACAATCAAGAAGAAGGACAATAACCGAATAGAATTTTAACAATATATCAGAGTTTTTTACAATAAATAAATAAAAATGACACCGAAAAAAACCGTTTTAATTCGAGCACTCGAAATTATCAGCGATGACCCCACATTATTTTTTGGTAATAAAATTCCTAATTGTACGTTTTAGTAAAGTAACCGAACACTTTTTTAAATTTATGTTTAATTATTGAGTAATTTAATAAAACTTGGTCAAAAATGGACTCCTGATTTAATATTGATTTTTCCTCCAAACTGTGTCATGCTATTCTCGACTTTATGTATATCGAATTAAGAAACGCGTCGCGTGGGTGAAAACTGATTTTTCCCTGGCATTAGGCGCACTCTTAAATCAGTTATTTGCCTTCCATTGAAGCTTGCTTAGTTTGGAGCTAGATGGCGCTCTGTAGAAAGATGTCGATCAATCTATATTTATTTTACTCAAACAGTCAAAAACAAAACAAAGTCAGGACAAAAGTGTGCACTTTTGTCCATTTCAGATTTTTTTAAATTAGTAGTATCGTCTCGCGCTTATACTAATTGTTCATAATATATTTAAGTTTTAATAGTTATTTCAGACTATAATCTATCTATGCTCCGAATTTCAACCTGATTCTTTCCGACATTACGTCGTGATTGAGCAACAAACATCGAAACACCAAAATATACAAATTTTTACATTTACAATCTATGCAGAATGACTTTTTTTTGTCTTTTTAATTTCCAATAAACTATTGTACAATACAATATTTTCGAATTTCCATAAGCATTGTTTGTTACGTACTTAAGTTTAATGATATTTATGGATTATCACTACTGGGACATTATGCAATCTGCAATATTTTATTTAAATTGAACCTTCACAAGTAGAAAATAAAACCTCTGCACAGTCAAGGAATTGAATTGGAAACATGATTGTCAATTCTAAAGGCGATTTGTTCCAGGTTTCCAGTCTCGCTACTTAGGCTGAGGTCATATGGACCTAGAACTCCAGACTAGTTTTGGGGTAAATCTTTTGTCAATTTACAGGTAAGGTAAATAAACACTGCTTTAATCTGTATCGGGTTTTCACTAGTATAATTAATTTGTAGGGTATATTTAAAGAGCATAAAACGGCATCGAAATATTGAGGATTCACCGCCAATATAACAACAGTCAATATTCCGTAATATTACTAGCATTGTTAAGATAGCTATGGAAAATTAGGTTATTAATGATCTACGATATGGTTGCTTTGTGGTCCGCTATTTCTGGATTGTTCCCTTGTTAAAAGCAGTTCAAAATTTTAGAAGTTTACATTACATATCTACGTGTTAATTGGATATTTGTAGTTAAATACTAACATTAATAAATATGTAAAGGAAATTACACCAATTCTCTTACTTTGCCCTAATATTTAAAAAGTTATCCGAAAGAGAATTTCAAACTTAAGCATTGTTTTGCATACTTTCGCACCTGGGAGACTTAGTCGGGTTATGTCGGACTCGACACCACGAACGGACATGGTGAAACACCCCTGTCACTGAAACCTCCACGGGCTTCCATCTTTGCTCTTACCGTGGGAACAATTCAATTCAATTTATTTCTTCGAACCATTATTTTACAAAGAAAACTTGGTAACGTCAATTACAATGGGTCGCTCTTGCATTGTTCCGCGAATCCGCTGAGGCATGCCCGTCTCCGGGCTCTCCTATCGAAATCACCCTAGCCATCAGCACCACTTGAACTCAAGATATGCCGTAACCACTTCGGGGACCAACCAGTAAGAGGGTGCCAGATACCCGCGTGTCTGGACTCCTTTGCTCCACGTTGCTCCCCGGGACCCTTGGACGGGTCAGGTCCGTGATCTCGACTAACCCCCATTTTAAACAAAATCATAATTGGATCATCCCTTTGAGAGCTACAAAGAGTGAGAAACACTCACGCATACATATATTGTAACCAAACTCACACAGACACGTCATACTTTTAACACCTTGTCGTTTTGTGTCGGGAATTAAAAAGTAACATGCTTATAGACTCGCTTTTCGACCTCGACGTTGCTCTACATGCTTATTATATTCTACGCCCACCTGAGCAGGTACAGTAAAACAACCCTCCCTATGTAAGAGCCTTTACTGTTCGAGAATACCAAACGCCCGAATCCCCGAATCCTGACTAAGGATTTGAATAAAACGGCTCAAAATTATCATAAGCCCGTATTTGTTCCTTTAAGTTTTCGCTGCATTATTTGCAGCTTAAGATCCTCAGGATCAGGACATCGATCTTGGAACTTTGCGAGGATTCTTCTGATCAGAAACTTGGAAATTAGAGTCTGTATTTTGTTTGACGAATAATTATAACACTCGTGGGACTGTTCACCGTATAACACCAGGACAAGGGAAGTCGAAAATATGTTTTTCGTAGCAAGAGAGTAGACGTCAGTCATCTACTAATATTCTAAAGCCAAAGAGGGTTTTGTTTGAACGCACAAATCTCAGGAAACATTTTTTTTTTAAATAAACATTGGCGAGACGTACAGGACATGTGCCTGATGGTAAGCAACATGCCTGCCACATAACAGCACAGCGACACGCAGCTATTGGAACATGAAGAGTCCAAATCATTACCTAGCACTGCACTGCACTGCGCTCGTCACCCAGAGATTTAAGAAGTTATATCTCTAAGCCCTGTAATTTCTCTGGAAACATTGCCCTTCAAACCGGAACACAGTAATGTTTGCACATTACTGCTTGGCGGTAGAATAACTGCTATATTTATATTATGTACCACAGGCGAAACTGGGACAGATCGCCACACAAATATAACATGTTTTATATATGGACAAGGAGGTTCGAGTCCACTTCCGTAATAAGAACGTCACGGGTGTGGGTTTACCTGAGTGGGGTTTTCCAATTATTAAAATTTTGGCGTATTTAAGTCGAGTGAACGGGTTTCTTCTAAGTAACCACACTCCATCCAAGAAGCGTCAAACGAGCACGTCCTGTTCCACTAGATTACCGCCGCTGTGCCTCTACATAGTATGTTGGTGACGCGATACCATGAGATTTACCAAATAAACAATAATCAACGCAGCTAAAAAGTCACTTGAAAAATAATAATGTAACAACAAAAAGTTTTTAAACGAAATCGCGAACAAACATACATTATTGCATTAAAAACATTCGACCGGTTCCACCAATAAAACCACACAGCCGCTTCATTTGATTCGTTAAATTATAATTGGCGTTATTCGTTGCGCTTTTTGAATAGCGCCGTTATGCCGCTCGCATAACTAAATAACGAAATAACGATAACGGCCTTCGTACGCTTGCGATTTATTGGCAAAACAGCGTTTGACTTGCTAGCGTTTTATGAAAGCAAGCGTCTTTGATTAGAGACTTGCTAGATTTAAATTTGTTTTGTCATATCTGCACTCCTTCAGAATCTGTGAGTTGTTGTGGCTAGGCATCGCCTCCTCAGAGTCCTAATTACGATACATATTATCTAGTCAAGTTTCATAACATTAAATTGTACTTTTTATTTTAAGCTAGCGGCCCGCCTCAGCTTCATATGTGGTTCAGATACATATTAACTATAGCGCTCAGGGATCACGTACATATTACATAACGGTGAAAAGTTTTTTGAGATCAGTCCAGTAGTTTCTGATTAGCGCATTCAAACAAGTAACAAAGAACACAATGTTTTGTACGCTAACGTGTACATCAAGCGAGGTCTGGAGATCTTAACTAAGCAATCCTACTGATATTATAACCGCGAATGTTTGTAAGAATGTATGTATGTGTGTTTGTTATAATTTCAGGAAAAAACTACTTAGAGGATTTAGATGAAATTTGGTGCAGGTAGAAAATAGTCTGAAATAACTTAATAAGCTATTTCTAATACCGGAGAAATAACGGGATCGGGAACTACTCTGTTTATTGGGACTTGGTGGTACTCTTAGTTTAAAGGTTAAAAAGAAGAATATAACAACTAGGTATATAGTACCTACCGTTAACTCTTTTAGGACCCTACAGATCCTTGGAAGATTTAAGGTTTAGCTAGTTTTGATTATGTCAGCTGCTAGTTTTTAGTTTATTTCTGCATTTTGAAAAAAAATACTCATATAGGTATGTAATTTTAAAATACTCATGAAATAAAAAGGGCACCCAGACACAGAATAAACATCCGTATTTTTTACACAAATATTTGTCTCTCATGAGACTCGAACTGTCGAACTCAAGGTCTATGACTTAGGGAGTAGACTCACTTACAACTGAGCCAGTCAAGCAATTTACCCTCGAATATCATATACATTATAATTATCAGGTGACATATCGTGAAGTGTGCGTCGCGCCTTACGCGCACGTGTCGTTATCATTTTGCGCACGTAGCTCCGCGCCGCTTACCGTTCGCAATCGCTGCTGTTCATTTCAACACTTCCACTTACTAGCTAATTCATGTTACTTATTTTGTAGTAAGAGTTTAACATTTGGACACTCTTTTGATTATTTCTTTTATCGATAATAGGCTTCCGTTTGGCCGCCATCTCGCATGATATTACACCTCACCCTCACCCGCACCCCCGCACCCCACGATGACATCGCCCGTGGTCTACGATGAACCGCGCTTACTTACGAGAAACAGCAGGTCTACTACGAAAACAAACTCCGAATGATCGGATCCGACCGACAGCTGAATCGGATTGTAGCCTACCACGAAAAACATTCGGATCGATACATCTCGGTCGGAAGTTATAGACTTAGGTCGGATGAGGGTCGGATCGAACATAACGGCCGATCCGATCAACCGACCGATTGTCTTTCGTGGTAGGAAACGTCCATAAGTTCGGCCGATATATCGTTTATCGGACTTCGTAGTAGACCTGCAGGCTTACTCTCGATTTAGATATAGTTCTAAAGCCTAGTTTAAGTATGGGACTTGATCGCTTATAAACAGTTCAAGAAAAACTTCGGATTAGGGCCAGGGAGTAGGTCTCCTCAACGATACAAGCAACGTTCTTAGTATTCCCACTGCTGGGACTCGAGACCTTCTCTCACAAGGAGGACATTAAGACCATAACGCAATACGTTAGCCATATTCGGGTATGCCATTTATTTAATAACTAGCAGCGTCCTGCGGTGTTACTCGCGTAGATCCCGTTCTCGTTGTTCCCGTTGTTTTTTCGGGATAAAAATTAGCCTATATGTTCTTCCAGACTATAATCTATCTGTGTTCCAAATTTCAGCCCGATCCGTTCTTACGTTAGGACGTGATTGAGCAACAAACATCCAAACATTGACGAAGTAGTCAAGCCCCAAGAGGCCAAATTTGGGCAAAACCGGTTTTGAGTCTTTAAAACCTTATTTTTTCATGATAAACATACTCGATTATTAGTTTATTTTGATGCCTAAGAGATAGGTGATAATATTTATCAGTACATTGTCGTTTACAGACATACAAAATTTGGTTTCATTTTTTAGTTATGATTTTATGTGTGACGTCACGACGCCGGCCGCGTCGCTAGTCGGGTTTAGTAGGAAGTAGGTTTGACCACACGGTTTTACCCCCACATATTTTTTGTTTCTGTAATTTTCCCCGTGAAAAAGGTAGTAAATGTGCTAATCCAGACTTATACGCTGTGTTCCAAACACAGCGATTATATTGTACCATACTATCCGTTCCGAAGTTCCGACGTGATTGAGCAACAAAGATCTAAACATCCAAACTTTCGCATCTATACTAATATTATAAAGCTGAAGAGTTTGTTTGTTTGTTTGTTTGAACGCAAGGATCTCTGGAACTACTGGTCCGAATTGAAAGATTCTTTCTTTGTAGGATAGTCCATTTATCGAGGAAGGCTATAGGCTATTTAACATTACGCTACTATTAACAGGAGCGGAGCATGACTGGAAAATGTAACAAAAACGGGAAAAAATATTGCTTTTTGAGAGCTTTCGTTGCTTGACAGCATATGCCATTATGTCATATTTATGTTAAAGGTTGCGTCATTAGAACCTAAAGTAACCGAATTTGTTCAAAATTTGAATTGGTACGACCAATTTTCGATAGATGGCGTAGCAACGCACGCGCGTTCAGCTAGTTAATAATATAAGTAGGAAATGATTACGAGCAAAACATGTCACCCGGAAATATAAACAACAACATAGATTTATGTTGTATTGAAGCGACGTAAAGATTAATATGAGTTGACTGGCATCCTGGCTTAGTTGGTATTAAGTATGTTTGATTCCCGCCCAGTGCAAATATCAGTAGCAGTCGGCAGTCATTTCAGTCATCCCGTCAAAATTCAAACTCTGAATTTAAACACTTTTTCCGATCTTACGAAGTGGGTAATAATAATAATTATTTATCTTTCTTGGACATAAATAGTAATTGCTTACTGTTTATGTCCTCAATAGTAGATATTCATAATTAATTCACTTTTACCGCGCACACTTTGAATTATTTCGTAAAAATTGATGTTTTCTTGTAATCCTCTCAGCGCCAGTTTTTCCGAGATTTTGCTGAATTACATGCACAATATTTATAGTTTTATTTATACATGGGTCGATTTTCGGTCTAATATTGCACTTTCACTGTTTACAACTTAAAACGTTAATTAATACCTACATATTTTTTACATTTCTATCAGAGACTTGCAGTTATACCTTGGAAACGGTTGCTATAAATATGTTGTGTTATGAATACGAAATATTTTTTTTTTAATTTCAATTTTACAACTACACAGACTCTGGGGTCCGTAACATTAGTCATTTGATTCTTTATATTACATGAATCTTGGATTAGAGAAGAAAAGGAAATAGCGGAGAGTAGGGAACATTTTCCTGCTTATTCTAAGACTATTTTATTTTCTGAGTCGCCTCCTCCCCGGCTCAGCGCCTCCACCACTACTGCATTTCTATCCTTGATGGCCATCTGCAACGCTCGCCGCACGAACCGACCGATGGCGTCATCGGTGTCGTCAACGTAGTACGTGAAGGTCCCCGTGTGCCGTGAGATTGCGACGACAGCGTGGGGCACGCTCTCGTGCCCGTTTTTATTACGATTACCGACTCGTATGTTAGTCCCTGAGCTTCATGGATGGTAAGGATGCGTGACCCGGTGCCTGAACTATTACCCTGGTTTGTCAGGGTCTCCTTTGGGTGTTGGGTATTTGCGCTACCGTGTACCTTCTCTGCTCTATGGACTTTATACGAGGCGCCGAGGAGTACATACTCCTCGACGCCTCGTATAAAGTCCATAGAGCTATTACCGTACATTATGTACCGGAGTATATTTCCCTCAGCGCATATGCGACGTCCATTGGGTTATGAATACCACTAATTTTTCACAATACGTCACCTGTGAAGTTACATAATACAGATATAGTTACATACAGACTGCTTTTACGTTTCTGTCGGTGACGGGAATTCACAAGATTTCATATCCAAAAGGCGTCTAATGCGCACTTCCTACTACGACAACACAACATAAGATCACCCACCAAAATGTCTTCAGGAGTCTAAATAAGTTTTCATTTCAAATTAAAAAATGCCGCATTGTGTCATAGAATAGATAACAAGAACACATTCAAGATACAGCTGTGCTACGCTGCGTTATAAATTGTATTTACTAAATTTATCTTAGTATATCAGTGTTTCTCTGCTAGATATACACAAAATTCTTCGTAAATAATATTTAATTTAGTAGCGATACGGCTCAAGTTTGCTTAGCACGCGGCATGCAACAAAACGCTTGTCTGTCAACTAGTTAGGGACCGCAAACAAGAGGATGAACGACTGAACGTATCGCAATCAGATGCGTTTTGTTTGTTCCGACACGTCTTGTTTACCAGACACAACATGTTTTGAAATTTAGATGAATGTAAAGTTATTCTCATTAACGCGTTTTTGATTTTAACGTTAAATTTCACGGTTAAATATGGTAAACTCGGGACCATAGCCATTGGCCATCTAGAAATGCGTCAGCCAATGGGAAATACTGAAAGGGTGTGGTCTGGCCAACATGTCATGGCCACCTAGAAATGCGTGAGCCAATGGGAAATGCTGGTGGGTTTCTAGATGGCCATGCCATGATGCCCAGGCCACGCCCTCCGCTTACACCCGTGTAGTTTCCAAATCTGTCAAATCTGTTATCAAATTCTAAGTTTTCACTTCTATCGGCAGCTCCTATGACTGACTATTTTTTTATTAAAGTGGTACGTATATAGATTTGTAGGTGATTGTATCTATGGTACGGAATCTTTGAACGTGATTTTCACCACTTTTTCTGAACAACGGATTGATTTCAAACTTTGCACACTTATCAAGGAACGATGAAATTAAATCATTTTTGTTGGGTTAGCTGTAAAAGTCTGATTTTCAGTTGTTTATTAGTTATGTACTAATTTAGTATATCCTCTTACTATTATTAGGTTTTTTCTTAAGAAGTTTTGTTTCACATAATTGTAATAAAAAAATTGGCAGTCATAGGAAGTAGAAGCAGAATATATAGAAGATAAGTAGAAGTGAAAACTAAGAAACTCAGAATTTGATAGCTCACTTTGGAAACTACGTGGGTAAAACCGGAGGGCGTATCCATGAGCATGACAATCTAGAAATGCTAACACATTACTAGATGGCCAATGGCCATGGTCCCGTGTTTACCCAAAAATTTCTATCATTCCCGAGCGTGACGCTAAAATTTAATTCTTAGCCTACGAAAAATCTCAAAAGAAGTTTTAACCTCAAAAAGTTAGATATACTTTTACAGATATGCTATCTAATAGTATTATATACTAACAGCACCCCTCGTTTTTACCGGCGTATTTCCCGTTACTTCGTATTTTTTCACTATGACAAGAAGTTATAGGTATGAAATGGCAGACAATACCTTGTAGAATTACCTAAAATTAAAAAAAAAAAACGTTTTGCCCCGCTTTTACAAGCCAGGTCTGCAGCTCCGTGTTGGGGTTTGATAGGGGAGCTTTATTACTAAGAGGCATTCAATGTGCCTTTTTTTTTTAAATAAAGAGTGACGAGACGAGCAGGACATGTGCCTGATGGTAAGCAACTTGCCTGCCACATAACAGCACAGTGGCACGCAGCTATTGGAACATGAAGAGCCAAAATCATTACCTAGCACCGCACTGCGCTCGTCACCCAGAGATCTAAGTTGTTATATCTCTAAGCCCTGTAATTTCAAGGTTGCCTGGAAGAGATCGCTTTTAGCGATAAGGCCGCCGACTTGTCGCACTAGTTTAAAATGTATATTTAATTATTTTTTTTGTGTATCCTATTGTTTTAGTGTGTCAATAAAGTGTATCTATCTATCTAATTTTTCTGGAAACATTGCCCTTCAAACCGGAACACAGTAATGTTTGCACATTACTGCTTGGCGGTAGAATAATTGACAAAGGTGTGGTACTTCCCCAGGCGGACTCTGCTAAGAGTCCTACCACTACAAAAAAAATTACCTAGAGATTTTTTCACTTCAATTACTGTATTTATACGTTGCTAGCGATCCTCGCCGGCTTCGGCCGAGGTACATTTAAAATATTAAACATTGATGGTGGACAATAAACTCTTGAGCTTCATAATTGTAGTAATAAATAAGATAAATACACAAAGAAGCGATGCACTTATCTCTACTTTTCCGTACAGTTTGATAGCGGATAGTTAAGCGCAGTTCGGGTGCTTACCTCAAAGGTTGTTCAAATCCTCTCGAGCCCTGAACTCTAATCGAATTTGCGCATCGACTGCGGATTACGAAGTTCGGGACGAAGTATCCGGAACCCGCTCATATCAAACAATGCCGTAACTTCTACATTGCTTTGCCATAACGGTAAAACTCCCTATAAACTGACTTCAATAAAATCAAAATTTTGGTAGTGGTTCTAGACTTTTTCAGAGTCCGTCTGGGCAGTACCACACCTTTGCTAGTTGTTCTCCCGCCAAGTAGCAAGTAGCATATGCAAACATTACTGTTTTCCAGTTTGAAGGGCAATGTTTCCAGATAAATTAAAATTCAAAAAAGAATACGTTTGCAAGTAAAGCCATTTTACTTCCTTCTAAAATTCGTACCACAGCTAACAAAGAGCTGATAACTTTGATATGGCTGACCCAATTTTGATGAGACATAGCCAATAGCACTCGACTAATTAAGTTAAGTAATTATAATCCCATCAAAAACATTCTGTAGAAAACTAGCCAAGTCTCAATTGAGCTGCATATTTATCTCTAAAAAGTAAGTAAATCTAGAGAAAGTCGTGTCAAGTGTAAGGTTCCTTTCTGCGATTTCTTCATTATTATAGTTAATGTTGTGTGACGTGGCCGTTGAACATTCTTTATACGTTAGTGGGTACAAGCCAATTTTGTTTACACGTAATGTTATATCTGTTGTAACTACCTATGTTTATTAAGCGAGATAATACCCCATACTGGCATTGGTAATTGGACGCTAATGTCTCATTTTAGGCTGTTGTTGATTGTGCAACACATGCATTCAGCATTGAATGCTGACTTCTGCTCTCTTCTTTTTGGAGCGTCAAATCGACCACCGATGTTATATAAAATAGACGCACAGACGGACTTCTATCAATTGTTAGAAGTCCGTCTGTGCTAAAAATATTTTTTTATACCGTTTGTCTCAGGCTTGCCTATTTATTACGCCTACAATTGACTGGTTATTGAATCAGCGTGTTCCAAGTGGCCATTTTCCATCGTCAATGGGTAGCGGTTCTGGGGACAGGTTGGTGCAATGGTGTCATGGATCACCTGGTTTTGTACCCTTGTGTACCCTTCAATGGCCAAGTCACACAACATTAACTATAATAATAAAAAAATCGCAGTAAGGAACCTTACACTTGGCACGACTTTGTCTAGATTTCATTACTTTTTAAAGATAAATATGCAGCTCCATCGAGACTTGGCTAGTTTTTTACAGAATGTTTTTGGTGGGATTTCACTTCTTTTTGTAGAAACGAGGGCTTATTGATTTATTTGATTAGATTTTCTTATTTGACACATTTTTTTCTTTTTAGAAGTAGTTTTTTTAGTACTACGTATCTTTTTCTTCTTTTTTTCCGGTTCTGATTCTTGTACAGTAGCAACAGTTTTTCGTATTGCCCAGTCGCGTTCATTATTTAAGTAGACTCTCCATAATAGGAAAAGAACTTTAGAAGATTCGAATAAGATTGCAAATAAAAGCTAGTCTAGTCTTATCCAGAGTTTTCCTTTCATTTTATTTATATGCGTATTAAAATCCGAAGAGGAGGCATTCGCCCAGCAGTGGGAAGCAATAGGCTAGACTAAATTAAAAGATGTGTCCCACTACGTTGGATTTTTGCAATGACAGTCGATTTTTTTATGATAGAAGGCAATTATTAGGAAAGGGGGCATTACTGTATTTCTAATACAGCTGAAACAAGCTGAGGGTTCTTCATCAGATACCTCAGACCTTCGATTTTTGACATGAAATGAAGAGGCAAACAAAATTGAATATTTTTTTGTAAAGGCGGTATGTCGATCTTTAATAGTTTGGTTGGGTTCTTGTGTTTTCAAATGAGGGTCACCAGGTACTCCAGATCTTCGATTATCCTAATTTTTATAGTTTTCTCTTTATGTGGCTATTTAACCCTAACTCTTTACCAAATTTCAGCGCTCTGAGTTTATGGGAAGTACTAGTTATATTTCGATGATCATGAGTGAGTGAGTGAGTGTCATAAATGCGAAACTTTGCTTTCGCTTAACTTCGGAACTAAATGATTTACAGACTTGAAATTTTGAATTTTAAGTATGTGATTATAGCTTACAAGATGACGAAAATTTCAGCGTTCTGGTCTTATCCAGAGGTTCTCAAATAGGGGCCTGAAAATGCGGCAAAATGGTTCCAGTAAAGGCTGGCACGGCAGTGTTTGCTTCGCGCTCCACTTGGCGGGGGCACGGTAGTGCCCCGTACACGATTAAGTAATTAATTTGAAGATACTTATTGAAATGTCATATTTGACGCAACAAATGTCAAAAAATCGATAGCAATTTGACTTACATAAAACAAATTGACAAGTTTTGACTCGTGTAAACATTGTTAGATACGATTCCATTATTTTAGGGTAAAAGTAACCTTTATGTTTATTCAAATCCTTCCTGCAGTTTTTGCCTGAAAGAATGACAAACACGCATAACCACCCCACTAAATGTACTCACTTCGATACGAGGCTTTCTCTCGCAAAAAGAGAGTCAAAGGTATCCACCCACCAAGCTGGCCCAGTGCGGGTAAGTGGATGAACACATGATCTCGAAAGAATCTAGATTCATCGGTCGGTTTCCTAACAATACGCATGACGTCGAAAAATCCGGTTTCTTCATGATGTTTTTCCTACTCTGTTTTTAAGCATTAAGCTTGTCTTTTCGAAGGCGCAAGCCTTCGAAAAGACAAGCGGACGGTGTCCGTGGGATTCGAACCAGGGCCTTCGGAACGGCAGACTGTAGCATCAATGCTTCTGATGTCACGTACCACCGTGAATAAGGGATGACTCCGGGGTGGCCTGTGGTCACCACATGCATATTACATACCTATAGAGACTTGCACAGTAGATTATATTATGTTGATTGCTCGGTGCTGACATCTACACGAACATGCCTATTCACCGACAAAAAAAAAACAAAAAAAAAATCATGAATCAAAAAAGAAATTATCAATTAATTTCCAAATCACTAAACAATTAGTTTTTTTACTCATTTAATTTTCCCCGAAAAAACATAAACCCTATTCAATTTAAAATAACTTAGACACTTGACTAAATTCCGTACTTTTGTGAAATCAACTAATTACACGGTTCCAATAGAATAGAATAGAATAGAATAATTTATTTGTCAGATTTAAAATCCACATACAGGGTATTAAATTAAATTAACAGAATTAAGAAAACAACCCCACATTCATTAAAATTAAAATCAAATCAAACTAAAGTAAATCAAATTCAATCCAATCAAATGAAAACATACTAAATTGAGGTAAACAAAATCAAATAAATGACATCAAATTACATTAAATCAATAATTAATATTTTATAACTTTTGATAACATTTCTTAAAACCGTCGCACTAATTACGATACAATTTACAAATAACCTCTGAACTGTGATCAACCAAACATATGTTAATAGTTTAAAAAAACACGCTTATACATAAGATCCAACTATTAATATAAAAAGCATGTTTTTCCATTATGGAATACCAGTGCCTATCTTCCGGTTTCATCATCAGACCTTGAAACCTGATCGTAGTCAAAGTACATTACAAAACTTTTCTAACAAATTCAAACACAGCTATGATACGGTGTTCCATCATGAAGTTCCAGTTCATATCTTTCGGCTCCATCATCAGATCAGTTTGACAGTACCATATTAATGTTATGTCATCAGAACTACATTCAGCAGTCAATTTTCATGACGGTACGATCCTGGGAAGATGGTTACCTTAGATTTCATTACATAGTTACAAACGTGGGTCAACCTAATAAAAGAGAGTTAAAAAAAAAAAACGATTTACAATCAGTGGAGGATAGAAAATACATACATATAAAAACTTAGAAAGGAACCATGAACTTCCTCTTTTTATTTCATACTATTGTACTACATTTTCGTGTGATACCTTAGTATCATCATCATCATCAATAGCCCACTAAACGTTCCCACTGCTGGGACTCGGGGCCTTCTCTCGCAAGGAGAGAGTTAAGGCCATAATCCACTACGCTGGCCCAGTGCGGGTTGGCGGATGACACATGACTTCGAAAGATTCTAGGTACATGTCGGTTTCCTCACGATGTTTTCCTTCACCGCTTTAAGTTAGCGGCATTACGCACATGACTTCGAAAAGACAGTGGTGCGTGTAGGGTTTGAACTCGGGGCCTCCGGATCGGCAGGCGCCGTTCTCCCGACTAGACCAGCCGTAACTTATACCTTAGTATGGTAGAGTTTTAATAATTACGCTGTATCATGTAAAATAACTTACTTACAAGTATCAGTAATGATGCCCTGAAAAACTACACTCTTAAAATAATATAGTATGGAGTTCACTCGACGTAGGCTTGTTTCAATAAGCTTTACGTAGTCACACTAGAAAGAGCCAGCATATCTACAAAAGCAATGTAAAGGAGAGAGATGAACATATGGAACGGAGGTTCCATCGTCAGTGCACTAGTAAATGCACTGGCTGCAAGTACGGATAGCAGGGAAATAGTGCAAAATTAACATTTAGGTGACTCAGAGTTGTATGGTTCGCAAAAATGTGTCGATCACAACAGAGACAATTTTCAGTCCGTTGAAAAAGCCATAGTGGCTTAGTATCTGAAAAGTGCAATTCACAATCGTGACTTTGTGGGTTTGAATGCCTGCCCCTCTGAGTATTATATTCTACAAGTTTGTCATCAATACCACTCCACTTTATTAGCATTTTCATAATCATGTGTTATTAATTGATTTATTGATTTTCATATACACAAGCATGGACATCTTTTTTGTAGTGGTTATTAAAAAAAAATACACTTTGCAAGGTTTTATAGTATTGATTCCAACATAAAGTGAAATTAAATAGAGCAGTAGAACCAATGAAAAGCAGGTTTTATCCACGCAATTTTTTTGCTGAACTTCCTTTTTCTGCAAACACTTAAGAAACGGTTTTTCACTACAACTCCTCAAGGCCCAGAGGCCGATCCAACGTTTCAATTAAACTGATTCGTCTGACGCTACCGGCACACGTGTGGCGCAAACGAGCAACCTTATAATGAATAGCCCCCGCCGCCGCCATATTTCAGCGAATTAACAAATGACCTCCTGTCATTGCTCGCGCGGCACACGATTTTTCTGCGCACCGTACCCGGCCTGATGTAGGTGCGGTCTGGGCCGTTGGTGCCGCTACGTTGGCACAATTAATGTTGCGCTTATAGTAGGCTGGTTGTGTGCGGGAAAGACCGGTGGCTGGAGCCAGTCTGCGACCGTTTGTAGGCAACTCCGGGGACTACCGCCTAGAGACAATGTTATTAGCTTTGATAGTCTTCTTTCTATATTTATGCTTCAAAGTATGGAGCATTAATAAAGCCATAACCGATGTAGGTGAAATTAAGGTAACTTAAAAAAACTGTTAAGTAACAGAGTCAGGATTTAGTGAGGTTTAAAAGCGGATGCCTGTGATGCCATTTTGACAACACATTCGCCAGTTTTCATACAGCTAAATAGTGATATACAAACATTACATTACACAAAAAAGTCGGTTATATTATTTACCTCCATAATAATATAACCGACTTCAAAAAAGGGTTATCAATTCAGACATATGTTTTTTTTGTAGGTGTATGATGTATATTACGCGATAACTCCGCCAATTGTGAATCAATTTTGATGTGTTTTTTGTAGTGGTAGGACTTTTAACAGAATCCGTCTGGGGAAGTACCACACCTTTGCCAGATATTCTACCGCCAAACAGTAATGGGCAAACAACACTGTGTTCCGGTTTGAAGGGCAATGTTTCCAGAGAAATTACAGGGTTTAGAGATGTAATATCTTAGATCTTACGAGCGCAGTGCAGTGCTAGGTAATAATTTGGACTCTTCATGTTCCAATAGTTGCGTGTCACTGTTATTTGGCAGGCATGTTGCTTACCATCAGACACATGTTCTGCTCGTCTCGCCTGTTTATTTAAAATAAATTAAAAATATAATTGTCCAGACAGATGGTCCCATATTTTTTTTTTGAAATCGATGTGTCGGTTTTTGAAATATGAACATAACACTAAAGTGTACTTTCATTTACCTCGATGACTGATGTTCTTATGAAGTTTGGTCGACTGTCTTAATTTAATTTTATAATGAAGCCGGTTTTTCGAAGAAAATTAATAATTTTAAAATATTTATTGATGCACTTTTTGCTTAAAGTGTTGTTAAGATAATTACTGCTTGTACCAAGTGCTACTTTACACCCCCTGCTTAATGCTCCATTGTTGCATGTAAACATTACACACACATAACCGTTCATTAGTTAATAAATCACTGACAGGTCCCGGCACGGCGCTCGTCCGTCAGCCGACAGGTGACGTCCCGCGGGGGTCAATTAGTTGCCGTGACCATCCGCGGGGCTTTTACACCCGGCGACATATTACTATGCAACTTCCTACTAATCCTTATAATTCAGAAAAACGCAGTGTTGGCAGGCCTCACAAGATGTACCGACAATCTGGTGAATGTCGCCGGAAATCGTTGGATGCCGGCGGCGCAAGACCGGTCTGTGTGGAGATCTTTGGGGGAGGCCTTCGTCCAGTAGTGGACGTCTTTCGGCTGATATGATGATAGACATAGAGAGACGGGACGAGCGGGATATATGCCTGATGGTAAGCAACATGCCTGCCCACAAAAGCACAGTAATAAGTAGCTATTGGAACATAAAGAGCCTAAATTATTACCTAGCATTGCACTCGTCACCTATAGATATGAGTTACATCATTTTTATGCCTTGTAATTTCATAGGAAACATCGCCCTTTAAATCGGAATGCTTTTTATTTACTGCTTGGCGGTAGAATAGCTAGCAAATGTGTACTTGCCTAGGCTGACCAAAAATAGTCCTACCATTACTAATGAAAACATAATCAATAAGGCTTAATAATCTAATAGGTTTGTCAATAAAGTGAAACTATCTACTAATACTACGTTTACCATGTCAATTGGTGAATATTGGTGGACATGTCACACACAACACCATCTAGCCCTAAACTAAACAAAGCTTGTACATGGGAGCTTGGGAGCCAGATAACTGATATAATACGTAAATATTTTTAAATACATACTTACGGAACATACACACCCAGACACAGGACAAATATTTTTTTAAATAATCACACAAATATTTTCGATGGTTTGGGTTTGAACACACGACCCTCGGCTTCGCAGGCAGAGTTACTACCCACTAAGCCACGAGGCCAGTCTAGTATACTACCAATATTAGTATTAGTAAGTAGTCGTGACTTCTGTCGTAGGTACTAAAAGCCCTCGGATTGGCCGGTCCGACGCCGGACAGAGCAGCGGTGCGCTCCTGACGTCGAAGCTAGTTACAGTCCGAGAGGATTCCATCTAATTGGTACAGCCCTTTCTTCATAGGAAAAGATGGCCTCCACCTGGAATAAAGCTTAGTTTGGATTGTATTCCCCATACTCTTGTTAAATGAACTTAGCGCTGTTGTTCAGTATCTTTACGAGATTCCATTTTTGCCATTAATTAATTTTGACAATCATAAGTATGTACAAGTAAATTTTATTTAAATTCTAGCGTTTAATGTCTCCAAAGGTTGCCTAATCCATCCTTCGCATCTGGTATTATCAGTAGTTTTAAGTTTGTACATTTACTTTGTTACTAAGCAATGCTGATTATGTAAATATATAACACACACATGATTGTTTTTTTTTAATTTAGAGTGACAGAACGAGCATGACATAGGTATGTCTGATGGTAATGAACACGACTGTCCAATGTCTACAGCACAGTTACTACGCAGTTATTTGAACATAAGGTTCTAAAGCATTGCTGAGCATTGCACTGCCCTCGTTACCTTAAGATGGTTTATATACATAAATTATGTCATTGAGAACATTTGCAACTAGCAAAGTAGTTACTTCTGGACTCGGTAAAGAATCCTACCACTTTAAAATGACAATAATTATACATTTTCAAGCATAAACACTTAAAGCAATTAAACACATGTCTACTTTTTCCTACAGTATGATAGCGGGTAGTTAAGCACAGTTCGTTTATGTTCCGATAGCTTTGTGACACTGTGTTGTTACGTACAGGCGTGTTGTTTACCATCAGGGACATGGCCTGCTCGTTCCGTCATTATATACTGTAAAAAAAAGTTTGGTTGCTTATATCACAAGTTGTTCAAATCTCCTAGACCCCTGAACTCTACAATAATATTGGCAGAGGCACGTACCCACGTACACTAACTAGCTAAAACGATTGTCAACATCAACAATAGAAAATTTATAAAACATACTTCATACTCAAATGAACTCAATTTCATCAATTATTTGTGTAAATTGTCAATGTTCCGAGTACAGTCAATAGTTAACTAGCTAGGCACGTGGGTAGCACGTGTCAGGGATGGTGCAACCCTTTTGTCAAAGCGAGGGATAAGGGGTGAATTAAAACTGTTACTCGATCACACGACGTCGCAGCGAAAAGTTCTGGTAATTGCCCTTCGGACGTGGACATGTGGAGACTAGGATTGATGCAGTTTATTACCAATTACAGATAGTAGGTCGCTATTAACAGGGTTGTATGTAAGGAAAGGGAAAGCTTGTAGCGACGACAAAATGACGCATAAAAAATAACAGTTTTTTACAGACCTACTAATATTAATGCAAAATTTGTACCTATTTATGGATATTTGTTGCTATTTCAAGCAAAAATTACAGAAATGATGGCAAACTAGCTACTATTATCCCGGTGAAATAATGAGAACGCGAACTAAGCGAGTGATACTGCGGGATTCTACTACTGATTTTATAAATGTACACAAATATAACTTTTGTGGTTGTTGTTGTTACAAAATGAATTTCCTCACTTAGTGAGCTTGCACTGGTGATACCGGTATGTGTGGAGTGTAAAGTACCATAATAAAAGTTATATGTTCTTCCCCAAAATCTGAGTTGAACCTTATTTTATGATATTAGCGGCCCGTAGGTACCGGCTTGGCTTGGATATTGTCATATTAAGAACTCAGAAACCTTCTTTGGCTCATACACAACAACTTTACTAAAGATCATCACCTGATCAAATGCACAGTTTACGATGCCATTGAGGCAGCCATTAATCTTTATCTGTATTGTATTGACACGAAATATTTACTCAGTTTCGCTGAGATAAATCTGAGAAATGTTCGATGTTTGTGACGTCAAGTAGCTCAAACTAACAAATAAATACTTACTGGGGTAAGTAATAATTTGAAATATGGAGTACCAAAGTAAAGACTTAGGTAGCTTAACATGCTTGGGCGTCATGTAGACTATTAGTCTTTTCTACATACATCTACATATTCTACATATTAATTAGAATACACAAAATCCAAATGTTAATATAAAAAATTAGACCCCACTGTCACAATGTGACCATTTACACTCTTTACATTTGAGTGTTCATGATAGTCCAAATTGTCGCTTTCAAGATGGTGGTCCAGGGCAAAGCTATATTCGATGAAAAAAAGTAAAACCACAAACAAAATTAAATGAGTTCCACTCTGGGAGTGCGTTTAGATGTGTACTTGTACAATAATAAAAATCTTCTACCACATAGGTATATAAAATATGTAAATACTGAAATATAGTGGTGTCGGTAAAGGTTACGCAGTAGCAGACTCAATCGTTTTTTCTCAACTCAAAAAAACTCCCAACGTGCCTAAAGAAATTTTCGCTTCGCAAAAATTATTCAGACACAAAATATATTTCCCTTTCGACCTTAATTACAATTCAACCTCAAATAATACAAAGACCTAACAACGAAATTCCACCACAATCCTCTGAATATAATCCATACATCACCGACTGCTGATGGTTCTATAAATATTAGATTTGCATATCTACATCTGTAGGTCCCTCTAGAAACCGCCTATGATTGTTATTTCACTACATTTGAATATTGTAAGTGCTCCCTATGCATACAGAGGGGCTTGAGTGCCCTACAGTTATAGATTTAGTGGTGGTTTAATTTATTAGTCGTTGTTTTGACAAACTCTGAAGATCAAGTTGAGTACTAGGGAGAGTGACTACCGTATTCCAAGCATTAGCTCATCTAATCAGACTACCATATTTATTCTTTTTTAGTCAGATACTCTTGAAAGAGTGATCGTGGTTGGTAACACGGCGGTACTCTGTGGGACTTTTTTTTTTTTTTTTATAGCATAGAGTGACGAGACGAGCAGGTCATGTGCCTGATGGTAAGCAAGATGCCTGCCACATAACAGCACAGTAACACACAGCTATTGGAACATGATAGTCCAAATCATTACCTAGCACTGCACTGCGCTCGTCACCCAGAGATCTAAGATATTATGTCTCTAAGCCCTGTGATTTCTCTGGAATCATTGCCCTTCAAACCGGAACACAGTAATGTTTGCACATTACTGCTTGGCGGTAGAATATTTGGCAAAGGTGTGGTACTTCCCCAGGCGGACTCTGCTAAGAGTCCTACCACTACTAAACTACTAACTACTTGTCTGTCCTCAGTCTTTCCAGCAATTACACGGGAGACTGTTGGTGTTTTAATGAGGCTTGTCTATTGTGTGGTTATCTGTGCTGACTCCTTACCTTTGCCACTTGAGACTGGTTCACCCGTGTATTGAATCATAATTTCTGGAGATATATCCAAAGATTTTACTACTCGTGTTTCCAGAATCCCTGAAAAACACCCATTAACCTTACCATATTCCACTGATTTATTTATTTATTTTGATCAATTAATACTGGCTTACCGAATTACACTAATGCGAACAACAATTTGATTACAATTAAAACGAAATTTAATTTAAATATATCGCTGATGAATTATACTGTTCATTATAGAATTTACCATTTAGTATGACCCTCAGCACGTCGTTACCTATTGTTTTCTGTATTTCGTCAAACCAAATGTATCATACGCAATACTCACTGATTCAGGCGTAATGCGTATTTCATATGATTCATTCAATGACGTTGTTCCCAAAGTGTGCAATTTGGATCTCTTTAAATCTAGAATAAATATGTAACTTCTAGGTTTATATCATAGGCCGCGATATTGTTTGATTTCAGGTAGGTGAATTTGTAATCAAAAGATTTAACATCTTTGATGTAAGCAAACCAGCCACAAGGCCCACCAGTTCTCAGTCCGCACTGTAGAACACACCTGCAATAATAAACAATAACCATTGTCCAACAGATAAGTCCGACAGTTAAGTTTGTTAAAAAATGTCACACCTTTTACGTGAGCCAAAACCTTGCAAGTTTTTTTATCGAAGACAAATTTAAATTGAAATTTTTCACGTTGTAACTTAAAAATTATTAAAGAATAAACTTGAATGTTAAGTTCAATTTTAAATGCATATTTTTATAAAAGATTTTGAGTTACTATCCATTATGTAGCTATATATTGAAATAGTTGATTAACGATAAAGACAGCGGTTTCTATTCGATCATGTAGCAACAGCTGAAATTTTACTAAAACTAAACTATTTTGTTACAGTACAAGCCTACAGTCATCGTCATTTTCTTGCCTTTTTTCAATTGGCTGAGGTCGGCACGTCACGGTTTCCTCATCGACTTTGATCTATCATCTGTCATCTGACCACTCACTCCTTTCCCTCGTTTATTATTTCTAACACAATTCGTCGGTACCATCTTATTTACCTTTTGTTATATTTGTTTTTTGTCTAAAACTGATTAAGTACCTAGATAATATTTAATCAACCTTCTTAACTTTTTTGGAAATGAACCAACTATACCTAATTTAATTTTCACTTCGCTTTAACGCACTATCGTCATTCAAAATAGGTACTTTAAACCTAAAAATATTCTATTAATTTATTAAAAAAATATCAAAAATCAAGATACTCTAACATAAGACAACCAGATAAACATTTTTATTGTTATTTTAAAACGTATCTAGCATTTTTATTTTTCCTAATTATACAATCAAGCATTTTAAAATTTTAAATAAACAATACTTACTTTTAATAAACCTACATAAAACCATCTAGCACTATTACTGTTTCTAGTTAGAACAAAAACAAATTTATAAACAACACTTTTAATTTACACTCCATGCTACCTTTCATGATTTTTGATGTTTGGTACGACTGTCATGTTAAATAATAATTATTTAACAAAAGCCATCGTTTCAAAGTAATTGACTCGTAGTTAAAAAATTTCGTCAGCGGAATTTTATCGTGGCTCGGTTTTGATTTTATACCTCTATTCAGGTCCGTAATAGACCCCGTTGAGGAGCTCGAAGGCCTCACCTACTGAGCTGTCTGTAGGGGAGACCTCCAGGTTCACGGTGAAGTAGAAAGGCCGGTCAAGAACGACCTCCTTGATGTTGGGTGGGTCAATGGTTCTCGGTCGATACCAATCTGGAAATACAAAATAGAAGAATATTGGTGGACATTACACACACCTATCATATGAGTCTAAACTCACCCAAGCTTGTACTATGGAAGCTAGGAAGATAGCTGATATAATACTTGTATAGGTAATCTTAAATTTATACTTCTAATAAAACACTGAGAAAATAAACTATGTTCACGTATATAAATAAACATCATCAGCCCATTTTAGTCCACTGCTGGATAAAGGCCTTTCCTACGACTGACCACTCATCTGTATCCTCAATGTTACATCTTCTTTCGTTATCTTCCGTGTGTCGTCACTCTGTCTAGTCCCATTAAAATGCATGTACAATTCATTTTTTTACCCCACTCTGCTACTCGCTGTAGTTCTAACTTACAAGAGAAGAACTAAAACCATAATCCCCTCACTGGCCAAGGTTGACGAATGTCACTAACCAAATGATATTTTCACGGATCATTGATAAACTCCTAGTTACTCACCATGTTACCAGAACAATGATACCAGACCAACAATGATACCAGAAATGTTTGCTGGCAAAATAGCGAATGGCAAATAGTAATTTTGCCCTACGTAATAGTACATTATGATATAAGTGCGGTAATTATCAAAGCGCACGTATATCATACGACGTTTTATAACATATTTGCGAGGAAATAAACAAAACTCTGACGACATTTTCAAATAAAAACAATACAGCGAAAAAAAACGCGCGGTATAATATTTAGGTACTTGATCACAGATCACAGCACAGAGTAAGTAATCACTATGGATCCTATGGATCACAGATTAGCAATGCGCGCGCATCGGCGCCTTTTTTTTTAAGCAACGGCACAGAACCAGCCTGTATGCCAATAATAATAAAGTAAATTAATAATTTTGTGTTTTGTTACAGAATAATTAAAGTAATTTATGGTCTAAATTAATTAAATTAACGAATTTAATAATTCTTTATTATATTTTACCTCTCAAAGTTAATTTTATTCATAAAAAGTTGACTCCACTTTTCTGACATAAAAACTCTTTACTAAGATTTAAAAAGGTACCGTTCGTTTTAGACGGAGCATATCTCTCTACCTAGTCTGTGGACGGAGCATTTTGAAACCGTGCGTTTTACATTACACATTACAGCACTAGTGCGTAATAAGATACATTACGATACAGAAATTGGTCCAATAAGAGACCCTTTACGAGCAAATATGTTATAATAGTACATTATGATATACCTAAGTGCGCTAAGTTGATAACAGCCGAGGCAATATTGCTAGCTCGAGCCGTAAGCGAAAGCTATAATTAGCAGAGGCTGTAATTATCAAAGCGCACGTATGTCATACGACGTTTTATAACATATTTGCGAGGAAATAAATAAAACTCTGATGACATTTTCAAATAAAATACAGCGAAAAGCTTTTTTTTAAAGCAAAGGAACAGAACCAGCCAGTATGACATTAGTAATATAGTAAATAAGATTTTTTGTGTATTGTTATAGATAAATTCTTGTAATTCGTGCTCAAAATTAATGAAATTAACAAAACAAATAAATTAATGAAATCACTTTTCTGACATAAAAACTCATTACTAAGATCTAAAAAGGTACTGTTCGTTTTAGACGGAGCATTTTAATAAACCGGGTGTTTTACATTATACATTATCGCACAAGTACGTAATGAGATACATTACGATACAGAAATAGGTGCAATAGGAGAACCTTTACAAGCAAATGTGTTATAAAAAAATAATTAGATGGTAAAGTTTTGTGTACCACCTTTTCTACAAATTCAACTGCTAAGAAGTAAGTTCTAATTTTCTGTGTGCTGGACGTCTACTCTCTTTCTACGTAAACGAAATTTCGAACAAAAAACTCGTCACTTTCCTACTCTCGTTCTACTTCGCTTCGTCCGATACAACATTGTTTACGTTTAAATTTTCTAAGTATACTCTAATTAGTCTAGGCTTAGAACATTTAAATGGACAAAACGACGGATCGAAGTAGAAATAGAAATTACGTTTTCGTAGAAAGATAGTAGACGTCCTGGTTTAAAAGGGAAGAGATAAATCGTTTTGTTGATCAAGGTGAATCAGAAATCTTCAAAAGGTAAAAAAATAATCAAATTGAAATAGCTGTGTAGCACGGTGTCGTTATTAGTGACCGTATTTCTAACCACCGGTTAGTTATACGTACTTTTATATTAAAAGTGAGATTCGATTTCGATTAAAAATAAAGGTATTTAAGATGAAAACATATGTATTCGGGATAAACAAAGGTAAGTTTTTACTAAATTTTGTGAATTATTTTTGTTAACTATGAGATAAAAATCAATAAATTATTTAATTTCATTTTACACATACATTTTGACGTTACGTGAAAAAACCGTTAATCCAAAAGCTGTAGATCTTTTTATTACCTACAACAACTTTGTAGTATTTTTTTTTCCAATGGACTTGTAGTTTTGCCGGAAATCGAGACGATCCGTCTTTTTCCCTTAAAACAGACCTCCATCCACTTCCCGACCTTAAATCGTAATTTATGTTTTGCTTTCATTTTTGTCATAATAGAGAACATCTTTTTACAATGGGTTTCATCCTACTATTATTTTTATTATCTTATTTAATCTTTTTGTGAGTAATTTCACTCGATTTTATTAAGCTTTCATTTCCTAAAAACTCAATTTTTCATTGAAGTTTCTTACCTGCGTTCACTCGGGATACTCCGAATTCGTCCATCTCAACGAACAGCTTCTGTCTCACTTTACTCACAAAGATGTTAGTTGCGTTTACATTTTCTTTTAAAATGGCATTCAACCCTGTTGAATTGGCGTTGAAAATGTCTCTCATACCGTGCTGGAAAATATTATGATTATTTAGGAAGACAACCAATCTAAGTTGTAGCATAACATAAGCAATCAATTAAATGTTTCCACTATTGGCGCATGCGGTCTTCTCTCGCAAGGAGAGAGTCAAGACAATAATCCACCACGTCGGGCCAATGCGGGTTGGTAATCAAAGTTGCATAATCAGTGAAACAATCAGTTATTATAAGGGGTAAGTCGAGATGGAAACAACCTTGTCGACACAAATATTATTATATATTATTATTATATGAAATATTACTAAGTTACGGCTGGTCTGGTCGGGAGAACGGCGCCTGCCGATCCGGAGATTCCGGGTTCAAGCCCCACACGCACCACTGTCTTTTCGAAGTCATGTGCGTTATGCCGCTAACTTAAAACGGTGAAGGAAAACATCGTGAGGAAACCGACATGTAAGTACCTAGAATCTTTTGAAGTCATGTGTCACCCACCAACCCGTACTGGGCCAGCGTGGTGGATTATGGCCTTAACTCTCTCCTTGCGAGAGAAAGCCCCGAGTCCCAGCAGTGGAAACATTTAGTGGGCTGTTGATGATGATGACATATTACTAGCTGAACCGTGCACGCGTTGCTATGCCATCTATCGAAAATTGGTCGTAACAATTCAAATTTTAAACAAATTCGGTTACCTTAGGTTCTAATGACGCTACTATCAACAGGAGCGGAGCATGAATGAAAAAGTGTAACAAAAACGGGGAAAAATATTGCTTTTTGAGAGCTTTTGTTGCGTGACAGCATTTGTCTATCTTTTAAAGGTTGCGTCATTGGAACCTAAGGTAACCAAATTTGTTCAAAAATTTGAATTGTTACGACCAATTTTCGATAGATGGCGTAGCAACGCGTGCATGGTTCAGCTAGTAGTTAATAAGTGTTACGTTACTGCCAAGTAAATCACCTTGGTGGCCTAGTGGCTAGAATATGTGAATCGTGAGGTCATAGGTTGCAATCCCGCCTACAGCTGTGATTATTTTTTCAAGTAAAGTTGTGCCTCATCACCTCTGGTTTTACCAGCGAAAGATAACGTTATGAGGAAACCAGCATGTTCCAATAATGTTTTAAGGTTATGCGTCATCTCCCGATCCGGATTGGACCGTCTTGGTGGATTATACGACTCTCAGAATAACAGAAATACTAATAATAAGTAGAAATAGGATAATAGACTCCGGTATATAAGTTTTACAGCGCCCTATCTGTCATGACCTACGGTGCCGAAACTTGGACACGGACAGTTAAAGCGGCCCACAAATTTAAAGTCGGGCAGCGAGCTATGGAGAGAGCTATGCTTGAAGTTTCTCTGAGGGATCGTATTCAGAACATAGCTCACCGCATTAGCCAACTGAAGTGACAATGGGCTGGTCAAATCTGTCGTAGAACCAATAACCGTTGGAGTAGACGTGTTCTTGAGTGGAGACCACGAATCGGCAAATGTAGTGTAGGACTTCCTGAGACTAGATGGAGTAACGATATATGGAAGACAGCAGGCAGTGGATGGAGATGGAAAGATATAGCCGAGGATAGGGCCGAGCCATGAGAGAGGCCTATGTCCAGCAGTGGACTAAGATAGGCTGATGATGATATAAGGTTTGGATAAAGAACCATACCCATGCTATTGATCTTGATTCCATTGTTTGTGCTTTTTCACTCCAAATGTATGATTTTCTACTAAGAAACTTGCACTTTAATTATTAGTGTTAAATACCCTTACTTTTTGCAGCAGATCTATCAAATCTACTTGATTTTTGATCTTCATCCTCGGCAGTACAATTTTCAAAGGCGTCCATTTCATTTGTTGCCGAATATTCTTCATGGTGTCCGGGAATTTAATGAACTTCTCGAGAACATTCGGGAGAGACAAGAAGTCAGGCTGCACGAAAGTCATGCTGGCTCCCTGGCTGCCAAGCTTTATCGTTACAACCTGTTGTAGTGGTTTAACATAAAAACGTAGAATAAGAATAAAAAAAACGTTCGTTCGATGCTGTGATCGGTAAGGGTTAAGTAGTTACAATAAAATTGTCAGTTTCAGAGTAGGTACAATCAATAAATAAATAATTAATTTTAGCATGGAAACTTAGTGGTCATAACAGAGTGACTTTATTTCATGGTGGACATTCCAAAGACTCGAAAGAAATGTTTGATTCTATTTTTGTGATAAGAACGTCCAGGCTCTGAAATGCGTTGAATTACGGGATGTAACGGCAATCACAATTTATGTTGATATTACACCCTTAATGTCCCATTGAAATAGGCTATTCCCAATGACATCGCATTAATGCCATAATATGCAATTGGGCCTGACATTTTCCTTGTAAATAATTGTGAAAATGGCTAAGACTGTTTGTATGTTCACATTGCGGGAGCAATTGCTGCAGGATGACTGAATGTAGCAGAAGCATCGTCAATCCGGTATTATCGAGTGTGTTAACGGTCCCATGATTCTGCCTCCAAGCAATGCCAGAAAATTTGTTAAGGTTTTAGCCGGTAAGGGTACCACTTTTAGTGGTGTCGAGTCCAACACACCCGCTGTGTTTCTGCACGGCTTGGCTGTCGGTGTGTTATAGTATTTCCCTACTGCCCTGTATGCAAATACTTACTTTGTAGTCTCCAGCATCATAATATTCACATTCAGTAACTTTCGCCATCATCGGTAGATCAGCTCTGGTGGTGTTGGAGGTCCGGAATGGCCTGTTCCGGGTCAAACTGGGATCAAAGTGACTTTCCCACGACGGCTGGAAAACGATCAATATCGTTACTATTACAGCATAGCATAAGCAACACATTGAAATATTCCGACTGCTTGAATTCGGGGTCTTCTCTCGCAAGGAGAGACTCAACGCCATAATCTACCATGCTGGCCAAGTGTGAGTTGCTGGATTACCCATTTCCTCTAAAGGCGTTCTTTTTAGGAATGGCGAGTTTTGAAACTACAGGTGCTCTCACTTAGCTATTGTATTATATAACGTTATCATACAATGTGTCACAAAACAAGTTTACAACACAATACAATACAAAACACTTTATTATACCGCAAAACAATAAAAAAAACATTGATTAAAATTAACATCAAAACATTTTGGGCACACATATATATATATATATATATATATATGGTATATACACATAAATATACAGTACAGGCATATAAGTAATATAATACATAAACATAGATAGGTATATAACTAATTATCAAAAATAAATAACATAAAATAAACGTACGCAAATACATTTTATAACATATTTGCTCGTAAAGGGTCTCTTATTGGACCAATTTCTGTATCGTAATGTATCTTATTACGCACTAGTGCTGTAATGTGTAATGTAAAACGCACGGTTTCAAAATGCTCCGTCCACAGGCTAGGTAGAGAGATATGCTCCGTCTAAAACGAACGGTACCTTTTTAAATCTTAGTAAAGAGTTTTTATGTCAGAAAAGTGTGGTCAATATTTTATGAATAAAATTAACTTTGAGAAGTAAAATATAATAAAGAATTATAAAAGAATTAATTAATTCAATTAACGAATTTATCCGTTAATTTAATTAATTTAAACCATAAATTACTTTAATTTTTCTGTAACAAAACACAAAAATATTAATTTACCTTATTATTAATGGCATACCGGCTGGTTCTGTGCCGTTGCTTAAAAAAAAAGGCGCCGATGCGCGCGCATTGCTAATCTGTGATCCATAGTGATTACTTACTCTGTGCTGTGATCTGTGATCAAGTAAATATTATTCCGCGCGTTTTTTTTCGCTTTATTGTTTTTATTTGAAAATGTCGTCAGAGTTTTGTTTATTTCCTCGCAAATATGTTATAAAACGTCGTATGACATACGTGCGCTTTGATAATTACAGCCTCTGCTAATTAGCAATAAAGCCTCAGCTGTAATTATCAACTTACCGCACTTATATCATAATGTACTATTATGACATATTTGCTCGTTAAGGGTTTTTTGCAACAATTTCTGTATCGTAATGTATCTTATTACGTACTAGTGCGGTAATGTAATGTAAAACTTTACGCACTTACCTATATCATAATGTACTATTATATAATACAGTAAGCGTAATGTAAATTAGCACAGGTTTACGAAACAATGTTGCTTAAGTAATGCTGCGAAATCTGAGCCTTAATCGAGTCCACGCTCTTAGCACGCCTAATGGTCACCGGAAGAGCATTCCAAAGCACCACAGCCCGCACATAGAAGGAAGAGCCAAAAAAGGAGCTCAAGTGAGATGGAGTACACAGAAGAAGGTTTGTAGATGACTTAAAATTAACCGAATGAGTATCGCAGAAGTGAAACAAGAACTTAAGTCTGACGGCGGCGGCGGGTAAAACAAATTTTATACAAAAGTGAGAGAATGCGAAATCTCTTCGGAGAAGAATTGGAAGCCTTTTGAGCTTTACGCGAAACTGGGACACATGCTCATATTTCCGAAGACCGAAAATAAATAAACACAGTGTAAAATTTGCTGTGGTAATGTGGTAGAATCCCAGCAGTGGGAACATAGACTGGGCTGCTTTTGTTACTATGTTTTAACGGACCCAATAATACTTATTTGTACTATTCCATACGGTGCATACTGGTCCAGGCAGGTAAATCGAAGTTTGGTTGTGTGAGGTTTATACGCGCCTACAACTGAAATGAGCCTGAATTTGCGATTGACGTACTTGTGAAAACCAAATATACATAAATAATACAAGTTATGGTGTGGGAAGAATTATTTTTTTGTGAAGCCACAGAAGGTGTATAAACTATTATTTTGCATGACTAACTCAATAAAAAGTAGTATTTTCCAATGGGAACTGATTGATGGAAATATAACAATTTCAAAGATTTTGCAGTATGCTGAGTGTGAGTTTTGTCGACAATAAATCGCGTTCTACCGTGAGCGTGTAAGTGTAACATTTGTATGAAAAACTCTGGCACCGGCACCGCTAGACGCGCAAAAAAAATCTTCAAACAAATGTCATGTTTACGCACTCGTGGTAGATCGCGTTTTGTTGTCCACAAAACTTGACTCAGCATACTGGTTTCTATATGTGTTTTCCTCAAATAATTTTTCTAATGTATTTTTTTTTTATTCGAAAATTTTTATTATGCTTCCGGTAAGTAGACTATTGACTTACTTTGAAATGTCCAGCAGTAATTAACATCAAGGACGTGTGATTGTTGATTTCACCTGGAGATAACACATCTTCTACCCTTCTGTAAGTGAAGGACGATATCTGAAAAGAAAGTAAAGGTAAATCATTAGTGGATTATTATATTGTACCATCAGCGTCTCGCGAAAGACACTAGTGGAAAGGATTAGGAGAGGCATACGCTGCAGAGGCGACTACTACTCATACTCTATAAAATGTTATTTAGTACAGTAACACCATGAAAAAATATTTTCATCCCACCAGCTCGGAAAGAGTACTTTTGCTCCTCGATATCAGGGCGCAAAAGTCGTTTTTACCCTCTAGAGGGTAAAGTAAATTTGAATTTAGAACATCGTGTGTACTGAGGTTTTGAATTCAAAATATAATTTAACCTATTTATTTCTACCTCCTTGGTGCCGAATTCATCATACATTTATTTTTAATTTGTTAAAAACTCATACTCGGAACCTCCTTGGTGTACTTTTTTTTTAATGCTTTGCGCGCAATTTTCTTTTCACGTATGGAGGATAGAGGTAATGTTATCACCTGTATTTTGTTTGCCGTGTATTTCACTATAGTATTATTTTTAATACTGGGATTTGAGTCTAAATATGTGTCATTTAGTGTAGAGGGCGCCGGTGGGATACCATTCGCTTCTACCCGCCATCTCAAAAGAGTTTTAGAGGGGTTGGCGCTATAAGTAGATGGAGCTAAGCCGTTGAAGGGCATTCCGTTGTGAAATTTTATATGAGAAAGATCTAACAGTTGTCGATATAAACCCTTACATTTATTTAATTGGTTTACTTTTACTCAGTTGATAACATCAGAAGTGCTATGAACACCACGCCTGGAAATCACAACGGTGATGAGAAATAATCGGAAAAGCAAGCGTCGCCCGCAGTTAGTTAAAAATGTTGTTCTTGGATCAGTGGTTTCAGTAGTGCGTAATGTACACGTAAGTAAGCAACAGTTTAATATTACGATTTACTTTGAAGAAACGATGTATAAAATTGTTTTAACCTTGTTATCTAACATTGCATTTCAAATGAAACTTTTGCGAATCACCGACAATTTAAATCTATTAATTATTATCTCGTAAAGGGGTACTGTAAAATAACCTTCAATTCCGGGAACTGCAATCAGAACATTTCGTAGAATGAAACATCTTCGTTTTTTTTAAAGTTTGTGGATACTGTTTTACGAAACTTTATGAGAGGGTAGCTTATGTTGTGGACGAGTTGTTGCGAGGCACAGCAACCATAGATAAAAAGTGTAAATCAGTTGGATATTGGTTTAAATATCTTTCAGGGAAACTGTTTGAGAAAGGTCATGCATTTTAAAACATAACACAGTAATAGAAAGTGTTACATCTTTGATTTGAATTTGGTTACCGTAGTTGGGTTACAAAGTGGTTATATTCAGTGCAGTTATAAGATACCCTTATGGTTGAAATTAGAAAGATTTTAGTCAGATAATGCCGAGCTATGTACGTTACCAATGAATTGTTTTGGTATTGTTTCAAAAAATGAGACCCTTTAATTCACTTGGGAGCGTTTATAAAAACTACATAGAAGGCCATATGTGAGAAAAATATGAAACCTTTGAATAGGTACGATTAGAAGACTTGGAGATATATGTAATTGAAAGTCAAACCCAATCGATCAGTGCAATGGCTCTAGGATGTTGTCAGGTATTATGATCGATTGCTGATGAGTTAACGTTTGAATAACGTAGTGAAGTGCAATGGCTTCGATCCATTGACAAAGTGAGTGAAACCGTAATTTCTTGGACATAAACTGACGTACCTTGTGTCGGCCTAAGAGTGTAACTGCTAGAGAAAGCATTAAGAGTGAAAATAATGAACTTTGACTGTGACTGTGACTTTGACTTTAATGCCGCGTATCTAGAGTTACCAGGCGGCAGCTAGGGAAAGGTGTATGTTTGAGATTTATGGAGAATGTGGGCAATGTAGTGACGTACCTCGAGTTGCGACAATGAGACAGCGCAACTGCCTGGGAAAGCTATTCATTACTCATCTTAAGTGGATTTATGGAGAATGTGGTAATGTAATGACGTACCTTGAGTTGCGACAATGTGACAGCGCAACTGCTTGGGAAAGTAACTCGTCTTAAGTGGATAATACTGGAAGAGTAAAATTAACTTTTATAAAATGAATATATTGTGCATTTTGTTCGCAGCAACTACACCAGACTGTGACACTGCCAAGGTTGGCAGCGTGCGCAGGAGGGCCGTGTTATCACCTGTATTTTGTTTGCCGTGTATTTCACTATAGTATTATTTTTAATACTGGGATTTGAGTCTAAATATGTGTCATTTAGTGTAGAGGGCGCCGGTGGGATACCATTTGCTTCTACCCGCCATCTCAAAAGAGTTTTAGAGGGGTTGGCGCTATAAGTAGATGGAGCTAAGCCGTTGAAGGGCATTCCGTTGTGAAATTTTATATGAGAAAGATCTAACAGTTGTCGATATAAACCCTTACATTTATTTAATTGGTTTACTTTTACTCAGTTGATAACAGTAAAGATAGATAGATAGATAGATAGATAACTCTTTATTGTGACACAAAAACAGAAACATTACAGTAAAACACTTACGAAATAGCACCACAAATGGCGGCCTTATTGCTTAGAGCAATCTCTTCCAGGCAACCAGCTTAAAGGAAATTCGCCTACATATATGGTTAGGCGAAGCGAGGTGACACTTTTCCCAATACTACTAATCTTAATATATATAAATTAAATACTATATAAAACAAATTTATACATATGTACTCATCCAAAGATAACTAAAATTTAACAATAATAATAGAAATTCTGAAACAAATAAAGAATGTTATTTCAAATGGCAAAACATTTTAAAATGCTATGAATGAATCAATTGTAGTCGAATTGAAGTATGCCGAGTTGCCGAGTTAAATAATTCAATATTATTGACTACTAATATAGTAACTAATAGATAATTTCAACTACTTGTGCAGTACAAAATAATGTAGTAAGTAAATATAACATCAAATAAATAATTACTATTGTTAGAAAACATGTAGGTACCTATAATATATTTTGAAGTCAAAACTTCTTTTGGCGCGCCAAAGACAGATTTTTCGTGGGCTGTCAATTTAAATCTAGCGTCACGCTCGGGAATGATAAGAAATCTTCGGGTAAACTCGGACCATAGCCATTGGCCATCTAGAACTGCCTCAGCCTTTCCCATTGGCCTTTTAAAAATGTGTCAGCATTTCTAGATGGCCATGCTCATAGCCACGCCCTCTGGTTTTACACGCGTAGTTTCCAAAGTAAACAATCAAATTCTGAGTTATAAGTTACCACTTCTGTCGGCAGTGCCTATGACTGCCAATATTTTTCTTTCATGAATTCTGAATAGTACGTTTATTAATTTCATTTACAATGTACCCTGATGCAAATTTAGCGCTACTATAATTTATTGCATTTGGGCGGACACTTTTTCATGTACACATTTGAAACGCCTTACCTCAATCGGTCAACTCTCCATATTTTCACGTCATATTGTTAAAGCCATGGCTAAATAAACTTAAAGTTTAAAACTTATAAAATTGAATACAAGTGAAAAACCGAAATACCATAATAATAAGTGATTCTAGCAACCAAGAAGTTTATTTGACGCCGACAGAATCGACTGAAACTGAAAATGCGCAAAGCGTTTAGTAATTTCCTCGCTAGGGGGGGATGAAAAATTACGTGTTACACTCGAGTGCAAAGATTTTTCACCTTGTGCCCTTTTGATTCCCTTGCTACGCTCAGGATTCTAATTTTTGAATCCCTCGCTACGCTCGTGATTCAACTTTAGAATCCTTCGCTTGCTCGGTCATCAAAATTGAGCACGCGGTTAAAAAGCCACTTTGCACTCTTGTACAACAAATAACTATTATCTTATACTAGCAGTGCCCCGCAGTTTTACCCGTGTAGTTCCCGTTCCCGTTATTTTCCCGGGATAAAAAGTAGCCTATGTGTTCTTTCAGACTATAATCTAACTGTATTCCAAATGTTAGCCTGATCCGTTCATACGTTAGGATGTGATTGAGCAACAAACATCCAAATATCCAAACATCCATACATTGACATTTATAATATTAGTAGGATATCCTACTATAATATTATAAATGTGAATGTTTGGATGTTTGTTGCTCGATCACGTCCTAACGTATGAACGGATCGGGCTGAAATTTGGAACACTGATAGATTATAGTCTGGAAGAACACATAGGCTACTTTTTATCCCCGAAAAACAACGAGAACAACGGGAACTTCGCGGGTAACACCACGGGGCGCTGCTAGTTATTATTATAGTAGGATGTCAATTTATGGATGTTTGGATATTTGGATTTTTGTTGCTCAATCACGCCGTAACGTATGAACGGATCAGGCTGAAATTTGGAATGCAGTTAGATGACAGTCTGGAAGAACACATAGGCTACTTTATCCCGGGAAAATAAGGGGAACGGGAACTACGCGGGTAAAACCGCGGGGCGCTTCTAGTCAATATATATTGCGTTGACTAACTGTTTTTTTATACAGAGTGGCAAGGCGAGCAGGCATTATCGCGCAGCTAATGTACCACGAGAGGTCCAATTTACCTAGCACTACACTGCGCTCGCTACCCAGTGATGTAAGAGGTTTTATCCCTATGTCCTGTAATTTCTTTCGAAACATTGTCCTTCGAACCGGAACACAGCGATGTTATCACATTACTGCATGGTGATAGAATGACTGGTAAAGGTATCAACCACCAAGTGGACTCATATGTTTTGTATATTTTGACAAATTACTTTTGTACATACAAATACACACGGCAAAATGATGGAACAATCTCTGGATATAGCAAAGGTATGGTATTTCCCCAGACTAACTCTACAAAGAGTTCTACCACAAAATGACCGTTGATAAAAGCAAAAGAAGTAGAATAACTTACCCCATTATTGATGAACCTGGTTGCGGCTATTGGCATGTTATAGCTGACTCGTTCAACATGGACACCGTACAGATCGGTGGAGTTTTGAGCGAACGTTAAATTGATGTCCTTACTATAGTCTGCATATATTTTGTTCACGTATAGAAGGTCAGTTTGTTGTAGCGGCAGAATTATTTCTTTGAATTGGGCGTAAAAATTGTTGGCCTGAAACGTGTAATGGATTAGCCACTAAATAAATCGATGCGCGCGTGCGTTCTCAAAATGGCGGGAAAACGGCTATCGCGTTACTTATGTGCGTTGTTTACGTTTGAATTATGAAGAGTGACCGCACTTAAACGTAATATTTTGATCCCATTACTATAAAATAAGTTTTACTTTAGTTCCTTTTAGATTATAGAGTTTGCTTTGATCGGTTATTTTCAATGCGAATTTTTCACATTAATATTGGCTTGTAAGTTCTAGTGCGCGGGCATAGATAAGAATTCTTTTTCAAACTTAATAGAAAAACTTGCAATGCATATTTACTAAGCAAATATTTAAAAAAAAATACCTGGATAATTACTTACCATTCGATCGTTAGCAAAACCCAACGCATTTAACAACTCTTCTTTTGCTTTCCCTTGAGCCACAGACAATAGCTTGCAGAAGGAGAATTGAAGAGGTAACACTGATATTATAGTACTTTTTGTTGTTTTGACCGTCGATTGTAGTAACGCCTGCAAATATAACGATACCATTTATCGTATGGTATAATATAGTGCATACAGCAGGGACTTGAACCTTCTATTAAATTTAAGACAAAGTGAAAGCCATAATCTACGTTGACCAAGTGTGCGATGTCAAATGATACATGCCCTCAAAATATGATTTTTCTCTGAACATGTCGGGTTTTTTTCCCGTTAATGCCTGTGGAATCTAATGTCGATGGACTTGTGCATCTACACTTGGAAATATACTCAAATAGCGAGGTTCAAACCTACGACCTTCTCGTACCACGATGTTCTTACCACTAGAGCAGTACATCATTCTGCGTCTCAGAATGTTTACGAGACGCGCACATCAACACTCAAATTCGACACACAAGGCTAGGTAGGCTTCAAGAAGCTCCTGCCGCCTAGCTGGGCATTAACGTTAATAATCCTAATAATCCCTCTTCCTGCTTCCTACTATAAGTAATATTATAAATGTCAATGTATATGTTTGGATATTCAGATGTTTGTTGCTTAATCACGTTGTAACTTATAAATGGATCGGGCTAAAACTTTGAATACAGGTAGATTATAGTCTGAAAAAATACATAAGCTACTTTTTATCCCGGCAAAATAACGGGAGCGAGAACTACGACGGTTACACCGTAAAGCGCTGTTGGTACATACCTACTGTGGTAGTACTACTGATAAATTCTTGAATGTACACATAAGTACACACACATAGTTTTATAGATTACCTGGGCTAAATAACGATGGAGTTCTTTAACCATAGGCTGGTTTTTTGTATTTTTACTATTTACGTTACTCGCGAACACAAAAAATATAAAAACATATAAATTTAGTCCCATTCTTACGTCTCAGTTCGTTATCAAACATAAAAATAAAAATAGAATAAAATAAAAAACACTTTTTTAAATCGCTGTTGTGAATAAATAAAGTGAAGAAAATAACAAATATAAATGTTTATGTGATAGCAAAATGTAATGTTTTGATAAATTTTCTGTTATATCCAATAAAATTTATTCTTGGCTTCGTAAAATATAACTTTATTGTAGAGTATAAGTGTTGCATTCTCGTATATTCCACCACAAAACGAAATTGTTGCGTCGATAAGATGAACGTAAATGAACGTAAATAATAAAATAAGTCTTGACTTTGTATGTGGCTGTTTTTTTGTGTGTAAGTGTCCAACTCGTAAGTAAATATTTATAATCGATTGAATATGATGAAACGCCTAAAACATTTACTTTATAACCTTTTTTTTCAAACAAAATATTTGGACGTGATAAAAAGTATCTACCTATGAAATAACCCATTTATTTTTCAAAAGTTCATTGCTAACTTGCACTAATTTAACTAGACCTTAAGTACTTATACTATAACTGATATGTAGTTTGGGGCTATTAATTATTAATTTTAAGATATTATATTGATTAGGTACTCTACTGTTATCTTTGTACAACAATCTAGTGTTCTGATGTTTGTTCCCAGTGAATTCTGAACGAAGTCAATCGAAATTCACGACAGTTTGCGCTTGTGTAATTTGTTGCAACTTGAGAGATGGTATAGTTGTTATTTCGATTAACAGTCTTTTTAGACAATCTACAAACGAAACTGGAACTATTATAATAAATTCTGTACAACAAACGTTTTTCTTTCCACTGCTTAATATTTTTATTTATAAGGAGTGACGAGACGAGCAGGACATGTGCCTGATGGTAAGCAACATGCCTGCCACATAACAGTACAGTGACACGCAGCTATTGGAACATGAAAAGTCCAAATCATTACCTAGCACTGCACTGCGCTCGTCAACCAGAGATATAAGATGTTATATCTCTAAACCCTGTTATTTTTCTGGAAACATTGCCCTTCAAACCGAAACACAATAATGCTTGCACATTACTGCTTGGCGGTAGAATAACTGGCAAAGTTGTGGTATTTCCCCAGGAGGACTCTGCCAAGAGTCCTACCACTACAAATCTTCGTTGTCAACGTCGCTATCGCAAGTCCAAGCCACGATTGTAAAATCGGACATTCGACGAAGGTAACCACGGCTTGTAATTTATGACAACAGATGTAAAAAAATGCCTATTTCATAGTTAAAATTATGCCGAAAGACTCAAAAGCGAAAAAAAGTTATAAACGAAATATGTACTATTCAACATATTTCACACATTTATTTTATTTACGTACCCCCACACACACCCTTTTCTTTTTCTGCAGACCAGTAGTATCATTGACCAAAAGGGGCTGAGAAAATAACGAAGTTTTCGAACTTTACGTTTTTTCAGTTTGTAACCCAGTCTAATCTTCGAGTCCCAATTCTTCTTCCCATGAAAAGTGTCAAAATCGATGCGACGACGTCACCGGGCCAGTCACGGGGCCAATCACTCGGCAGCCAATCAATCGCGTCTCACCTGCAAAAAGTAAAGGAACCTCCATCCATTGCTAATAAGTTTGCGCACTCTTGCATGGCGAAACGGAATTGGTGCAATTCCGCCTTAAAATTTGCAATCGGAACGTAAACGAGATTTTTCGCAGTTCGATTTTCGCGACGATGCCGTGTATGTGTGTGTGTGAGAGAGGTCAGTTCGTGAAGGAAAAGTGTTTACAAGAAACGGAGTAAATTACTTGATCGAGTGGGTTTACTGTCAGGTAACATTTATAGAAGATACGACTGGTCTAGTAAGTTAGGGCTGGTCTAGTCGGGAGAACGGCTACTGCAGATCCGGAGCCCGTGTTCAAATCCCACGCGCCCCACTTCGAATTAATTTGGGTAATGTGGCTATGGTATATCAAAAACGTCAAATCCATTTAGGCAAAGCATTCTAGGACACCTTTTTCTCTATCAGGCTGCTCTTTTCATGGTTGACGTTCCACAGACTAGAAATGAGGATGTTTTATTCTTCTTTTGTTGTAAGGACGTATAGACTGAAATGCGATGCTGGAGTGGGGGTTTTCCGATTGTTAGAGGTACAATCTTAGTGTCTTCAAATGGAGAGTGAAGCGGATATTTATAATTAAGTACATCGCAGACCGCATCGTCGTTTAATATTAGGCAAAATTACGGTCAAGTGTAAACCAATTCTAAGTTACGACTGGTCTAGGCGGGAGAACGGCGCCTACCGATCCGGAGACCCCGGGTTCAAACTCCACACGCACCACTGTCGCGTGTAATGCCGCTAACTTAAAACGGCGAAGGAAAACATCGTGAGAAAACCGACAAGGCCCCGAGTCCCAGCAGTGGACACATTTAGTGGGGTGTTGATGAGATGATGATGTAAACCAATTCTAGTAAAAAAAAGACGATTACTACATTACTACTATTGTGAAAACGACCCACCCTAACGTAGCCACCACGATTTTTGTTCTAAAAATGTTACCTGTGTTGCACAATTTAAATCCCCGTTGTAACTCCCATAGATCTCACATACACACGTATATTCTCCATTTACGTGTCCCTCGTTTCGTTCCCGGGCTAAAAATCTGGGAAGCGCCGCATACGTCTCAGCCAACAATATTAGAATAATTGATTAACTAAACGCAAAGAGAAATAATCGCGATTCAGCGTTTTGCGAATAAAGCTGATTGTAGACTTGCGACCTGGAATTTTTGAATTGCGACAATTGTCAGGTTTTAAGCATTTTTAAGCGATTTTGTTTTGGATGTACGTTAATAATTGTTAATCTATGTATTTTGATGATTTTTTGGTAGAGAAAACTTGAGACGTGGTCCCATATACATTTTATTGAAATCAGTGCGGTGGTTTTTGAAACGTCAACAAAAATTTGCTCTCATAATTTTACGAGATTTACCTTTTTTGAAGTCGGTCAAAAATTACGTAGCATTGGATTTTACTGTTTCATTTTTTATTTGTTTTTTTAACTCAGCATAATTATAGGTCGAAGTTTGCACTGACACATATTTGTTTCAATATTTTTTATAATATAGAGTGACTCGACGAACAAGACATGAACCTGGTTGTAAACAATAATACACCTGTTCATTTTATTAATTTTATCAATACCACAGCTTAGATATTTGTTGCTCCATCACGTCGCAATGGCTAAACAGATCGAAATTAAATTTAAAACAACGACAATTTATAGTCTGCAATAGCACATAAGTTACTATACATTGCGGGAAAACTACGGAAACTGCATGGAAAGAACCGCTGAAATATAGTTTTTTTTAACTACAACTTATCCAATAATTCTACGCCATAGCAGCTTGCGTTAAACAAACAACACATTTCTAGCTAAATAAAAGAACGCCACCGGCCACATGTACAAACAACGTCTAGACTTTGCACCATACATCACCCCATAAACTCACAGCGATGATTTCTAATATATCTTCCTTGTGCAGCCGGCCTAAATCTCCTTCGTGCTAGGAAAAATGATTTATAAAAGCCGGGTACCATCTTTTCATCCCTGTTTCACTCACGTGTTTCGCGTGTATCCGTCTTTGTCTGTTCTAGTCCAATTTCACAGCCTGGTGGATGCTTCCATAGGTCTCGAGTAATGCCTCTATTGATTAAGAAGCTTGAATATTCATTCAATTATATGGCGGCGCGGTTTTCTGATGAAACGGTCGTGGTTTGCCGTTTTAAAGGGTTTGTGTTTACATTTTGGTGGGTTTATTGTTTAAGTGACTTGATTTATTCGTGTTCTGTTTGCAAATCATTAGGTTTGAAAGGATTCGCGATGGCGACGTCTTTATTGATATTTCGAGGAGATAATGTAACGTCGATTGTGGTTTTGGTGGAAGCATGGGGTTATTCAGCTGTACTGAGTTGAAATGGGTGTATTGTGGTATTGATAATGACAACTTTTAAATGAGACCACAAATAGGAATGGTGACAAAAAAAACATAGTTGATAAAACTTTAAAAATTAAAAAAAAAAATGTGTGGAGGTATTTTTTCTTTTGTGTCTATATGATCCATAAAATTTGTATCTTAGTAATTTGATACAACAAAAAATACGTGATCCATATTTTTCCAAAATCCACCGGACATACTAATTAGGTACCTAATGGTAATAATCACCAGTGATCCAGTCATCATCCAAAACAATCCATGCTCTGGACTGGTGCTTGAAAATCTTGATTATGTTTAGACCTTCATCGGTTTTTGGGTAATTCAGATTTGCTAACTGTGAGTAGTTCAGTATACAGGGTTACTAGTAATCAGCCTGCATCCGTTTAAGGGCATGTTCTGTATATTTAAACAAACAACTTTTGTTCTACAACTTTCGTTAAAACTTAATAGATAACCCAAAAAAAAATTGTATTTGTTGCCCTTTTTTGTACTGTTTAGCGACTTTTTAGTGTTTATTCACTTCGGTACATCATTTTTTGCGCGTTAAAGAGCGTACGCGCTCTCGTTACGAAGAGTTCAATACTTTTAGACCGTGCAAATGCACTTTTTATTTATTTTGTAAAAGAAAAAAAAAACATTTTTTTTTTAAACTGTAGAACAAAAGTTGACGTATTGAATGTACTTAACATCCCCTTAAAAGGATGCAGGCTGATTACCAATAACCCTGTATAGTTTCCCCGTATCAAACTATAGGAATTCCCACTGCTGGAGCAGGGGTCTCCCTCGACGCAAGTAGGCAGGTTTGGCCTATAGTTCATCAGGCTGGTGAAGGTGCGTTTTTTAAACTTTTGTAAAAATCTTAATGCGGTTCACAGAATACATCTACTTACCAAGTTTCAACAGTGTAGTTCTCATAGTTTCGGCAAAAAGTGGCTGTGACATACGGACGGACAGACAGACAGACAGACAGACAGACAGACAGACAGACAGACAGACAGACATGACGAATCTATAAGGGTTCCGTTTTTACGTTTTACGGAACCCTAAAAATGAAGTCTTTACGTCGACTAGGAGTTGATGTAACGTTCTATTCATTTCGTTGCATTTATGCAGCTTTAAGGGTGATGCTGGTTTCTACTTCACCTTCTATTTTTTTTTATAAATTTATATTACTAAGAAATTTTTATTCGTATCTTCAGGAGTTTGAAGAAAATTGTTTTTTTTTTTTTATATAATGGGCTTATAGACACAGGAGTTAGGTATGAGAAGTTCAAAAGAACGGGCACATGAGCAAATACACCTTAAAGATACACCTCAAAGACAGAGTTTCTACAGAGTGGACGCCATTCGTTAGTTGAGACCCCAAGGTAGTCTTCCAACGCTATAGAAAGATGGGCTTGGGGCGTTAAAAAAGATTGGACAATGAAAACTCAGTGTTTTTATAGGATGGAATTGGGGAATACCTTTGTCCAGAAGTGGGATGCGGTTTACGATGGAGCGCACTTGTCTAAAAGAAACTGATTAGCTCTCGATTTTAAAACACTTAGATTATATCCATCAGGAAAAATAACGCATTCTTCCTGATGGATATCATATATTTGACGCATGCTCGTACAGCAAGCAAATAAAAAAATGTATTGTTGCATTTCAATAGCTTATGAATCAAAATCAGTACTTATATCACAATAACACAAATGCTTTTTCCTTCCACAAACACAGTGTGTAAGCATTCATAACCATATCCGAGTTCAATATCGTATTCACCAGCCCCAATACCCACCGGGCCACAAGCGAATCGACAACTCAACTCGCAAACAAAATATTCATTCGTGAGTAGATTTTTCCGCGACAGGAGGCTCCTGGAGGCTTCCTTGCAATCTATCGTGTATAATGGAGCTGTTAAAGACAATATGGAAGGAAACATATTGGATGCAGCGAGAGGAATGTGTAAGCGAGCGGCGGCGACGGCTCTGCAGCGGCTGGAGATACACTGAGATGCCCTTTGAAGTGAAAGCTTCTTTACCCGTGTTGATTTTGTTTGGAGAGAAAAACAATACAAGATCGCCTCATCAACATGTGATTTTGTAGTGTATAGTGGTGTAGTGTGGGAGCAGAGCAGACGAGATTTTTTTTAGTTTTTTTTTAAAATAATGATTGACGACACGAGCAGGAGATGTGCCTGATGGTAAGCAAGATGCCTGCCACATAACAGCACAGTGACACGCAGCTATTGTAACATGAAGCCCAAATCATTACCTAGCACAGCGCTGCGCTGGTCACCCAGAGATCTAAGATGTTATATCTCTAAGCCCTGTAATTTCTCTGGAAACATTGCCCTTCAAACCGGAACACAGTAATGTTTTGCACATTACTGCTTGGCGGTAGAATAACTGGCAAAGGTGTGGTACTTCCCCAGGCGGACTCTGCCAAGAGTCCTACCACTACAATGCGATAGTCAATAGGATTCGTGGGTGGTGAAATTGTTTGATTTCGCGTCACCAGCATGCGTAATGCGGCAGTATATCTATAGCTATACGTGTGATGTTTTGTAAAACATTAGCGCTATTTAATATTAAAATTCAAAGTTATAAGTTACGGATTCTGAAATAACATATAGATAGATAGATAACTCTTTATTGTGACACAAAGAAAGGAAACAATTACAGAAAAACACAATATAAACTAGCGCCACAAATGGCGGCCTTATTGCTGAGAGCAATCTCTTCCAGGCAACCAGCTTAAAGGAAAATCGCCTAGAACATTGTTAGGCGAGGCGATGTGACGTTTTCCTTAATACTACTATTTATACTACCTTAACACAAAACAGATTAATATATATTTATTAGACTAATGAGCTCAATACACAGAAAATGCTAGCAATTTTAAACCTACTACAACCTATATAAATGTAAAGACTATTTGTTAATGACCCATGCAACAGGGACGAAGACAGAGTAATACAATGTTATAGACGGCAGTGGACAACCATACTACCACCTACGACTTACTGGCAACGACAGGCCCGCACTGTGACAAATAAAATTCCTTTACCTTGCCTTTAAATATGTTTTGAGACTGCGACTCTCTTATAGAGGCAGGTAAAGCATTCCACAAACGGACAGCCATGACAGAGAAAGAATTTCCAAAGAAAGATGTTTTATGTGATGGAGTGACAAGGTTGAGTGCTACTGCCGCTCTCAAAGGACGGGGCCGTGAAATTTCATGGTAAAAGGTGAAACGATCCTTCAGGTAAGACGGGGAGGTGGGATTATATAGAATGCTATACAACAAAGACAAAATGTGTGTATTTCTGCGAAGGCGGATAGGAAGCCACTTGAGCTTAGTGCGAACCTACCATATACCTACCTTAAAACTAGAAAACCTGCTTTTAAACAAAAACACTCATTTGGTTCACCCATTTCAGAGCTTCGATGCCACGAACAGACACACTAAGCACACAAAGCGGGCAAACTTTTGTCTATATAACTACGAAACTATTTCCGTCGAGGTTCAAACACTCAATCAATCACTACACAAAAAAAAAAAAAAAAAAAATGTATGGTTCTATTTCTGAGACACGAAAATTGTATATTTTTAAGAAGAAACACTAAACTCAGATTCAAATAGAGTAATATAGTTTTATTTTATTTAATGTTTCGTTTCGATGACAATATAAGAAGTTCTATTGATAGGTTGAGTGTCTCTAGGAAGGTATTCAAAATCTAATACTTTATCAATCTCTTACGGCATTCTCTCAGTGTGTCACAGACGTGTGGAAGCGATAAATCCGTAGCTACATCTGTGCCGGCGCTCGGTTCAATTTTATTACTATTCTCTTCGACTTATTTGATCCAGCCGTCAAAGCGAAAGCGAGCGGGCTACATTATCGCCTATCTTTAGACTATCTCTAAGCCTTTGTGGGGCGAAAAACTGATCCAATTCTGTCGTCTTCCTATTGAAGCGCTCCTTGCATTCAACGATGGGCAATTATTTTATTTAGGAGCATTTTTTTAGAGGAAAGTAGACTGAAAATTTGATTGTTTGTTATTCAAGCGCGTGTTGTTCAGTGGATACCTGCAGTGAGCAATTAATGCTTATTATTTGTAAAACTTAAGATAATATATATTTTAAATTAACACATACAGTTCCGTTTGTATTGCATAATTAGAAATCAAAGAATTCAACTGACTGAAAAAAAACTGACTTTTAAACAACAATTTTTATTTGAATTTAAAAAGTATTCAAAATTACAACCTTTCTTGCTTTCCTTCCTACCTAACCTTTCAACAGTTAATGAATAAAATAATTAAAAATCAAAATGCTAGTAATTACCTCACAAATTTTAGCAGTTCTTTGCACAAAATTTTGTAGAAACGCCAGAAAAGTTTATTATAAACCACAAAAGTTATTTTGTACTAAATGCCGTATCATTGCCATTCTCCACGCGCACCGAAATGAAGTTTTCTCAACCGATTCAAGCGAAACAAAAGGTCAGAGTAGCAAGCTAAACAACCGCACGGGACAGCCGTAAGTCGTCCATACATCCTCCATCGGCTGATAAGGGCTGCGTTCGACCGTGAAGATACGGATTGAGCTGGCGGGTCACGGCGGCTGTAAGCTCTGTCACCCTATACGTATACTGGTGCAGTACTCAAACTTTAGCATTTTTTATCACTATATCAACAAGGGCGGATCTAGATAAGGCCCCTGGCGCCTTATCTAGATCCGCCTTTATTGATATCGTGATAAAAATTGCTCTCATAGTCGTGGTTAAGTTACAAAAACGCGCGTACGTTTTTATTAGTGGCCCACTTAATCTCTGGACCAGCCTAATGGAGGGAGGAAGAGGAGGGTCATGACATGGAAGTTGTAGGCTAGAAGTGAGTTGTCAGATGATGGAACAGATCGAAGTAGAAGAAAAATACGTGCTGTGCCAATCTTGTCGAGTGAAAAAAGAGCGTGAAAGTAATAGTTAAAATTTTGGTGGACAATTCACACACAACACCACAGTTGTATAGATTACTCTTTTAGAATTAGAAAAAAAAACATTGGCAGTCATAGGAACTGCCGATAGAAGTGAAAACTTATAACTCAAAATTTGATAGCTTACTTTGGAAACTACACGGGTGTAACCGGAGGGTGTGGCCTGGTCATCATGGCATGACCATCTAGAAACGCACCAGCATTTCCCATTGGCTGACGCATTTCTAGATGAGCAATGGCCATGGTCCCGAGTTTAGTTTTAGAGAGAAGATTTCTTATCATACCCGAGCGTGACGGTAGAATTCAATTTACAGCCCACGAAAAATCTGTCTAGGCGAGCCAAAAAAAGTTTTCCCTTCAAAATAAATATATTTTTGCTGACGTTATAATGAACTCTTCATAGGTAATGGTATTGTTTAAGAAAGTATACTTAAAACTAGACTTTCACAAATCTACTAAGCTCTGTAACTGGACAGTAAGAATAGTGTACTGTAGCACAACGGATTTATTGTTTAAGACCCGCGACTAGACAGCCTCGCATTTGTACACAGAGTCGATATGTGACGCGGCTTACTTCAAATGAGAGGGATACGGGGAACTGTAGAAATATTGGAAAACACTAGAGTAAATTGATGTTAGTAATTGAAAATATTTTGTTAACTTTGATACTGAACATATTGCCAGAGGTATTATAGGCTAAACTGGTGTCGTATTTGTTTCGTGGTTAAATTTGATTGGTAGTTTGTGTACATTTTAGAGATTGTGCTGCTAATCTGAATACATTTACAAATCGTCCTTTTTTCTATCGAACTGGTCGCAGCTTGAAGAAGCGACATGGTTTCATGCTATTCCAAAAACTCGAACAAAAAGCGACCTCTTTGTTTGGAAAAAAATGATCTAGATGTTTTCAAGTTGAGAGTCATTTAACATCAGGCAAGATAGAGGCCAAGTGCAAACCTATAATAATAATAGATGAAAAAGTCAGAAACAGATACATGTAATTTATTCACCAGTAAACAATTCAGTAATTATTTAATAAAAAAGTGGCCAAGTGCGAGTTGGAGTCGCCCATGAAGGGTTCCGTTGCAGCAAGTAACATAATATACATAGTACACATAGTTCTTGTAGTTCGTTGTAACTTTGATCGAAATTTCAATAATAGTGTATTTATGACGTACTAAAAAAAAAATACACATCAGATCGAGCTCAAACTAATTTTCGTTGGTAGTTTACATGGTAATGTACATCATATATTTTTTTTAGATTTTTCATTCTCGTACTTTAGAAGTTAGAGGGGGGGGGACACACATTTTGCCACTTTCGAAGTGTCTCTCGCGCAAATTATTCAGTGTAGAGGAAAATGATTTTAAAAACCTTAACATCATTTTTAAATACCTATCGATAGACACCGCACACGTGCAGGTTTGATGAAAAAAAAAATTTTGAGTTTCAGTTCTCAGTATGGGGGGCAACCCTAATTTTTCTTTTTTTTAAAATGTTTTTGTTCAAATCCTAATGCGGTTCACAGAATACATCTACTCACCAAGTTTCAACAGTGTAGTTCTCATAGTTTCGGCAAAAAGTGACTGTGACATACGGACGGACAGACAGACAGACAGACAGATAGACAGACATGACGAATCTATAAGGGTTCCGTTTTTACGTTTTACGGAACCCTAAAAAGGAAGTTGGAATACAAAAATAACAATTAAATGCAACACTATGTGACTATTGTAAACAATCTTGTAATATTTGTCACCAAAACACTCTCCAAGTCAATCTTGAAACGTCATCAAGTCGACGCGAGATCACTGCTCAGGGCTCATAGCTCAGGCAGGCAGAGGATACGGAAGAGGGACGCCAATAGGGTACCGGACTGGGTCAAAAATACACCATTCTAATTAGTCCGTCAGCTAGATCATGGAAAAATATTGGATACGTATTTTTTGTTTTTTCAAAATATTAAAAATCGTCAAAGATATAGACCATCAAACTTCGAGAGTGGAGGGTCACGACGTCACTCATGAGTAAAAATCGTACTCACAAGTGACGTCACATGAAACTTCGAAGCGCTGTATCTTCGTCATTTTTTGTTTGTGAAACAAAAGAAAAAATACGTGTACAATATTTTTTGGCAATCTAACTAACGAGCTACTTAGTTTTTTTGAGGATTGTACCCTATTCCAACTAATGATTTGAACTCTTCCTGTTCTAATAGCTGCATGTCACTGTGTTGTTATGTGGCAGGCATGTTGTTTACCGTGAGGTCTATGCCCTGGTCGTCTCGTCACTTTAAAAAAAAAAAGATTTATCTTAATGCCCTGTAATCTTGAAAAAAAAGGTTATTTTTAGTTTGTTAAATAGTATCTGCGGTATGCGATTCAAATGACAGTTTACAAGCTCTCCCGAAGCTCAGCCGTCACAAAGGCAGTAAAGTCCAGCTTTCGAACTGAGCAATTGAACAAAATAGCAGTCAAATGCAGCGTCGTGCTCCGACAAATTTATAGAGTGGGCACAGACCGTCGGACGGACAAAAGATACATTAACATAACAAATTGAAGGGCTACGGATGTGCGCCGTAGCACCGCTACGCTGTGGGCTACGTTACGTAGCTTCGTTTGTTTCGCTTTGACGTCCAAGACTGGACTTTGCTATTATCATGCAAACCAATGAAGCGCTTCGTACAGTCCTAATGTCAAGTCACAATAATATTCAGCATTGAATTATCGTACTAATATTATTAATGTGAAAGTTTGTATGTTTGTTGCTCAATCACGTCGCAAAGTCTAAACAGATCGGGTTGAAACTTCAAACAAAGATAATCGTCTGGAATTGCACATAGGCTATTTTTGATGACCGGAAAAATAACAGGAACGGGAACTACGCGAGTAAAAACACGAAGCTTTTCAAGTAATAATAATATTTTTATTAATAAAACATACAGAAATAACTACAGATTTAACAGCAAATCGTCAACTAAACGATATCCCTGTATCCTGTATATCAGGGCTCAAAGCAAAAACGCTCACGCTTACGCTAGACATAAACTTGTCCAACTTTATTGTGTTTTTTTTTAATAAATGTGACGAGACGAGCAGGTCATGTCCCTGATGGTAAGCAACATGCCTGCCACATAACAGCACAGTGACACCCAGCTATTGGAATATGAAGAGTCCAAATCATTACCTAGCACTGCACTGCGCTCGTCACCCAGAGATCTAAGTTATTATATCTAAGCCCTGTAATTTCTCTGGAAACATTGCCCTTCAAACCGTGTGTACTGAAGAACAACAGAATTTTAACGGTTGTGGCGGCGTAAAAAAAACTGTCAATGATACAAAACTTTGATATACTTATTATTATAATCTCTTGTGTCTTCATTTTCGAGGGTCTCTTGAAATCTCTACTAATTATTCAACATCGCTAATGAATCACTCAGCAACAAAACCGAAGAGCCAAATTCTCAAATTAAATTTATATGCAAACGAAAAATACCCACTAAAAGCTTTTTTAGCGTCAAACACGAAATGGAAACTTATTCAAAGAAATATCCGAAGAGTTTTAAAAGCGTTCTCCGGTTTATTTGCGGATAACCATTAATTTATTATTCAGCATGTAAATTGTTGGGCAACTTCTCAAATCGGAATGTAACTCAAATCGGAATCTTGGAAAACTTTGACTTTCTTACATCTCTCTTAGGGCCAGTGCAGGCGGGGTCTGGTTTCAGCTGTAACTGTTGCTTCTTTAAATCCTACTTATATTGTAAATGTCAATGTTTGGATGTTTGTTGCTCAGCCACGTTGTAACGTATTAACGATTAGGGCTGACATATTGGAACACGATTGGAAGATAGATTAGAATGGAAGAACACATATGCTACTTTTCATCCCAAAAAAATAACGGGTAAAGTCGCGGGGCTTTATTTTTAAATGTAAATTGTTTTTTAATGCAGTCTACTGTAAGGTTGAAATTAAAATTACGTGATAAAGCTAGCGTTGTTACTGTGTGAAACACAGTCAGTATTTCTTTATACTGTGGTGTAAAATGTTTATTTTGTACGTGATTAAAACTTTTTAAAGAGCATTGGGCGTTTTTCGAGATGAAAAAGCAGCTGAACTCACGTCACTGTAACCGACACCACTGTACAAAAGTGTATGTATACACTTACATACATGTATGTAATAATTGTTCAAGGCTTCACTTCTGTGGGCACTCTTGGAGGATCTCTGTTTTTTTTAAACCGGTAAAACTTTTACTGAACAGAACTATAAAACTAAACTACATTGGAATATATACGACACTATTGTCATTTTTAGGGTTCCGTAAAACGTAAAAACGGAACCCTTATAGATTCGTCATGTCTGTCTGTCTGTCTGTCTGTCTGTCCGTCCGTATGTCACAGCCACTTTTTACCGAAACTATGAGAACTACACTGTTGAAACTTGGTAAGTAGATGTATTCTGTGAACCGCATTAAGATTTTTACAAAAGTTTTTTAAAAAAACAAAAATTAGGGGAGCCCCCCATACTGAGAACTGAAGCTCAAAAATTTTTTTTTCTGCAAACCTACACGTGTGGGATGTCTATCGATAGGTCTTAAAAAATGATGTTGAGGTTTCTAATATAATTTTTGTCTACACTGAATAACTTGCGCGAGAGACGCTTCCAAAGTGATAAAATGTGTGTCCCCCCCCCTCTAACTTCTAAAGTAATAGAATGAAAAAACTAAAAAAAATATATGATGTACATTACCATGAAAACTACCAACGAAAATTAGTTTGAACTCGATCTGATGAGTAGTTTTTTTTTAGTACGTCATAAATACACTATTATTAAAACTTCGATCAAAGTTACAACGAACTACAAGAACTATGTGTACTATGTATATTATGTTACTTGCTGGAACGGAACCCTTCATGGGCGAGTCCAACTCGCACTTGGCTACTTTATTAATTCATTCTACAATAATGCGACAGATTGGACTCCCATCTGCCCTCCCCCTTAATACTTCATAAAGTTCTCGATTAAGAATTTTCTCGAACATTTCGAATTAACATGGAAATGTACTTTTTCCGTTTATCTTTCGGATTAATTTTTACATAATCATGAGGATTTTTTCCGTAATGAGCGGTTTAATATTCATCATCGTACCGGAGGCTGCTCCTTGCGCTTACTTTGTAATTTCAGTGATGAATATGTAATGTTTTATTGTAATGAGTTTACAACGAAATGTTTCACTTATATAATTTTTAAAATTTGCATCTAAAAAGTTTTAGTACATTTTTATATTATTTAATATCTTGTATTTAATTAGGCCACATCGCTCGCAGAACAGACAACCGATGGAGAAGAAAGGTTCTCGAGTGGCGACCACGAACCGGAAGACGCAGTGTTGGACGGCCTCCCACTAGATGGACAGATGGCCTCACAAAGGTCGCTGGAAACCGCTGGTTGCAGGTTGCGCAGGACCGTTCGTTGTGGAAATCTAAGACGGAGGCCTATGCTCAGCAGCGGACGTCTTGCGGCTGATGATGATGATGATTTAATTAGTAAGCGAATACAAGGAATACTGACTTGTAGAGAGAGAGGCCAATCATATTATATTTATTAAGCCTTACATTAATTAATACACGCGTAAAGAACTATATACACTGAACCAATTTTAAGTATCGATAGATCGATGAAGATTTCTAGATTTTATAATTACTAGTTAATTATAAAATCTAGAAATCTTCATCGATTATCAAGGTAATCGAGCATTTTACCAGTTGGAAACCTGTCCAAGATAATGGCAAAATTACCTACGTGATTAAAATGACAACATTATAATTACCTTTAATGTTTACCTATAAGCTATTTGGCGATGAAGGTCTAGAAATAGAGTGATCAAGTTCTCTATATTATGGAAGTTTTCTCAGTATGTTGCCGGCATCAATACTTCAAAATGTTACAGTAGTGTTATTAATTACTTGATGTTAATCTGTAGTATTTATATGTATCGTGAAGATGTTCCCGATGTCTTAATGCAGTTCTAAGATCCATGTTGTTATGCACTAAGGCAACGTCAGTTCACCATAAACACTGAACAACCGTAAAAGTTTAGTACAACTAATTGTACATAATGCCGTCACCTGAAACGCCATCAAGATCCAAGTTCTACCATGGAATAGTGAAAACTTTAAATATTCAGTAACAAGTTTACTTTCATCTTCTCAAAAACAATATTTATAAAATAAACAATGCCACATTCAATTTTAAAATACTAGTTGTGTTCCTCGGTTTCACCTGCGTAATTTGTCATCTTCAACCGCGTATTGTTACTTATTAATCTTCTTATTCTTGTTTGTTCTTCCAAGAATATGTTTACAAAGTTTCATGATGATCGGTTAAGTAGTTATCGCGTTATAGCGTAAACAAACTTTCACTTATAAAATGTTTTATACAATTATAGGACATACATATTTCAACTGACTTTCACCTTTCATATCCATTTTAGATTACATTGTTTTCTCATCCAGTATTTTTTTTTCTGTCACATATTATTGTAATTCTAACTTTACATATTCTTATAACAGAATAATCTCATTTGAAGATTAACTACGATAATTCTGAAAGAGCGCAGTTTTATAACAGCCATTTATAAGACGCATTATGATGTAAGCCGGCGTCTGCGTGAGTTACTGACTCTATTATAAAGGTGATCAGCTCGGATTCATGTCATGCGTCGTTAGTCAGCCCGAATTCAGGGTCTTCTAAACGCAGATGGTATTGATTGCTCTTGTTAAGATATACTGTATATTTTAAATTCTAGGCTGATTTATTAACGATCTAGTGAAATGTGAATTAAATATCGAATACATTTAAACATTTAAATATTCAATTCTTGCTTATGTCACCGTAACATTGAAAACTGTAGATATCTAATAATATAGATAATTGATAATCTAACGGTTTTTACATTTTTACGGCGACATGTATAGAATCAGAATATCCGATTTCGTTTTTTTTGGGGAGACTTAAATGATTTTCTACACGATATGTGCACAATGAAAGCCGCACACAAAATTGTATATGCTAAAAGTAGAATTAAATACCAAAATGTTGTAAACCCAGTGTTGTTTTATACAAAAATGTTTTATTTCATTTTAATGATACTTCAATTCATTGTTAATATTTTACTACTTTTTTCAGTCCGCTATTTTGAATTCTCTCAAATCTGAGTACAAAACGTGTAACTTCACTAGCAGCGTCCCGCGGTTTTACCCACGTAGTTTCCGTACCTGTTATTTTTCCGACATAAAAAGTATTATATATGTTTTTCCAGATTACAATCTAACTGTATTCCAAATTTCGGGCCAATCCGTTCATACGTTACGACGTGATTGAGCAACAAACATCCAAACATAGCCATTTATAATATTAGAATGACCGGTGAAGTTTGACCAGCCTACAGTTACATTTAGATTAGTGCGATAGTTATACCTACGCGCAACAATAGCCAGTTAGGCCCCGGATGCAATTTACATATTGAGGGGCTCAGTGGCGCCCCCGCCGGCAATTGGCGCCTGATTCGATGACGCGATCAGCCGATGATCGCCGCCGATTCAATGCGCGCCTGTAAGTGAATGCCTCGATTGATTGGGACGAAGCTCGACGTATGCGTGCCTTGTTGATTGGGTAATCGCTTCTTGGGACGCCGAGGATTGAAATTAGGGTTATTGATTTTAAGACGAGTTGTGTAATTGTTCCTACATAGATCTTTTAATTATTGAAGTGAAAACTTCTTTGGGCGCGCTATGGGTGATAGAAAAATAATCGATTTTGTGTCATCGTCACCTAACGCATTTCATGTTTTTTTTAAATGATATAGAGTGACAAAACGAGCAGGATATGTGCCTGATGGTAAGCAACATGCCTGGCCATAACAACACAATGACACGCAGCTATTATAACATGTAGAGGCCAAATCATTATCTAGCACTGCACTGCGTTCATCACCCGGAGATATAAGGTGTTTTATGGTGCCCAGTAATTTATCTGGAAATATTATTTATTCAAACCGGAACACAGTAATGTTTGTACATTCCTGCTTGGCGGTAGAATAACTGGCAAGGGTGTAGTACTACCCCAGGCGGACTCTGGAAAGAGGCCTTCGCTTGGCCACTACAAATGTTCATGTTTAGAAGACTCATCTAGATAGCCATAAGAAGATAAAATCCAGGCTATAATACTATGCACTGGTTAAGTGTGGTTTGGAGGATGACGCATCCTCGAAAGAAGTCTGTCTTGAACATGGCGGTTTTCTCACGATATACTCGTATGTTTTCGATGTAAAACCAGTGGTGATGACAAACTTGTTTTTCCATCCGCAGTTAGAATAAAATACTTAGTAGTTAGGTGGGACCCAAGCGATCTCACGCTACTAAGCCACCACGCCTTCCGTTTTTGAATTGACGTTTTGAAAAGATAATTGGGCGTGTTTGGTTCAATGAATAAGTATTTTACATTTAACATAGTAGGTAATATTGTCAATATACTGGGCAGTGGCCACGACTCCAACTGGTTTGAGCCTCTGATTTATCTAAAGTCAGATATGTTTATGCATTTTGTAAAAAGTAATAGAAGTTGTTTCATAAGTTGATGTTCCAAAAGCTCTAGCGAAGTGTTTGACACATTCGTGATACGTGAACATCTAAACTTTAGAATGCGTTGCTTAAGTAGGTATTTCCTGATGCATAATCAGAAGAAGAACTCAGAAGATATCTGAGTATCATACTATCATACCCGCTGCAGCATGTCCGTCTTCTGGGCTTTCTAGGGGTCACGCCCCCGTCACCGGCGCACCTGAACCCCAGAAACGCCGTTATCACATCGGGCCCAACAATTGCCGACCAGTCTTAGTCACCTGCGAGCCTGCGACAGGTTAAGTCTGTGGTCCAGTCACCTACCACATTTAGGAAACAGAAAACAGGGAGAGCAGCGCACTGTGGTACTGGCACTCCTCTCTTCTCCTGTGGTCCCACCGCGTTTGCCATCCAACGGTGACGTCTCCGTCAAGGCAGCTGCCTGTAGAGAGAGCGGTTCACCGTAATAAGGCTCATAAGCAATAACACTCTTGTGCGAAAAAGACTGCAAAGTCTTGAACATCGCCGAAAAATTGCTAGCTTATCGGTTTATTATCAGATACACTTCGGAGAGTGTGCATCTGATCTACATGATCTAATACCACCTAGCTCTTTTTTCTATCGGACTTCTAGTAGCTCGAAGAAGCGGCATCGTTTCATGGTTGATGTTCCAAAGACACGAACAAAGAGGTTTGACTCTACTTTTGTGATAAGAACGTCTAAACTGTGGAATGAATTGCCTGAGTGGGTTTTTCCCGATGGTTATAATCTTGGTGTCTTCAAATCGAGAGTGAATCGGTTTCTTCTAGGTAAGCACGCTCCATCTTAGACCGCATCGTCGCTTAACATCAGGCGAGATGGTGGTCAAGTGTAAACCTATAAATGATTAAAAAAAAAGTTATACCGGCGGTCATCTTCTGTCGTGGTTTCTACCCTACAACCACGATGATCACCTCCCAACATCTTATCCCACCTCAGTTGCGCCAGTGTTGATACACTGCGCAACATACATGGCCGCATCGGTTTGGAGGCAAAACCTAAACAAGCGGCTTCATCACAGGAGGAAGACCAGGTTACGGCAACGGGGGTTCAGCCCCGTCAATAGGAACCTCTTGGAGGGAACTCCGATACTTTGCTGTTTCAAGAGAGCAATAATGCACTTATGCAATTAACTAGTTGCTTGGTTTTTAGAGGTAAATAATAATTTTGTTGTATAATTTTCAGACTTCTGCAATTCGTTTTAAAACATGCACAAGTATTGAATTCGTTCCACGGAGGGCGCTACACCCTGCCGTGCCACGTCACCGGATATTGACGTTACCACCATTTCCGACTGCCATTGCTGCTGTATGAACTTAAATAAGGGAGCTTGGGGTAAAGCTGAACATCGAAAATGAAAATATTTTTAATTGAAATTAAATTGTAAGTCATAAATATCTCTATTACCACTTATTCCATTTGTACCTACATTACAAATCAATCGGATTAATTGTGTGGACAGATTTAGTTATTTTATCTTGGTATCATTATTAATTGAACTTTGAAAAGTAGTTAAAACTATCCTTACTTATAAATACATTTTTTGAAACTGAACCCCGTTGGAGTGCTGCAAAATGTGAAAATCACACTTTTACATGTTCACTGTATTCGTTTTAAATTTGATCATTACTAAGGTTATTTATTTGCTGACCGCCTTGACTTTGTTTGAATTGGTTGTATTATTAAAGTTTTTGTTGATTCAGTATCATAGAATTGATATCGTAGATGTGTTAACTTGAAGCTATCAATGATAAATATTGTAGTTTATGTTACTCATTAACTCTAGCCCCGAGTGACGGATTAGTAACGAACTTATTCTGTTACTGGTTTTTTTTTATTAAATGTCCTGTCCTTATTCTGCTTATTTAATACAAATAAAACAAATAATATAGATGAATGTATTTTTTAATAAATACATACGAGTTAACAACATTTAGTGGGCTGTTTATGGAATAAAAAATAATAATCTATACTATTTATTTATCGAACTCCTGAATGAGCAGTTTTCCCCCCGCCTACTCCACGTGTTGAAGCGATAAGTATGTTACTGACGTTCGAGAAATATTTTAACGTTATTCCCGATTGCAATCTATGGAATGAGGTCGCGAATTCGCATGCGAGTGCGAGTGACTGCATTGGGGAAATTAAAAAAAAAGTGTATTGCAATAATTACTTATTTTTTCGACATCGTTTAAAACGGGTAACAATTTACGGGAAAATAATATAGGAGTATACCATTGTCGGCAATGTAGTAACTCGTAGTATTAGTAAATTTTAAAATTCCAATATTTGTAATTCTGTATAATATACTTGAATTTAACAAAATGTTCTAACGTCGTACGAGTTATTAAAAAGTGACAAAAAAGAGTTCACAATCCTACTTATATCAAACCTAAATGCGAAAGTTTGGATGTACGTTACTCAACTACGTCGGAACATTTGAACCGATTGGGTTGAAATTTGGAACAGAGATTGCAGTCTGGAATAATAGCACGTAGGCTATATTAATTTATATAATGGGACAATTACGGGAACAGGTACCTATACTCCAGGCAAAACCTCGTAGAGCTTCTAGTACAAGTAGAAATCTGAACTTTTCTTCAGGACTGGTCCAGGATTTTTCTGCGAGTTCCTATACATATGTATTTACAAATGCTCATATTCGTGCTAGTAATGTGGCCTGGTTTTCGTGACTTTTTATTTCTAGACGGACTCTCAAATTTCCATAATATAAATAAAAATAGACTACATCTCCCATAAGCTAGGTACTTATTTTTTTTTTTAGATTCTTTATTTATCATTGGTTTTAACTAGACCGCCATTTCACCTGATGGTTTGTAATCGATAATAGTAATAGGTATGGTATACACTATACACTTGACCGTCATCTAGCCTGACATTAAGTGACGATGCAGTCCTAAACGGGTCGCGCTAACCTATCCAATTCACTCTAAGAGACTTGAAAACATCCGGATTATATACATGTGAAAATATCCACTTGGGCAACGCATTCCTCAGTTTAGATGGATGTTGGTTTAGATGTTGTTAGAGCTTGAAATCGATTTACTTTCAAGTTAAAGACATTAATTTTGTCTTTGATTTTTTATTGCAGTGAACAAAACCCACGCAGGCAACGTATCCCACAACTTAAACGTTCTTATTACAAAACATCAATCTTCGTTGAAGTCTTTGGTTCGTCAACAATGAAACGATGTTGCTTGTAATGAAACTATTGTGATCAAAAGTTTTTTGAATTGTGAGCATCAATAAAAATATGAAACCAATCTTTTACAAAAGGCAATAAATACCGTCAACCAATACTATTAGTAACGTATAGTTTTTACAGTTACGTATTTTCTATGCACTTCACGAAACGTTGCAGCAATGTAACGAAAAAGTTCAATCTGAAAACTGCAGATGTCGCTATTCGTAACTTATTATGAGACGAAGCAGAGAAAATCAATCATTCAGATGGAGGAAATACCTTTGCGTAACATAATATTGATACAAGTTGGCTCAGATTATCTAGCCTGAGTTGATAATAGCGTAAATTACTCACAACTCTAAACAATTTTTGTTTTGAAATAAATAAACACGAATTGAGAAACCACCTCCGTTTTTGATGTCAGTTTTAACAAAATATATAGCCTATACTTAAATTCACACTGCTGGGGCTAGGAGCCTTCCGTCACAAGGCGAGGCTTAAAGCCATGACTCACCACGCTGGTCTAGTGTGAGTTGGCAGATGAAGTAGGACCACGAATAATCTTGGAACATGTCAGTTTCCTCACGATGTTTTCTTTCATTAAAGCTAGAGTCGATGAAAAACTTGCACATCTTCTCTTGGAAAACATACTCAGAGGTGTGGGCGGTATTCAAACCTATGGTCTCATGATTGTAAATACTACATTATATCTAGAAGGTCATAAAATATGGCACATACGAGAACAACTCTAATTTTCAACTGATCCATAAAAACGCACTGGTCAAAGCTACACACATACATAATGTATGTCACGATTTTTTAAAATTAATTAACAGATACCATATTTAGTTCCATCAAGAAAATCAATAAACATTACTAATGATAATTTGATAATGACGGTCAAGCTTAAGTCATTCAATGATTAAAAAATACATTGTAATTGAACACAGCAATAGAGTTGGATACATTTGGAATATCATCTGTCATTATGCCACTTCTACGGTTCCTAACAAACTTTTGTAGTGAAAACCCATTTAGGCGGGTTGAAATTTTTTAAAATGGGTAATTTTTTTTAAGCTTATGGAATGACAAGTCGAGCTGAACACGTGTTTGTTGATAAGCAACAAGCCTGCCCATAACAGCACAGTGACACGCAGCTATTGGAACACGATGAGTCCAAATCATTACCTAGCACCACGCTGCACTCGTCACCTGGAGATATAAGGTATTTTATACACAACAAACGAACACGCTTTCGCTTTTATAATTATTATTAGTAGGATAGCTACGTTTCAGACAAAACCTACCAATAAAATTAATTCATCCGTCCTCCGTCGCTCCCGACGGGACACCAGGGCGTCATGAATATTCGTAATCGCAAAAATAAAAGTCTATAGCGCGGAAACTACGGCGCTATCGTACTAATGAAACTACACCGGCCTACGGTAATGCGGCGTCCTGTGCTAACTAGTAACTACGTATATCGGATGCTCTATGCATGGTTCGTTGGAATGAATGACGTGCATAGCATCAAAGTAAAACAAAAAAAAATTTAACGCAAAATTAAACATTTTGTAAAAACCCACAACGATAAAAAGTAGTAAAAAAATGATAAAATAATGAGAAGGGGCAGGCAGTTAAGTAGCAAACATTACTGTGCTCCGGTTTGAAGAGCAATTTTTCCAGATAAATTACAGAGCAAAGAGATGTATCATCGTAATTCTCCGGGCGATGAGTGTATTGCAATACTACACAGACAGTAAGTCTACTAAACAAAATACTTCATTGCATTGTACTACTAGGATTAGACACTGGTAATTTGTACTATTGTAAATACTTATGAAAATTAATATATTTTTTTTTTTTTTTAACTTCTATAGGTTTACACTTGACCACCATCTCGCCTGATGTTAAGCGATGATGCGGTCTACGATGGAGCGTGTTTACCTAGATAAAACCGATTCACTCTCGATTTGAAGACACAAAGATTGTAACCATCGGGGAAAACCCACTCAGGCAACGTATTCCACAGCTTAGACGTTCTTATCACAAAAGTAGAGTCGAATCTCTTCGTTCGTGTCTTTGGAACATCAACCATGAAACGTTGTCGCTTTTTCGAGCTACGAGCATTCCGATAGAAAAAAGGACAAGGTGGTATCAGATCATGCAAATCAGTCGCACACTCAGAAGTGTATCCGATAAAAAACCGATAGGCTAGCAATTTTTCGGCGAGACTAGACTTTGAAGTCTTTTTCGCACAAGAGTGTCGTTGCCTATGAGCTTTTTGGCACGTCTCTCGATTGATTCCAGAGCCTCCAGTTGATACTTAGCCGATCCATCCCAAAGGTGCGAACAGTACTCCATACAGGAGCGAATCTGTGCTTGATATAGTGTAAGCAACTGTTCAGACTTGAAGTACCTTCGCACCTTTGAGAGGACACCAAGTTTTTTGGCAGCAAGTTTAGCCTTGGACTCGATAAACGAGCCAAAGTTGTTTTGTCTTTGTTTTAAAAACAAAAACAAAACAATACTACACAGACAGCAACTTAAATAGATTCGTCATGTTAAAATGTCAGCAAGCTAATTAATATTAAAAAAATAAAATCAGCATAAAGTTAGCGCCACCATTAAAAACTTCAGAATTGAAATATTATAAAATATAACTGATACGCGGTTTTTTCACTCCTAATACTTTAATAGCTGAATTTAGCTACTTTGAAATTCATCGGGTTTCTCTAACAGATATGCATTACGAAATTTGAAATGCAAACTCATGATTGCAAACAATAAAAGCCATCATCTCGACCAATTGTCTCAAAATATGCACCCTCCATTTCATATACATTAGAATGGAAAAACTTCGTGTCATTTATAATCATCCCCTTATGAAAAATGTTACTTTTGTATGTTCACGTCGTGTAGATGTTATGTGTTTTATGGATACTGTTATTATTCTCTACTCTCAGAACTTGTGATTCATCGATGAATCATGTTTTGCACTTTATATAGTGATTATATAGTGCTAATTACATCTGGGGCTTCGGTTTCAAACGAGAGACGTACCAAAAGGGCAATTTCCAATGTTTTTCTATTTGCAAAACATATTAAAGTGTTGAAAATCCCTACAAAACTACAAACTTATCCGTTTTTAAGGGGAATGTTAATTTGCCATGATGAGTTGTTTTTTTTTAGATAAGCATCCTCCGCCGTCAGCTGCATTCGCATTCTTGCAATCTAAACAATCAGCTACACTGGTCCGGTGCACACAAAAAAAACCTCTTAATATTCACCACTCTTTCTAAATTTCTCCGTTTAATAGATTCCTTACATAACATGGGCTTGCAAATCTGTGTGTCTAATTTTGTACCCCCAGAATTAAAACAAAATGTATGATTTTATAAAAGAGAAATTATAGGGCAAAGAGATAAATAATCCTATAGTTCTGATTGGCGCTTGTAGTGCAGTGCTAGGTTATGAAATGGGGTTTTCACTAAACCACTACCGCTAGAGGCATTTCAAACTTTATCCTAATTAAAAATACCACTATCTAGGCTTCTGAGTTTAACAGCAAAAACTGCCCCCACCGTTACCGTTCGCCGTGAAACTGATAGGGGAATCAGAAATAAGTGCCAACCGCGCGATGTGTCGTTTTAATCTATAAATTATGTATGTAAAGTGGAATATCCCTCGGGGAACAAACCTTTATAACTCTATTTGTGTTTGAGTTTGCAAAAAACGCGTGGGTGTGAGCTAAAAATAAGATGGTTATAGGCTTTCGATACAGTTTTCAAATCCATGTAATTTTAGAAGTTATGAAGCCAAATTTCAAACCGTATCGTGATAATTTTGTTAAATGACATAAAAGACTGGTCAGAATCGTTCAGATAGGATGCCTTTTTAGAGCATCCGATCCGGTCCGGAGCCTCTGATTCGGATTCCATGCGCACCACTATCTTTCCGGAGCTATGTGTCATGTGATAACTTAAAAAATGTGAAGGAAAACGACAAATTCCTAGATTTTTTGGAGAACATGCATCATCCACCAAACTTCAAAAACTCGCTGGACTTGGGCCAGCATGGTAGATTATGGCTATAACTCTCTTCTTGAGAAATAAACCCCAAAGTCCCAGCAGTGGGAAAATCTTTTTGGATGTCTGCATGAGCAGCCCATAAAGAGCTGCTGCATAAGCATCCAAAGAGTAAAATCTCATTTCATAAACCGTGATAACAATAACAAGATAATAATAAGCATAAATAATTACATGACCGAACTCCCATAAAACAGACGTGATTTTAATGCTAGTTTTTGTTCGATATTGATAATGACAACATGTAGACTTGTAGACACTTGACAAATTAACAAGTACATACCTAAACTTCAAGGATGTTTTTATATATAAACCCAAATATTTATGGAAGCAAATTAATGTTTAAGTACAAACCATGTTTGTTGTAGCTACACATAAAATCAATGGAATGCGAACAGAGTAAAACTACAAGTCACTGCTAGTATCAAATAAATTAAATCCACAGTAACGAATAACAAGAACAGTAGGTAATGCCTGATAAGAACACATTGCCACAGTGCAGAATACTGCAGAATACCTGAGCCTAACTCGGCGCTAGTGAGCTTATCTGTAAGCTAGAACGTAGCACTAAAATTTTACAACTGATATAACTGTTCTGGCTTAGTTCAATTGGACTTGAGTGCAGTCATGAGTGTTTACTCTTAAATTTCTAAATCTATGGTCAGATCAAGCCTAAAAACAAAAGTTTTCACTCAGTGCATTCTACCAGTCATGAACAAAGATGAAAAAAACGTGTACACTGACAGTCCATAAGTCTAAGGCCGCACAGCATGCTATGGAACGAGCTATGCTCGGAGTTCTCTGAGGGATTGTATCCAAAATAGAAGTCATCTGTCATAAGACTAAGATTATTAACATAGCTTAAATTACCTAGCTGAAGTGGCACTGGGCTAGTTATATTTATCTGTCGTAAAACCGATAACTGTTAGGGTAGACATCATAATATATTAACAATATTATATACGTCATGAGGCTTTATACGAGCAATTCTTGTACACAAAATTGTCTGAATTGTGGAAACGGCTCCAACGATTTTCCTTAAATTTAGTGTGGTCTTTAGGGGTTATAAATTGATCGAGCTAAGTTTCATGTTTAGAAAACGTCATTTTATTTGTGTTTTCAACCGATGAAAACCCGAGCAAAACTCGGTCATCCAGGTACCCTACGAGTACCTGGATGACCGATACTTCATTTTTAAAAGGGAAAATATTAATTACAAGATTAAATATTAGTGGTAGGACTCTTGTCAGAGTCCGCCTGGGGAAGTTATTCTACCGCCTACCACACCTTTGCCAGTTATTCTACCGCCAAGCAGTAATGTGCAAGCATTACTGTGTTCCGGTTTGAAGCGCAATGTTTCCAGAAAAATAACAGGGCTTAGAGATATCATATCTAAGATCTCTGGGTGACGAGCGCAGTGCAGTGCTAGGTAATGATTTGGACTTTCATGTTCCAATAGCTGCGTGTCACTGTGCTGTTATGTGGCAGGCATGTTGCTTACCATCAGGCACATGTCCTGCTCGTCTCGTCACTGTATGCAATAAAAAAACAACGAAAACTACGCTACACTACATACCTAACTACTTACGCATATTTGAATTATAATAAACAAAGGCGTTTATGTACGTTTATCGAGTTTATCGAGGCAGAACACTATTCGACTGATGCCTGTTTGATTTCACAGAATTTAACGTTTAACCTTTCAATAAAACAGTCGTTCGGACTGGCATCAATCGAGGCTCATTACCGTTACAGCCCACCGCTGGGAATGGAGCCGTTACCGTAATGAGCCACTATCGACATCGAGTGCACCCATTCCATTCCATTCGATAATCGATATAAAACTTGATGGGCACATCACTAGTGAATTGGCTGTTATTTGGCCAGGTGAGCGAGGAAGGGGTCTGTCGGTTTGCGGATGTATTTTATTTCGATAGACGTAAATATGGTACGTCTATTTATGAAATAGCCTAGTTGATATTGTAATATTTTGTCGTATTAAAACACAAGCAAGGTTCTTCCTAGTTTTGAATAATACAACATAGCATAATCAACCCACTAAATAAATGTTCTCACTGCTGTGACTCGGGGTCTTCTCTCGCAAGGAGAGAATAAAGGCCATAATCCACCACGTTGGCTCGGTGTAGGTTGATGGAAACTGCATGACCTAGAAATATTCTAGAAACATTCTTTTCATTTTTTCATTTCTTCACCGTTTTTAAGTTAGCGGCAAATATATAATATCTATAAATAACTAGCGGCCCATTCCGGCATCGCTCGGATCATAACCTAGACACTCTCTGCAGCGCCATCTGCCGGGTTTATTTGTGAATCTAAACCATCTTCGAACCCACTTGTACACACACAAAAAAAACATTCAAATCGGTCCCGCTGCCCGCCGTTTAGGAGGAGTTCACTGTCAAAAGATAAAATTACTAAAATGGCTATTAAAAAATAGGGGTTGGTGATAAAAGGGTAAACAATTTTGGGTGGTATATATTTTTTAACGCCACATTATAAAAAAATATAAAAAATATCCGAAAATTAAAAAAAAAAATTGGGATGAACAACTTATGTAAAAAGGGGTATGAGAAATAGCTAGTAGCCGATTCTCTGACCTACTGAATATGCATATAAAATTTGGTAAAAATCAGTAAAGCCGTTTCGGAGGAGTAACGTAACTAACACTGTGACACGAGAATTTTATATTATAAGACGTATTTGTACTAAATACGAAAAACGCTGTGGTGGCCTAGCGGTTAGAACATGTATATCCAAATAATATATGACTAGCAGTGTTCTAACTGTGTTCCGAATTGTAACTCGAACTGTTCAGACGTTACGACATGATTTAGCAACGATAATCCAAATTTTTGCAATTATAAAATGTATTAGTAGGATTATTTCCCGAAACATCAGGAGTTTATTATATGTACTAGCTTTTAACCGCAACTTTGTCCGCGCGAAATAGGTAGGTATTTATCATTGTAACTGAGGCAGTATTTGTACACCCATACAAATTTATATTTACTAAAATCAGGTTAAAACATTGTCATACAATTTCATCACATTCAGTTCAGTGTTTTAGGCGTTAAAGTGTAACATACAGACAGATAGTGTTACTTTCACGTTTATAATACAGATAGCAGATGCCTGCGGTTTCTCCCGCGTAATTTCTGATCCCGTTATTTTCCCGAAATAAATAGCCTACTTATGTGTTCTTCCAGACTACAATCTAATTGTATTCCAAATTTCAGCCCGATCCGTTCATACGTTACGGGTTACGGCGTAATTGAGCAACAAACATCCATATATTCAAACATCCATACATTGCCATATATAATATTTATGCGGTTTTATCTTCAACATTGATGAACTTCCATAATAGCTTCCCCCCTTTCAACCCTATTTCATCCCCGTGGAGTTTGATATAGCTAAAACAAAAAGGACAATGCCCACGTCCCATACATTGAAAAACCTGGCCAACTTTTTTTGATACTGAAAGTGTATAGAGATGAATAGTATCTAATTAGGATTGTTAATGCTTCTATAAATGTCTGCTGTTGGTGTTTTTCATTTCCTAAATACCAAAAATGAGTTACAGTTAAACCAAAAGTAAGGTTATGTTTACTGTCAAAATATTTTAGAATTATGTTTTCTTTTGGATTAGAACAGAAAAAAAAGAAAGAACTATGGTATTGTCTTTCAAAACATATTTCTTATCAGAATAAATAGGAATAATAGTACTTCTCACTACCAACTGATTACCATAAAATAGCTTTCGGATGGAATTATCATAGGGTAAGCAAGCCTTACAACCTTACAACAAGCCTTGCCGCTAACTTAAAACGGTGAAGGAAAACATCGTGAGGAAACCGACATGTACCTAGAATCTTTCGAAGTCATGTGTCATCCGCCAACCCGCACTGGGCCAGCGTGGTGGATTATGGCCTTAACTCTCTCCTTGCGAGAGAAGGCCCCGAGTCCCAGCAGTGGGAACGTTTAGTGGGCTGTTGATGATGATGTGAAACAAGCCTTAAACTAACTGAGTGCAGGGCTAGGTCTGATGATGTAGACTTGTCTTCATGTTCTAATAATTTATGACACAAGACAGTGTGTCTTGTTACAGGCAAGCATGTTTTCTTGCTTACCATCAGGCACATGTTTCGCTCATCCTATCATGGTTTCCTGAAAAAATACTTAAATCAGTGTTCACCGATATCTTTCTACTGAATCTATATTCAAACCAATGCAAGAGAGGATAAATACAATATATTGTTTGCTATCATATAATTATAATTACATTTAATAATAACTTTATATATTTAATAGCCCAAAACTACTACATAGCCAAAATACTCTGCTCGTGGATTTATGTGGTCCTGGTGTCTGGCCATCCTAGAAATCTCACGAAGAACTCTGCAATGCAAGTACAGCAGTACTGAAAGATGGCCTCTGCTGGTTGTCCCTATCATTTTCAACTAAAATATACATATTATATCTATTTCATTTTCTTCAGCTTGTGTCTGTCTTCTAAAAGCAACTCAGGGTTTTAAAATTGGTAATTGCATAGGTTTTGTAGCAACTTAGCGCTATCCCCATATTTCCTGTAGAGTATGAACACTTCATTCGCATAGAAATATTGTCACAGAAAGGAATATCTTAATTGTGATATAAATATTTCATTATTTTGGTATTCGAGACAGTGGTCTTAGAAGGTTCATAACAATCGAGGGTTTCCATCAGAAAACACAAGCAAGCCATCACAACAATATATGGTTTTATGTAATTATTACCACAATTATGTAAGTAATAAGGAGCACTGAATCACATAATTCCCAGTTTTGCTAAAACCAATTTAAACAAGAAGAAAACCATGCATTTTGCTTGTTTACTTTTTTTTGATTTGTCAATTGACATTGATCTTTGACCAATTTGGATTTGGTGAAAATTGCATGCCACCTTTTTCCTCGTTTACATTACCAAAAAAAGCTTTGATAGTTTCTTTGTCGCCGTATTTATATATATGGTTATTTAAATATGTAAAAGTAGTAAATAAACGACATTGTGAAAGAAATTGATATACATAATATCCATTTTCAATTTCAATCTAACGCGGATCACTAAAACGAAACGCAGGTACCGTTTCGCTATTGCAATATTTTACAAGTCAGCTTTGTTGGTAAATGGTAGGTTTAATTTAAACAAATGCAAATTATTTTATTTTGGAATGTTAGAAAGTTATATAACTTCGCACACGAGTACAACAAAAAATCACCGATTTTTTAATATATATAACTCATATGTCTACACGACAACTATTTTAGCGGGTCAAAAATGGGCATCGTCCTTTAATTGCTTTGCATCAAGTGTCTAGATACGAAGACTCATGGTTTTACCTTCAACAATTGACAACTTGCATCCCCCATTTCAACCCCAATTTTATCCCAGTACAATTCTAAATTACAATTATTGCTAGAACAAACATTTATTTGCTCCGTGTCTAGTTACACATACAAAATTTTATCTTCAACAATTACGTATTACGTAATCCATATAAACTTTCATTCCACAGTCATAAACTTTCAACCATTTTTTCCATAATAAAAAGTGGCCGTTGTCCTTATTTTAGGATCTAGTCTATATGTGTAACAAAATTTAATTAAATATCGGTTCAGTGGATTTCATGCTAATAACTTTTGTAATGACATAATTTTAATACAACCGTCCATCCCTTGTTTCACCCTCTTAGGGGTTGAATTTTGCAAAACTCCGTCTTAGGAAGCGCCTACTTACTAAAATACACCTCCGTGGAAAATTTCAGACTCCTAGCTTTTGTAGTTTCTGAGATTTCGTGATGAGTGACCTTTCGCTTTTATATTGATAGAAGATGATGTCGATCGCGATTATATCTGTCAAGCATACAAAAATACTAACCAGATATGACCGGCTCACTGCCACTTCAGTTCGCAAATAATGCGCAGAGCTGTGTAAACGACTTTTTAGTTATCGGACAAATCACTTCATTGTGAATGCATTTCTTCCAAGAAACCCTCGCCTACCCCTTTTTGTAGCTGAGTGACTTTGAACTAACAGGCCGCTTTCACTATCAAGGTCTTCATTTCAGCACCACAAACCATGTTTTAAGGTTAATTAAATCTGAATCGCAATCAGAAAACGACTGCGAAATTCTGACTCCTACTTTTGGTAATGACTCCCGAATTCCGGCAGTCCATTGAAGAAAGGCCGGCTCTACACACCTGCGCAGTATCCGGACGAGCTGACAAACTAACAACTCCGAAAACAATTTACATGGCGGCGGGGCCATTTCCATAACTAATTAAATTGTGGAGCAAGTTGCGCGCAGGTGCGACCGCGGCCAGCGGCGGACACTCGATGGAATTTGTGATGTTTGGAAAGATGGAAAAGGTTTTAGGTTAGTATGTAATTTACTGGCCTCGTGGCTTAAATGGTACGTAGTAGCTCTGCCTGAGCTGAGCTGAAGCTGAGGGCCGTGGGTTTTATTCCCACCCAGCGCAAATATTTGTGACATGAATGCAAATGTTTGCACTGTGTCTGGGTGTTTCTATGGATAATAAGTATGTATTTAAAACTATAATATATATATCAACTATTTGGCCGCCATCACACAAGCTTTGCCTAGTTTGGGGTCAGATGGTGTTGTGTGTGAATTGTCCACCAATATTTATTTATTATTTACTGGTAGCACCATCTCTATCGGGGGAGAACATTTTAGTTGTGACAACACATATGTGTTCGAAGAAAAAACCTCTTCAACTGTATAATATCAATGGAAGAATATAATAATATTACAAATCTGTAGAGGTTTTTTGTTTGAACGCACTAATCTCAGGAACTACTAGACTAATATCAAAAATTCTTTCACCGTTGGATATGCACGTGATCCTTATAGGTTATATAAGTACTACGGCCAAAGCCGGTAAGACAGCTAGTTTGTGATACAATAAAATTCTAAAGTATAATTTTTTTTTCAAGGGGAAAAAATGTAATAGTTTACGCGTGTTATTTCCGTTCTCGTAATATTTCTGCGATGAAAAATTTCCCCTTCTGACGCATAATGACCAACACGCGTTTTGACTAATTTTAAAAACGCATCTTGACATATACGCAAAAAGTGCAATACGCATAATGCCAAATCAATTCCCATTTACGCAAAATGAGCAATACGCATTTTGACATACCTATTATAGGTACCTACGCAAAAAGTGTATCATGTCATGCCACAAAGACTGTATTATAATCCGCGGGTAGGGGTAGGGTGGAAAGGATAGGTGAAGGGTAACAAGAATTGTTTCATTGAATTTTATAATTATAAACAAAAAATAAGCAGTCATAGGAACTGCCAATGATAGAAGTGAAAACTTACAACTCAGATTTTGATAGCTTACTTTGGAAACGCGGATGAAACCGGAGTTATCCTCTAGGATTTTCTTCCCTTATGCAATATCAGACACTACTCAAACTATCAAATTTTATGCCCTTCAATGTCATACAACAACAGATATCTAAACGTCCAAACACTAAAACGCTCTGTGCGTTTTATATTTATATTATTAGTATGATTTAAGGAATCAGGTTATGTTCCCACAGCTGACAATGTGGAACATAATCAAGTACGCTAGACAAGTGCGGGGTAATAATTCATAAATATCCTCGAAAGTTGTTACCTTAGAATATGTCGGTATCTTCTCGATATTTTTGTGTTTAAAGCTAGTGGTGATTTAGATGATACACTTCTCAAAAATGCTGCCGGGACTCAAACTTACTCGCATTATGAAACCAGATGTTCTAGCTAGCCCCCACGGTATCTTTTGCAAATGAATATTCAAGTAAGTTTATAGGGTATCAAAAAGAAAAAGTTTGATTGGTAAAGTACTCTAAACACACTCTACACTACGACAAACTTTAAATAGCAGACAGCCTTCACCACAAAATGGTAGCAATTTTTTTTTTTCAATTAAATATTATTTTGCTGTCTTTGTTTCTGTTGCATAGCAGCTCCTAAACAAATGGATCTATTTTGAATCGTTTTTGTTTGTTTGAAAGTTGACATGACAAACATGTTTTTTTAACGGGCAGAGCCTTTATTAACAAAACTAAAATACAATGAGAACTACACTACGCTATATACCTAACTAACTACTTGCACTAAGCACACCTGAGTTATCCATAGACCAATGAAGGTCTACAGATAATCAAGATGTTCAAGCCGACTACCAATCGGAAGCGTACCTAATATGTTTTCGGTATAATTTATGTTGGAGGTTTCTTAAAACTGTCGATGTTGCCCTTAATAAATAAGCACGTTAATTGACATCGTATTACTGAAGGGTGTTTTGGTAAGCTATTGATTATGTTTTTGTGTGGCTACCTTACATACTATCGTATGCATTGTGAAAATCTGTTAATTAGAAATTACAGACATAGTTCAATTTCATAGATTGATTAATGTATGTATAGTAAAAGAGTGAGAAGGGTAGTTTGTTTCGGTAGTTCAACCCTGTCCCGCGGTAAACACGAGATATCCCAAACGCACTCCAACATTACCTTACATAAATAAAGATAAACGTGGTTAAACTGGCTACTGGGCTCTAGTGATGGGAAAGCTTTATACTTCACATATAACTAGCCGTGTTTCGCGGTTTTACCCGCGTAATTCCCGTTCCCGTTATTTCTGCGTGGTAAAAAGCCTATATGTTAAGTTCCGGACTATAGTATTTAAATTGTGTTTGAAATTTCAATCCAATCCATTCAGATGTATCACAACAAAATATCAAATTTCTAAACTTTCGCATTTAAAACATTAGAAGGATGATGATTTTAACTAAGTAGTAGAAACATTGCATTTGACTGAACTAAACATGAACTAAACATTGGTGGACAATTCACACACAACACCATCTGACCCCAAACTAAGCAAAGCTTGTATGATGACGGCCAGATAGCTGATATTATACTTATATAATTTTAAATACATACTTACTCGTATTATAGGTACATAGAAACAACCAGACATTCAAAATGTGTTTAGGCAAAAAACTTAGATGATGTACTTTGAACTAAATTGTTTTTATTGACTTATTTGTTACATCTAGACTATTGATAGGTTTGCACTTGACCGCCATTTAAGCAACGATGCTGTCTACGATGGGACTTGATTATGAAGAAGAATTCACTTTCGACTTGAAGACACCAAAACTGTAACCGTAAACACACCCAGGCAACGCAGATAGGTTAAGTTTAATACAAACAGTACTTACTACAGAAAACGTTATGATTTATTTGGTATACCTATACTTCGAGTATTTAGCCATACGGCCCGCAGTGTTACCCGCAAAGTTCCTGTTGTTCCCATTGTTTTTCTGGGATAAAAAGTAGCCTATGTATTCTTCCAGACTATAATCTATCTGTGTTCCAAATATCGACGTGTTCAAAAGAAGACTGGTTTCCGGGGCATGCGTCATCGGCCAATCTGTACTTGGCCAGTATGGTGGCTTATGGGTTTATTAAATAAACAAAATAAAAATAAAAAACTCTTTATTTGAACATTTTACATGTCATCGTATAACAGTAATTAAAATCATAAGAATACAAAAAGTGTAAGCTATTTTTAAGCTATTGTAAGGTTTGTAATAAAAGTATTCCAGTCCCAGCCGTGGGAACTTCAAACAGGCTGTTTTTATTATCCCGTAGCCGGTTAAAATTCAACTTAGCCGCCGCGTCCCATCACCGACAGTTAAAAATCGCAAGGGACGGCGGCCTCATACAATTTGCTATGTAAATTCCTCCGACCACGCCCGGAGGTTGTACGGGAGACAACAGTTTGTTTGTCCTCCTTGTTTTACTGTTTACGGGTTTATGTGAGGTTTTTTAATGGGATGCCCAATTGTGAGTTTAGAAGTAAAATCTTACTAATCCTACTTGTGTTATAAACTAGCTGCGCTCCGCGATGTTACCTGCTTAGTTCCTGCTCTTATGAATTTCCTGTAATAAAAAGTATATGCCTATATGTTATTTCAAACTATAATCTAACTGTGTGTCAAATTTCAATCCGATCCGTTCAGATACTCCGACGTGATATAGCATCAAACATCCAAACTTTCCAATATAAAACAACAAATTTTTCTTTCCTCCGAGGTTTCTTTACCCAATATTTTTTTTTACTTTTAAGTTTACTGTATTTAGATATAGAGATATAAAGAGAGTATAATATAAGTAGAGCTTAAGCATAAACAAATTCACAAATAGGTGCATTCTTCGATATAGTAAACCAAATCACAACCTTACCGGAAAGAGCAATCTTTTTCAGACAACTGAAGGATGTATAGCAAGATTAAATTCAAAAAGACAAGTAATATACGGTTTGTATATACGGTTTGTTTTATTGTAGGTTTTGGTAGTGAAATTGTATTTCTTTACCCGTTACGAGAGCCGTTTCCAATGCAACCACTCTAACAGCCATGAGTCAAATCGAAACAGTCGCACTTGACGAACAAAACAAGCCAAGGACGAAATTGCAGTGGACGGCGCGTTTCAATCAACGCCGGCTAAGCGGTTCCCATTTCCGATCAGAGATGGCGCTGTACCAACACGTATCTAAACGCAATCGCGCCTTTGTGCGCCCATTGTACTGAAAATACGAAAGCTCGTCCGTCCTTCCGGCCTTTATTTCGGAATCACGGCGCTTTGTACTGCTCTCGGGATTTTGACTATGCTGTTTCAATAGACACGTAGACGTTGGACCTTTCATGATTTAAGTGGATACTGTTCGAGATGGATAGGGCTGTAGGACCTTCCTTTATTATAGACTAGAGGTCTTTCCCGGCTTCGCCCGTAGCACATGTAATACAGCCTATAATATTCAGGGATCACGTACATATCGAATGGTGACATAACTTTTGAAATCAAATTTTTTAAATCGAAGACTTTTTTAAGTCAGGTTTTTTTAATATTCGTTACATGCCGTGGTGACATAGTGGACAGTGCAAGCGTTTCACAATTGTGAAGTCGTAGGTTCAAATCTAGTAGTCTAGATGGATTATGTCGTTGACTATTCCCCTGTTAACGAAGGTCCCAAGTCCCAGTTGTGGGAACATTTAGCGGACTGATTATGCTTATAGGTTTAGTAGTATTATTAATACAGCAGATAGTTTCCGCAGTGTTTTTTTGCCAGTTGTGACCAAATATGTATTTGAATATTTGTCACTAAAATTGAAATGTTTCGATTTATTTATTTGAACTACTCAGGTCTTATTGGGAGAACAGCTACTACCGATCCAGAGCCGCGGTTTCAAATACTGCGTGCGCCACTGTTTTTAACCCCCGATAAAAAAGGGGTGTTATAAGTTTCACGTCGATGTCTGTCTATCTGTAAATCTGTGTGTGTACCTGTCTGTGGCACCGTAGAGCTCAAACGGATGGGCCGATATGAATGCGTTTTTTTATTTAAAGGTTAATTTCGGTGGTGTTTAGCGATGTTTGGTTAATATCAATTTAAGATGTCTGCCTCCACGAAATGGCGGACAAAGTATTTTTTCATAACCTACCTCAATATAGGGGTCAAATGAAAGAACGTGACTGGTAATATACTATGCATTATAAAAAAACAAATGTAAGATGGCCACCACCACAAAATGGCGAATTACATAATGTTTTTTGAGGAAGTCCTCAGTATGGGTATCAAATGAACGGGCTTGACTATTAAAATACTTTGCTTTATGACAAATTTCAAATCCCAGATGGCCGCTACCACAAAATGGCGAAATACATTTCTTTATTCACCACTCCCTCAATGAAAGAGCTTGATTAGGAGCATGTTGTACAGATTACAAATCCGAGGTAATCGGGGGTAAATTCTTATTTGGAAGTCAATAGCTTAAAACGGTGAAGGAAAAGATCGTGACCAAACCGCTTTTTCGAGGTCATATGTTATCCACCAACTCGCAATGGGCCAACGTGGTGGATCATGGCCTTGGCTCTTTTCTTGCGAGATAAGGCCTCGAGTGCCAGCTGTGGGAACATTTAGCAGGCTGTGTATGTGAACTACAAAATTTTCGTAATTATTTTAAAAGGATGGTTAACCTAACCATCCTTTACGTGTAATGTTTTTAACAATTATTTTTATATTATAATAATGTAGTATTGGTGCTCTCGTTGTGAGAGAATGTTTCCATTGGCAGTAGTGGGGGACATCCATAGTTTAAACGAAGTTTAAGCCATATTTTGTTAATACTTATACCACAACACGGTATCCCAGAAAAGAATTAAATCAAACTACTACCAAATACATATAAAAGACAAACAGTTTAGACATTTATTTTAGTCATCAAAGATATTGAATTAAATTCCCTTCCCAAGGACAGGTACGTACAATACGTTAACAAAAACAGACACCTGTATATCTTGACTAACTAATATGTAGACTTGTAATGTGTCTCGAGGTCAACTTATACCGGCAAAAACGTGTTTAATATTGGTCACCGTGAATCCGGCTTCAAATGAAAGAAAGGAATTCTTTTGCCGTGTGTGATTGGTTTGTCACTACACGGTGCGTAACTTTGATTACGCGGTTTCGACGCGTTGGACGAGAAATTGAGTTTTTTCTTTGAGGAAAAATAAATTCTTGAAATACTTGGCTTAAATGTGAAATGATTGAAATTTGGATTTGGACCCCACCTCAGTATTTTCCAAGTTTCGATGTGTGCAAATTTCAATGTTTGTACTGTGTCTGGGTGTTTCTATGTAGAACAAGTATGTATTTAAAACTATATAAGTAATATATCAGATATCTGGCCGCCATCATACAAGTTTTTCTTAGTTTGGGGTCAGATGGTGTTGTGTGTGAATTGTCCACCAATATTTATTTATTTATTTATGTATGACTTGTCATCACCGCTGGCAGATCTGTGAATGAAAACATATTGAGGTAACCAGTGTGGTCAAAGATTTTTTGAAGTGAATACTTCTTTTGGTGTGCCTAGACAGATTTTTCGTGGGCTTAAAATTGAATTCTAGCGTCACGCTCGGGTATGATAAGAAATCTTCGGGAACATGGGCATCTAGAAGTGCGTCAGGCAAAGGGAAATGCTTAAAGGGCGTGGCCTGCCCATCATGGCATGGCCAAGAAATGCATCAGCCAATGGGAAATGCTGACGCATTTCTAGATGGCCAGGCCACACCCTCCGGTTACACTCGTGTAGTTTCCAAAGTAAGCTATCAAATTCTGAGTTATAAGTTTTCACTTCTATCAGTAGTTCCTATGACTTCCAATTTTTTTTTATCGAAGATTTGATTTTTTTTTATCATCCGTGAACACGCATGTTCACGTTTGATAAAGAAAAATCGCGTGATATACTAAAACTTTGCCTTCCCTTGTGAGTGAGCCGCGATTCATAGTGGGAACATTTAATAATAGTACAAGTATTTAAGTGATGACTACAAATATTTGTACCTACTGCGCCTGGGTGTTTTCAAGGTATAATAAGTACCTATGTATTTACAAATGCTAATTTTATTAGTTAAAATTTTATCAGCTATCTGGCTCCCAGAGTACAAGCTTTGCTTAGTTTGAGGCTAGGTGGAGTTGTGTGCGATATAAACACCAATATTTGTTCATACAAATATCGCAAGCAGTGCCCCGCGGTGTTACTCGCGTAGTTCCCGTTCCCGTTATTTTCCCGGGAAAAAATTGTTACGACGTGATTGAGCAAAACATATCCAAAACACATTGACATTTATAATGTTAGTAGGAATTTGTATAGGATGGTTGTTGTAGTGGGGGTTTATTTTTCTATAATAATAGCTTTGCACTTGTCCGCCATTGATCGCATGATGTTAAACGACGCGACAATTTGTTTGCATTGTGTCTGGGTGTTTCTATGTATAATAAGTATGTATTTAAAACTATATTAAGTATTATATCAGCTATCTGGCCGCCATCGTATAAGCTTTGCTTAGTTTGGGGTCAGATGGTGTTGTGTGTGAATTGTCCACAAACATTATTTATTTAATTTACGAATTCACTTTAGACTTGAAAATATAATAAAATAATATTGATCAGAAAATACCCATTCAGGTGACGCACTCCAAAGTTTGTATGTTTTCGTTTAGAAACTAGAAATGGCTTCGTTTGTGTCTAAAAATTAAGTTTATGTTCTAAAGAGCACCAATCAACCATTAATAATAATCAATTGTAGATATAAAAAGGCAATGTGAAATTATATAATGCAGATGTGTAAACATTTCGATATGTATTCGATAAAAGCGTGATAAACTTGCTCATTGGCTGTTGTACCGATGTTCTAGACTTTGAAGCGTTGGAAAATGGAGTTGTTGCCTATGAGCCCTTTGGCGATTGAGTGCAAAGTCTTCAGCTATTACTTAGCCGACCCATAACAAAGATGCAAACAGTACTTATTCCATACAGGAATGAACTTTTCTCTCTATAAAGTGCATAAACAGCCCACTTAATGTTCCCACTGCTGGGACTCGGGGCCTTCTCTCACAACGAGATAGTCTAGGCCATAATCCACCATGCTGGTCAAGTGCGTCTTGACGAATGACACATGGGCTCCAAAGATTCTAAGAACATATCAATTTGTTCACGATGTTTTTCTTCTCCGTTTTAAGTTTTTGAGCACATGGTTTCGAAAAGTACAGTGGTGCGCGTGGGGTTTGAATCCGGTGCTCCGGATCGGCAGTCGCCGTTCTCCCGACTAGACCAGCCGTGACTTAATAGTATAAAGTGATCAATTGTTAATTGAATGAGAGACTAAAACATCGAAGTACATAAAAACATTAATTCACGACCAATTTCTAGTAATTAAAATGAAGTGTATATCATATGAATTAATAAAATGCTACTTTAAATGAAACTTAAGAACGATCTTGCACGCGAATCACAAAACCATTAAATTTCTCCCGCTCCAAGCGGGATAGATAGACCACAGCGCATCTAGATACAGCTAGACCCGCCTCACAGCCCGCCTGATAGTCAGTGCCAGACTGCCGACGGGCCTAGATGCACGCTTCGCAGAGCACAAATACATCCGCGAAACTTTCATAAAAGTTTCCCGCTCTCATGATTTAACTAAAGTACTCAAAAATCGTGATCACCGCGAACCCCCCTCTTTATCTCTACAACCCGTTTAAATTTCTAACCGTTTTAGATTTGGAACAAAACTATTTTTTGATACAATAGTATTTAGAATTCTTCGTGTTTTAGAAGTATCTAGTTTAGGTAAGACGCTAACTCAGTCGGTTGTGAATAGTAGTCGCTGTAGTCGTGTAGTAGTGTGCTAGGTTTTTGTATACGATCGTATTGTAGTTTTAGAACTTTTGAACTATTTGTGAAACGGTTTCTGCGACGTGAGAAGATTGCTGGTAAGTTTAGATGAACTTTAATAACTAATGTGTAAGATTTTTGAGGCCTCGTTTCATTAAAAAATAAATAAATCAGGTACATTATTTTAAACCGGAAAAACGTATTATGATTTTCAAAAGTTTTATTAATAAAAAGGTTCTATATAATGTTATATACTTTTTGAATTAAAATAAAGTTTTCCCGTAAGCCTTCTATTCGCCAGTGCGTAGCGGTGTGCTACGCATGGAAGCGTAGGTCGTTTCTCAACGCGTTGAGTCTACATGGTTCGTAGCTGCTACGGCGCGTGTCCCTAATGATATAATATCCATGTGTCTGTACACTATATCTGCAGATATTTCATTTATAAAGTACATTTAATTACATAAAAAATACAATATCTTTTGTTCTTAACAGTGGATTTTAAAAGCAAAAGTGCATTTTTTTTCTCATATTGGTAATGAACATTGGATAGAATCGAGAAAATATATTATTCAAAAAAATATATTTTGGATTACATATTTTTAATTATTTTGACTATTTTGAGATATTTTGGATTTATTTTGACTTTGAAATTTGTCTGTTTTGTGTATTGAGGAAAATTTTAGCATTCATTTCGTAGAATTCATTCAACGAACATTATCACATGTAAAGTCGATAACTAGCTCTATTTTATCGGACCGCGTAACTCGAGAGAGCGGCGTCGTAATAGTCGACGTTCTAAAGAATTAAACGGGAAAGTTTCGATTTCACTTTTGTAGTAAAATCATTCAAACTATCGAAAACGTTCCTTGACTGAGTATTATATAATAAATGTAATCAATGTCTACAAATCAAGAGTTAATCGGTTTTGGGTTTTTTCGTTTTAGATCGGTTTCAGTAAGATTGATCTATAATGGGCTGCATTTTTGCTTAAGAGGCTGTAGAACGCCAATCGACACTCCATTTCGGTGATTTCGGTACTCTGTGGAGTTTCACTATGGTAGAAAACGCCCCATTATTCGTTTCTAAAATTTAGTTCTAACCATTAACTAAGTAACGAAAAATTTATGCAGTTGCGTTAAAATTCATTTTGTGAAAAATTGAAAGTCTTTGATGATTCATGATACCCACGTATGATGAATGTCGATGATACCCACGTTAATTGGAAATCGCACAGAAAAAAAATTATATCTAAATTGTCCAGTTTCATTTACGCTCTAAGAGAGCTACGACGAGGCACCGACCTGGATACCTGACGTACGGGATTTTACTTTAGGGTGGAAGTTTTGGTCCCGCTGACCTCTTCATCCTGCAGAAGAAATGCGTGCGTATCCTCACCAACGTTAAGCTCCTCGACATCAGCAAACCACATTTCCATAAACCATATTTCATTAAATACAGAATTCTGACATTGACATCATTAGATATATTGGAAAACTGCAAATTTGTAAAAAGCATCCAAATTTATTTGAAAAAGTAGTAGACAACCGGCGTTACCCTATCAGGACGGTTTATAAATATAAATTAAACTACCTATGTCAAAATTAAAATTACATAGTTCCGGTCCGCATGCATCGGCAATAAAAATTTACAATAAAATGCCTCTTAAATTTAAGATTATTGACGATGAGCGTAATTTTGATAGGACCTTGAGAGACCTACTGCTCTCGAAAGCCTATTATAATATTAGCGAGTTTTTAACGACCTTAGAAATTTCGAGGATGGAAAACTTGGCTCTTGACTGTGAAATAAAACACTTCGCTCCAAAAGATTATTGTTTAATTTGCAATGCCCCATTGGGGTACGTTGTGTTACGACTTAATCTGTTATTTATCTGTTCATGTAATCCTGACTATCTGTAACATAATGAAGCAATAAATGTTTGAGTATTGAGTAGTAAAACTATTAATGCGTCGATTCCGTTGATCTTTTTCATTTTTGTATTTTTTTGTAATTTAATAATCCATGCAAGAGTCATAAATAGTTAGTTTAATAACTGATATAAAAACAATTTACATTTATACCAGCGAACACTACAAACGCATGTCTTAAATGTAAAAAAATCCACAGTTTTTATTATCTCAACGACACCTTATCTTAACCATTCTCGAATCAATTTCAACAACAAAAAAAAAACATCAAAATTCGTGCAACTGTTATGGATGAGTTTAATTATAGCACATACGATACAAAATAATATGAATGATAAATGATAATAAAATGATAAATTGTTTCAAGTATTTTATATAAAATAGTCTTATTCTTTTTATCTTGGGATTTCTTCGTTTCTGGAGAAAAAGAAAAGAAAATTCGTAAATTATTTAATCAAATACTTCATATACAAGCTTGTCTAACCTTTTAAGCACACGGCTCGAATCGACAAACCACTCGGTCTCCTTAAAACAATACATTAACTAATGGATTTGTTTAAACTATTACCGGGTATTACGGCGCAGACGGTTATTCCTGGAAAAATATTTGCCCAGCTTTTAAAGTAATTACGTCATTTCCCGGGACGCCCGGAAGCTGCTCCGAACGGAATATCGAAGGGTTTTGGATTCATTTTAAGATTAATATGTAATTATGATAATTATATTATTCTGTTTTATGTATATGAGTAAAAATATGGTGTGATGATGTATTTTTAACCGAAGAAGTTCCTCCAACCGTTGATTTAATTATTTATATTTTATGTGTATACATACTTCGTCGTCTATGAACCAACTACGATATTTTTTTATTGGGTAGGTTAAGAAGTGGTCCCATATAAATTTTATAAAAAAACATGATATAAAGAAATATTTAAAAAATACAGACATTGATGATCTATTCGTTTACTATTAATTTAATTGAAATTGGTGAACTGTGTGAATTAAATTATTAAATTGCAGCCGGTATTTTCATTTTTCCGAGCAAATATTTATACTCCTCAGAAGCGGCTGGATTTTATGTTTATTTGGTTGGTATGATGAATAGGTCGTAAAGTATTTTTCATCCTCCTGTCCCTATTCAAAATTTTTATAGGAATTTTATTACTTTTCTTTAAACAATTCTGAAGTAATTTACATTTCGACGTGAAGTCGTTCACGTGACGTGTCACGTTACTTTAACATTTAATTTGGTTGATAATTTATAAGACATCTCTTTGAAGCCAGCTAGTGTAACAAATTTATCATTAAATTTGTAGTTTGTGGTCAAAGTTACAAAAAACGAAAACTAAAAAACCGTACCTACTCGATGCATTATGTGTCCGGTATTTAACAAATCCACATAACATTACTATAATACTTAACAGGAAACCATGCAAGTGAACACCCGTAACTCAAGATTATAGATCGATCAATATAATCTATTAATAATACGTCAAAATCTACCAAATTGATTTTATTGCTTAAAAGTCACTTTTTCCATATCCGTAATCAAACTATTAATTTAGTAAGCGCGCTCTATAGTAGGCTGTATCGTTGCGGCGGTGCTTAAAAGCACACGCATTATCGCTTAAAAAAAACGAAAAAAGATTTACTTTAAGCACAACCAATATTAGTTCATGGATGTCTTATTTTTTATTTATATCTATGTAATTAAAAAATAATTTAATAATACTACACTAGTAATAACCAATATACAGCTTAAGTAGTATTTAAACTATTTGTGAATTTATGCATCCATTGTGTAACCATTTATAATCAAACTACGTCATTGAAATGCATAGTACACGCGGTAGTGAAAAATCTGACGAAAGAAAAACTTACTTAACTAGAAAATTATACGAGTAATCCGCGAGAGAATCAAAGTTTGCTCGAGAAAAAGTGTCGAGTCTTTAATAAGTTTAAGAGATTTATATAAGTGGTTCCCGGATCTCGCGGTCGGGATGTTATGAGACTTTAAACTTAATCTCGTATTGTACGGATTATGCTATATGTGCTCGAGTAATGTGTCTTTATCTTTTAATTGTATTTGTAGTGCCAGGATTCTTTGCAGTTTACGCCTGGGGAAGTATCACATATTATATTTGCTTGTTATTTTAAGTCACTAAGTATTACCACTTCTGGTTTTTATTGTCCCTAAAACACGTAACAACTACGTTAATTGTAAAAGTAAAATATTAGCATTTGTTTGGAAATACAGGGTTACTGGTAATCAGCCTGCATCCGTTTAAGGGCATGTTCTGTATATTTAAACAAACAACTTTTGTTATACAACTTTCGTTGAAACTTAATAGATAAGCCAAAAAAAATTGTATTTGTTGCCCTTTTTTGTACTGTTTAGCGACTTTTTAGTGTTTATTCACTTCGGTACATCATTTTTTGCGCGTTAGAGAGCGTACGCGCTCTTGTTACGAATTGTTACGAAGAGTTTGATACTTTTAGACCGTGCAAATGCACTTTTTATTTATTTTGTAAAAGAAAAAAAAACTTTTTTTTTTAACTGTAGAACAAAAGTTGACGTGTTGAATGTACCTAACATCCCCTTAAAAGGATGCAGGCTGATAACCAATAACCTTGTATACTGAAATTGTTATAATAAAAAAAATTGGGTTCCGCGAAAAAAACAGATAATGTTGGTAAGACTTTCTACCTGCTAGGTGATCTAAATTGAGGGATTCATTTTGCCCTGCTATTCACCAGCCTGGTCTGTCCCTCCGTGTTGGGGTAAAATATGTTAGGGAGGGACATGTTACAAGTTTTCACCTTGTCTCAAATATCTAGCGAAAATTTGGTCCTAACTCTCGGAATAATTCGTTAAAACGTTCTAGAATACAATTCTCCGATTCAGTTTAAACTTAGTCCAATCAATTTAACAGTTATACCACCAGATGCTACAGGGCAATGCCCATAGATTTTATGCATTATAGCTAAAATTGGGCAAACTTATCCTATATTTCAGTTGTCCAGACGCAACCGTACCATAGTTCAAAAATCCGTCATACACAGACGGTATATTGCAAAACCGAAGTGTCTCGCGACCGGCACTTAATTAAAACAATAAATTTAGCGCCCTGGCCGACTGGCGATGAATATGTCAGGCGGTCCCAACTATTCAGGGTTGAATGTGAACTGTTGGAAATTTTGTCGCTCCCGTGTGGCTACGAGACGCGAGGCTCATTTATATAAGACGTAAAACATATTATTGTTTTTTAGAACAAAGTTTCTGATAGCAGGTTTGAAGGAGGATTAAGGATTTTGTATCTTGGATGTGCGACCAAACTGAAAACAATGTGAACCTAAACCGTAAGAAAAAAATATAACATAAGTGACGCGTAAGAGCTGCTCGTAATTACTGTTTTACTAACTTTATTTTTCAGACTAGCTGAACGCGCGAGCGTCGCTACGCCATCTATCGAAAATTGGTCGTACCAATACCAAATTTTGAACAAATTCGGTTACTTTAGGTTCTAATGACGCAACCTTTAAAATATGACACATGCTGTCACGCAACGAAAGCTCTCAAAAAGCAATATTGGTCCCGTTTTTGTTACATTTTTCATTCATGATCTGCTCCTGTTGATAGTAGCGTAATAGCCTATAGCCTTCCTCGATAAATGGACTATCCTACAAACAAAGAATCTTTCAATTCGGGCCAGTAGTTCCAGAGATTCTTGCGTTCAAATAAACAAACATACAAACAAACTCTTCAGCTTTATAATACTACTAGCGGCCCGTTCCGGCTTCGCTCGGACATAACCTAGACACTGTCTGCAGCGCCATCTGCCGGGCTTATTTTTGAATTTAAACCATCTTCGAATACACCCACAAAAAAAACATTCAAATCGGTCCCGTCGTTTAGGAGTTCACTGTCAAATGATTAAATTACTAAAATGGCTATAAAAAAACAGGGATTGGTGATAAAAGGGTAAAAATTTTGGGTTGTATGTATTTTTTAACGCCACATTATAAAAAAATAAAAACAAAAAAAAATTACCAAAAATTAAAAAAAAAAATGTTTGGGGTGAACAACCCCTAACACTTAGGGGTATGAAAAATAGCTAGTAGCCGATTCTCAGACCTACTGAATATGCATATAAAATTTGGTATAAATCAGTAAAGCCGTTTCGGAGGAGTAAGGAAACAAACACTGTGACACGAGAATTTTATATATAAGATATGATAGTATATAGTATACTATAGTATATAGTATATACTAGTATAGAAGTATAGATGATCGTACCAGAAATAATAAAAGTGATTAATTTCTATATTTGAAAATTGTGTTGATTCTATATCTATTATTTGAAGGAACTGAAGGAACTTGGTTCCTGCCTGGTGTCCCATGATACCTCGTTTTTTCCTATAATTTTGTTTTATTGGTTAATCGTGATTTAAGTTTTTCTTTAGCCGCGTTGAACTCATTTTGGTATTGGAAAATCCTATAGATTCAAGTCACCGGTTTGTTAATGTCGAGCGACGACATCTTGTCGGAAAGGCGGCGTAGCAGCGAAGCAGTAAGTGCTTATTTGACGATTTTTGGATGACAGACAGACCGACAGATGAGATGAGTTTGCATCACCAAAATGCGTAATACCAGTATATATAAATATGTATAGTAATGTATTGTCCAAATTAGTATCGGTTAATACTACATTTTCATTTCATTTCAATTCTAAATTTTAAGTATTCACTTCAATTGACAGTCTCTATGACTGGCAATTTTTTTAATTTGTTTAGAACAGACAGAGCTACTTTAACATTAATTTATAATAATATTTTATCAGGTTCTAAAATATTTTGTACGAAATTTCTTTAAAATTATTAACGTACTTAGTTTAGGCATGAATGTGTAACAGACCAACAGATAAAGTTACTTTCGCGTCTATAATCCCATCAATAAAACCTATTATTAATTTGGGACGCCACTTGCGTCAGCACTGTCGCCGCCAGCCACCTAGGTCGCACTATCCACTCACCATCGGCCGCGGCAGAGGATGCCGCTGATAAGAAGAAGCGAAAGTATGGTATGTTGGTGTCGCAGTACGAATTTGTACCTGTTGCCGTGGAGACCTTGGGTTGTTGGGGCGCAGAGGCTAAAGGGTTCCTCTCAGAATTGGGGCGCAGGCTCAGGGAGAATACGGGTGACTCCCGCTCTGGTGCTTTCCTGGAGCAAAGGTTGGCCATTGCCATTCAGCGTGGGAACGCGGCGAGCGTAATGGGCACTTTTGCGCCGGGTGCAGTTAGAGGTGGGTTATTCGGAGATTAGTTTTTTAATTATTATTTTAGTTAAAAGTAAATTAATTAATCTGATGAGTAGTTTTTTTTTAGTACGTCATAAAACCTATATATTATTCCAGACCAGATATAATCTGTCTTCCGAATTTCAGCCCAATCCATTCTGACGTAATTAAGCAACAACATTTATAAAATTCAGAAAATGACTCATAGTAGCATTCGAGATTTTACTGCCACACAAACTAAAGTACTATTTACAAGAACTAGGAAGTAAACCCAACCCGCCGCTTCCGTGGCCAGCAGCCTTCCTGTCCGTCTGCGGTCGCCGCGGAGACACCCGGAGCCCCAGTTAGCGTCTATAGCAAAAACTAATTCCGCAGAGACCCCCATAAATTCAACAGGGCCAAATGCGACACTACTCTGTTTATTATTTCCCTAAATTCATTGTAATAGACCCTGATAAATGAACGCGTGGGAAGGTGCGCATAGTTTCAGCTTATTTTATTGGTGTGGAAACAGTTTGTTCGAAGTTTTGTCCTTTCTAATTTATAGAATAAAATAGTAGTTCTGTATAGTTGAAGAGTGAAATGGAACGCTAATGTTAGGCCAATTGTTCACGTAGCTGCACGACATCCGCACGATTACGACAATTGTCGGATGCAAGACGACTGCTTGCATCTTGCGTACAAATAATGAAGTCTGTGTCCACGAAACGACAACGACACGACAGCTGCACGTCTTGCGTTTGTTCGTAGGATGCATGCATTCGACAAAAGACGCGTGCGTGGACAGTAGGTCTTATTTGTAATTTGTAAATGTGTAAGTTGAGCATCGCATAAGCTGCCTACTACATTTTCACATTCATGGGATTTCTTCTCCTGCGAGGAGACCCTAAAGGCATAATCCACTACGCTGGCCTAACGCCTACACTTGGTGAACGACACATGTATTTAAAAAATATATATTTATATTTTTAAATAAAGAGTGACGAGACGAGCAGGACATGTGCCTGATGGTAAGTTTTTGTTTGTTGTTTTTTGCTCGATGTTTACCTTTGCCGTTTTTAAAATAGCGGCATAAGGCACGTGAATTTGAAAAGTGGCACGCGTGGGATTCAATCAGGGAATTTCATAAATTCAGCCTATTGCCCGGCCGGAACAGGTTACCGTTGTTCTGGCTAGACCAGCTAAGTTTTAATGTTATGTTCAATTACGTCTAATTAAAGCTACTACCAAGCAGTAATAATGGGCACACATAACTGAGTTCCGGTTAGAAGGGTAGTGTTTCCAGATAAATTACAGGGTATATAATGTAGTAGATCAGTGCTAGGTAGTGATTTGAACCCTACCTATTACAATAGGTGTATGGCACTGGTTTGTTAAAGTCAGGTATGCTGTTTCATCACGGACATGTACTGCCCAGTACATGTCCCTGATTGTACCATGTGTCCCATCCCATCATTATAAACCAGAATAATTCAATTAACTCCAAACAAACAAAAACGTCTTCAATTCAAAATGTAATTTAAACTCGGACACTCGACCAAATTTCATATTTTTTGTTAAAGCTACGATGACATTGTCATATGATGTCGAAGTCATATGCGTAATGCCGCTAACTTAAAATGGTGAAGGAAAACATCGTGAGGTCCCGAGTCCCAGCAGTGGGCAAACAGGCTTTGTGGCAAAAAACTTTGTGGGCTGCTTATGTGCTATCCAAACATTAAAAGTTCGTGTAGGTAAGCTAAAAATGCAAATCCCGCTAACATTACACTCATTTATTTATTTCAGAACCATCTAGAACAGTGGATGAATTTCATAACCCTCTATAAATATGTAATTTATTTTAGCCTATTATTAGTTGTTTAAAATAGGCACGTAAATAAATTGGTGATTTTTAGTTTTTGTTATCCTTAGGCAATCATTTTAATACCTAAAATGTTCGTGTATTGGTGTTTAGGACTACGTATAATGTTTTCTTGGTTTTCGCCATTTGGAAAATAGGTGTTTCAGCAGGTTTTGTAATAAGACGCCTCAATTTTGTCCTTGTCTATACTAATATTATAAAGAGGAAAGATTTGTTTGTTTGTTTGTAATGAATAGGCTCCGAAACTACTGGACCGATTTCAAAAATTCTTTCACCTTTGGAAAGCTACTTTATTCCCGAGTAACATAGGCTACGGCAGATGGCGCTGCAGTTGATATCTAGGTTATTATTCGAGCGAAGCCGGAGCGGGCCGCTAGTGTTCAATAAAATCAAACACTTAGTTTCATTTCCCTGGACTCATCTTATGTCTCTTATCTTTTGTCCAAAAACACTCGGCAAATGAACGTATTTCTCTACCAGAACAGGTATGACAATATCACACCAGCACAAAAAGAAATCCTCCCGCATTTCTCAATCGCACGATAACAAAAGAAATACACAAACAACTTTCGCCCATCTTATCGGTTCCATCGCCTCTGAAATAGTGTTTTTTCCATCCGCATATATCTCCTGGGCCGTTCAATTTAACTGTTTTCTTAGTAGAATTTATAGAGGTCGCTTGGTAGCGAGATATGGCGCCAGGTGTGGGATATAGGCGAACGGATGATAGTTTTGTTTTTTGTTTATTGTAAAAATGATAACTGTTTCGCTTATTGGATTTTTTGTAGCGACGTGTGTGATGTATGGGCTGAGATGTATTCGGGTAGAAAATATAGTAAGACTTATTTTAATGTTTTAATACAATTATTCAAGTCTGCAAAAATACGTTTCACCGTAGATCGCATCGGCAGCGTCGCAAGTAGTCAAGCCCCAAGAGGCCAAATGTGGGCAAAACCGGTTTGGGTTTTTAAAACCTTATTTTTACATGATATACATACTCGATTTTTAGTTTATTTTGATGCCTAAGAGACAGGCGATAATATTAATTAGTCCATTGTCGTTTACAGACACAAAAAAATTGGTTTCATTTTTGAGTAATTTTTTGACATCAGACAAGGTGGTGGTCAAGAGTGAATCTGTAATAGTTAGAAAGAAAAGTAATGAAATTCTGTAGAATGACTACTAAGTAAGCCTTTTAGTTGTGAAAGTTATTAAATTGATAATTCATGTCGTTTATTGGTAATTGTGAAAGCCACAATCTGCCACTAGTTGGAGTAGGCATCTAAATACGAGTACCAAGAGACATACAACTTCTATCAGTTCAAAACTTGGTAAGCAAAAGTTCGCACAATTCACTGAGTAATATATCAGCGAGACATGAAAATTCTATCAGAATTCCTCCCGCTCCCTCCGCCACCTCTGCTTCACCTCCTCTTTTACTTAATTAGTTGAGGAGTTACATGTGATGTTCAATTACTCGAGAGTGTGAAAAAAAAGCTTCTGACTATTGGGCAACGTATTATGTTAGACGATTCACAGTTACATGAAATAAAAATAGATTACAAGAGTGCTAGAGGGAAGTTTAAGATTCTGAAATGTTTTTTAACTTCTCGTCATCTATTTTTTTAAACAATTTAACGTTTACAAATGTGATTCCAAATGTATACACCAAATATATAGTTCATAATATATTACACGCTATTTATAGCTTTATTTTGGTTTGCAAATGATTTTGGGCCACATTTAATGAAATTTTTAAAAACATTTGTGCCAACATTTTAGCTTTTTATTACAAGACAATGGGTTTGAATTGGGCATACATATAACCGTACGGATGATGGAAGTGTGCCCTATAATAGCCTTATAAATTGATTAAATAAGGTCATAATTGTTGGCCATGTATTACATAACTCACAACAGTACTAACCGAAAATTTATTGCTAGATATTTTTTTACTATGTTACTTTATAAAACCTAACCTACGCTCAATTTGGTTTCTGATATAGAGTCATGTTAAAAAATCGATAGATTTCAAATTATTTTGACATTGGTTGCTAAAACATGAGACAGATTTTTGGCTTATGATCCAGAAAACGAGTTTAGTTTAGTCCAACATACTTACCATCATTGCGATCTATGGATAAATAGTATTATGTCGCGTATATGTCGCCGTAAAATTGTCAACACCGTCAGATTAAAATTTAACGCGTGAGATCATAATCTTATGATAGAGCAGGCTGGGTAAGTTTGTAATTTGAAGTTGTTAGACTGTGGTCTTATGGTTTTTACAAATGTACGGTAACATATACCCGTAAATTATTTGTTCGTAGGTAAATTGCACATTGTCTCCCAGACTACGCATGGCGAAACACGCGTTATCAACGCATATTAATGGCCTCTATGCAAATGGTTCGTTGTACAACAGTGATTATATTCAAATGCTGTTAATTTTATTCATGCTTACGATCGCGGACCTACTTCGGTAGCCTCGGGGAGCGGCCGTCTTACAGCTTACCATCGCTTAGAATTGAGAACGGTTCGGGCATAATTGAAGCTGATGCATTTAATAAATAAATATTGGTGAAAATTATTGTATGTATAACCAGCCCACTAAATATTCCCAATGTCTGGACTCGGGAATCTTTTGTCGCAAGAAAGCCTACGCCATAACCCAGCACAGTAGCCCAATGCGGGGTTGTAGATTACACATGACACTGAACATTCTTTGTGTCTTTAAATCGAGAATGAATCGGTTTCTTCTAGGTAAACACGCTACATCGTAGACCGCATCGTCGCTTAACATCAGGCAAAGTGGCTGTTAACTGTAAACCTATTAACCTATAAAAACTAAAAAAAAAATCTAGTATCATGTATATTTCTTCACAATGTATTCCTTCACCATAAGTTAACGGCTTAACGCACATTACTTCGAAAAACAGTGGTATGCGTATGGTTTGAACCAGGGATCGGTAGTTCTCGTTCTCCTGATTAGACCACCACTCATAACTTCGATTATAGAATCTTGCACATTTTCAAGGTTAACTTAAAACATGAATGAAAGCGAGAGTTGCGATCGTATCTGCTTTGGCAGCCTTAGGAGGCGCCTTTACTGTTTTTGTTTAGCATCTCTTAAAATGAGCGGCACGGGTCTTATATCCTTTTTCAATGTGCATATTACGTTTTTTGTGATAAGAACGTCTAGGGTGTAGAATGCGTTGGCTGAGTGGGTTTTTACCGAAGGACACAATCTGGTGTCTTAAAATATATTTAGTAATACTCGTAATAAAATAATTATATTGGTGGAAAATCACACACAACATTATCTGATCCCGACCTAAGCAAATCTTGTATCATGGCGGCCAGGTAGATGATATAATACTTGTTTACTTGTAAATACATACTTATTATACATAGAAACACCCAGACACAGTACAAATATTTGAATTCGTCACACAAATATTTGCACTGGGTGGGATTTGAATCCACGACCTTCAGCTTCGCAGGCAGAATTACTACCCAGTAAGCCACGTAGCCTGTCAATCGAAAGTGAATAGGTTTCTTCTAGGTTAACACGCTCCATCGTAGACCGCACCGTCGTATAATAATATCGGGCGAAGTGGCGACGGTAACGAATTTTCAAATATGTAACGTTTTTTCTTCCTACTCACATTGTGTTGTCATCTATCATAGAGATGTTTTTGCGAGGCAATGGGGATGTTGACACTAACCACAAGTTAATATTTCGTTTAATGTTTTATGATAGTTTGTATGCACAGAATATCTAAAATCACATTTTTGTAATTTAATATCATAGTAAATTTAATTAATATATACGATTTTAAATGCTATTTTTTAATCTGTTGTCACGTGACAGGAATACACCAATGTGACTTATTACGTCACTAACCGCAAAACAAGCTGTCGAGGACTGACTATACTGTTTACTTTTCTGCGTTTTTACTATAGTTTGCGATTTTATTGACGACGATTTTGATTGTTTATATTCAAGGAAATTTAAAAAAAACACATTAACTGGGGACATACAGTCATGAATCGCGACCAATGTTTTGAGGGTAGTGACGTCATGTCAGTCGTTAGTGTTTTATCGAGAACATTCAAAAACTTTAATATTGTAGATAAATATACTCATAGAAAATACTAATATTTTTTACTTAATTTTTTTATGGTAAACCAGCGTCAATCTTCAAAATAATAGCAACTCCGAAAATGTGTTAACATCTCTATTATTGACGTTTAATATTTTTGTGAATCTTCTTATTGCTCAGATAAACATAAAAGTACCTGGGTGACCGAGCTTTGCTCGGTTTAAATACTAAATATACTTAGATACCTACAGATAAAAGACTCCAAGAAATAGATTTTCTTAAAAAAACGATTGAAATTTGAAAAAAAAAGAGGACTCGTCTGGATTCGAACCCGGAGCTACTTATTCGTGATCGCTATGAGCGAGCGACTTCCCGTCTGAGCTATTTATGCTGTCGCGTCACGCGGTGAAATTTACCTTCATATTCTAATGTCTAATGTGACAGTTTTTCATTGTCTAAAAACGCGCATAATATGCGTTTTTTTTAAATAAGACCTAGTTAGATCGATTTATCGTCCCCGAAATCCCCTGCATACATAATTTCATGAAAATCCGTCGAGCCGTTTCCGAGATTCAGATTCTATATATATATATACATATTTATATAGGTAGAAGAATTGCTCGTTTAAAGGTATAAGATAAGATAAGATAATTAAAAGTCATAATATAATCAGACAAATTATTCTTACAAATACTCAATTTACGAAATCTTCTACGCATTGGACATAGTACTGTAGAGATATGTAGTTATACTACATTCCTTATTCCACTCGATAGCAGTATCGAATATATTTTTTACTTGAACTGCTAAAAAAAGTAGCTTTATAAACGAGTCAACTTACATTGATTATTAGATCAGATTGAATAACCCAGCCCACTCCTCGAGCCGAAAAATATAAATATCAGGGTCAAAAGATATTTTCTACAAAATTTAACTGTGATCCTTATCCCAGCTCTGGGAGAGTCACTCGCTCCAGTAGGCACTGGTATCGTGCATTCGCGCCACTAGCTACAGTATTCCTCGGATTCGCTTCAATTTCAGATTGCAGCTCCGGAGATCGGGCGTTTGATATGGATTTGTTTGAATTTAAAGGAACAGTCGAGTATAGATCATAAATTATAACTTAAAAAAAATGTATTTTAGAGTTTACTAGCAGAGCTCGACGATTTTATTCGCGCAGTTCCCGTACCCCGCTGTTTTTCTGGGATAAAAATAAGCCTATGTGTTATTTTAGGCTATATTTTTACTATATTTTTAGTCTGTGTTAAATTTCACCCCGATCGATTCAGACATTCCAATGTGATTGAGCAACAAATTTAATATCCAAAGATCTAAACATCCAAAATTTTGCATTTATAATGTTAAGTACCTGGGTGACCGAACTTTGCTCGGTTTAAATACTAAAAATACTTAGATACCTACAAATAAAAAGCTCCAAGTTATAGATTTTCTTAAAAAAAAGAAAACTTTAAAAAAAAAAGAGAAACCGTGTCTGGATTCGAACCCGGAGCTACTAATTTGTGACTGCCATGACCCGACTTCCCGTCTGAGCTATAGTGCTGTCGCGCCACGCGGCGAAACTTACCTTTGGATTCTAATGTCTAATCTGACAGTTTTTCATTTTCTAAAACTGCGCCTACTATGCGTTTTTTTCATTAATGAAACCTAGTTAGATCGATTTATCGTCCCCGAAACCCCCTGAATACATAATTTCATCAAAATCGTTCGAGCCGTTTCCGAGATTCAGATTCTATATACCTATATATAGGTATATACAAAAATTGCTCGTATAATATAAGATAGTCGTAGACGTCATAGGTATAAGATAAGATAAGATAGGATTAAAAATTATAAGATTCCGTCATTTTTCAATTAGGAAGATGAAGTGAACAGTGTTGTAGCGTAACGTAGATAGCTATGAAAAAGCAAGAAAAAAAATATTTAATTGCACTTACCTTGTTAGATCAGAAAAAAAGGCTTCATAATGTGACCTTTAAGTGACACAAACTGATTTTGTAAACACAAGCGCACATAAACTTTCCACACTGACTATGGTGTCATACATTTGTATTCAAAGCCACAATTTTTAATCTATTTTAGTTTTTTGACAATCCTTTTGTTTTTTTTCAACAAATGTTTTGTAATTTCGGGGTTTCAGTAAATACATTAATAGAGTTCAGATGTTGTGAATTATAATCGTATAGCTGTGTAAAACAATATTCCAAAATGTTACGATACTGTGATTTCGTAAACATTTTCGTAAGTAAATTTTTAACGTTTAGTTAACAACACTCAATTTATAAACGAATCAACATAAATGGTAAAATTGGACAACATAAGCACATCCCTCTTACACTTATCACTGCCTTCTCTACTCAGGCCGTCTCCCATAATGACAAAATTTAGACCATAATCCATCACGCTGGTCAAGAGCAGGTTAGCGGATGAAATAAGATGTCCTCGTAGGATGCCTTTCTTGGAATATGCGGGATTAATCATAGTATCTTTTTTCACCACGTAAGGCTAAGCATCCCTGATGGAAATCTTGTAAATTTGGAATTAAGAAATTATGGAGAGTTGCACGCGGAATTTTTACCTTTAACTACATGAACTATAGTAAAAAATCGATCCACGATTTAACTACCTAAAAATCACAACTTTTTTGACTCGTATGAGTCTTGAACAAATGGCTGGATGGCGAATAACGAGATTAATTATTAACTATAAAACAATGAAAACATTTTGAGAAAATTGATATCATAAACACGGAAACTCCGAAATAATTTACACGCAAAACAAAATAAAGCGCGATTATACAAAAATCCGAAGCCAAATTAATTAATCCACATAAATTCGGACTAGAAGAAAATGGAAAACAAGGCACCTACAAATAATAAACGGTCTACTAGTTAACTCCCTAAAATTCGGGTAAACGCTAGTCGTTTGTCACGGCTGGCAATTATATCGTTATTTATACACCGGGGTGGCGATGCAAGGAGATTTATTTACCCGAAACTGATATCAATAATTTACAGGAACAATGGATACGAAATATGTTATCGAATGAAGACTTTTAATGGATTAACAAGCTTGTAAATGTAGCTGTGTGTTGATTAAGATTGATGATTTATTGATCATCTGCAAAAACATACCATACAAACATGCCAAATTTCTTCTATCAGACTTCTCGTAGCTGAAAAAAAGCGACACCGTTTCATGGTTGACATTCCAAAAACACGAACGAAGAGATTTGACTTCACGTTTGTGATAAGAACCTTTCGGTTGTGGAATGCGTTGCCTGAGTGGGTTTTCCCCGATAGTTACAATCTTGGTGTCTTCAAAAAAGGATTTATTTTAATAAGGGTCTTCTATAAGAACCTTGCCAGGTTGGCGAAATATCGTCAACGTTTTTGATGTTAAATATTGTAGCGTTTGGTGACACTACAAAATTATTGTTTACATCAATACTCACTCGCTCATTTATACTCCACTATTACAAACTTTACAGTGACAGATACAAGCACTACACATATATGCAGAAAAATTTAAACAAACTCAAATTACTCGCTAAATTGTGCGAGTAATTATTATTAGTTAACGATTAGCTTTAAAAATGCGAACGGAACAAAAACGCGGTAATACCAAAGTTAATACCTGAGTAATTGCATCGAAAGTTACCTGATATATAATTATATATTGCAGAAAAGACGTAAGCATTTTTAAAGTTTTGCCAATCCTAAAACTCTCCTTCTTTCTATGCATTAGTTTCAAAATCGCAACAATAAATTTAACTCAATTACTAACTTCACCAATTTCTGTTACAATTGCACACCTGAGATAACCAACCTTCACAGAGCCTTCCAAACAAAACCGACCAAAACCTGGACAAGATAATAAGAATTTTGTTTAAAAAACTTTAGTCGGGGGAATTGTAGCGCGAAACTCGTGGCATCGTAAAATTGGTGCGGGCCGCGACTGTGGGCGGTTGGGCCGCGCTGCAGTTACCAACTTTGGCAACTTTTACGGCAACTGTACACTGTGCTTAGCAGAGCGGGTACAATACATAGATTCTATTTAGAACAATGTACACAAAAATCTATAACAATATTATAAAGCTGAAGAGTTTATTTGTTTGAACGCACTAATGTCAAGAAATACTGGACCGATTTCAAAAAATATATCCACGTTGGATTTTTTTTAAATAAAGAGTGACGAGACGAGCAGGACATGTGCCTGATGGTAAGCAACATGCCTGCCACATGACAGCACAGTGACACGCAGCTATAGGAACATGAAGAGTCCAAATCATCACCTAGCACTGTACTGCGCTCAAAACTGCTTACTAGATCTTGTTCAGACCAATTTTCGGTGGAAGTTTGCATGGTAATATACATTATATATATTTTTTAGTTTTGTTATCTTCTTATTTTAGAAGTTACAGGGGGGCACACATTTTACCACTTTGGAAAAGTCTCTCGCGCAGACTATTGTCTTTCAAAAAAATTGCAACCTCAATATCATTTTTAAAGACCTATCCATAGATGCGACAAACGTAAGGTTTTGATGGCTATTTTTAAAAAAAAATCGTTTGTACGTTTACGCCCAGTAATTTCTTTGAAAACATTACTCTTCAAACCGGAATACTGTGATGTTTGGACATTATTGTTGGGGCGGTACAATAACTGGCAAAGGGTCCTACCGCTACAAAAGCGCAAAGTAGTAAGCAAGTACACCGTCGTCATATTTGTATAAGTTTGTATAAAATACTTTCGTGTATAGAATAGACCGTCTTTCATACCCTCTCCTGCCCTATATACTCGCTTCGAGAGAACCTACAGAACACTTGACGGTTAATTTTCCTGTTCCCGTCCCGCGGAACCCTCATTAAGCTGGATACATTGGAGGCTGACCCAGTTTTGATGTCGTTGTGAAGAAGTGCTAGTAATGAGACGTTATGGATTTCGTTTTATGTTTCAGATGTTTTAATCATTGCATCAAAAAAAAAAGTTGTTATGTAGTGGTGAGACTTTTTGCTCGGATTGCTTGGATAGGGACAAATTCTTGCTATCTTCTACAGTTACGCAGTAATGTGCACACATAACTGTGTTGGTGTTTGGACGACAAAGTTTCCAAAGAAATTACAGGGCAAAGAAATAAATTGTAAGGTAACAAGTCTAGTACAGTGAACTGGTTGTATACTCTTTTTGAACAAATAGCTAGTTAATAAAATTAACTGTTTGATTGACAAACCAACAACGTTGAAAGTTATATGATACAACTAGCTGTGCCCCGCGGTTTCACCCGCGTCTAATTGAGGAAAGTCCCTATCCATTGCTTTAAAAAGCTATGATCAGTTAGAGAACAATAGAAAAACAATAAAGGAACGCTTGGTAAAAGTACCTACAGGGATCTACGAAAGTGTGTATACTTAGTACTTACAGGTATTTTAAAGCATTATGTTTAGTTTTCTTTTCTTGCGATAGAAGAACAAATTGGTGATCTCTCTGTAACCTGATACTCTTGATAGCGCAACATATATTAAGTTGTCCTATGAAAATCAGTCTCGGCGTGAATCGATTCCTTGGTGCTTAAATGATTGCCCCTGTGTTTTAATAATAATTACAGTAAACGTAGTCCTTAACGGGAAATTGTATTACAATTTTGAAATTAAAAAGCAAATGCAAAACATACCCTTCCGCTTTAGGGAATGGTCGATTCGTGTCGGATTCAACACCATGAGTGGTGCCCTACCAAATAAAACCTCCGAGTATTTCACCTTTGCCACACACGGCGCGAACACATGAATGCTCTCGCACTCTTTTGCGAACCCGCGGCGGAAAAATACACGCCGTGATCACCAGTGACCAACCGTGGGAGCTAGACGTTCTCACGTCTGGACACCTTTGGTCTCCCGCAGCGGGCCAAATGCTCGACCTCATCACCTATCACTATCCAGATGAAGAAGACGGGGACAGCAGCTCACCGATATACCGGCACTAATCTTCCCCTACAGCCCCACCGCATCCGCCATCATACTGCAGTGGGCAGGGAGAACGGCACACCGTAATACTGGTATTCCTCTCTAGCCAAGGTCTCCCCTCTACAGCCACAGTGCCTACCACCAAGCATCACGGCACGTCACAGTCACGCCGGCACCGTCTGTGCCGCGCAACTCCCTCCTGACCGCGTCGCTTGGACCGCAAGGCTAGGAGCCCATAGCCCTGGTGAGCAGTCCTACTGCGGGTTTCTCTTAGCTTCACTGTGACTGACCAGGCCACGGCTACTACTGGACCCCCGCCTCGTCAATGCGGGAAGTCCTCGGGAAGGAAGCAAATGATATCTCGTAGAGCAAGCGGCGGCCGACAGCCATCTACTTTCTATTCGCCGTGATCTTTTATTAGATAAGTAGTTGAAAATTATACGCATTTTTTATGTGGGCGAACAATTACGCACGGTCACACATTGACATAGTGGGATATGTTGGGATCGACGTTACGGACGAATATGGTACTCCTACCGACGAAAACCCCGGCAAGTTTCTCCAGCCGTCTTGTGACCGCTATCGCACTCGTCCGCGACTGAGCCATTGCCGTCGCCTTTTGCGAGAACACCTTGCGGAAGGCGTCCGAACCGCAGTATTTGGTTCCAGTGACCCGTCAGAAGCCAGCGACGCGTCACGTACTCGGGAAATCATATCCCTAGGTGCGGTGTCGGACCGCCCTTAACGTCCGACACCCCAAACCCTCCAGTGAAAACAGGATCCGAGTCAAGTGCACCTCTGGGATCGCTCCTGTATCCACTTTCGCCTCATTGGATGAGAGAGAGGTCATGGCGTGCTCTCGCTCCTCCAACTCACACGGTTTATCACTGTCCAGCATCTTGGCCAAGATGGTCGAGAGCGAAAGGTTCCCCTCACGACCGCGGATAGAGATGGCCGCGGTTCCGCCTCTGTACCTACCTACATCACCTCGGGGACCATAATCTGGAAGACAAAGCTAAAAAACATCACTGGACCACGTGAACACAATAAAGTGGTATATTATTCTGTTGCAGAGTTGTTTTAAAACTACGGATATTTCCTAAAGTATTCAACTCAAATAATGTCAAGATGTTTGCGACAAATAATGTATTTATTCCGATAAATATTAACATCATGGCTGTACATGAAAATTCCTATGCCAACAATGTATTCGTCTTCTTCTTCTTTTTTCTTATGGCTTCCATTCGGTAATAGGTATCACCGCAATTTTATTACAATTAAAACATTACACATATGTTCTTCATTGGAGTAGGTATATTTTTTTATTCAGGTGATCAGTCTTCTTCAGATAATTTTGCGCTGGATTGTCGGAAAACACTTTAGTGTAAAATCGAGGGAGCAGGATTCTTACTTTAAGTACTTCCAAAGTTCGATTGTATGAATAGTTATGTTAGTGTATAAAAACCAAAGAACGAATTATAAACAACATTAGGTACACAAAATAGAAAAGAAAGATATTAAATTCGATAATACAAAACGTAAATATGCAATAATGCCACAGACCAGGTAGAGAGATACTCTCAGACAGACATGTCGGGAACAAGGAACATTGGTCTATGGTTACTAGACTAAATTCACTTTATCTGTGCTGAAAATGATACGCCGCCATCTTTTTTATTTTTTTTATTAAACAAACTGCATCAACACAAAGATCTAATTTGCCAACTCGTGCATTCGCGCCAGTAGGTAGTTATACATCATACATTATTTAATTTTTACGCCTAAAAGGAACCAGTTTCTATAAGAAAAATATAGCGCAAATTGGCTTGATACATTTATTTCTTCTTGAACAATTTCTTTCAAAAATGTTTTGAGCCGTAGGTACCAATAAACTTTCTGTTATTTAATTTTAACTACGATAGTGCGAGTCCAATGTTAGAGTCAGAACTCATCTTGATTAAGTTCCGCAACAGTTTTTTAGCAAAAGAATCACCACTTCACAGGATATAAGTCATATTTGGAGTGTTTTTCTTTCCAATGTGGAAACGTATGTAACAGACGTATTTTCCGAAGTAACTGCAGCCTGGTACAATACACTTGTTATAAATCTTAGGTAAGGTGCGAAAAGAACATTTGCACCTAATAAAGAACAAAATACACGAAAATGTAAACATGTAAACAATAATAATTATTTTTATCAACACACAATGACAACGTCATATTCACCATAGATAAATACTATAGTTTTATGAAAAAAGTATACCAATAGTGTCATAGAGATGCCCGATAATGTGAAAATTTTATCGTAATATCGAAACTAAGTCAAATATCGATCGATTACAAAATTTGGGCTATGAGATAGGTTCCACATTTTGAATTGTCTCTCTCTGTGTGGGTTATTTATTTATTTGGTATGCTGTAAAAAGTTTAAATTTTGCTTTTGACCTATGTGTAAATACTGTTTATTACTCAGTGAATGAAATTATTCCATAAAAACATTGAATCACTTGGCCAATCTTCTTTCATGCAGTCCTTACTAACCTTTGATCTCTGTGATTTTGTTTGAGCATGGTTCAAAAAAAAAATAGCAGTCATAGGAACTGCCGATAGTAGTGAAAACGTATAACTCAGAATTTGATAGCTTACTTTGTACACTACGCGGGTGAAGTCTGAAGGCGTCACTATGATCATGGTCATCTAGAAATCCTGACGCACTAGATGGCCAGTGGGAAATGCTAACGCATTTCTAGTAATGGTAGGACTCTTAGTAGAGTCCGCCTGGGGAGTACCACACCTTTACCAGTTATTCTACCGCCAAGTAGTAATGTGCAAACCTTACTGTGTTCCGGTTTGAAGGGCAATGTTTCCAGATAAATTACAGGGCTTAGAGATATAACATCTTAGATCTCTGGGTGACGAGCGCAGTGCAGTGCTAAGTAATGATTTGGACTCTTCATGTTCCAATAGCTGCGTGTCACTGTGCTGTTATGTGGCAGGTATGTTGCTGTTCATGTGTGTGTACCATCAGGCACATGTCCTGCTCGTCTCGTCACTCTTTATTTAAAAACAAAACATGGCCAGTGGCCATGGTCCCGAGTTTAGCCGAAGATTTTTTTATCATTTGCGAGCGTGACGTTAGAATTCAATTCAAAAATAAAGGCCACGAAAAATCTGTTTGTGGTGAGCCAAAAGTTTTCATATCAAAAAATGACGACAAAAACACGGTTGAAGACAATGTGACAAATTTTAAAATATACATACATGTTTTACAACCATAGAACAGACCGCGTTAAAAAAACACGCGATAGTGTTTCAATACTATAAAACGAATACTATGAATTTGATCTAGTGACAATGACAATCGATAAACCGATACCGTCCAATTTATAGGTATCCCTAACGTGGAATTTTGGATTTTTTAAATTCACAGACTAAGTACCTAGAACTCTTTTAAATTATACAAGAAGTGACGTTGGCATGAAATCCAATTGTGACTACTGAAGTAAAGCGCGGGGAGCAGAAGTGTCAGCTTTGTTAGTCTGGTTGTCAAACTCAAATGACATAGCGAAAAGAAAAAAAAAATGACATAAGATTTGTATGAGGTTTACCCCCCGTGAATAATGCATTGTTGTGTGCTCGCAATATAACTCTGCGCGTAGCAAAATATGGAACTAATTGACAGGCCGTCAACGTCTTGTTTACGTCAGTTGACAAAAGTTTGTTTACGATTGAAGTATTTATTAATTTCCAAAGTAATTAATAGCTTTTATTATGCCGAAAGTGATTAAAAGTGCTAGCCGTGGCTGGATCTTGAAAATCAATCGTGGTTGTGAAGAAGAACGATACAATAACGGGCCAAAATTGCAGTTTTCCAAACGCAGAGCTATTTGACAACTAATATTTAGGGATACCATACCAATCAAATCTCCACCTATTATCGGCATATTTTAAAGCTGAGGCTTTAGGTTGAGGTGCGGCTTTGGGTTTGATTGTTTTATCGCCAAGTTACCCTTGGGAAAAAATGTGAGTGCTTAAGACCGAATGTGAGAAACCAGTTATAAATGTTTTTTTTTTCATAATTTACAAATCAAAATAGAAAACACATTGACACAGCAGTGAAGATCAGCTGATTGTATCTTTCTCGCTCGGGTACACTCGGCGGTTCCATGTTCACCCGATCGACCCTTTCACCTAACAGCGTCAGCTTCGTTTACCACTTAAGGGAAAATCTGTGGGCCAAAATAAATTTTACTTAATTTGTTTTTCAACGTTAGCTTGGATGCTCTTTGATCCTTAAATAGCAGCTTCCTCTCACAGATCCAGAGTCTCAATATTGTCTAGTTTAATTTAAATAAAAATAGTTGTAAGAAACTCTGTAATATATTTCCGAATAAATAAATGATTTAAAAAAAAACTCTGTATTAATTACTGTATTTTTATTATAGGCGTTTCAGAACGTACTGTCAATGGACAACTCATTATACCACTGCACTCAGATAAATAAAGCGGGTACAATGGGCAATGTAAAAGAAGAAAGCCAAAAGTGGCTTAAGAAAAATTAAATAAATTTCGACGATTGTAGGACAAATCCGCAGTTACTCGAATAAAGCGGCACAAAGAAGACCCACAATACCAAGTAGAATAACTGTTAAAGGAACATGAACAGGAAGTTTTGCGGTTACCGCTGTGATTTTAACCCTATTGAAAAAAGAAGATGGCTCTATGGAAGCCAATGACTCATTAAAAGAACGCTCATACGCCAAATTTTAAAATAGTGTTATTTATGGTCTCAATAAAAGATTTACAAGTTTAAATTAAATTCTTGTTATTTCGATGTTGGTGTAGGTTGAAAAAGACAGATTTTTTATCATATATAGATTTTTTATAGCCTGCGAAGCCGAGGGCCGTGGGTTCGATCCCCACCCAGTGCAAATATTTGTGTGATGAATTCAAATGTTTGCACTGTGTCTGGGTGTTTCTATGTATAATAAGTATGTATTTAAAACTATATAAGTATTATATCAGCTATCTGGCCGCCATCACACAAGCTTTGCTTAGTTTGGGGTCAGATGGTGTTGTGTGTGAATTGTCCACCAATATTTATTTATTATTATTATTTATTATATTATAAACTATAATAAAGTTTTCCTGGTGGTAAGAGACTTGGACAGCCTGTACCAATTACCAATGATACTTGGTCATACTGAACCAAACCAGCACTGCAAAGGCGTTCATTACTTCGAGACATTCGTTCTTGAGCCTCAGTTGTCGTGTAGTTACTTAAATTGCTTCCCTGAAAAATCCCTTCCCGTACCTGTTTTATGAAGTTGTACGTTCCCAATGAACGGGAAGGGAACTTATTAGCTTGACCTGGCAACGTTAAGTACGCCACCAGTCGCGCGCAGACTTATACTGCGAGCACTGTAGAACAAATTTGATTACCTCAAATGACACAAACTTCAATAAATATAGACACGTGCTGTCACAGACTTCAGCGACCAAAGAGTATGTAAATTCTCGGTACTAAAACTCTCGAAGAGAAATATTTTTTCCCGTTTTCGTAACATTCTTCATTCATACTCCGTATCTATTAATAGTAGCGTAATGTTATATAGCCTATAGCCTTCCTCGATAAATGGACTATCCAACAGAAAAAGAATCTTTCATATCGGTCCAGTAGTTTCTGAGATCCTAGCGTTCAAACAAACAAACAAACAAACAAACTCTTCAGCTTTATAATATTAGTATAGATATTAAAAATCTGAATATATTGAAGTAAATTTTATACACAAATTAAATAAAATCTAAATAAAAGTTGTAAAGATAGTTGTATTCTATGTAATCTTACACCAAAAATTTCAAGAGGTCCAAATCGAATCAAAGCTGACACTATCAAACCCTACAAAAAATGTCCTTTAATTATAACTGTGAATTGGAATTAAATGGAAAGAGTATGTTTTTGTAGTAATTTTTAAGTCTATTTTTTTTTATTTCTCTAAAACACAAAGTTAACTCTCTTAGGATCATCTTGTAGTGGTAGGACTCTTGGCAGAGTGCGCCTGGGGAAGGACCACACGTTTGCCAGTAATTCTACCTCCAAGCAGTAATGTGCAAATATTACTGTGTTCCGGTTTGAAGGGAAATGTTTCCAGAGAAATTACAGGGCTTAGAGATATAACAATTTAGATCTCTGGGTGACGAGCGCAGTGCAGTGCTAGGTAATGATTTAGACTCTTCATGTTTCAATAGCTGCGTGTCCCTGTGCTGTTATGTGGCAGGCATGTTGCTTACCATCAGGCATTTGTCCTGCTCGTCTCGTCACTATTTACCCCGACGATTGAACAGTGAGTTAAAGAGAAGATTCAGAAGATTTTGTTGGTGTTACTGCGTTAGTAAATTGTTTTTCAACAATGTTTCCGCACGCTGCACCAGTAAGTGGGCAAGTGGGTCAGCAGGGCATGAAAGACGAGCGAACGAATTCCGCTGATTGTGCCCTGGCCGCTATAGGTGTGTCAACGAGACTTCCAGATTTTTGGGTTGACATGCCGCGGTTATGGTTGGCCCAGTTTGAAGCAGTGATGGCATCGCAGAAACAAGGGGATGGAGGAAAGTTCAACATGGTTACATCAAAATTGGGGAGAGACTCATTCCAGACGCCGGTGAACAACAAGTATACGGCGCTGAAGGACCGACTGCTGCAGGTCTATGAGGATAGCGCTGAGCGACAAGAACTTAGCAACAAGAACAAAATTATAGAGAACGCCACGTGCTACGACATCGCTGCTGTGTCCGGGAGTAACGAACAGGTACCCCATTTACCTCTCACGGAGCTAGTCAAGCAGATCAGGAAGCTGGAGTTAGAAGTAGCTTCACTACGCAGTAAGGTTCAAGGCCAAGAACGCGGAAGAAGCCGAAGCAGCCAAAAATGGAGCGAAAATAGGACTGGTTCGCGGAAGAAAAGGGCACCAGGTGATCCAGAGTGGCTGTGCAGATTCCATTTCCGGTTCAAGAAAATTGCTATGCGATGTTAAACAGCCGATAATTGGAGCCGATTGTTCAAGGAATTTTAAGCTGACGGTAGAAAATTAGTACAGAGGATATAGAAAAATAGCAATTATTACGCGTTTGGTATTTTCGATTACGAGATTGACCTTTGGGTTAACTGGCGTAGAACAAATAAATATTTGTGTCAATGACAGCGGTAGTAGTAGTAATAATGCTGAGCAAGCAGTTTTGTTTGGTTACTTAGATGACATAACAAATTGCCTCGAAAAATGCAACCTGGCATAAAGAGCATTTGCGTAGGTTATTTGAACGTTTACAGATATATATTACATGGAAGTTGAAATAGGTAAATGTATGTTGAGAAAAATAAAATAGATTTTTTATGTTACGAAGTCTCGGAAAATGGAATAAGTCCTTTGCCTGACAAAGTCAAGGTTATTCAGGACTATCTCAAACCGGAGACAGTAGAGTAGTTACGCAGGTTTTTTGGGTATGTAAAATGTTTATAGAGCATACATACCAAACGCTGCAAGAGTATAGAGAATTTTTGATAGATATTGACAGACAATGTGCAAGGAAAAGGGACAATATGGGCTATAGAGGCAATTAGAGCGTTAAAAGTAAGGAAAGCTTACAAAATGCTGCCAAGTTATAGGACCCGGGTCCAGGGGCAAGGTTAACCCTTATGACAGACGCGTCAGACATTAGTATAGGCGCGGTATTGCACAGAAGGAAAAGGGTGTTTGGAGAACCCTCGATTATTTTTGCAAAGAAGCCCACGGAATCCCAGAAAAAGTACTGTGTATACGACAAGGAACTTCTGGCGATTTATTCGGGTATTGTGTATTTTACAGATTGGATTGCAAGTGATATGCGTCATGTAATAGGAAATATAAGTCAATAGTCAATAGTGCAAACTAGAACGCTGAGTGAGCAAAGCGGTTCGATGTCAATAGGCCAAGGTTAGCACGGAAGGAAAAATGTGCTAGCTAAACAAGTGGAAGAAACATGTGACGAGTTGATCGTAATTTTATAATGTAAACAATTTGTGATATAAGTAATTTTTTTTTGGGTTGTTATCTTATGTTATTAGCTTATGTTTTTCTCCTTTTTTAAGAAAGGGGTGTATATAGGGGCTAAGAGCACGTACTTATGTGGTAAGATTTAGTATATAAGCAGATGACAGCGGTAGAGCGATTAGTCTCTCGCCCGCGTCACTGGTATAGTTTAAGATCAATATAGTCAGCAGTTTATACAGTGACGTGGTTTCATTTCCTCTCCAGTACCAGTAACACTTACAGTACAACAAAGCACTACACATCCAACATCATTTTAAGAAGGCCTATTTAACTTTTATATAAGTTTTTCTTCATCAATTCATTTGAGAAAAAAAATCTGTGAAGTTACTACATCGAAAACTTAAAATAAAATCTGAGATACGTTTGATTTTTTTATAGTATAGACTATATTATAGAGTGACGAGACAAGCAGGACACGTGCCTGATGGTAAGCAACATGCCTGCCACAAATAGCACTGCACTGCGCTCGTCACCCAGAGATCTTAGATGCTATATCTGAGCTCTGTAATTTCTCTGGACACATTGCCCTTCAAACCGGAACACAGTAATGTTTGCACATTACTGCTTGGCGGTAGAATATTTTGCCGGTTTTAGTGAAATTACAGGGCATAGAGATATAATATCTTAGACCTCTGAGTGACGAGCGCAGTGCAGTGCTAGGTAATGATTTGGACTCTACATGATCCAATAGCTGCGTGTCACTAAAAAAAAGAATAACTGGAAAAGATATGGTACTTCCGCAGGTGGACTCTGCCAAGAGCTCTACCACTACAAAACTTACTATTTCCATTTAATTTCAATTCACAGTTATATTTAAGTTTTAGTAAACAGATATTATTTTGTGGGGTTTGATAGTGTCAGCATTGAGCCGACTTAGAGCTCTTGAAATTTTAGGTGTAAGATTACCTACAATACGTAATATTATCTTTATAACTTTCATTTAGATTTTTTTTATTTGTGTATGCAATGTACTCCAATATTTTCAGTTTTTTTTTATTGTATCATATAACTTTCAACGTTGTTGGTTTATTAATCAAACAGTTAACGAGTCACTCAGGACAAAGATATAGAGCTCCGTAGCTCCACCAGACTTTAATAACTCAAAGTTACAAACTGATCTTTGTACAACACTCAGAAGGGTAATGGAAGGGTCCATAAAATCTCCCTTACAAATGCTGCAAGGTCATTAACCTTTATTTTATGGCAGCTCCCACTAAAACACTACTTTGGTGCGTAACTTACCTGTGCTCTACTTAGTCTCGGACTACTTTGTTGTTGGCATTCCTTGGAACAAAGATATTTCGCAAAGTTTGTAATGTTGAATATTATATGTTTGTTTTCTTTCTTGTTTTCAATCCATGGTACTTTATAATCTTCTTCATTTCTAGACTTTCATGGATCATGTAACTAATTCAAATGTGTTAAGCGCAAGCAGTTTGGTACGTAGTACGTACTACGTAGCGTAGTTTTTGTTGTACCTACCTATTTATCTCTAAAATTGTTTGGTAAACATTTTTTTCTTTGCAGTAGTAGGGCTCTTTGCTGATGATGCTATCTGGGGAATAATATCATCTAATATCTATCGCCAAGAAGTAACGTTAAAATATCACTGTGTTCCGGGTTGAAGGGCAATGTTTCAACGTTTCACTACAGTGCATAGATATATCATCATCATCATCCTGTTTTCGTCCACTGCTGGACATAGGCCTCTACTATGATACGCCACTCAGCCCGATCCTCGGTCTTACTTCTCCAACCTCCACCAGCTGCCTTTCGAATATCGTCACTCCATCTAATCTCAGGGCGTCCTACACTACGTTTGCCGAATCGCGGTCTCCACTCCAGAACCCGTTTACCCCAACGGTTATCGGGTCTGCGATAGATATATAAATCATCTTATATCTCGGGGTGTTGACCACAGTGCTATGCTATGTAGTGATTTGGGCTCTTCATGTTCCAGTAGCTGAGACCGTAAAGCAATGGGCAGGTATGTTCGGCCTCTTAGATCAAAAACTAACTTGTCGCTGCAAATACCATCGGCACGTAGTGAAATGTTCTACGGCAAGTCGTTTGCGTTTCAGGCTGTTCAACTGTGGAACGCCTTGCCTGTGACCACTAGACAAGCTCAATCGCATGTTATTTTTAAGAACCAAGTAAAAGAAATCTACTTATCGCAGTCATCACCCAGTTGAAGCTGTTACTATATTTAAAATCACATTAAATATTTATGTATTATATCGTAAACTCATTGTTATATGTATTAGTCTATTTTTATGTACGTAAGTATATATGTATTGGGATGTTAATTATTATTTAAGTAGGTATGTTATAGTATTATTTAGTAATTATATTATAGATTATAAAGTATACATTTAGTTTTTATTTCTGTTTTATTTTATAATTGTGGATGTCTATAATATAAGTATCAACCACTACTTTTTTGTGTTTCCCCTCCTCCATACTTTCAAATCTCTCATTCCATCCTATGGTTGCCTGGAAGAGATCGCTTTTAGTGATTAGGTCGGCAATTGCTACTTTATTTTGTTTTGTTTTAAGTGACTTTTGTTTATTTTTTTTTTAGTTAAGTGCAATAAAGAGTTAATCTATCTATCTATAATAAAAATTGTTTATTGTTTTCTCTCACATAGAAGTTTTACATTATAGAGATATAAATCAAGTACATTTATTAGAGGTAGATTATCTATGTTGCTTACCATGAGGCACATGTTTTGCTTGTCCCATCACTCTTCACCACAAAAAACATATACATAATACTACATGTTATAGCTCTCCTATAGTTAACCATTTCATAATTAGCGTTTTATATAATCGAATAGAAGTTGGAATGTGTTACTCAAGTTGCTATTCTCTGTATCTCTTAGTACCTATGTAAAGTTAGATTTTTCAAATAAATTAATCGAATTGTTCTGGATACCGCACTCTCAATTGCAGACCACTTGACATTAAAACAGCGGTCAAGCGAAAACTTAATATTAAAAAAACAATGACAAAAATACATTGAAGAGATTTACATTTGAAAACATAGAAAACCCGAGATAAATTAGCAAGTGTTATAGTTTTCGAAAACAATTGAAATTGTTGCTACAAAACCGAACACGAAACTAGAATCAGTTTTCCCAAAAACGTGAAACATTTTGACCGGGGTTCCCCGGCAGCTGGAACGTAGCCCCTGTAGTTGTCGCCGTAATAATATAAAAAAAGTCGAGATAAAAAAAGGAAGGAAAATTGTTATCATAAGACGCCGCTCTGCGAAGGTGGGTTTGGTCGGCGTTGTGCAAAACAGAACCATTTCCATAACATTAGTCGAAGAACGGTTAAAAGCATTTTGATTAGTGCGAGTGCGAGTACGATTGGGAGTGCGAGTGAGTAATCGCGACTGATTAGGATGCACTCGCAATAATCAATCGGTGTCCACACGTGTTTGCTACTAATCACTGAATACCTGCGCTACTCACTCGCACTCGCACTTATCAAAATGAAAAGAGGTCTTAAAGTTTTCAACATTTTAAGGTCAAAATATGACATTTAATTTTGTTGAAATAATACGGTAAACGAAACTATATTAAATTTACTCCAGATTTTAATCTATTTGAGTTCTAAATTTCAGCGTGATGCTTTCAGCTTTTATTACGTGATTGAACAACAAATATTCAAGTTATCACATTTAAAATATTTTATTACTGGTAAATGTATGCCGTCAAACGAACTAAAACAGGTAGCTAAAATAATAATAATTACCAGAAATAATAACTTTGACATGCAATGGGACAGTATAATTATATATATATAAGTAGGCTGAGATAACAATAATACTTTAACTTTAATTCACAACCCATATATGTAGTACTTATGTTCTTTTCTTTCAAATAATATACATTTCTAGTAGGAATATACAATATCAAAATATATTTTTTTATTTTTAAACTCTCTGAGCCAAAATGAATCATATCAATCTTCTTGGCTCCATCTGAGGTAAACCCATCTCAAGTAAGTTGTGTTCTTCAACTGATAAAATGCAAATTCGCAAAGATTCTTCTCAAGTTTTCTTATTACTTGCGCTAATAAACGATTCTGGGGGCTTCGGGATTTTTTATTCTAAGTGCTGGTAACCGAGGGTAGGTGCGAAGAACCGGCAATAATTGTGATTGTACTTGTGAGGACTGACTGGAGAAATTTAGCTGGGGAGGGCTTAAGATTAGTACTTTTTTATTATATAGAGTAAATTAACAATAAGTGACGCACCTGTCGATGGCAGAATATCGCCAGGTTACTATTGGAATAAGCTTAAATCACTACCTTGCCCTACACTGCGCGCGTCACCTCAAAATAATACAAGATTTATTTACTCGTATCTCTTAACTGTGTATTTGATATGAAAACATTGCCCTACAAGCCTGAACATTATTATATTTGCACTTTTTTTTTTTGGTTGTAGATTAAATGGCAAAAAGTGTAGCTTACCATTCTGCGTTGCTCGTCCTGTCCTCCTGTCAATCAATGCTATTAGACTACTGGCCCATGAACAAAATTTACGTAGTAAATGAACCACCAGGAGGCCTATGTAGGATGATAGAAGGGTATAAAGTAATAAGACTTAGCACTATGCCGTCACTTGTTAGCTGTCCAACTGGGTACAGTCGAAGACGGGGGGTTGCAACCCTCGATAATTTCTCCTTGTCGCATGATTTTTGTACGGCGTTGCAGAATAATACATAGATTAGAAGAGGTATTGAAACTATACAAAAAAAATAATTAAGTTTTTAATTATTAGGTTGTCGGAAAAATTCGTGATTTTCCGACGATTTACAGATTAAATGTGGGCATTTGATTATGTACGGCATTGGTTCTATACAGTTTCAATACCTCTCCTAATCCATTATTTCGCAATGCCGTACAAAAATTATGCGATAAGGAGAAATGATCGAGGGTTCCAACCCCACCCCTCTTCGACTGTACCCAGTTGGACAGCTTACAAGTGACGGCATAGTGCTGAATCTTATTACTTTATACCTTTTTAGCATCCTACATAGGTCACTTGGTGGTTCATTTACTACGTAAATTTTGTTCACAGGCCTGTAGTCTATATGTAAAAAAAACTAAATGGCTGTGAAAACAACGTTAGCGGAGACGTTTTTTTGACAGCCTACTAAAAATAATTACGAAATGGAAATCAGATGCATAAATAAATTCATGAACAAAACATAGTTTTAAAATATAACTGTGTCAAATAAATAAATATAAATATATATAATATATAATACATATACATATATATATATATGTGTATATATATATATATAATATATATACATATATATAATATTAATATTTAAACATCCGTTTAGTTTTAAGGGTTTATACCCTAAAAACATCCAACCCGACATTAAATTTTACAACAACACTGTCGATTCAATCAAGATATTAATCTAAAGTAAACTAAAAATATTTTATATTTATTTTAATCCATTAAGATTCGAAGCGTTAATACACTTTACACTGGTAGGTAATTAATAATAAATCGACACTTTCAAAGCATTATTTCAAAAAGTTAACTAAAAGTAAATAAACGCTCAATCGTTCAGAAAGCATCAAATTTAACAACCAATTAGCTGCCCCATTCTCGGAAACGCTCGACAAACCGTCACACGGTGGAGTTGCATCAAAAACCGAAATTATTAAACAGTTTAAATTTTAATGAGCATCATAAACCACTCTCGTTAGGCTTACAGGGGTGCAGAGGGGTGGGGCGGGCGAGGGGTGTGGAAGGGTTTCCGCTCCAGTTATCGTGTGAAAACTTTCACCCAATCCGATTTACCTGAGTTAATTACGTTTTCTACTATTAAGGCTTAGTGTGAAGACAGCATGGATTGGTTTCTTGGTGAAAATTGATGTAATAAAATAGATATATCTAATAACATTTAATAATTTTATTTAATTAACGAGTTCCTGAAATATTAAGTATATGTTTCAAGAATAAATTAAAGTTTCAGTTGCGTACGGCAGGTAAAGATACGAAAGAACTGCGTCAGCTTTCATATACATATAAAATATGCATAATGTTTATATTAAGAGGGCGCCTAGTGCCAGCAAACGAAAAAAGAACATTTTCGACGCCGCTCACTGAAATTAAGAAACTAAAAACTATGCTAAAAAAAAATTTACGTGTTGGTACTCGAAATTATCAGCGATGACCCCACATTATTTTTTGGTAATAAAATTCCTAATTGTACGTTCTAGTAAAGTAACCGAACACTTTTTTAAAATTATGTTTAATTATTGAGTAATTTAATAAAATTTGGTCGAAAATGAACTATTTAAAATTGATTTTTCCTCTTAACTGTGTCATGCTATTCTCGACTTTATGTATATCTCTTAAGAAACGCGTCGCGCGGATGAAAACTGATTTTTCCCAGGCATTAGGCGCACTCTTAACAAAAAAAAAAAATACTATGATGTTAACATTTTGTTTGTTAGAACATAATTTGCTTCCAAAATTGGGCCATTACTTACTTGATGAATAAATTTGACAAGAAGGTTTTCAAACAACGTCCAAAATTCATAATGTTTTAGATATTTTTGAAATGAAAACTTATTTCGCGCATGTTTTGATGTGGCAAAAAAAAATTAACCCACGAATATAAATATTCGTTACCGATATTATTGAGGTAAACATGTGTCAATTTTTTCATTTCTGTCGGCACTTTTGCAATCGCACTGGTTTTTTATAGCTAAACTGCTAAAAAAATATGGAATTTTTAATGTAAAGTATAACAAAAACATAACTTAAGAAATGTAGGAAAAACATTTCTTTTCAAATTTTGTAGAAAAATATTCATCTTCCAGTAAATTGTACGTAACATACCAAATTTTTCTTCACAAATTGTTTTCTAACGAAACACTGGAACGTATTTGTCGGAATTATCGTCCCAATCTTCACTGCTCACAATGTCATAACGAAACAAAACGCGACAGACAATTTCGCGACTGGCATATCTCGTAGAAATTCGCGCATTTTGTAATATTTCAGAATTACGAGGCCAATTTCCGTTTCCCCGACTAATCTTCGAGTCGTGCGTGAAATATCAGAAGTGGGATCGTGAAGTTGTCGCGATCTTGCCCGATCCGGATTACACCGGTTGAGACGTGTCAATTATCGAGCGTTACGAATTCATTACGGGGCTTGGAGTTTGCAAGTGCCTTGAGAATAGGCCCTTTTGTTCGAAGTGTTTTTGTTTATTGTGACGGGGAGTCAATGGTCAGAGTGAACAATGTGGTGTCGGGCCCGTTTAAACCTCTGAAAGGGGTACGACAGGGATGCATTTTGTCTCCGATTCTTTTTAATATATATGGCGAATACATCATGAGGATAGCCTTAGAAGACTGGGATGGAGGCATCTCGATTGGGGGCAAAAAGATCAGCAACTTGCGATATGCGGACGATACTACATTGTTTGCCTCCTCTGAGCTAGAATTAGCAGAACTATTCCGGAGAGTAGAACGTGCGAGTGAAATGGTGGGTCTCTCAGTCAATAAATCCAAGACCAAGGTCATGGCGGTTGATCGCGCGGGTGAAGCTGAACACACAGGAGAACTCTCAGGCCTGGAACTTGTAAACGAGTTCGTATACCTTGGATCATTAATAACCGATCGAGGAGGATGTGATAAAGAAATCCGGAGACGCATACAAATGGCCAAGTCCGCAATGAGCAAACTAACTAAAATTTGGCAGAACAGGAGCATATCTACAATGACCAAGACCAGACTTGTGCGGACATTGGTCTTCTCAATATTTATGTACGGCTCCGAATCTTGGTCTATCTCAGCAGCTGATCGAAAAAAGATCGAGGCCTTTGAGATGTGGTGTTGGAGGAGAATGTTGCGTATACCGTGGACTGCAAAAAGAACCAATAAATCGATTCTCGATCAACTGAAGATCAAAACCAGAATGTCCACTATCTGTTACCAAAGAGTACTAGGTTACTTTGGTCATATCGCCAGGAGACAACCTGACAACTTAGATAAATTGGTTGTTGTGGGTAAGATCGATGGTAAAAGGCGACGGGGCCGCTCACCAATCCGTTGGGCAGACCAAATAAAAGACGTGACGGGACTCACTTTACCGACGGCCATGAGACAAGCCGAAGATAGAGCAGGATGGAAAGACCTTGTCACCGTCTCGGTAAAGGCATATCAAGAAAGGCACGACCTTCAGTAATGAAGAACACGATGAAGAAGAAGAAGAGGAAAGAAGTTATAGTGCTAACCAATATTTTACATTCCTGCATGGCATTGATAATTAAATAGAAAAGCAGTACCCGCGTTTTACCTGCGCAGTTTACGTTCCTGGTACTTTACCGTGATTAAAAGTAGCACATGTGTTATTCTTGACCATAATCTGATTGTGTTTCAAATTTCAATTCGCTCCATTCAAAAGCTCCGACGTAATTCAGTAATAAACATCCAAAGTTGACATTTGTTATATTACCAGGAAAGTAAATACTATAAATTATGTTGCATCATTTCGTTCATCGTGTCTTAGTCTCTATCTCTAGTATTATATTTAAAAAGATAAAACGCCGACTTTGCAAAGCGTTTATACGAGTTCAATAATATTAAGAGCTACTATCAATAAATTTGACACCAATCGAATCTATAGATAATAATCGTTGAATTTTGTAGGGTTTATACAAATCAGACAAAAATCATAGTCATAGTGGGCTGTTATTAACAGAAATTTGTTTTTAGGTGTGAGGTAACAATCTTTGGGACCACAGCACCTTACAAATTAATGAATAAATTAAACTTTTACCTTTTTCAATACTTCTTGGAAATCTCGTCGTACAACAAAGTTTCAGACGAGTTGACATGCATCGAACAGTGGACTGATATCTCGTGCCGTATGAAAGTTTTAAGACAAATTCCATTAATTAATTTCACTAGTTTGTAGTTTTATATTCTGCTGCCACGAGTCATTTTTATTGATAAGCCTTCACATATGATTTGTTATGTAAAAAAACTAACCTCAACATTTTTGAGGGTAGATTACATTTTTTTTCTTATTTTTTTTCATCCGATCAGTCATATCCGGCGCTGAACCTAGGTTCTACGCCGCTTTACGGAATATAGGTTTATTTTTATCATTTGTGAGGATCAGTTTGTTCTTAAATCGGTATAGATTTTACGATGTAGTCCATTTGGTGTGCTACTTGGAGCTTAAACGATTTAAGTACCTACTAAAATAATCTGGTCACAGCCTCAATACTAACACAACTTTAGGGATGCACTAAATTTCAGGTATGGCTTTCTAAATAGATGGCTACCCATTAGAGACATTAGAGTGACAATTTTTAATTTTAGTGTACAGAAAAGTAGTTTGCGTGATCTAATACCTATCATCTTACCCTTTCTTCTGTCGGACTACTTGTAGCTCGAAAAACCGTCTTCAGAATCAGAATCAGAATTTCTTTATTGCGTAAACTGTGTACAAAGATGTTTTACAGTAGAGATATTATAGACACAACAGTTTCACCCTTTGCGGGCATGCAAAAATAAGCCTCTTTGGTATGAGGTTACAAAACAATCAGATAAAATTTGGGATTAATTAAACTAATTAATATATCTAACATTACTTTAAAGTTATTTAACTCTATCTATACTTTAAACAAAAATAAACAACTTCGTCTTCGTTTCATGATTGGATTGACGTGGAGTAACCATGGTCAAGTGGAAACATATTATTACTAAAAACAAGATCAAACACTTTTAAGTATTTACCCACGTGACCACCTATCCATGAGGTATAATGTAAAATGTAATGAGGTATTCCAATTCCAGATTTTATAGTGAAATCCCAAAGGCCAACAAATTTTTGAGTGGAATTTTATAAATGAGTAGAGTGATGACCCGTCTGATAAGCTATACGTTACATACATTTGTAAATTATTAACAAGTTTGGTCAGGCACCGAATGACGATATATCACAAATTTTGTCGTATTGTTAATAGTCCTAAATATAGGTGAAACGAACGAGATTTATGCGTACTCTAATGCGTTTGAGACAATTCTTCAGAATAAAGCAGTTTAAGATGAGAAAGTAAAGTTTTTCGCATCAGCAACAAGGACGATCTTTCGTGCACGAGTCAATTTTTTTTTTTTTATATAAAGAGTGATGAGACGAGCAGGACATATGCCTGATGGTAAGCAACATGCCTGCCACATAACAGCACAGTGACACGCAGCTATTGGAACATGAAGAGCCTAAATCATTACCTAGCACCGCACTGCGCTCGTCACACAGAGATCTAAGTTGTTATATCTCTAAGCCCTGTTATTTCTCTGGAAACATTGCCCTTCAGACCGGAACACAGTAATGTTTGCACATTACTGCTTGGCGGTAGAATAATTGACAAAGGTGTGGTACTTCCCCAGGCGGACTCTGCTAAGAGTCCTACCACTACAAAAGCATCATCATCATCATCATCATCAGCCCTTTATCTTTGACTACTGGACATTCATTCGTCATCATTAGTGATATTTTCAGTTTGTGTCGACCCACTGCTAGGTACAACCCTCTTCTGTGCCATTGATCTCTATCCTGAGCGGATCTTATCCACGTAGTCCCCCCGCGAAGGATCTGATGTTGTCGACCTACCTTGCTGGTACTCTGCGTACGGAAGGTTCATCGGCTATTCGTAGCCACTTTGTCTCCTGCCTTCCTTTACTCCACTCTGCTCTCACCGCATCTGCCATAAGACTCTTCTGATTTACGTCACTGGGCTCGGCCGACAGCACCTATCTTTACAATATTTCGGTCGCTTTGCTCCATCAGGCTGCAGGGTGTCCCACACTGCATCTACACACTTGCCTATGTGCGGTCTCCACTCAAAGTCCGTCTACAACAACGTGTATCAATTCATCTGGTAGATCGTATGGTCGGCTCATTGTCCCTTCAGTTTGCTAATTCTCTGAGCCCTTCTTGTCAGGTGTTCTTAATTATACAATTAAAACTAGCCATATCCTACAATGTAAAATTAATTCCCCCATATTTTAAGACTAAGGTGTGAGAGCCGTGTTGTGGTTTCTTAATGTTGCGACTGTTTTATCGTTCTCATTATGCCCCTAGTGCGAATTAATTTAGCAGGAATCTTAGGATATTGTACCCGAGATATATTGCAGGGTCTTAATTGAAAGTCGAAGCGATAAAATTTTCATTACAATGTTGAGAGGGGAGTTATGCGTGCTTTGAAAGTACAGAATGGGCTGGAGGCCTAATTTGCACATACCTTGTAGACATGGATCTGTGTGTTCTGGGGGATGAAGTCAAGGTTTATGACGTAAAACGTAGAAAGGGACGCGTTTTATTCTTCATTTTGAACATCAGAATCTCCTCTATAATATCATCCTTTCATAATATAGAGTAACAGGACATTTAATACATGTGCTTGCTTACTCAGCTATAATATTCTAATCGCAACGTAATCGATAGTTCAATTTATAACCAGGTACCTAACCGGTAATACTCAGAAATAATGTAGCATTTTGCAAAACGAAAAAAAAACCGGTGCAGTAATTTGTAAGTTTTTTTAAAAATAAAGAGTGACGAGACGAGCAGGACATGTGCCTGATGGTAAGCAACATGCCTGCCACGTAACAGCACAGTGTCTCGCAGCTATTGGAACATGAAGAGTCCAAATCATTACCTAACACTGCACTGCGCTCTTCAATGAGAGATCTAAGATGTTATATCTCTAAGCCCTGTAAATTCTCTGGAAACGGGCAATGTTTCGGAAAAACAATGGAACACAGTAATGTGTGCACATTACTGCTTGGCGGTAGAATAACTGGCAAAGGTGTGGTACTTCCCCAGGCGGACTCTGCCAAGAGTCCTACCATTTCAAGTTTATTCGTTAACCTACCAACATTTCCTCTATGCAATATTAGTATTGATAAAATTTAGAATCAAACGAACTTTCAGAGTTCAAACAAACATAATTCACATATTAATATGGAATTCGAACGCACCAAAGAATATAGTCGCAAAGCGGCAACTCACTCAAAACGTACATTTATTACCTACGAGTACCGTTCACATTCAAAGAGTTCGAGAAATAAATCGCGATTGTCTGAAGGAATAGGCAAGGAATAGTGAAGGAACGATAAATTGGATAAAGCAGCAATATTGCCGTGCTCCGCCCGCGTAATAGGCAATTTTCGACATCCAATCTGGCACAATGGTGTTCTTTGCCTATTTAAATATTTCGGTTGGGAAGACGGACCGGTACAAATGATTGCCGATTTTGGTCTCTATTCTTTGACTTCTAAATACGATGTTTGTGTGTGTAAAACAGTTAATAAAATCACGTATGCCAATTATAATTTTTCTTCATCATAATTCCTCGTATGACCGCCAACTTCCCTCTCGAACAAGTTAGCTTAAACTGCATTGACTTGAAATTACAGCACTACTCGTAGTGTGATTAAATCCCAATGTAATTTATCTCCACATAGATTACGTTTATCATACTACGTGAACAAATTCACCTGCAACAGCTAGTAAATACATAAATACATACATAGCTATAAGCTACCAAGCACAAAAATGAATTCATACATCAACATCAATATCAACAGCCCACTAAACGTTCCCACTGCTGGGACTCGGGGCCTTCTTCCTTCGCAAGGAGAGAGTTTAGGCCATAATCCACCACGCTGGGCCAGTGCGAGTTGGTGGATGACACATGACTTCGAAAGATTCTAGGTACATGTCGGTCTCCTCACGATGTTTTCCTTCACCGTTTTAAGTTAGCGGCATCACGCACATGACTTCGAAAAGACAGTGGTGCGTGTGGGGTTTTAACCCGGGGTCTCCGGATCGGCAGTCGCCGTTCTCCCGACTAGACCAGCCGTAACTTAGACCAGCCTTAGAATTCATACACTATGCTGTAAATGTTGGTCCTTAGTAGGAATTGAACACCGATCTACGCTAGGCAGGCTTATTAACAACTCAGCCAAACACATAATATAATAGGTACAAGTATTTATTATGTCTTATGCCAGTGTTAAACTAACAGTCAATGTTATAGTTAGTAATATTATCAATATTGATTAGGTAAACGGGTAACTCACGTGTAATGAGGTCGGTCAATCCGACTCGAGTTTCGGCCGCGTCCGGCGGCCTTTTTCAAGGAGAGTGTACGCGCTCGATGGCTGCCCGTTTGGCACTAATCAATATGTGTAACAACCACGTTAATTTTAATACTAATATTATCAAGTTAAAGATTTAAGTAATATTTAAATTAGCAATTTTGAAATACGGCAGTAATTTTAGTTTGATTGGATAGATAATAATTATGAAAAGTTTCCACTTGATCACCATCTCGTCTGATGTTAAACAACGATGTGGTTTACGACGAAGCCTGCTCACCTACGAGTAAACGAAACCGATCCATTTTCGAGTTGAAGACACCATAATTGTAACTATCGGGAAAACCCCTCAGGCAACACATTTCACAGCCTAGAGGCCTACATTCTCATTACGATAGTGGAGTTTAAGCTCCTTGTTCGAGTGTTTGGTACATCAACCATGAATGGATGTTGCTTTTTCGAACTACAAGCTAAACGACAGAAAAACGTCACAAAGTGGTTAAGGTATTAGATTTTGCACACTCTCCGAAATGAATCTGATAAAAATTTGTTTATATTTTATTAAAATCGTTACGATAGCAAAACTTAGTATTTTTCGCACTCATTTCTCAATACATATGCAGGAGTGAGGCTCAGTAAATGCGCGAACTTGCACCAGTGCTAAACCATTCCAGTGCTAAACCATTCCAGTGCTAAAACCATTCCAGTGCTAAACTATTCCAGTGCTAAATCCTCGTCTCTCGCCTCACGGTATTGTCTGAAATTAATTTTCCTGTTCCGGTGAGTGGATCTTTTATGAGATAGTGAGACAAAAGTGGGGATTCCAGCGCAAAAAATACGAAAGTGGGGGGCTGGTTATTAGATCTGCTATTTGCCGAGTTTTTTCTATTTGGTTAATTATTTGTTTTCAAACTCGTGAATTTGTTTGCAATTTTTAATTATCTATAATGTTCTAGTTTTGGTTCTTTGAATGTATTGTTTACTTGCTAAAATAACAATTATACTCGAATAAAGAAATGAAAGTAAAAATAAATTTAATTGCAAAAAACTGTGATGGTTGTGGATGGTGTTGTAAAAAAAATGGTATCGACAGTTTGTCCTAACAAACGTACAATTCACACATAATTACCTATAGATGTGCCTTACAATTAAGTAGTAACTCAGCTAAGTTAGTGCATACTTTCCTTTTTATCTTTATAACGCACAACTTTATAAAACAAACATTTTTAAAATCAAGTTTAGTAAACATTTTACATTTGTTTTATTTGTTTATTGAAACATGAATTGGTCTTGTGAATATTTAATATGATTGGCCGGAGAATATCCTACTAATGTTTTCAATGCAAAAGTTCTTGACGATGGACGGATAGCTATTATTTAACTCTTTCACGCAAAAAAACTATGGGAATGATCTGGAGGAAATTCGGTATATAGATAGATAGTTTCGAATAACATCTAGGTTATGTTATATACCGGGAAATAACTGTATCAAAAAGTGCTGCAAGTGTGAATCATTTTTCCACAATGTGAAAAGTTCCATCTATGCCATTTTTCAGTGCACTTTAGAAAACACTGTTTGAGCTTATAGATCTATTTAATAAACTCTAAATGTACCTAACTCTGTGCTAAAAATACTTCTGTTAAAATATCCAGCATTCAGAATTTGTAACATAGTAGCTAACCATGTAAAAAATGTTGTTCCGTCTTATAATATTATCATCTAAATTAAATTTCGAAGTGACTCAACAGTTTGTGTTCTCCCAATACTCTACACCAAAAATATAAAAACCGTAGAAACTGGTAAATATCCATCTAATATTCTAAAACTTCTCGTTTCAACTTATCATTCGTGACATTGATGCATTAGTAAATTGAAAGAAAACTTCTTATTTTGATCCATATTCTTAAAATGCCTCTCTTGATATTGGAGTTGAATAGTGAAGAATAACCAATATCTTTCACTCGACCTTCTGGCGACTCGAGATCGTTCTAGATTTTTCCCGAGGTCTGTGCGTTATTTGAAAACGTTTCTCAAATATGTGGAGAATCATTTGACATTTTATGACATGCTTTTACTTAGATATGGACGAATTGGACTTGGGCAATTTGGAATATTTTTTGAAGAGAAGATTTTAGGATTATACTAATAATAATTTATGTTGGTGTTTATGATTGTTATAGTTTTAAGTAATAATTTTTATGATCTATACTAATATTATAAAGCTGAAGAGTTTGTTTGTTTGTTTGTATGTTTGTTTGTTTGAACGCAAGGATCTCTGGAACTACTGGTCCGAATTGAACGATTACTTCTTTGTAGTATAGTTCATTTATCGAGGAAGGCTATAGGCTATTTAACATTATGCTACTATCAACAGGAGCCGAGCAGGAATGAAAAATGTAACAAAAACGGGAAAAAAATATTGCTTTTTGAGAGCTTTCGTTGCGTGACACCGTATGTCATATTTTAAAGGTTGCGTCATTAGAACCTAAAGTAACCAAATTTGTTCAAAATTTGAATTGGTACGATCGATTTTCGATAGATAGCGTAGCAACGCGCGCGCGTTAGGCTAGTTATAATATAATTCTAGCTCAGTTTATGTTTCCACTGGTGGGTATCAAGGCTTTATTGCATAAGAAAAAATGTAAGACCTTAATCTACCACGCTGATAAAGTAGTAGGCAGATGATGATACATGTTTAGAACATTTTTTTTCCTTTAAATATTCCACTTTTCTATCCATGTTTTCCTCTATCGTTATAACTAGTGGTATCAAGAAACTTGTTCGAAAAATTGGCAGCGATAAAGACGGAATCTGAACTTACGACCTCGTGATTTCGTAATCTATTTGACCACGATTCCACCACGGTTTGCTTTTGATTTGTTGGTTAATGTAAATGATATGTTATGATCTTTGAAAGAGTTACATATGGAGCAAAGATCTAAATCTTCTTGTGTCCCTGGGTGACGAGTGCAGTACAGCGCTAAATAATGTTTTCAACTCTAATCGTAGTCGTTCATCTGCATTGTGATGTTATAGACAAGCGTGTTGTTTACCATCACTAGTTTTGCTCGTCCTGTTTATTTATATCCATCATCATCATTTACAGCCTTCTCTATCCCACTTTTGCGTATAGGTCTCTCTTTTACTTTGACATCTCAGTTTTTTTATCAAACTTTCTTTGTTTTATCTTTCTATTTACATTATAAAACAGAAATAAACTACAAATGTTTAAAAACAAGCTGCTAGGAATTGATAGCCCGTCTTTACAGGAAGCCAAAGATCCATTAGTTGAAATGAAAATCGTTTAACTGGAGCCCACGGCCGCGCCTCGCTCGCGCTCCACACACCAAATGTAATTGGCTTGATCTCTCGTTGGTATTGGGAATCCAGCCTATATGGATAGTCTAAGATAACTATTAAGAAATAACTTTAATTTATAAAATCCGACTGCAAAAAATCAACACAGTCATCAAAAACATCAAGCGATACAATACAATATACCATCTAAGGACACTGGGCCTGTTGAGATGAATCTAATGGTATCTAAATTTTCAAAATCAAGCCAGCCGTTTGGGAGATACGTGAGAATTAAGAAATTTACAAGCATACAAGATACGCGCAAAAAGATAACCCTTCTTGCAGTCGGGTAAAAAAAACAATGCGAAAGAATAAAGCGAGCTCAATTCGCATTCTCAAGCCGCCATCTCGCATAATAACTAAAGATGTACGAGTTAATACATATTATCTACTTATTTCTTAAATAGATTCGTGCTCACTTATTATATCTCTTACTACGACACAATCACATATTTTGTTCCAGCCCTATTTTTATTAATTGACTTAAGAAAAATTATGTTCTCAGCTCGGTTAAAAGTTTTTTGTATGTACTCGTATAGTACGCAATAGCGCCGTCAATTGTGAATCGATTTTGATGGTTATTTTTTATTTGGCAGATAATTGTTAGGACGAGGTGGTCCAATATTATATTTTTTATCAAAATCACTAAGAGGGTTTTAGAAAAATTAAACAAAAATTTACTTTCATGTAGATGACTCAGTGATGGTTTCTTATGAAATGAAGTCGAGTGTCAGAATATAATTTTAAATTAAAGTCGGTTTTTGTTTTTTTCCGAGAAAATCAATTATTCACACTCAGTTTCCATAGTTACCGAGTAGGTACTCGATTTCATACAACGACACAATCACAAAAATATTTTGTACCAGCCCTATTTTTACTACGGGACTCATAAATTATACAAATACCATTCTAAATACTTGAAACGTATGAGTTAATTCTTGTTCGTGTTTAAATATCAAATGAGTATTGAATGAGAAGCTCCCTCTGTAGCGTTTTTTTGCGGTGGCGAAGGTGCCAAGAGTACAGGGGAAAACACTTAGACGCTTCTCTCTGAGGTGTTGAGGTTATGAATCGGAATTGTCTTGAATTTTGCTGAAAGATACTAGCAGAATTATTTTATTTAAAAGGTATATCTTTTGTTGTGGAGTTTGAGTTATATTACTTATATTTTTATAAATATTTTTTTGTTTTTAAATCGAAACTTATACGATACGACGTAACTGACCGTTTTATAAGAAAATGTATGAAATACACCTATTTATTAAGTTACAAGTTAGTAAGAGTAAGTAGTTTTCAAGTGTTTTAGTAAAAATGTATAGGAATTATATTTATTTCGATGAAAAACTATTGATACGATTATTTTATAAGTGTTGATATTTGCTGCTTTCAATTGTTTCACTGCTATTCTTTTTATCATTTGATGTTCAAGATTTCCCCACACTTATTGATAATTGTTTGTAATTTTTCCTTCTTTTTAGGGTTCCGTAAAACGTAAAAACGGAACCCTTATAGATTCGTCATGTCTGTCTGTCTGTCTGTCTGTCTGTCCGTCCGTATGTCACAGCCACTTTTTGCCGAAACTATGAGAACTACACTGTTGAAACTTGGTAAGAAGATGTATTCTGTGAACCGCATTAAGATTTGAACAAAAAAATTTTAAAAAAAGAAAAATTACGGTTGCCGCCCATACTGAGAACTGAAACTCAAACATTTTTTTTTCATCTAACCTACACGTGTGGGTTGTCTATCGATAGGTCTTCAAAAATGATGTTGAGGTTTCTAATATAACTTTTGTCGACACTGAATAATTTGCGCGAGAGACACTTCCAAAGTGGTAAAATTTGTGTCCCCCCCCCCTCTAACTTCTAAAGTAAGGGAATGAAAAATCTAAAAAATATATATGATGTACATTACCGTGTAAACTACCAACGAAAATTAGTTTGAACTCGATTTGATGAGTAGTTTTTTTTAGTACGTCATAAATACACTATTATTGAAACTTCGATCAAAGTTACAACGAACTACAAGAACTATGTGTACTATGTATATTATGTTACTTGCTGCAACGGAACCCTTCATGGGCGAGTCCAACTCGCACTTGGCCACTTTATTTGTCCTATAATTTATTTTTGTACTCGAAAGATGTTCTAATGTTGGTTTGGGTTCAACTTCCGCTATACCCAGATATTTTTGTGATGAATATATTTGTACTGCGTCTGGGTGTTTTTACGTACCTACTAAAAGTATGTTTTTAAATTCTATAGGTATTATTTGATCCTATGTATATCTTTACTTAGTTTGTGGTCGGTAGGTGTTGTGTAAAAAATATCTAACATTTTGTTTCTTGGATAACGTTGATGATGTTTTTTTTTTAAGTCACTGGTGATGACAACCTCGGGCATTTATACTTAGAAATATACTTAGACGTGCTGGCAAGATTCAAACCTAGGACCACAATCACAACTGTGACCTCCTCGCGCCACCATAATTTCAGGTTTTAGAATAAATTTAAATAAAATAGATCAAATGAGTGGCAAAACTACGGATCATTCACTTCACTGAGCTAAATTTACGTCAAAGTTGGTATTCACACTATTTAAACGAGAGTAAGTAGACGATGGAACAAAATTTTCCAAGAAAGTAAGCAGCATTTGAAGTTGCCATATTGATGAAGTTATTTTTACTGCTCAAACAGTCGGCAGCTGGCGATTTGATTAATTAATTTAATTATGTAGTTTTGCGATTGAGGAAAGTTAAATGGATAGTTAAAGCTACGGGCTCGGGTATTGTTAGCTTATTGAAGTCTTATCGCAGTCTTTGTATTTGTTTTGTGGATTGCTTTTATGGAGTGTTGGTTTTACTGTTTTTGAAGAAGAATTAAATAATTTATTTTGTCCAAATAAACAAAAATGACTACAATTTATAATTAAATTCAGGCACTCGACAAAATTTTATCTATCGAGAAGCTATGAATACGTATAAATGTAAGTAAATTTTAGTTTTTTGTTCATTATTCAAAATTTTTTTAACCGAAGCAATGTTGCCACATTAGTCTCGATAAAATGGTTATTGGACCACTTTTGAAGTATAATATAGCGATAAAAAAAATCATCCAAATCGACTTACAATTTTAGCGGAACTATCTTATAACAAACATACAAAAAAAAACAACCGAACTAATAACCTAGTTCTTTTTTGAAAACGGATAAAAATTATAATAAATTCTAAATTTAAATAATTTTTGTTTCATTTTTATACTCGTATAGACCTCGACGAAAGACTACATGATGCATTTTGCTGGGACGCATTTTGTGACTCTGTAAAAAAACTAATTCATTTAGATTATTTTTTTAATGTCAATACCAATAAGCAAAATAATCGTTTTAGCGCCTGTTTTACAAAACCACTCGTCTCACATAGTGGTTGTACCACACCAACGTTGAAAGTAATAAATCTAGTTACTCTGAATAATAAATAAGCCTCGGTCGGGTCTTAACACCTCTCTCCTGAGGGAGTTGCTTTACATATCAACGTAATTATGGCGTGCTTATTCAATAATTTAGTACCTGAGTAAAATGTTTTATTTGGAATTCAGTTAAAATGCTCTGTTTTGTTCACGTGAATTCCTTTAAGGAGTAGATTTGCGAGACATTTTCAGTAGTGATAGAGCCTTAAGGTACAAGTTCGCGCCGCGACCGCGACGCGAGACCGCGACCGGAGACCGAGACCGGAGACCGCGACAGCCACTTGACACTATGGAATTGTATGGGCGTCAGTTCGCGCCGAGACCGCGACCGCGACCTGTCTCGGTCTCCTGTCGCGGTCTCGGCTCGAACTGGCGCCCATACAATTCCATAGTGTCAAGTGCCTGTCGCGGTCTCCGGTCTCGGTCTCCGGTCGCGGTCTCGCGTCGCGGTCGCGGTCGCGGCGCGAACTTGTACCTTTAGATAAAGTATAAGTAAAACCCTCTTTGGGTAGGGCTCTTTGCAGAGTCAGCCTGGGGAATTTAGAGTTTGTCAGGTTATTTTAACGTCAAACAGTAATAAGCAAACAACAGTGTCTTCTGGTTTGAAGGACAATATCTCTACTGAAATGACAGGGCATAGAGATAAATCGTCACTTAAATAATCTTGGTAATATGTAATAAATAAAATGATTTTGGTGGATTTTTTTTGGGAAATTTTTTTGATGGGAAAAAAGATATTATCCAAAATTATGAAAACTGTAGACTAAAAGTTGACAAATGTATAATGTAGATACTTAACATGCCCTTAAAATGATGCTGAATGACTGATCACGAACAACCCTGTATAATGCGTTTTCAGATTGCATTTGTGATTGGTTCACATACTGGCCATCGGATCAGACATAAGCAACCCACTAAAAAATCCCACTGCTGGAATTTGGAGTATTCTCTCACAAAAGAAGAGCCAATGTTATTAGGTATCCACCACACAGGCCCAGAGTGGGTTGGTGGATGGCGCAGGACCTCAAAAAATCCTAGAAACATGGTGGTTTCTTCACGATGTTTCCTTTTACCATTGTATACCAGCCGTAACTTAAAGCATTTTCCGTAGTTTCACAAAAAATACCTAACTCATAAAGACACAAGATGTTTAATATAAAACTTAAGACAAAATGAGGCGCAAATTTACTCGTAAAATTGCGCCTTCTGATTGTAGCCCAGTTTAGCAAATTATAGCCAAATTTACTTGTAATTCCTTCGCAGTCGAATAGAATTCCAATTAACACTTGGACTCAAATCTATTGTTCCAATCAATTATCGTTTCAAATCGAAATTTTGCCAATTAAATTCGGCGAACGTCACGAAAATACAAGCCGAGGCGAGGAAATGTGTTCGGAATGGGACTATAGCTAATTTTGTAAAGACAACTTTTGAGTTATATTCTTAACTAACAGCGTTATGTGGTTTCACCCGCGTAGTTTTCGTTCCCGATATTTCCCCGGGATAACAGGAATACATTAAGGTAAAAAATATTCCAGCAAAAAAATCAGGCTACATAACACTCCAAGCATATGATTTTTTTAAAGTATAGATCGACGAGACGAGCAGGACATGTGCCTAATGGTAAGCAACATGCCAGTCAATACCAGCACATTGACACGCGGCTATTGGAATATGAAGAGTCCAAATCATTACCTAGCACTGCACTGCGCTCGCCGCCCAGAGATATTAGATGTTTTATCTTTATGCCCTGTAACTCTACAGGAAACATTGCCCTTCAAACCGGAATACAGTAATATTTGCATATTACTGCTTGGCGGTAGAATAACTGGCAAAGGTGTGGTACTTACCCAGGCAACTCTGCAAAGAGTCCTACTACTACTAAAAATTCACTCAATTATAGCAATCCCAAATAGGGTACAATCCTCAAAAAAACTAAGTAGCCCGTTAGTTAGATTGCCAAAAAATATTGTACACGTATTTTTCTTTTGTTTCACAAACAAAAACTGACGAAGATACAGCGCTTCGAAGTTTCGTGTGACGTCACTTGTGAGTACGATTTTTAGTCACGAGTGACGTCGCGACCCCCCGACTCTCGAAGTTTGATGGTCTATATCTTTGACGATTTTTAATATTATGAAAGTGTCCAATATTTTTCCAGGATCTAGCTGACGGACTAATTAGGATGGTGTATTTTTGACCCAGTCCGGTACCCTATTCTATCCCAAACAAATCAAATAGTCTAGAATCTAGCCTATAATTCTGATTGTTCCACGTGATTAAGTAATACACATCCAAACATTGACATTCACAATACTAGAAGGACAAACAAAGGTTTTACTACGCAATCGGAAAATATATATGTACCGTAGATATAAAATATAGATGACGTAAGATCCGGCGAGCTATAAAAGCTCCTTCATTACAAAGGGCAATATTAATTTAGCTCTCCAGCGCGGCGCTGAAGAGTTCGATTGTCGGCTTTCGTCTATATTGCTCTCATCTGCGGTAATTAATGGAACACTGTTTGATTTACAAACTTATAGACTTCAGGGGTTTAGAATAATTTCATAGGTAAGTATTAATGATACGTCAAATACCTTAATCTATACTAATACTAGCTGACCCCGCAAACGTTGTTTTGCCTTAGTGAACAACCCTTGTCACTTAGGGGTATGAAAAATAGCTAGTAGCCGATTCTCATACCTACAGAACATGCATATAAAATTTGGTTAAAATCAGTAAAGCCGTTTCGGAGGAGTAAGGAAACAAACACTGTGACACGAGAATTTTATATATAAAATTATAAAGCTGAAGAGTTTGTTTGTTTGAACGCAAGGATCTCGGGAACTACTGATACGAATTGAAAGATTATTACTCTGTTGGATAGTCCATTTATCGAAGAAGGCTATATAACATCACGCTACTATTAACAGGAGCGGAGTATGAATGAAAAATGTAACAAAACCGGGAATAAATATTGCTTTTTGAGAGCTTTTGTTGCGTGAAAGCATGTGTCTATCTTTTAAAAGGTTGCGTCATTAGAATCTAAGGTAACCAAATTTGTTCTAGATTTGAATTGGTACGGCCAATTTTCGATAGATGGCGTAGCAACGCGCGCACGATTCAGCTAGTAGGTGTATAAAAATCGTAAGGATATTTGTTCCTAGTCAACTCTTCACCAAGTCAACTGACATTTACAAAACTTGTAGTTTTTTTTTAAATTTGGTACAATTTGAGACATAGGGTTGTTTTCATTTCGATTATTAAGGCTTTATATGGCAAGATCAGAGTGAATCTGGAACGGGTAGTCATTTATATTTGTTTTAGTTGTTGGGCTCTTTGAAGAGTTACCTGGGTATGCACCAATCCTTGTATTCCGGTTGGAAAGACAATGTTTTTAGTAAAAGTACAGGGTATAGAGATCCACCATCTATTATTTCTGGCAAGTGTATAGTAATGATATTGAACTTTTCCTGTTCCAATAGCTGTGTGATACTTGTTGATTTAGATGGTAAGATACTCACCTTCGCATCCTTACCTTACCTTAGCATCAGATGGGATAAAAATAGCTTTGAAAAGACAACCCCTTGTTTCACCAATTTAGACTTTTGATATACATAAACTATTGGACTACAAAACTTGACTTCAGCACATATTTTTATAACCGATTTCTGAAAAGGAGGAGGCTTTCAATTCAATTGTATGTTTTACTATGTATGCTACGCCATAGCTCCGCCAATTGTGAATCAATATTGATAACATTTTTTTGTTTATAGTTCAAAGGTGATCCAATGTACATTTTATTGAAATCGATGTTATGTTTTTTTAAACATGATCAAAACACTAAAATTTACTTCCATTTATCTAGATGATTTGGTTTCTTATGAAATGAAATCTTCGAGTGTCTGAATTGAATTTTAAATTGAAGTCGGTTCTTTTTTTTTTTTTTTATAAATTAAGGTCAACTTGATTATAATTAAACTAAATGTTGCTAAAAAATCAAGGCAACGGTTAAAAAAAACGAATAAGTTTGTAAATTCTGCAACCCACATAATATTATGTACAACCAAACAAGTAGCTGTCCAGCCTGACCATTGTAACGTATAATACAGATACAAAATCGTTACAACAAGTACATAAAATTGGCAGTTATTAAAAGTAATTCCTCCAACGTCCACGATGTTTCAAAGTAAATTTTTCAACAAATCACAACAGTGTCTAAACTCCCCCAAAATTTAGGAAGTTGTGAACAGTCTCCGAAATTTCGTCGAAATTGGTGGCGGGCCCCTTTGTGCGAGAATTAATACGGCACGGTTGGGTGCTCGCATTTTACTCTCAAACTATTATTGAAGCACAAAAGTGAACCATTAGCTCTTCAACTATTATTGTCGTAGTTCTGAATGTTAGAAAGGTCTTGGAAGATGGGGTTGGGAGGCCATTGTTTTAGTGGGGAAAATAAACGAAGAGCTTATTCTTGTGTAACGGTTGGAGAGATTTTACGGTTCACTATCTATACTCGGCGCTTTTAAAAGCTGTCTCATATTTAATGATAATTGATCTCATCATTTTATTTGTTATAACCTGCACGCCCGTGTTCTTACTTGTTCATTTATTATTTTTTATCCTAACGTTGCCTAAAAGAGAACGCTTTCAGCGATGAGGCCGTAAACTGTCGTACTCAAATTGATTGTTATTTTTTTTGGTGTGTCAATAAAGAGTATCTAGTAAAAGAGATTAATTATCTCTTTTACTAACCTTTCTGTCACCGGAAAATTATAAAAACTGTCCGAGTATAATAATCTAACGACGTCAGATGGCACTGGCCAGGCGGTGGTTTAAACTCTTCATGTTCAAATTGCATATTACCAGATACATTGCTAGCTACACTGAGCTTAAACGGCTTTAAAAGTAAGCTCAATTGACATATCTATCAAGAAAATGATTTACAGTTTTGAAGAACGCTAAAATAAGAATTCAGTTGGTTTAAACAATTGATTAATTAAAAAATAAAGTAAATGAATTGTTTTGATTTTTATTCTTATGGCATTACACTGCCATTCCGGCGTGAATACACAACATACATACATCCAAACTTTTGTATTTAAAATATAGCAAAATTTATCAACAATTATGTTATGGCTGACTTGTACGTGTCCTTTTACCATACAATTATTCTACATTGACTATGCTGCGTGGCATGTTATAAGAAAACGTGTTGCTTGCCATCACGTGCATCTTATTCTTCCCGACACTCAATCTCACAAAAAAAAACATAGTTATATCTATGGTATCCACACTGGTGATATGGTCGTATCATTATCACAATCTTTTCCTCATTTTGCGGGAAAAGCTTTCAACAATAACAATTAATTAAGGCTTTCCATTGTGTGCGTAACACAGGCGATACTATCACAGCGAAGGCTTTATAGGGCGGCGCCTCTTATCTGTTGCTACTCAATAAAAGTATACAAAGATCTGTGTGTTGAGAAAGCTTTTATATAAATTTTTGTTAGCAATCGAAGTGACGAAAACAAAATACTCGTCTAATTTAATCTAATCGAATAGTTTCTACTCGGCAATGTTTTTGTTGATAAACTTCCCTACTAATTAATGTATCTAACGCTTTCACGCGAAAAGCAAAATTTGTACACATATTTTTTTTTGAGATACGACAAGTAATATACTCTACTTATACTATATTTATATACTTTACTACTGACTGGCCTCGTGGCTTAGAGGGTAGTAGCTCTGCCCGCGAAGCCGAGGGTCGTGGGTTCGATTCCCACCCAGTGCAAATATTTGTGTGATGAATTCAAATGTTTGCACTGTGTTTGGGTGTTTCTATGTATAATAAGTATGTATTTAAAACTATATAAGTATTATATCAGCTATCTGGCCGCCATCATACAAGCTTTGCTTAGTTTGGGGTCAGATGGTGTTGTGGGTGAATTGTCCACCAATATTTATTTTATTTAATTTTTTATTGTCATGGTAAAATAACGGGAAAGTGAATTACGCGGGGGAAAACGCGGAGTACTGCTAGTCGTTTAGTCGTTTTTGTAGTGGTAGGGCTCTTTGCAGAGTCCGCCTGGTCTCTAAAAGTGTCATAGATGACTTTGCTGTTAAACGCATATTTTAGATGTTGTAAACCAAAAACTGAAAAAAGTCCGAAAACTAAGGGGTTTCCGACCACCACGAAGTTAGCTCAGGTCTTTCGAGGTTGCAAATTTGGTTTTACACTACTGGGATCTCTCCTAACAACATACCAAAAAATCGGAACCTGGCTATTATTTGCGACCTAGAATGTCTCAGATGACTGGCCTATATGCCCAATACTAGTTATCACAAGAACTTTGTTCCAACCAGCACGCTACATAAGATACAAGTTGAGTTGAAAGATCCCAACAGCGATATCGATAGGAATCGAACCCGGAACCCAATTGACTCATTCCACTAGATACCGTCGTATCGCAACCGACTATCTGAATTAGGGATGTTCCGGAGCTGAGTTATTCGAAACCGAAGTGGAAGATTTAATTTTTTTCCATCCGAGTCGGAATTCAATTCAATCTATAGTTCAATACCAATAAATAAAGCTAAAAGGTTTATTTGTTTGAACGCGCAAACCTCGGGAACTACAGGACCGATTTTAAAAATTATTTCACTAATAATAATTCCTGAGTGCTATAGAATATATAAATATGTACTATAGGCGAAGCCAGGGCGGACCGCTTGTGAAATAGTACATCTTTAGAGTACAATTACTACTGCCATAGGTTCGTTGCTATAATATAGTACGTTTTTAATTTCTTATTCTTGATGTTAGAAATTCTACCAATATAATACACGCGAAACTTTGTAAAAATGTATGGATGTTCTTACTCTTTGACACAGAAACTACTTACGGGATTTTGATAAAATTTTGATAGATAATGGTCTGGAAAAATATATTATTTTTATTGAATAACGGCTTTTTTTATCTTGAGAAAATAACGGGATGGAGAATTATGCGAATGCAATCGTGGGACTCTGCTGGTAAGTATCGACGATAGGTTCGCACTTGACCGTCATCTCGCCTGATGTTAAGCAAAGGTACGGTGCATAAAGGACCATGCTAATTTACAAGAAAATTGATTCTAAGATTAATACAGTGAAATTGTATCCATCAAGAGATATTATAAACCAATACCCACTCAAAAAAGACGTTCCAAAATGTAGATGTTCATTTTACGAAAGTGGAGTAGATTCCACCTGTTTTTTTTAGTAGTATATAGAACATCAACCATGTGACACTTTTGTAACAACGAGCAGTCCGATTGTATTAGATGAAAAATTAATAATCTTGCAAATTTCTTCAAACAACTTTCTTACTTGTACTGAAATCAGGAAAGAACAAATCAAAGAAGGAACCGATGTTCCTTGTAGGTAAGCGCGCTCCGTTTTATACCGCTTTAGCGGTACTTTACATTTCACGAAATGGTGGTCAAACACAAGCCTAGGTACTATATAAAGCTATTGGTGCAAAATTTTTGCATTTCAAAAATATCTTTCACTGATTTGAAATTCCGATTCTGACTGATGTTTCGGAAACAAAATCGAATTATCGTCACATCCCTAATCTGAATAGCGGGGTTTATGGCGGAAGTATGGGACTTTCCTTATAGGAAAACTTGTAGAATGGCTTATATAGACGAATCTACATAGAAATTATACATAAAAATTTGTCGAATTCAAATTGGATTCTTTTTTTGGCGAAAATTTGTTACTTTCCCCACCGATGAAGAGATAAAGAGAAAACACATTTATGTCCAAAAAAAAACATTGTACTTAGTAGAATAAGTCAGAGAGTGTACACTGTACAGCTGATCTGCTTCATCTAGTAACCACCACCATCCATCTTAGAGCTCGTAGGACGTAGATCGTTCCTCGAAAAAGCGATATCGTTTCATGATTGACGTTCAAAAGACTTTTTTCTTCTTGAATAATGGCCTTGGTTCTTCTCTGCATGAAAAAATCCCGAATCCTAGCAACATTTATGTTTAGTTCTGTAGGCTACTTATGTTTAGTTCGTTTTGCTATAGTTATCATTGTGAGTTATTTTGTTTATGCTGAAGTTATCAGTGTTGTTTAGTGTTGTTAATAAAGGACTGTTCCTAAGTTAGTTCGCCCGCTAGTCGGGGCTTAAACCCTAGATAATGTCAAGAACTTACAGGACGCACTAAGTAATTAATTGTAACTTAAATCTGTGTGGGAGGACCGAGGCGGTTTCAGACCGCACCAGACAGTGATACACCATTTGTAGTGGTAGGATTCTTTGCTGAGTCCGTCTGGAGAAGCACCTTTGCCAGTAATTCGCCAAACAATAATGTTATTTTAAATGTATAATTGTATATAATAATATAATACTTCTTATGGTTTTTCAGTTTGAAGGCCAATGTTTTCGGAGAATATTCAAAGATAAATCGTCTTATTTATGACGAACCCAGTACAACGCCAGGATGGGAATTGGATTCTTCAAGCTCAAACAGCAGTGTGCTGTGTCTCGTCACTTTAATTTAAAAAAAAACTTGTCGTTATTTTAGAAAACGTGTATTTTAATAAACACAATGTTATTTGGTAAAAATTGCTGTTACCACTAACATCGCCTTTTATGGCCAAAATATTTTTGAATTTTAATTTAATTAAAGTTTTTCTTAATTTTTGTGGTACAATTAAGAATTTTTTTGTTGTATTGAATTCAAAAATTTAAATTAGCCCGAGTAGCTTAATCCTATTCCTACTAATATTATAAATGTCAATGTATGGATGTTTGGATGTTTGTTGCTCAATCACGTCCTAACGTATGAACAGCTCGGGCTGTAATTTGGAACACAGATAGATTATAGTCTGGAAGAACACATTAGCTACTTTTATTCTACGTTTATCCGGATATTACGTTATCCCGGGAAAACAAGGGACACAACGGGAACGGGAACTTCGCGGGTAACACCGCGGAGCGCTGCTAGTTTCACTATAAATATCTTAGATTCCAGACCATTAAATAACTTAGATTTTTATTGATAGATGGATTTAGGTCTACTAGCAGCCGTAAAGAGTTTTTGTTGTATTGTATAACTAATACTAATATTATAAAGCTGAAGAGTTTGTTTGTTTGAACGCAAGGATCTCTGGAACTACTGATCTAAATTAAACGATTCTTTCTTTGTAGGATAGTCCATTTATCGAGGAAGGCTATAGGCTATTTAACATTACGCTACTATCAAAAGGAGCCGAGCAGGAATGTAACAAAAACAGGAAAAAAATATTGCTTTTTGAGAGCTTTCGTTGCGTGACAGGAAACCCTTTTTTTTTAAATAAAGTGCCTGATTAAAAGATTATTCTGATAATTTTATTATCATATTATTTTAATAAAAAAATTTTAATTTTTAGAATTTTAATAAATAATATTATTGGAGCTATCGGAGGATTAAAGGTTGCGTCATTATAACCTAAAGTAACCGAATTTGTTCAAAATTTGAATTGGTACGATCGATTTTCTATAGATGGCGTAGCAACGCGCGCGCGTTCAGCTAGTTGTATAATAATAGAACTTAACTATCCCTCGTACCTTCAAATGTTTAGTAGGAAATGTAGGTTGCAAAACTTTAGATAAGGCAGAGATTTTTTATTGATAGATCGATTTAGTCTCGGCCAGCAGCCGTGGAGACATCCCCTAAACTCGGCACAGGCCATCAGGCACACAATAAGTCCCTCTAATCCACCTGCAGCTTCCACGCTTCAATGGGAGGGGCGCTACTTATGTAGACTCTGCGAGACCAATCGCGTCTGGTGACGCGGGGCGACACTATCGCACTTTGCCTGATATATTAAAATAGGCGAGACGACTAAAAAAAGTAATTGGTCAATCAGCTAGATCATTAAAAATATTGTATACGTATTTTTTCTTATGTTTCACAATCAAAAAACGACGAAGATACAGTGCTTAAAAGTTTCGAATCACGTCACGATATGGTACGATTTTTACTATAGTGTGACGTCACAACCCCCTACTCCGAAAGTTTGATGATCTATGTCTTTGTAAATTTTTGATGATTTAATATAACAAAAAATATGTGTCCCATATTTTTCTATAATCTACCTGACGAACTAATTAAAATGGCATATTTTTAACCCTGTTCTCATCCCAGTTGTCGTATAAAACAAAAGTAGTTCAACTTTTCCGTCACGCGTCGTATGTGGTGGGCGGTGGCGTGTGTCTTTTTTATTATTTTTCCTTTATTCTTTGTCACTTGGCGTTTCAATTTGATGTATGATTTGGGGACGATTTTGGAGATATTGGATTTTATCTGTTTTGTCTTTGGAAATGATTTATGATTGTTTTGATGAGTTGAACGAATTGTTTATTTGTAAAACCATTAGTATGAAAATATCCTGATATGTATTCTACCAATATTATAAATGTCGAAGTTTGTATGTACTTATGAATTTGTTACTTTTTTAAACAAAAACCATTGAAGGAATCTGGATAGAAATTAGGATAATAGCTTGCAATAAAACACAAGCCTATTTTTATACCGGAATTAGGAACTACACAGCTGAAACCACTGCTACTGCTACTTTTAGTAGTAATTTTAGCAAACTGGTCATTTGGTCAAGCGCCTAATAAGACTAAAGGCAAGCGACACGAATGCCCATAACAATCTCGTACCGGACAGTTATTTTTAAATTGGGCCTCTTGTGACCCTGATATCAAAAATCTATTTTTATCTGTTTGACGTGTAATTTATTAAAAGTAAGTCTGTGAATTCTAAGTATGAGCTCTTCTTTGTAAAACGCATCGTTGGTTGTCATCAGGTGAGTAGGCGCTCAGGCATAACTCTATTGACAACATAAATAAATAACTCTATGGATGAGGGTTTGAACAACACCTAAATTAAATAGCAAAGCTCGCATTATAGGTGTTATGCTTACAATGAGATCCACCCCGAAATCGAGAAAAATCACACATTTTTTTTAAATAAAGAGTGACGAGACGAGCTGGACATGTGCCTGATGGTAAGCAACATGCTTGCCACATAACAGCACAGTGACACGCAGCTATTGGAACATGCAGAGTCCAAATCATTATCTAGCACTGCACTGCGCTCGTCACCCAGAGATCTAAGTTGTTATATCTCTAAGCCCTGTAATTTTTCTGGGAACATTGCCCTTTAAACCGGAACACAGTAATGTTTGCACATTACTGCTTGGCGGTATAATAACTGGCAAAGGTGTGGTCCTTCCCCAGGCGGACTCTGCCAAGAGTCCTACCACTACAAAACATGACATGATGCACTATAAACCCACAAGAAAGATCCAGACGAGTATCAGAAAATACAAAAGTGCTTCTACATCTTTATTTTGAACAGCGGATTTTTTTGTGATTTCTAGTCCTCTGATAAATTATTTGTATATTTTTACGGCCACATCACATTACTAAAAAAAAGATATAAGCTCCCCCTAAAGGAACTAGATAAGTTTCATCGTTGATATACATGTCGAAGATGATGTAGACGATATAAATGTATATCAAAATCGCAATAACTCCATCGATACAGAAAACTTCGATACTGAAATTCCCCTAAAACTCTCGCCCGGTCTACAAGTCGCATTTGATATGGGTGAATTTACGTCGTAGGTGGGCATCCCCATTCGGCAATCTAATGGTAAATCTATCTACTAGCGCAGAGCAAAATATTAACAGAGAAATATCACAGAATACGAGTGTATAATATGTTTATGTATAATAAAACTGGTAAATTGCTGTACACAGGCATTTTTGTAATAATTTTTGTGCGTATTTACATCTCCTGTCTATGTTATTGTAGTAGCCTGTATGTGTGTTTATAAATGTTTCTTTAATTATAATTATAGTATTCATAATTGTACTGTACAATGTACTTCTAATTAAAAGCTGTTTTTAATATTTATTTTTATAAAATGAAAAACCATCAGGTGAAATGGCAGTAACCCGACAACCAATAAAAAATATATTTATACCATCAGACGCAATACTTACTGGTCCCATGACTATCTATTAAACACAGAGTCTACTTTCTCAATACTTACAGCAGAAAAACAGAAAAATACTACCTCGAGGTTTTGCACATATCTTCATTTACGTAACTAGAAAATTTTGTTTTTTCTTCACAATAAGCTTATGTGCCAAACTATAATATAACAAAGTTTCAAATTTCAGAGAGATCCGTTCTGGTCTTGGAGACTGATTACACTACAATCCAAATATCAAAAATGTCGCATTTACAATTATTTATGATTTCACCCGTTATAGTTCTAATATAAGTACATTTAACGTAGTATCATTTGGAACTTGTCTTCTGTTACAATACTTACTCTGCAGCGTGGCGCCCACTTCGACCATAAGACTGTTAAATGAAGCGCAAAATTAGGAGTTTGGCGATCGCCGGTGACCGAACCAATGGACTTGTTGTTCGAGGGAATAAAACTATCAGTTCATATTTCGGTCCATTTATATGGTAGTGTGGGGTTTTTCGAGGTTCTCACAATTAATGAGCTCTTTTTTATGATGCTGAATAAGAAAAAAAAGGATTTTGTTAGCAATTTGACAGAAGCTTTGAATACCATTTGATGCCAAAAGGTACTCAAAGCTTCTAAGTATGCAAATCTATTGCAGGTGTATTTGGAGAGTTGAAATATTTTTTGAAGTGCAAAGAACTGGCCCAATGTCTAATATTATAATACAGTTTTTTTCATGTGAGTCCACACTTTTCCTACACAACACTCTCTAGACAATGCTGTTAATAATACAGCTGATTCAATTCAGATATTTTAAACTAGCGACCCGCCCCGGCTTCGCACGGGTGCACTGCTGATACTAAATATCCTAATAAAAATAGTCATTGTGGGTTATCTTAGAGATAGACACATACTATTGCAGAATTGTTTTATAGAGCTTTTAAAGGGGTACAATACGGCTGTACATTATTTTGATCTAGCCAGCTTTTGCAATGTAAACGCAAAAAATATGTTTGTTTATGACATTATACTAGAAACCTTGAAAACAATCAGTGTTTCTCTATTATTTTGTGCACGTATTATACACATAAACTTTCCTTTTAAGTCACTCTATCTATTTAAAAAACCCGCATTAAAATCCGTTTGGTGGTTTTAGAGATCTAAGCATATATAGGGAAGGACAGACGCGGGAAGTGACTTTGTTTTATACTATGTAGTGATGAAGCATACTTGTGATACACAGAGAGATATAAGTCGTGCCATAGTGACTGGCCTCGTAGCTTAAATGATAATAAGTCTGTCTGCGAAGCCGAGGGTCGTGGGTTTGATTCCCGCTCAGTGCAAATATTTGTGTGATGAATATAAATATTTGTTCTGTGTTTCTATGTAAATAGGTATTTACAACTATAAAGTATTACCTCAGCTATCAGACTCCTATAGTCTATAGTCAAGCTTTGCTTGTTGTGGAGTCAGATGTTGTGTGTGAAATTTCCACCAAATTTTTAATTTCTCAAGTTTATCGAAACACTGAGACACATACCAAGCATCCGCTTCCATAACACTAATGTTTGTTCAGGGTGGAATTTAATTAAGTAAAGTCAGATGCGAAGATCACTATATATTTTGTTACAAATTTTATTGCAGTATATTCTCTTCTATTCTTCTCTACCAACTCTTCTGTATCCATTATTCGCCAAGCATGTATTATTGCCAATAAATAATGGACCACTTCATTTCATATTACTATCCCTTTGGTTTAATATGCTCATACTACGTAACCTTCATACGTCGATACGGAAACAATACATTTTCGAAATAACCATACAATATCAGCAATTGGTTTACCCAAAGAAGTGCAATCAGTGTTGCCCGCTCGCTCCATTACCCGAACACACGGGAATTGGCGCTAAGCCGCGTCTTATCGCGCCGGCCACTGCGTTGGTTACCGCTCAGTGCGGTGTTGGGATGTAGTTTCTAATTAACTGGAATACGGAGAAACTATTTATTTTCACTACACTAATATTTTGATTTTTATTCACTTACTAGCGATCCACTCCGGCTTCGCTCATGGTACATATTATTATGTATAATTATTAATTATGAATAACACTTTAGAATCACATATACATATCTAACGGTGTAAGATTTTTTGTTGTTTTTGTTTATTGAAATCAGTCCAGTAGTTCCTGAGATTAGCACTTGAACTTTATAATTTTAGTCTATACAGTTTCTAATTAACTGAAAAACGGGGAAATAACTTATTTCCATAAGAATATTTTGATTTTATTCACACATTTCAAACAGGTATGGCATCCCCTTCAAACAAATTAAATGCAGTTATTATTAAGGTTGATTTTGATTTTAATTATTATTCCTTACGAAAGAACACTATACTTATTCCTAAAATGGGAAAGTACATTAATAATATCAATAGAAGTATACTAGCGAACCTGACAGACGTCGTACCTACTTACTTACATATTTTTGCGTATATTCTATTTGAAGCCGGTGCCAGCCAAGTAAAACAGGTAGTAGATAGATACTACCTATGCCTACTTACTAAGTACATAGTATCTATCTATTAGCTTTTTGACTTGACTGGCACCGACTTCAAATAGATGAGTGAGTAGTGCTTGTAATAATTAAGTCAATTTATTTTTCGGCTTTGAGAGCCTGTTTGCGGTTTTGAAGTTGGTATATTTTTTGTGAAAAAAAAGTTTATTAAATTATTTGTTGGCATACATCATTCTCAAATCTACTTTCACACCCACAAAATTGTATCAAAATGAGTCCAGATGTTCAGGAATAGTTTAATTACAAACACGTACACGCACATAAAATAATATAAGAATTAGTAGCGTCCCACGGTTGAACCTGTGTAGCTTTGTTTCTTTATTTTTAGGGTTCCGTACCCAAGGGGTAAAAACGGAACCCTATTACTGAGACTTGGCTGTCCGTCCGTCCGTTCGTCCGTCTGTCACCAGGCTGTATCTCATGAACCGTGCGATAAGTCCGTCCCAAATAAACTAAATGGCGCCACTATCAAAAGTAGAACGCGATATCGAATTCATCGTCAGAGTCATGAGCTGAAAACCAATATTGTTTTAATTAATTTTTTGCCTGTCTGCGGAAATTGCGATGTAGGTATAAGAAATTTCGAATAAAGCCAAAGAAGTTTTCGCCGTTTATTTGCTAATGGTACGGAACCTTTCGTGCGGGAGTCCCACTCGCACTTGGCCGGTTTTTTAGTAATTGTTATTTTAAGTTTATAGGGACTTGTTTGCTATCTCGCCTTATGTTAAGCGACGATTAACGATGCTGTATGCTTGCCCAGAAGACTGCAAGGTCTTGAACATTGTCTAAAAATTACTAGCTTATCGATTTTTTACCGTATATACTTCGGAGAGTGTGCAACTGATCTGCATGATCTAATACACCTTTCCACTTTTTTCTATCGTTATACTCGTAGCTCTAAAAAGGACATCGTTTCATGGTTGATGTTCCAAAGACATGAACTAAGAGATTTGACTCTAGTTTTGTGATAAGAGCGTCAAAGCTGTGGAATACGTTGCCAGAGTGTGTTTTTCCCTATGGCTACATCTTCTCATTATCTTCTACCGCCAAGCAGTAATGTGCAAACATTACTGTGTTCCGGTTTGAAGGGCAATGTTTCCAGATTTTTGGGGACCGTGTCACCTCCGTCCGTGGGGAAGCATCTGTACACAGAAACCCCCCACACGTGGTCCCTGGGTGGTGCAAATCGGGTGACAAAAATACCGGTGGTAGGCTTTGGCCGTGGCTGGTGACCACCCGCCAGACTGAGTCGTGCCGCCAAGCGGCCTAGCCGTGTTCCGGCATGTAGTCTGGTGACGCCGTTAGGGAAAACGGGTCAGAACAGTTGCTGCATAACTGCAAGACCAGACAGTTGCACACCAATACTTTACATCGGGAAGCTAGTCATGGAGGGTAGCGGGATCCGAGGCACGGTTTTTGCCGCTACCGACCGCAGATAGTTGGGGGCCCAAGTAGTGAGCTAGCCACTCATGAAAGGCTGCCCCGCCATCTAGCGAAAAATCCCGGGATGCGCTATCCTGCCGGTTGGCGACCGGATGACAAGGCCAGATAGACATCCCCGGGGGGGCTCGGGCGTCCCCGCAGTCTCCAGACTAGTTTCCCATTGGTGTATTTGTGCTGTGTGCTGTGACCGTTGGTTGGCAGTGTGCAGCCTCGTTCTACTTCCGTTTTCCCACCGACAATCACTCTCAAAAAATAATATGACAAGTAAAAACAGAAACATAGTGAAACAGCGGCTGCACTCCTTGTCTCTCAAAGTGCACCTCACTAATATTCGAGGTCTGCACTCTAATATCACCCCAGTCCACCATCACCTCGAGACTGAGCAGCCGTCACTCTTGTTTCTTACGGAGACGCAGATAGGATGTCCGTCGGACGTGGCGTAACCTAACCTAACCTATCCAGGGTATACCTTGGAGCACAACTTCAAGCCGCGTGCTGGAGTGTGCCTGTACGCCCGTGACGATATCTGCTGTCGGCGTCTCCGTAATCTTGAGGACACCAGGTTTTCTGTTCTATGGGCGCTGATAGACACAGGCATCGACAAAATTGTCTATGCCTGTGTCTATCGGTCGCACAGTGGAGATCAGGAGACAACTCGGCTCACCGATTATTTGAGTGAGGCAGCGGACGCGGCTCAGCAGAAGTACCCATCAGCCCAATTAGTGTTACTGGGGGATTTCAACGGCCACCATAAGGATTGGCTGTACCCATACCGGGACACCGACCATGCTGGGCTGGAAACGAGAAAGCTTGCTTTGTCGTTAGACCTAACCCAGCTGGTCCAAGAGGCGACACGGGTACCAGACGTTGAGTCGCATACTCCCTATTGCTTAGACCTTCTGCTGACAACTGATCCAGACCGATACTCCGTGGCGGTATATTCGCCGTTAGGCAGCTCCGACCACTGTCTGGTGAAATCAGTATCCGTTTACCATCCGCCCGATCTCAGCCCCAGAGGCAACCGGCGGCTATGGAAATACAAGTCAGCAGATTGGGACGAAATGCGTTCTTTCTTTGCATCTTACCAATGGCAGCCACTGTGCTTCTCTTCTGGTGACCCGTCAGCCTGCGCGGATGCTGTGACTGATGTAATGCGTACGGCTATGGAATATTTCATTCCATACTCTGACGTTTCATTATCCAGCAAAGCTCGCCCATGGTTCGGTTCTCAATGTAAAAGTGCTGAAGCACCTAAACATGAGGCCTACCTAGCCTGGGTTGATGCTCGACAGCGTAAGGCAAGGGATACACACCGCAAAAAGAAAGCGTTTAACAGGGCTGCTAAGGCATGCAAAAGGGTTCTTCAGAGGGCTCGATTTGACCACATTAGTCGAATAGGGAACAAACTAGCTTCGTATCCTGCGGGTAGCAAGGCGTTTTGGTCCCTAGCTAAATCGGTCGAATCGAACTTCTGCCGCTCTTCACTGCCTCCAATGCTGAAACCTGATGGGGCGCTGGCTCACACCGCAATGGAGAAGGGAAACTTGTTTGCATCTCAGTTTGCGGAATCTTCGCGTCTAGATGCTGGTAGTGCGATACCTCCTACTCCACCTGGCAGTCCGACTTTGATGCCGGAAATGCATATTCGCCAAATGGAGGTTCGTAAAGTGCTACGTAATCTGGACGTGAATAAAGCCAGTGGCCCGGACGGAATTCCTGCCTTAGTGTTGAAGGCTTGTGCACCTGAGTTGTCTCCTGTACTAACGCGCCTGTATAGACTCTCTCTCCAAACTGGGCAAGTACCGAAATCGTGGAAGCTTGCTAACGTGCAACCTGTGCCCAAAAAAGGTAGTCGTGCTGACCCTGCCAACTACAGGCCCATCTCGGTCACGTCCATACTCTGCAAGACTATGGAACGTGTCTTAAACCGCAGGCTCCTGGCATACCTAGAATCTAACGACATCCTCAGTGACCGGCAATACGGGTTTCGCCGAAACCGGTCGACTGGGGATATTCTGGCGTATGTCACTCACATCTGGAGTGAAGCTATCGAGAAACACGGGGAAGCACTTGCAGTCTCCCTGGATATCTCGAAGGCTTTTGACAGGGTTTGGCATGATGGCCTTATTAGCAAGCTTTCTAGTTATGGTTTGTCTCCAGGTTTTATTGCGTGGATATCGGACTTCTTGAGAGATCGGTCCTTACGAGTTGTCATTGATGGCTGCTCGTCGGACCAAATGGGTATCAATGCCGGAGTCCCTCAAGGGTCGGTACTCTCTGCGACGCTTTTTCTGCTACATATCAACGATCTGCTGAAGCCCGGTATCTTTGGGTACGCAGATGATAGCACCGTTGTAGAGAGTTACATGTCTAGCGCGAGAGCCAGCGGTCAACAAACTAAGGTATTGAGAGAGAGTATGGTCGAGCGTTTGAACTTGGCCCTTGAGGCAGTCTCTGAATGGGGCGAAACCAATCTGGCCAAGTTTAATGAAGGAAAGACGCAGGCGTGTCTGTTCTCCGCAAAAAGGAGTCAATTTCTACAGACTCCTACTTTTCGAGGTGTATCCGTGCCGGTTACTGATCATCTTGAGCTTTTGGGTGTTACCCTGACAGCTACACTCAACTTTGGCTCATATATCGAGTCCAAGGCTAAATTAGCTGCCAAAAAACTAGGTGTCCTCTCAAAGGTGCGAAAGTACTTCAAGTCTGAACAATTGCTTTTATTATATAAAGCACAGATTCGCTCTTGTATGGAGTACTGTTCGCACCACAGAACAGAAATCAAGTAGAAGGCTCGTAGCTGAATCTCACTAGGAAAACCACCGTATCACGTTTGCACACAAACGTGGTTTTGATATATTTTAAACACATTAAAACAATTCTAGTGATTTGTCCCATAGTGACGAACCTAAAATGATGTATTGCATTTAGTTACGTACCTAAAAATGAACCCTATTGCTAAACACAATAAATCTGTTATTGTCAACTATTCAAAATGTTGTTACGACTTTCTTGGAAAACTCAATTTTATCTAATTACAGGAAAAAGTACGGTATCCTGAATGTGACTAAGTCGCTTATTATGTACCATTATCAGGACTTTTAGGGCGTATCGCATACATCAGTGCTACGAACTTTCTAAACTCAACCTTAGTAGAATAGAATAAGGTAGTAACTATTATCATCTTTCCAAAATGTAAGTTGTTTTCACTAGTGCGCACTAGATGTCACTAATTGTAAGATTAGTGACATCTAGTGCTCACTAGTTCTGCTACTTCATACTAGATGGCACTTTATGTAATTTGTGCAACTATGAACGCTACCTTCTTTAAAATAAGGGATTCGTAAATATAAGCCGGTCGTGCTAATAGTAATAATAAGACAATGCTTAAGCATTTTCATTATATTATCGATATTACGTTATTCAGTTTACGTACCTATCGTATAATGTAATCATAATATTATGATTAAATTTGTTCATGTACCATCTTAATTTTATTAACTTTAGAGTGAAGCATAACAGAGTTTTGTAAAAGAACGTAATTACTAGGAAGAAACTACAAAAATACTCGGAGGAAACTAAATAAATATCTTAAGTAAATAAAGTAATGATGAAATTCTTCTAGTCTTGGCAAGTAGCACTAACATTTGTATGTTAGTCGAATGATATTTTTCTTGAGTGAGGTAGAGATAAATAAATATAGGTGAAACATTTACACACAACACCATCTGACGCTAAACTAAGCTAAGCTTGTAATATGGCGGCCAGATAGCTGTTATAAATACTTACTTATTACACATAGAAACACTCAGATACAGTCAAAATATTTGAATCCATCACACATATATTTGCACTGTGTGGGAATCGAACTCACAATGTAAGGAAATAGTTATTTTCTTTGAGGGACGACCTTGTCATTTAAGTTGTTGTCAGTAAAAATTCAAGATGTTTTTATAACCATGAATAGAAACTTGAGGAGACTAAAATAAACAAAAGGGATATAGAAAAGGAACAGGGTTTCAGTCAAAACAATACTCGAACTAATAAAAGTTTATACATAAAAATCAACATCAAAAACAGGGCAACAGGGCAGTACCTATTTCCTTTTTTTTTTATAAAACCGCTGTCTAAAAAGTGCTCAGAGCAAATCGTGCTTGTTTTGGAAGGAAACCAATTTTGCCTTCCTGTAGCTTCTATCCATTTCTCCTTAACAACGGGACTCTTAGGAAAACTGAAATGATAAAATGTAATTAAATTATTCAAATACCATATAACAAAAGATAATATATTTGTTTCACAAAACTGTACAAGTTAGAAATATCGATATTAGCAATTTCAACAGCTTGTGTACCATCTTTAGTTGAGTAGCGCTACTGAGTAGCGCTACTCGCATGCATAGAATGATCGAGAATATCATATATAGCTTGAATAAAAATGGACCTTATTACAATGACTTTAAAGTTGACTTCCTTTAAATCATTTCTCTCTTTAAGCTAATATTAATTTATTTTCACAATAAAATCAAAAATAAATAAAATAAGACTTACCGATGGTACGATATGCCTCTTTTGGATGAAGTTTTAGCACGGCTATCGTTTTTATACTCAATAACTGCACAATACGGCATGACTGCTTACTTTTTATTCAAAATCGCGGATTCAGGAGTACTGCAGTAGTGGCAGAGCACGACTAAGTATTCGGAAGTGGGCGTACTCTCTAAGTATGCGGAGATTGCGCTTACTTAGTACTACGATTGCCCCGCCTACTTGCTTCTTCTTCTTGATTTCTGTTCTGTGGTTCGCACCTTTGGGATGGATCGGCTAAGTATCAGCTTGAGGCTCTGGAATCGATCGAGAGGCGGGCTAAAAGGCTCATAGGCAATAATTCTCTTGTGCGAAAAAGACTGCAAACTCTTGAACATCGCCGAAAAATTGCTAGCTTATCGGTTTATTATCGGATACACTTCGGAGAGTGTGCATCTGATCTGCATGATCTAATACCACCTAGCCCTTTTTTCTATCGGACTTCTCGTAACTCGAAGAAGCGGCATCGTTTCATGGTTGATGTTCCAAAGACACGAACAAAGAGGTTTGATTCTACTTTTGTGATAAGAACGTCTCGACTGTGGAATGAGTTGCCTGAGTGGGTTTTTCCCGATGGTTATAATCTTGGTGTCTTCAAATCGAGAGTGAATCGGTTTCTTCTAGATAAGCACGCTCCATCTTAGACCGCATCGTCGCTTAACATCAGGCGAGATGGTGGTCAAGTGTAAAAAAAAAAGATAAATTACAGGGCTTAGAGATATAACAACTTAGATCTCTGGGTGACGAGCGCAGTGCGGTGCTAGGTAATGATTTTGGCTCTTCATGTTCCAATAGCTGCGTGTTACTATGCTGTTATGTGGCAGGCATGTTGCTTACCATCAGGCACATGTCCTGCTCGTCTCGTCACTCTTTATCTAAAAAAAAAAAACTTTGTGTCTTCATATCGAGAGTGAATCGGTTTCTTCTAGTAAACACGCTCTATCGTAGACCGCATCGTCGCTTAACATCAGCGAGATGATGGTTAAGTTTAAACCAATTGTATTGATAGGGAAAAATAAACTCAGGTAACGCGTTTCACAGCCTAGACGTTTTGATACGAAAGTACAGGACGTCTACTCTCTTTCTACGAAAACGTAATTTCGAAATAAACTCGAGACTTTCCAACTCCGATTCTACTTCGATCCGTCGTTTTGTCCGTTTAAATGTTCTAAGTCTACTCTAATTAGAGTATACTTAGAACATTTAAACGTCAAACAATGTTGTATCGGACGAAACGAAGTAGACGAGAGTGAGAACCATGAGACGATGCGGTTTTCTCGTGCTACTAGCAAAACATCGATAAGGTTATCATTCATACAATCTTTGAAATGTATCCGATACAATACCGATAAGCTAACAACTTGCAGTTTTCATTATTTTCTCGAATTAAAAAGAATCAAGACAAACATAAAAAATCCGATCTTAACTGATTTTTAATAAAATGTAATTACCGAAGCACCGGCGCCTATTCTGAGGTCGATCGATACGTAGGCACTAGAGATCGCAACAGAACCGCGGCGGAACCGAACCCCGCATCCCCTTGCAGAATCACTAGACTATAATAATTAACGGCGCAATCGCTTTCGCGCGAAATTCGCCATAGCGAGCGCTTGTTGTGAGAGCAGTTTGAGAATAAGTGGTTTTCGAAGTTTGCCGAGAAACCTTCCTCTAATTTCCGCATGATTTAAGTTTTGTTTTTTTTTAATTAGATGTTCACTTAATCTATTTCTTCAGCATACGGAGTGGGTTGGAGGATGATGCATAACATATGACCTCGAATGATTATTTTGTCTCGTCAGTTTCTTCACGATGTTTTCTTTTACCGCTAAAGTCAGTGGTGATGAAAATCTTATACACCTGTACTTCGAAAACTATACAATGGTGTAGGCGGGTTTTGAACCGATGACCTCACGTTTGTGGATCGTACTGTCTAGTCACTAGGCCACTGTTTATAAGTTCTACAAATTTAAATGTGACACATTCTTTAGCTAGTTCGGGATTTGTAGACTTGTTGTGTAAGTTATGTAAGTTCGAATGCTTAATTTTACAATTCTATGCTCTGGTACAAGTTGACTTTGATTCTTTCCCTGATGTTTTTATCCAAACATAATTATAAAATAGAATAGGGGTTTCTAAACAAGTACCAAACATTAAAAAATTAGTAACCCTCGACCATTCTCGATGTTAAATTTGTCATAGTGTGTTATATTCTACTAGTCAAGTAACTAGATATGCTTTCATTTGACAACCGTAATGAACTGGATGTTAATAAAAATAATTCGCTATTTTGTGATGGCGGCCATCTTGAATTTCAAGTTAAGCATAATGTGTTACTAGTCAAGCCCTTTCATTTGTTATCCATGTTGGCGGAGTTCTGAAAAAAATATGTCATCCGCCATTTTGTGACGGCGGTCATCTTAGACTGATTTATGAAAAAAAAAATACTATAAAAATTGGCAGTATAAAGTTCGCCGGGTCAGCTAGACTCCATAACATAAATCTCGGGTAGGTAGTAGATGGAAGATAGGCAGGGCCTGGGAGCCTGCAGCGCGACCTACGACCTATCTCCAGATAGCGTTACATTTTAATACACTCCTGTTTAATGAGGATGGGGCTAAATAACAATTTACCTAGAAAATATATCTACATTTTGGAGTATATTTTAGGTATCTGCAACGGCGTGGTGCTAAAACATTGAGTACTAATAAACATTTCGAAATTTCGCATACCTGTTCCTAAATATTTTTTTCGGTATCTAAAAAAGCCTATGGCGCTGTTCAACACTATACTTTTTGTGTAATATAGAACGAGGATCCCGTCATACGAGTAGGACATGACGCCTACCCATTACAGCGTAGAGTCACGCAGCTATAAAAGATGACGAGTGCACATCATTACCTAGAACTGCATTCCATTCAAATTCAAAAGATGTTTATTAAAACATCAAAATAATAACAACATGTACAAATACTAGTGTAAGTTAAATCCTAGTAGTACAGCTTAGTAATAATTAACATAGTTTTACGAGCCATAGGCCCATTTAAAAACTTAAAAAAACATTATTAATACAATTAAACATAGTAACAATAGGAATGACTTAACAAGTACGCATTTTTTTGTTTTTTAAACTTATGTAATGCTATGAGAATGTATTACATTTTAGGCATCAAGTTCGAATGATAAAAATTAACTGCATTGCGTTCGTCGTTAGGAGATAATAATAAATAATAAAAAAAAAAAAAAAAAAAAAAAAAAAATCGCTGTCAACACGAAAGCTCGTTTTTTCCGTGAATTATTTTATATTTGTCTTCTACACATTTTTATTACAAAATTATACAGAAACAAACAAGGAATATACAAAACTGAAGGATTAGATTTTATTCTGGTGTAAAAATACCTTAAAATATGAAAAATTACTTTATTAACAAACATGAAGTGCATGACAGATGTCTGTCAGATAAAACTATTGGAAATATGATTCCTCGGACAAACAACAAACAATTCAGGTAAATTAAATGATCACACGATCGAAGAAACGAGTTACAGCGTCACAATACGCACGCCCACCACCTTCCGCCCGTTCTTCGTCGTCTCCGAGTATCTCGTCGGATGAGTTCCACACCACCCGCGAGACCAGCGACTCGTCGAGCGACGCGAGCGAGCCCGGGACGACACCGCCTACAAGACCAGGGCGACGTGGCCGTCCCCCGCTGCCGGCATGCTTAGGGCCTGTGAGGCAATCTGTCTCGCGCCCGGCCCCCGCTACCGGTGGTGTAGTGCGTCGCATGCGATGGACTCACCAAATGAATGAGAACTGCATGCGCGCCTATTACAGGGCTACAGAGGGAGGAACCTACCTGACCGCGTACTGTGCCAGGATGCTGCTTCTGTTTCAGGCCCTCGAACCGACCGTCGCTGTTTCCGCTCAACGACTATCTGATCAAGTTAGAGCTATCCGCCGGTGCAAACTGCTGGATGACTCGGCACTTGATCGGCTACGCCTGGAGGAAGAACGTACTCGCCCAGCTTCTGCCTCGACCCGGGATTTGCCCGCCGCGCTGTCGACCCTGACACTGGCTTCAGTACCAATGTCAGTAGCGACACTTGCGACGCCGGTCGATCCCGATATCGAGGAGGGAGATTCGACGAGTACGGGTTTATCCGTCCAGGTAAGAGAGCAACTGAGGAGCACTCTGGAAGACGCGATCTTGCAATATAGATTCACATCCAATTCTAGGCCGCGCTTACCGCGTTTGCCCACACATAAACAAAATTTGGCTTTGATGGGAGCCCTGAATTCTTTGCTAGTTCCCTATCTGGAAACTAGCAAAGATTTAACTGATACCCATTCTATTCTATACTGCGGTGCTATCACGGCGTATCGCGTTGCACGTGTCAAGTTTCCAGACACTGGCCGTACAACGCGAACCGCCGGAAGTGTACCAGTTTGGCAAATAAGAATAGAACGGCGTATCAGTACATTCAGGACTCTTATTGCAAAGCTAATCTGCTTCAGTCAGGGGAACAGTCGTCCCCGAGTCATGCGTTTCGTAACACAGGCTTTTGCTGGGACTGGTATCAGTCCCCAGCACTATCTAGCCAATGTTACGGAACGTATTGACTATCTGAAGCAGAAAGTTTATGCGTGGGCAAACCGTATTCGCCGCTACAGAGAGCGTGTGAATCGATATCGGCAAAATCGCGACTTCCAGAGTGATCAAAGGAAGGTGTACCGAAACTGGGAAGGAACTAGTCGACGTGTGAACGATGGGCAGCTACCGGATGCCAGCGCTATGAAAAACTTCTGGCGCAGCATCTGGTAGGTGCCTGTCGAGCACACGGAGGGAGCTTGGATGCATGTTGTCGAACGTGCGTGTGAGTCTATCGCAACCATGGAGTCTATTACGATAGACTTCGAAGACATTAGTTGTGCTATCCGGACGGCTCAGAACTGGAAAAGTCCTGGGCCAGACGGACTGCACAACTTCTGGATAAAGTGGTTTCGATGCTCACATGAACGTTTGGCAACGCAATTTCAAGAAGCCCTCGAGACTGGTTCTCTTCCCAGTTTCATGACCACCGGAGTCACCTTCCTGCTCCATAAGTCTGGTAGTACCACGGAACCAAAAAACTACAGACCCATTACGTGCTTGCCTACTATCTATAAGCTGCTTACATCCATTCTGAGAGCAAAAATTAACGCGCACATTGTCGCGAATAATGTTTTGGCCTCCTCTCAGAATGGATGTAAGATTGGGTCCCGTGGTACTAAGGAGCTGCTCCTCATTGACACGACCATTTGCCAACAAGTCAAACGAAACAAGGGAGCCCTTTCCGCTGCTTGGATTGACTATAAGAAGGCCTATGACGCGGTGCCCCATTCGTGGCTAGAAAGAGTTTTAGAGTTGTACAAAATAAATCCAACTCTAAAAGTTTTTCTAAGCAAATTAATGGGACAGTGGGTCACAGTCCTTCGTCAACCAGGTAGCGTAGACAGCTCGTTTGTTTCGGAGGACTTGATAAAGATTGAATGGGGAATATTTCAGGGAGACAGTCTGAGTTCCCTATGGTGGTGCCTAAGTCTGAATCCTCTCAGCACTCTGCTGAAAGATTCAGAGTTAGGCTATCGTCTTCGTAGAGGAGGTGAGGTTATATCTCATTTGCTGTACATGGACAACCTCAAACTTTTTGCACCGAAACGCTAAGACTTGTTGGAGCTATTAAAAACCACAGAGGTTTTTAGTAACGCCATCAAGATGGAGTTCGGTGTCGACAAGTGTGCGGTCATGCATGTACAGCGAGGGAAAGTAGTAAATTCAGAGAATTTACAACTTTCCGAGACTATAACTCTCAGATCCCTCTCCGAAGACGAGACCTACAAATATCTCGGTATGTCACAGTCGTTGGGTATATCAGCAGATGACATTAAGAAATCGGTGAAGGAGCGCTTTTTTTGCCGGCTGACAAAAGTACTTAAAAGTCTTTTGTCAGGCGGTAACAAGGCGCGAGCCTTCAACGGTTGGGTAATGCCTCTGCTGATATACTCCTTTGGCATACTGAGATGGACTCAGACTGAGCTCGACGCCCTGGATAGAAAGGTCCGTCAACTGCTCACAACACACCGCATGCTTCACCCGCGCTCGTCTGTTATGAGACTGTATATCCCGCGGAAATGGGGGGGTCGAGGCTTTTTAAATGCCAAGAACCTTCACAACCGCGAGATATGCAGTCTTAGAGATTATTTCCGCAACAGCGAGTCCAGGATGCATCGCGATGTTGTGGCAGTTGACAGGACCTTCACGCCTCTTTCATTGGCAAACGAGAACTGGCGCAAACCATCGGTGCTCAGCACTGATGATCGCAAGGAAGTTTGGAAGAGCAAGGAGCTGCACGGGCGATTCTATCGGGCTCTGACGGGACCCGATGTGAATCTGCTCGCTTCGGTGAACTGGCTGCGCTTCGGGGACCTCTTCGGAGAAACCGAGGGTTTTGCTTGTGCAATTGCGGACGAAGTTATCAAGACGAACAATTACCGGAAATACATAATGAAGGACGGTACGGTCGACATTTGTCGGGCATACCGCCGTCCAGGCGAATCTCTTCGTCATGTTATTTCCGGTTGTTCGCATCTTGCTAACGGCGAGTACTTGCACAGACATAACCTAGTAGCCAGGATCATCCACCAGCAACTTGCTCTTCGATACTGCCTTGTCGAGTCCGAGGTGCCGTACTATAAGTATGCACCTCTGCCAGTTCTCGAGAATGGTCGTGCGTTGCTCTACTGGGACCGCTCTATCATCACGGACAGGACTATTGTCGCCAATAAGCCTGATATCGTGCTGGTAGACCGGTCTAAACGCCGGGCTGTGATCGTCGATATTACCGTACCACATGACGAGAACCTCGTGAAAGCCGAGAAGGACAAGCTGAGCAAGTACCTTGACTTGGCTCATGAGGTTACCGCCATGTGGGATGTTGACTCGACGATCATAGTCCCAATAGTCGTGTCGGCAAACGGCCTTGTAGCGAAGAGTCTCGACCAACATCTAAAGAGACTTTCGCTGGACGGTTGGGTCAAGGGCCAGATGCAGAAGGCAGTCATCCTTGACACAGCGCGCATCGTCAGGAGGTTCCTCACTCTGCAGCCCTAACCACCGGTAGCTTGGGCCCTGCCCCGCTGCTGGCGGCACCCTAGTTTTTAAGTTTTTTATAATGTTTATTTTATATATCTATTGTAAAAAACTTAGAGATTAAGAAGAAAAATAAATAACTGAATAATAATAATAATAATAAATATTGGTGCACAATTCAAAAAAAGGATTTAATAAAAAGTAGATAAAAGGTGACTTTTCTATGTGTCTTGTAATTTCTATATTATAATAGCCCTTATCACGGATGTCGGACCCTACCACTACAAATTAGTTGATTTCAAGTGATTTCAAGGTTTGCGTTATAGTAGCCGTTTTCAGCTTAACGGAGTCCTTTATTTAATTACATACTTCACTCAGTGATCATTTTGCGCCAATCATACGACTTGTATGATTGGCGCAAAATGATCACTGCATTCTAGATTTAGTAGTGTCTTTTCAAAATTAGAATACAAGATCTCAATGGAAAAAAGTCACACAAAAAAGTAAGCCCCGAAACTTTTCTACACCGTCACTTGCAAATTTGATGATAAATCCTACTAATGTTATAAATAATGTCAATGTATGGATGTTTGGATGTTTGTTGCTCAATCACGTCGTAACTTAGGAACGGATCGGGCTGAAATTCGGAACACATATAGATTATAGTCTGGAAGAACACATAGGCTACTTTTTATCCCGAAAAAACAACGGGCACAGCGGGAACGGGAACTACGCGGGTAACACCGCGGGGCGCTGCTAGTAATATATAATATATTAGTATTGCGAGCCAAGCAATAGAACTTTAAATAGATAAATAGAAAAATTTATTTATTGAATAATAGGCGAGCAGCATTAGCTGATATGCCTATATCTCAGTGTTGAAATAACAAATTATAGGTACAAACAAATATAACGAAATTTGGTTTTGCGACGCATTTCAGAACTCTCAATAGAAACTAGCTTTACCGTTGATAGAAATGAAATCGAAAAGTTTAGGAAACGATGATAATATGCTTTTCTAAGTAAAAACCAGAAGTATTTAAGCAAATTCACGAGAAGCATTCCAACAATCCTACGCGAACGATGATCGGAAATGGTCCAAATATCACCAAAAAATCAAATAATACCTAATCTCATTCACCTCACACCTGCCTAAAGAATTTCAATCTACCCTCCCGCCAGAAATCAATTACGAATGGTAAAAAGTACGCGTCACCACGCGCGGTGCATGAGAATCGGGCTCTGATCATTAAATCACTTCTACCCGCAAAACCTATTTAAAAAAGCGATTTTTTATCCCGCCCCATTCAAGGCTGTAAAAATGCGCATTACTTCGTTACTAGGGTGTCTCTGTACTAAGATGATTTTCAGGACTAACATTTTTGCTACGATTCCAATTTTTACTTGATTTGTGAATTAAAAAGTTGAATTAAAACCGTGTTTTTTCATCGCTTCGTGTTTCGCTGTTAGGCAATAAGTGGGTTCCGAATTTCTTCGATGTCATTATGTCGCAAAAACACATTTTCTAATATCAGATTTCAACCTAATTAGCAACATACACGGAATTGAAATTTCGTGAGTGGAAGAAATTTTTCAGAATAAATAAATACATCTAAAAGCGTCATAATGTTATATGGACTTTCACAGACTGCATTGAATTAGATATCATTATTTTACAATATCGTTTACTCGCGCCTGCAATACTGGTAATTTATAATTTTTTTAATACATTAAAAAAGGACGGATAAGTATGATATACACACGCTCTTGGATAATGTTAATAACCTTGATGGCAAAATTTTACTTTCAAACTTCACTTAATGGTCACGATTGTCATAAATACTAAAAGTTTTAATACAATAATTAATCTAAACGATGCCGGAATTATCTTTTAAACATAATTTGTCAAGGTAATTTTATAAAAATGTATGTTTATCGTGTTATCTTACTGTATAAATATTGTTGGTCTTGCTCGCGTTGCGAGTTTTTCCAAGAGCTTTGTCCATCCGAAGATTGTCTACAAGTAATTTGCTTTCAGTCATAAAACCTTCACTTGTTTAAGTGCTCTTAACGATTTCCTATATTATGTGTATCATTATGTGATCAATAAAGAACTTTCATTCGTCGCATTTAAGTATAAAGTTACCTCCATATAGTAAGTTATTACCGTCCTTCTGCTACATAAAATCGTGGTTACCACAATTCGATGTAAGGTGCTTACTTTGCGCGCCTGTTCCTTTTAATTTATTTCAGAAGAATGTTAATTCTATACCCTTATTTGCAAAGGTGGCGCAAGCTTTAGTATTTACATACCTGCTCTATATATACCTGCTATAGTAACACTGTTGTACAAAATGGTAATTACTTCTTAAAATTGTCGAATCTCTATGTATGTAAATATTGTTTGCGTGTCTTTGTAAATTGTACATATATGAATAAAGAATCTTGACTTTGATTTTGTAATTTAACTCCTAGTAAACGGCTGGACCGATTTTGTTGTTTTTTTGTGTTCAAGTGGATTCGTGAATATCTTTTTTTACTTGTAAGACATGTGAACAAGACGTATGTCGCGTCCGCTAGTTTGATTTAAAACACTGCGACAATTTTAGTAAAAATACTACAGGAAATATGAATATACATACGTTTAAAACCTTTTGCACCACCACAGGAGAAGTACCTACCATACTCATAACAGCTATGCCATAGCCAAGTAGTGACGTGCAAACACCACTATAGGTACTCCAGTTAGATTGGGAACGTTTTTTTGAAATTACTGAAGAAAGAGATAAATCGCATTAAATTTCTAGGTGCCTAACTAGGCACAGATTTGGAAGCTTCAAGATACCACACGCTACCTCATATAAATATTGATGTAGACACCCCTGTTAAAAGTTCTGATAAAGAGAACAAGAGTGCGTTTCCTAAACTTTAAAAAGTATCATCGGCGTAATATCGAACACCTATCCCAGTGTTTCCCAAACTTTTAAATAAAACTCCCTCGGGAGCGATGTCGGAAAGTTTCGTGTAACTTCACACGGCTCGATAGCACATCCGGTTCATAAAGCACGGACAAAAATGGGCCAAGGGCTTGGCGAAAATATACCCCTTCAGCCACTTTCGTAACCGACTGATTCGTAACCAGCTACGAAAAAAGATTTTTTTTCAGTGTTTTGTAACCAGTTACCAATAAACACTTATTTTTTCCGTTTTCATAACCTACCTATATTTGGTAACCAGTTATGAAAAAATACTTCCTGTTCTCTGTTATGTAACCAGTGATTAAAACCTTTTTCACTTTGATGAAACTAAGTAAACGAAGATAAGGTACGCTCTAATATAAAGACAACATAATGTGCCGAAAATCTCACACAAGTATACGCAATGTGCACACAGCTTCACTTGCATCGTGAGAGACGTTTGAATGAATGACAAAGATATCATGACAAGTAGGCAGTAGGTGCAAATGAGATAGCTATTATACATCACGTTAGTTTAGATATTTTTTTCGACAAGAATAGAAAGACATACAAATGCACTGGCGTGAAAGAGACAAAATAGCCGCAACTAAAATATCGCCGGTCGTGTTGCACTCTTACGCTGTATGTATATCTGTCTCTTTTTAGAAATTGCCAATTGTAAAATTGTTTACAACAGAAAAATAATTTTAGATGTAATCATTGAACTCTTAAAACACTAAGAAGCGGCACGCGCTCATCTACGATCTCAATGTAAAATCAGGTGACGTCTCCTGATTGAGTCTCAGTCGCAACAGGAGCCACAAGTTGAGTGGACGTTCGCTAACAATTCAAAAAAATCCGATATTAGCCGTATTAATGTCTTATTCTGCTTTTGCAAGGTGCACAAACAGTTCAAAGACCAAGAACAAGTTCCATGGTATCACTTTTCATGCGTAAGTACACAAAATCTTTAATTATTTTCATAACAGTTCAATGATTATTACATCTAAAATTATTTTTCTGTTGTAAACAATTTTACAATTGGCCATTTCTAAAAAGAGACAGATATACATACAGCGTAAGAGTGCAACACGACCAGCGATATATTAGTTGCGGCTATTTTGTCTCTTTCACGCCAGTGCTTTTGTATGTCTTTCTATTCTTGTCGAAAAAAATATCTAAACAAATGTGATGTATAATAGCTATCTCATTTGCACCTACTGCCTACTTGTCATGATGTCTTTGTCATTCATTCAAACGTCTCTCACGATGCAAGTGAAGCTGTGTGCACATTGCGTATACTTGTGTGAGATTTTCGGCACATTATGCTGTCTTTATATTAGAGCGTACCTTATCTTCGTTTACTTAGTTTCATCAAAGTGAAAAAGGTTTTAATCACTGGTTACATAACAGAGAACAGGAAGTATTTTTTCATAACTGGTTACCAAACATAGGTAGGTTATGAAAACGGAAAAAATAAGTGTTTATTGGTAACTGGTTACAAAACACTGAAAAAAAATCTTTTTTCGTAGCTGGTTACGAATCAGTCGGTTACGAAAGTGGCTGAAGGGAAATATACCAACTAGGAATTCCGTACACTTTGGAAGTTAAAACTTCTTTTAGCAAACCACAGATTTTTCATGGGCTGTGAATGATGCTGTAAATGAAGCGTCAAGCTTGGTAATGAAAGAAATCTTCGGGTGAACTCGGTATCGCCGAGTGTGCCAGAGCGAGAAGGATAGAAAGATAGTTAGATAGGCTGAAGAGGTTATATGTTTGAACACAATAATCTCAAGAACTACAGGATCGGTTTCAAAAATTCTTTCAATGTTGGATATGTACGTAATCCCTGAGTACTATTATACAAAGGTTATACATTATGTACCACGAGCAAAGCCGGGGTGGCTAGTCATATTATATTTACCTCTGAGTGACGACTTTGTATGTGTATTTGGTGCAGTCCAAGAAACATCAATCGGAACAGATCACAAAAATGCTTAATTAGATCTACAAGAAAATACATGACATGATCTCAGACTTAGCCTTAATGAATGAATGATATAGACTCTTCATGTTCCAATAGCTGCATGACAATGTGCTGTTATGGGCAGGCGTGTTGCTTACCTTTGGGCACATGCCCTGCTCGTTCTGGACTCTACACTATACATATAACTACACTTAGTTTGCTTATACTTTCATTGAGATATACATACATTCTATGTTATTAAAATGGTTATTTCATAAACAACTTTTGTATAGTTCAAGATAAACATTTTGGATAGATATAATATCTTTTTTAGAAAATGTACCTACAATATTTTTTTAATAGTGAGATATTATTACCTTTAAAACTTTTCTGATTTGGTTAAATTTAAATTCTACTTATATCATAAATTTTGATTTTTTAAATATTTGCATAATCACGTCGTAAAGGATTAGGTTAAAAATTGGAACACAGTAATACTATGGTCAGGAAAAACTTTTTTAATCCCGGGAAAATAACGGGAACGTGAACTACACTTGTAACTTGTACACATAACACGAACTTTTGTTATGATCCGGAACCCTAACAATAATTTACAGAGAAACACTTTCGAACGGATAAAAGGAAGCGTGGAAGAGGCAAAGTTTGAAGTATTTGAACAGTCGGCCCAAGGTACCGTGTTCTTACGTTAGTGGCGCCCCCCTTTGTCTATCTCGCAGATTGAACTAACTTGCTTTACGGTGAGCAGTAGTCAGTGGCCGATGTTTGATGACATTTGTGATGACTAATCCGAAAATAGGCATATATGTATAATTTTTTTCTGTTTTTATATTAAATAGTGACAGTGAAGAAATAAACAGGACATATCCCTGATGGTAAGCAACATGCCTGCCACTTAACAGTATAGTAACTAGGTGACTAGCTGTCACCATGCTGATATGTGTTATGTATTGGAACATGCAGAGTCTAAATTATTATCTCTCACTGCACTGCGCTCATCGTGCTAAGTCTAACTTCAACCACAGAATAGATAATAGCTTCATAACCAGAAGTATTAACCTGAAGTTTTTTTACAATGTTTACTAAAATGTTGACTTCTAACTTCAGAGTGTCGGTTTATTGGAACGGTGCGGTAGACTGTAGTGGTAGGACTCTTGGCAGAGTCCACCTGGGGAAGTACCACACCTTTGCCAGTTATTCTATCGCCAAGCAGTAATGTGTAAGCGTTACTATCCAGTTTGAAGGGCAATGTTTCCAGATAAATTACAGGGCTTAGAGATATAACAACTTAGATCTCTGGGTGACGAGCGCAGTGCGGTGTTAGATAATGATTTGGGCTCTTCCTGTCCCAATAGCTGCGTGTCACTGTGCTGTTATGTGGCTGGCATGTTGCTTACCATCAGGCACATAATCTGCTCGTCTCAAACTCTTTAATTTAAAAAAAAAACCGACTAAGTTAAGTAAGTTCGTAAAAGTTTACTCGCACTATTTTTTTCCACCAAGGCGCCAAAATAAGTAAAACTTCAAAAGATTAACAGAATTAAACGCTAAAATAATTACTTCACTGTTATAATAGTTCGCTTTTCTCGTTTCTCCATAGTTCCATTGTTCGACTCGCGGCCTTATACGCCGAAACGCGGGCGGGGTAACTTTTGATGGTTCAAAGGAGTTCAGATATTGACATTGTCGAAGAACCCACCAGATCGGTTACTCTATCTAAATTAAAATTGTTTTGTTGCCGTGCAAGGGATTTCGGTCGTCTAGACCACATTATTTGTGCAGAATTGAATTTTTCTCGTACTAAGACCTTTTTAACTTTAGTTAATTGAATTGCCCTGAATTTGTTGACGTGCGTTTCTCGTAGGAATTTCAGTCATTTTTATTTGAAAGTGAATTTGTCTGAGCTTAATAAAGTTTGGTTCAAAGAAGCAATGACATAGTTTGCATTGCGATATTTATGTATTATTTGCTTGTTTGGGCCTTATTAATGTTTAAGATCTTAAATCTTTTTCTGTAACAAAGATAATTCTGAGAATAAGAGCCGTTTTCGATTAATGTTTTACGATTTGATTCATCATCATCATCATCAACAGCCCACTAAACGTTCCCACTGCTGGGACTCGGGGCCTTCTCTCGCAAGGAGAGAGTTAAGGCCATAATCCACCACGCTGGCCCAGTGCGGGTTGGCGGATGACACATGACTTCGAAAGATTCTAGGTACATGTCAGTTTCCTCACGATGTTTTCCTTCACTGTTTTAAGTTAGCGGCATTACGCACATGACTTCGAAAAGAAAGTGGTGCGTGTGGGGTTTGAACCCGGGGTCTCCGGATCGGCAGCCGCCGTTCTCCCGACTAGACCACCGTAACTTTACGATTTGATTGCTATTATGTAATGTAGCATAAGTAGTTCACTTTGTGTTCCCACTGCTGAGAGAGTTGATGGGAAAGCCCTAGCTATTTCGCTAAAGACCATTTTGACCAGCGTGATCGCTGGCTAATGCGAGTTGTCAGATGACACATGCTCTCAAAAAATGTATTTCTATCTTAGACCATTCTGTTTTCTTTTCACTGTGTTTTTCCAATGCTGAAGAAAAATTTCCACTTCTGCATTTTGAAAAATAGAGATGTAGTCGGGATTCAAATCTACAATCTGATGATTTTAAAATTTGACTTTAATATATTTTGCAATACCGAGACAAGCAACACATGCACCTGATGGTAAGCAACTTGGATGTTGTCATCACAGTGCCTCGTAGCTATTTAAACATGAAGATCGCAAATTATTCATTTTTTGCTAAGACTGTACTCGTCACCCTAATACATTAGATTATTTACTTATTTAGTAATTTTTTATCTCACCAAAGTTATTATTCTGATATGTGCAATGAATCGTTGACCTACATGAAGACATTTTTTTTTTTAAACTGCTGCCTTGGATCGTTACTTAGTATCAATAAAACAACTATGAACTATCTGTACACACAAATTGTTTAATAGTTGGCTGAGTGATAGAAACTTGCAAGAGGGTGCATAATGCTGAAAGCGGACTAGACCTTAACAAGAGTAATAAAATTACACAAAATTCATTTTACAATTTTTCAGGCTTACAATTCTAACTTATGAGATAGGTACACAAAGCCAAGCAAGTTTTAATGCCACGTCAGCGATACTTATAAATCTGTCGATAAAAAGATCTCAATAAAACGCAGACGTCAACAAAGATCCGGAGCACATATAAATCAAAAAGCGTCTTTGACACAAAGATTGCTAAGTCGGGAGTCGGGCCAAGTTGAACGAGTTTCTTGAATTTGAATGCTGGGGTAAGTAAGAGTTGAAAAACAAATGGCGAAACGGTATGCAGTCCCGGTACCGTTGGCATGCAACGGCATGCAGTGGGTATGCAGCAAAGCTTTGACAATCCAGGATACAGGGAGGCAAACGTGCGCACCGTACTTGCCAAGCGTTTCCTAATTCGATGGAAGAAACTTTTTTTGTTTACTGTATTTTATTGTACGGGGATGAATTGAAGTCTGTGGCGGTGGTTAGGACTTTTAGTTTTAAGTGTTGTGTCTCACTGATATTTATATATTTACAATGGTATATATGGATATTCATACTTAACATTGATCTTTATTATCTACGTATTATATCAGCTATCTGGCCGCCATCACACAAGCTTTGCTTAGTTTGGGGTCAGATGGTGTTGTGTGTGAATTGTCCACCAATATATATATTTTTTTTTTTTATTATTATCTTGTAGATTAAAGGTACCTTTCAATAGAGACGCCTATTACATTGCTTAGATTTATATTATAGTAGTTATACCCCACGATTTTGCCAACGTAGCCCCCGTTCGTTTTATTTTCATTTTATTTATTATTATTTATTTATTTAGACTAGAACTTAACTGTGATATTAATCACCTTAAATAAAAAAAAAACAAAAAGAAAATTATCCCCTGTTAAAAAATATTACGATTTAGGATGACAAATACATAACATGACGACATACAGATGACTGTTCACTATGTAATAATTAGTACCTGGGCCACCGAGCTTTGCTCGGTTTAAATACTAAATATACCTAGATATCTACAGATAAAAGGCTCTAAGTAATAGATTTTCACAAAAAAAAGAAAACTTGAAAAAAAAGAAGCTGTCTGGATTTGAACCCGGAGCTACTTCATCAATCAATTTAGCATCCCCGAAACCCCCTGCATACATAATTTCATGAAAATCGTTCGAACCGTTTTCGAGATTCAGACTCTATAAATATATATATATACAAGAATTGCTCGTTTTAAGGTATTAGATTAGATTAGATAAGATACTATTATAATATGCTATATATATTTAAATAATTAAATCTAACTTAGTAATATGTTGGTTATACGTCAGTACTCAAAGTTATTTCTTCTGTTTCAGGTTGTGAATCGCCCGCTGCAAAAAGGTAAAATATTTAGAATGAAGTGGTATTCAATCGCTAGATTCAATAAAATTTTACTTTTAAAGTTAAGAGAGGCGGCATGTAAATATTTAGACGCTACCGTACAAATCTTTGAAGTAGATCAACTATTTATTTTTACTACATTGTTAGACGGTGAAATATTGGTTGATTATTGTAATTAACACTAATATTAACAATAATGAAGCTCATATTTTAAACGTAGAAAAGGGGCGTATTCGTGTCCATTAATTTTTTGCCATTTTATTTTTGATGTAAAACTTATTGCACTGTGATAAGTTTTTTTTTGTCAGGGTAGTAAAATAATGGATTAGAAGAGGTATCGAAACTGTATGGAACCAATGCCGTAATGACCAAATGACCAAATTTTCGATACCTCTTGAATGAGTTTTTGAAAATTTCATTCGATCAGTACGACAGACACTTTTTTAAACCTTATACGTTTACATTTGAATTGCTCAACATCTAATGTAATTTAACGCCGAGATGACAGTCAAGTGTGAGCCTATACATAATAATTTAAAAAAAGTCGATGGAAGACACAAATCCCTACATTCCTTCGGAGTTATTTATAGAATGACCCATACTGTTCCACCGTCGCCCGTAGAGTAGCAATTAACCCTCTAACTATAGAATTAGCATTTATTACCCTCCGTGAGAGCTGCTCTAATATTAGTCCTTTATATTTAAACGAAATCGACTCTTGAAATTCATTAGATTTCTTGTTTAGTCTGCCATTAAACTGTGTTGCCGTTTTTATTACTATTGTGCTAGCTGTAGCTGACTGTGCTTTTGGTTTGATTATTCAGATTGCTCAGGGAGTGATGACAGCTATATTTTGGGGATTTACGTCTGCAACTATGACTGTTTATTTTGTCACGTTTCTAAATAAGATATTTTACTGGATAAAATCGGTTACAAATTATTTTATTGGAGAAAAAGAACAATAAAATAGATACATTCGTTGTATATAACGCTATTTTAATTTAAGATTAGCTAGTCTCTGTTACGTAACGGGATAAAAAGTATCTCGGTATAGGTAATTTACTACTTTAAACATATTATAGGTAGGTATATTTAATTAAGTCGCCAGTAACTGGTGTGTCATAATATTATGGTCGTTTCAAGTTTCGGCCGCGTTCGGCGGTCTTTTTCAAGAAAAATGCACGCGCGTAATCACTGCTCGTTTGGCATTGAAACTTCTGTGCTGTGTCATTCACATACATTTTTGTACTAAAATATTAAACTTAATTGCATTAAAATCTGTTCAGTGGTTACAGAGAAATGTGGAAAAAAATGAATATAGGTAAACAACCCCACAAAAATTAAAACAGCTAATGAAAAAATTGTAGGAAGCCTTACAAACATTGACAATATGACAATGACTCAGGTCACTGTCATATTGCATTGCATTTAGAATTTTGTGAAATTGGCCGGTCTCGACGCTACACTGAATAGAAACTTCACTCCTAAATAGAAATTTCAAAGTTTCTTTATTAGTGGAATAAACAAATAGTTTTGATAATAATTAATTTAACTTTGATAAGTCCCGTATAATGTTTTCATAGCAGGAAAGTATTATTGTTTTTTATGAGTAGTAAATTAGAGTTGTTTTAAGAAATAAAATCATATTTCTTTTAATGATTTTTTTGTTAAAACCTACCTCAAATATTTCCGGTTCCTTATGTTTGAGGATCGTTATCAGCAGTGGAAGATTTGCCTCCACCGGTCTCGGTTCTCAAGACCGCGTAGAATTGGGATGTGATGAGTCTTTCACTTGATCGGTCCGTCTGGTTGGAGAATGACCACGCCATAGTTTGCCTTCGGTATTCCCAACGACAATAAGTTCTTCCAGCCTCTCATCGCCTCTGCGCACTGTCTTATTAGTTAAATGAATAAAATCTTGATAAATCAAAATAAATCGAAGTTTCATGCGAGTACATAATGTAGTTTTCTCTGTAGAATAGTGAATAAAGAGTGATTTTGAGGAATAAAATCGTATGTATAATGTAATTCGCGTCGTGTCGTGCGAGCATCGCTAAGCCGGCCGGAGCCGGCACGGCTGTCGAAATCTCCCTTTATTGGACAAACAACCGAGACGCACACAAATCAATTGCCTACGTTTGAGACAAAGCAAAAACTGATTGCGAGGGAGGAACGAGAGATCCTTACAGAGGGTCCCGTATCCATTTTTTTCTTAGGTAGGTTCAAAAGAAAACATGTGGAAATATTGATTTTAGTAACATGCGGGTAGTTCGCGCAAAAAACGCGAGTAGGCGGGTACCTACTCGCGTTATATGCACCGAAGAGGTCATTCTTGGTTTCTTGGCTGTGATATTGCTTGACGCGACGATGTGGTCCACTTTGAACTTGCACTTATTTAGATTAAACTGATATACTATGCTTTGAAGATACAAATACATTTTTTTACAACGAGAAACACCCACTTAAATAATTAATTGCAAACTTCATTATTTTGTCAAAATATGTTTTGAAAATCTATAAATAACAACTAATTAATTTCACTTTTTAAAACAAATGTCAAATGAAGACTATTAATTAGAGGTCTAAAAAGCCGCTATCTAAAACTATATAGTATCTATAATAAAAAACGTAACTAGTTGAGTAAGAGTGAAAAGCCTTAAGGATTTAGTTAAATTGTTGACATGTTAATTTTTTAAGTTTAGTTTCCAAATGTATCCTCAATTTGTTTGTTTCGATTTAACTTGTGCTACTTCAACTACTTTTTAACACGAGTGCTACTCTGTTTCTTGTAGTTGGAAGAGCACCAAAACTTAGATTCAAATTCCGTTGCTACAATAATAATTTTAATAGAGATTTAACTTATTATTGCGTACACGGGTAACTCACGTTTAATATGGTCGGTCAATCACTACTAAAAGAGATCAAACTTATTTATAAATGTGAATAAAGTTGAAATTCCTTCGTAATTAAAGAACATCAGGCTAGTTGAATTAAATAATAAAACTTAACCATGTAGATTAAAACTACATACGTGTTTTTTGGTGATTTACCCTCTTTTTAACCAAATATTTTGTTTTTGTTCAAACAGAACCCTAATACCATAAGAGAATACCGTCACCGCCAGTAAGGCAATTCCCCTAATTTGACGTTCCCGCACGTATAGACAGGCGTACATCATTATGATCAGCGAATTTTCCATTCTACCCTCATTTCTTTGCCGGGGGTACCTACAACGACCTTACTCTACAGTTTGGGTGTTTATTTATTGACTTCGGTAATATCCGCTTGAATAAATTCCTGTTTTATTGACAATATCGCAATAAAATTGATTCTGGTGAATTTATCTCGTATTTGTCAACGCCAAACCCTGCTAGGATCAGTGTGCACGTGGTCATGGCTCACAAAATCATGTTTTCTTGTGAATATCCTATTGAAAGGTGCTCGATGAAATAGGTTGTTCTAAATAGAAGTGTAGATGTAGGAAAGCTTTGGGCGCGTCGTATCTGCGAGACGTTTAATTATAAATCTGGCAAACTTTGACTCATTGTACGAGTACTAAACTTTGTTCTCAGTAATAACTGTAAAGAATGTTTGTAGTTATGGGAACCCTGAACTCTTTACAAAAAATAACTCCTCAGTGCAATACGATTTCTAAAAATAAATGTCGAATTGTGAAATGACTCCATAATGATCGAGAAAAATGTATGCTTTTCCCTATATATGAATAAATCAATTTTGGTTGATATTTCTCAAACATTTCCTACAAACAGCTTAAACAACTGCATTCCGCTGTTTTACCCCCAAAATTCTGGTTCAACTCATTTTCCCGCAATAAAAAGTAACTTATGCAACGATTATCTATGAGCTTATGTGCTATTTCAGACTATAATCTATGTACTTATAAAATTTCAAAACAATACTTTCAAGTTCTATATTATATTTATTATTTTAAAATATACCTATTAACATCTATACTAATATTATAAAGCTGAACAGGTTTTTTGTTTGAACGTGCTATTCTCAGGAGCTACTGGACCGATTTCAAAAACTATTTTACCGTTTGATATGTACGTGATTCCTGAGTGCTAAAAGCTAAATATTTTGTACCACGGGCGTATCCAGGATTGACTACTATAGCTTATAATATAAGTAAGTAAGTAATTCCAATGACCATTCACAAGTACATCGCGCTGTTAAGAGCGCAAAACAAAATACACAAAAAACACCGAGTAAAGAATCTCCCTGTTTCGACATGTTGACTTTAGCTATTAGAAGTGTCCGTGTGTTTGTTGTCCGTCACTATATCCAGTTAATTTTTGTTTGATTTGCTTGATTGCGACGCGATACGCTTGATATCAGGGAATTGGATTACCAATCAGTGATTTATTTTATTCTGAATTATTTAAAGGATAAATAAATTTAATGGAACTCAAATATTACACAGGCTTAAAAGAAAATAAGCGTGTGAAATGTATTTATTTTCAGCTTAAATTATTGCACAGTCCGAGCTAGGAATCGTGTTTGTCTCCAGAAATATAATATATCTTATTTTGTCCCATCGCTTCACAGGAATCATTGATCTGTAAACGGGAACAAAATTTTTTTTTATGCATCGGTTATGTAATTATTTTTTTTCGAGTAGTGCCAGTAGTCCGGTTGCTAGTTCGGTTAACCGAACTACTGCAACTTTTTAGTCCCAGTAGTTCGGTTGTACGTCATCACCGAACTATTGGCACTGCGGAGTGCCAGTAGTCCGGTTGCTAGTTCGGTTGCCCGAACTACTGCATGATCTAATACCACCTTGACCCTTCTTCTATAGGACTTCTCGTATCTCAAAAAACCGACGTCGTTTCATGGTTGATGTTCCAAAAACACGAACGAAGAGATTTAACTCTACTTTTAAGAACGTCTAGGCTGTGGAATACGTTCACTGAGTGGGTTTTCGTCAAACCTCTTCGTTCGTGTCTTTGGAACATCAAACCATTTGAGCTGCGAGCATCTATCTCTATCTATCTATCTATAATATGCAACTGATAACTAGCAATTGCTACGGAAGTGTTTTTAGCTGACTTGATGCTGGAGTCAGGACGTGGAAGCTAATCCTAATCGGCAACAACAAATGCATGAAATTTTGTGTAGGGATTTAACCACAATAGACAAACATAAATAAACTCCGCATTAGCTACGTGTGTGGGCCGTTATACGATATTGTATATAAATGCGTATAATTTATTTATTTTTGCTATTAAAATTTGTTTTGCGCTTAAAATATGTATTTATTATTTCTTTAAAAAGTTAACCAACTTGAAAACCACAAATATAAGAAGCAAAAGCTTAATTAAAATAATTAATAGTTTTTTTAAATTATTATAGGTTCGCACTTGACCACCATCCCGCCTGATATTAAGCGACGATACGATCTACGATGGAGTGTGTTTACCTAGAAACAACCGATTTACTCTCGATTTGAAGACACCAAGATTGTAACTATCGGGGAAAACCCACCCAGGGAACGTATTCCACAGCCTAGACGTTCTTATCACAAAAGTAGAGTTAAATCTCTTCGTTCGTGTTTTTGAAACATCAACCATGAAACGACGTCGCTTTTTTGAGATACGAGAAGTCCTATAGAAGAAGGGTCAAGGTGGTATTAGATCATGCAGTAGTTCGGGCAACCGAACTAGCAACCGGACTACTGGCACTCCGCAGTGCCAATAGTTCGGTGATGACGTACAACCGAACTACTGGGACAAAAAAGTTGCAGTAGTTCGGTTAACCGAACTAGCAACCGGACTACTGGCACTACTCGAATTTTTTAAAGGACTTGTGTGAATTAAATAGTTGATCCCTTTTTTTAATGTTTTACTCATAGGCAGATATTCATAAATAAATAATTTATCCTACAAAAAATACTGTTCATGGGTAAACATAGGTAACATTAGTGTATGAAGCGATCTGTGGTTAAAACAACGTACTATGAATAGTTTGTTATATATTTTTTTATGGATCGGATGCTAAATTCCAGTCATTTTTTTATCTTTTTTTGTATTAAACACAGATACTAACAAAACACAAACATACAAAAGTAAATTGTCAACTCTAACATTACAGTACTTATACGGCCCATATATGTGGGTATAAGTATGATCAGTGGGCCGCAAACTAAGCAGAAACTGTTTTTATCGTGAAGTAATTTTAGGGCGTTTCTAATCTCAGAAAAAGTCATTGAAATAAAAATTAGTATAAGTAATTTTTTGGAACCGTGAACCTTTTTTTCCTTGCAACATAAACATCACCTGGCATGTGCATTAGTCTTAAGCAATGGTCAGGTAAATCTTGCAATCGTCGTCCTCGGACGTATTAGCTGTCGCGCGTGGGACGCGGCCTGCGCAGACGTAGCAACTGACGGGCGTGGGACGTGGGACGCAGACGTGGCCTGTGTTACAATGCCTCAGTAACGAGTGTGGAGTAATGACCGTTGGCACCTTAGTCTTAACTGTTCTCAGGTGTTGAAGAAAATGTTTTACCCTATATACCCTATCCTCAGCGACAGAGTGGTTTCCAACTGGAACAGGTTGCCTGAGGATGTTATTTCGGCAAAATCATTGAACTCTTTCTCGAACAAACTTGACAAATGGATAGCGAAAAACAATATAGTTTTAACAGACAATTACCTATAATTTTGTTACATGATATCAACACTGAGATAAAGGCATATCAGCTAATGCTGCTTGCCTGTTATTAAATAAATATTATTCCATATATTACACTAAAATGACAAAGTTTGAAAACTGAGATATTTCGATGCGTGTTGCTCAATCATGTTCCAAATTTGGCATTTACATATGTATCTCTCTGTAAATGTATAATCTGCATTCTACAGAAGCAGCGGGCCCGCAACCGCTCGGACGCGGCTGAAAATCGCTCCGTGAGTTTTTAGCCTGATTTATTATTCATCAATTTGATTATGATGATTGTATGAAAACTTTGGAACTCATCGGTGCACACTAAAAACGGCGTCTGAATTCGATCGAAAAGTAATATTTACAAATGTCCATTAGCCGCAGCGTCTATCCATCGCAGCGTGCGGCGCAGGTGGTAAATCCCCGAGTTAATGTGCGTGCAAACGGCGGCTCGGCAGTCCCGAGCCATTTGCCACGAACGTCGACAATGCAGGCGCCGCCGTTATGGACACTCTAGCTCTTTATATCTTTCGGTCGAATACAGTATCGAGGCATAACGTGAGCTTAAAACAACCTCACGTGTACATAGCATCGTGGTCCCACTGTCGGGACTCGGAGTTTCTCTGACAAGGATTTAGAATAGAAAATCTGTTCCTATAAAAATGAATTGCCGAAATATCAACTTCGGCTCTTTCGTCGAGTCTAAGGCTAACTTCCAGAAAATTAGGTGTCCTCTCTAAGGTACAAAGTGTTCTTCAAGTCTGAACGTGCTATACACCAAACACAGATTTACTGCTGTATGGAGTTCTGTTCACACTTTTGAGATGCGTCGGCTAAGTACTACCTACATGGGCTTTGGGTTCGACCGAGAGATGTTCCAAAAGGCTCATAGGCAACAACACCCGTATTCAAAAAAGACTCAAAATCTTGAACTTCGCTGCAAAGTTTCTAGCTTGTCGGTATTTTATTGGATGTATTACGGAAAGTGTGCATCTGATTGGCATGACATAATACATACTTAGGATTTATTTCCGTCAGATTGCTCGTAGCTCGAAAAAGTGACAACGTTTCAAGGGTGACGTTCCAAAGACTCATACAAATGGAAATTTCTCAAACGACACTACCTTTTTTTTTAATTTGTATAGTTTAACTTGACGGCCATCTCGCCTGATGTTAAGCGACGATACGGTCTATGATGGAGTGTGTTTAGCTAGAAGACCGATTCACTCTCGATTTGAAGACACCAAGATTATAACTATCAGGAAAAACCCACTCAGGCAACTCATTCCACAGCCTAGACGTTCTTATCACAAAAATAGAGTCAAACCTCTTCCTCCGTGTCTTTGGAATATCAACCATGAACCAGTGCCGCTTCTTGGAGTTACGAGAAGTCCGATAGAAATAAGGGCAAGGTGGTATTAGATCATGCAGATCAGTTCCACACTCCCCCCAAACTAAACAAACTTGTATTATGCGAACCAGTTAGCTGATTTAATACTTAAATACATACATTCTTATGATAAGTAAGAACACCGAGCCATAGAACAAATATCGGGATTTTTCAAACAAAGAATTACCTTCACTAAATAAATAAATATTGGTGGACAATTCACACACAACACCATCTGACCCCAAACTAAGCAAAGCTTGTGTGATGGCGGCCAGATAGCTGATATAATACTTATATAGTTTTAAATACATACTTATTATACATAGAAACACCCAGACACAGTGCAAACATTTGAATTCATCACACAAATATTTGCACTGGTCGGCTTCGCAGGTAGAGCTACTAACAACTAAGCCACGAGGCCAGTCACTAGAAATCAAATCTATGACCAACAGGTAGACTTATTAGCAACTGAATCTCAATACCAGTAAAGTATTCAGATTCCTTAGCAGAGTCCGCCTGGGGAAGTACCACACTTTTGTCAGTTATTCTACCACCAAACAGTAATGTGTTCGGTTTGAAGGGCAATGTTTCCAGAAAAAATACAGGGCTTAGAGATATAACATCTTAGATCTCTGGGTGACGAGCGCAGTGCAGTGTTAGGTAATGATTTGGACTCGTTATGTTCCAATAGCTGCGTGTCACTGTGCTGTTATGTGGCAGGCATGTTGCTTACTATCAGGCACATGTCCTGCTCATCTCGTCACTCATTATTATATTTAAAAAAAGTATCATACAGGCTTTTAGGCTATCACTACGCGTACGAGTATTTCACTTTATACAGTAAATTAATAAAATTTGACATAATATGTCGTTGTAATAAAGTTCCTATAAAGTTTTTTATTAAAGACATCTACTTATTTTTTCCAACCTGTTTAATTATTTATTTTTCGACTGTAAGGTCATAAAAAGCCGATCTAAAGTAAGCCTGGCCGAGGACGTGCCCGGAAATCAATTCCTTGTATTATTATGAACAATTCCATGAATAATTGAATCTGAGAGCGAGGCGGACAGCGGAACAAATGTTACATGTGGGCTGTTATTGTCAAGATTATAGAGAAGTGCCTTTTTACTATCGATAAGATAACAATAATTTTATTAATTCTACTACTAATATTGTGCACAAAATTTAAAACATCAATGTTTTATGTGTCATCATGTCATAAAACATCAATTTACCAGACAAAAGACAGTATTGAGCAGCATATGAGCTACATTTTGTCAGAAAATTGGATTGATCATGACGGTAAAACGGTCTTTGACAATAAGAGATGTTGCCGTCTACGGTGGATCGTGCTTACCTACGCAGAAGAATCCGATTCTTCTTATCATAAAAATAGAGCCAAACTTCTTCGTTCGGGTCTTCGGAACTTTAACCATGGAACGATGTCGCTTTTTGAGCTACGAGCATTATTATAAAAAATGGCAAGATGGTATTAGATCATATAAATCAGTTGCACACTTTCCAAAATACCATCGTTAAAAAACCTACAAGCTAGATATTTTTTTGCGGCGATGTTCAAGACTTCGAGTCTTTTTAGGGTTCCGTACACAATGGATAAAAACGCAACCCTATTACTGAGACTTGACTGTCCGGTCGTCCGTCCGTCCGTCTGTCACCAGGCTGTTCTCAAGAACGGACAGTTGAAATTTTTTGCTTGATTAGTCAGTCTCAAGAAAACTAGATGGCGCCTCTAGTAATTGCGATGTATGAGGAATTCCAGTAAAGCAAAAGAGGTTTTCGCCGTTTATTTGCTAATGGTACGGAACCCTTCGTGCGGGAGTCCCAGTCGCACTTGACCGTTTTTATTTGTAAACATATAAGCCTTTTAGCACGTCTCTTGATTAAATCCAGAGCTTCCAGCTAGTACTTAGCCGATCCATCCCAAAGATGCGAACAATACTCCATACGACAGTGAATCTTTTCTCAGTATACGAGTAAGTCTAATTAAAATAACACATTCTAATCTGTGTAATACATAACATAAAGAAATATATCCTGCAGCGAAATGTCTCCAATAAAAAACTGACAGGCTAGCAATTTTGGTTATTTTGATCAGTAATTTTGTCTCATCCCTAGTCCCCGATCGCAGTACTAAAGATCTCAGCTAAGTTCTTCAGCTGATGGTGTTTCTATGTAATCTACACTATTTAGCTGGCTCGCCATGCCCGTGTCATAGGGGATTTGAATAAGTTACCGCGCGCACTTGCGACACCGAACGGGGGATTTGCGTGTAGAGGATTAGAATTACCATTTTAGGGATACGGAGATATGTGTCAATTTGTTTTCATAACTCTTCTGAGTGTGTGGTAATATAGTTTATATTTCAATAAAGTAATCATGATTCTTTCTATCTGGATAACTCATAGTCTAATGTATCACTACATTAGACATTATGACAGATGTGTACATTAGAACTTCATGAGTATTCTACCTCTTATGAAAAATATAAGAAAGTAATGGATTTAAATGATAGCTGCGAAATATGAGACGCCATTAAATGCCCATTTAAATACTTCACTTCAAGAAAGTCCACGCAGCACAAAAGAAGACAGAAGACAGTATGTAGCACTCCGGAGAGTCTACCGCCTAACTAAAACTGTCTTAACTTTGATATGGGTCTCTCTTTTCTATTCGTTTGAAATGGTAGAGACAGAAAAAACAAAGCCATAGCCGATTTAGTTTGAGCCGTAGAGGGCTAGACGGGAAGGAGTGCCAATAAAAGTGTAAAACATATTAAGCATACGACATCAACTCCTATGCAGAGGTGTCGATAACGGTAACAGTGACAGCGCTGCGAGTTTAATTGTTCGTTACTCTTTTCCAAAATGTCAAGATACATGACATTCTCCATGTTCTATTAGCGATATATTACTATGTTCATACTTTTATACAGAGACGTTGGTAACAGAAACAGTCTAAGCCTTGCAAGTTAAATTGGGTTTGGGTTATTGGTCCAAATTGTATTTAGACGTGACGTCACCCGAAACTTCTAAAGAACCATAACATCGTCATTATTTGTTTGTGAAATATTAGAAAAAAAACGTACAATATTTTTTTTTTAATCTAACATACAAATAAGTTAATATTATTTAGTCAGCATGCTTATTATTTTTAACAAAAAATGTTCACTTCTAAAATAGTTGCGTCAAGTCGCAAACAGATGCAACGAGTCGCAAATACTTGCGAAAGGGCGCTGGGTCGCTCGTCACAAATAAATCGTAAGTCCTCCGCGGCCGCGTCGCGTTGCATTTGAATAAGCTCCGGCGCGCACCCGCGACCGCCGCGTAATGGGATATTAACGAAGCTCGCACTCAATAGGGCCTTATCGTGCTACGGATTTACGGATTCAATCTATACGCTTAAATCCGTTTTTATATACCTTGAGTGCAAACAATGTTTTTCTTTAAAGGCACCTGTATCTGTTGGTAGAAGATGACCTATCGAAAATGAATCTATTATTTCATTGCGTGATTTTTTTATTTTACAACATAAATTTAAGTTTTATCATAAATTGCTGAATTTATTACGAGAACATGGGGCGTTCTCTCCCTAGCCCGTAAAGCGCCGTGGAACTCATATGGGTTCGGCGCCGGTATGACTCGAGTGAAAAAAAAAATATGAGGTTAGTTTTGACAAAACAAATCTTAAGTGAAGGTTTATCAACTACAACATTTTTCGTGGCACCTAAAAAAACTATTAACTAGTGAAATAAATTAATAGAATTTGTCTTAAGACTTGCATACAGTCACGAGTTAGGAGAGAGGCAAGGCCTCAATCGAGCACGCTGGTCCAGTGCGGGTTGAAGGGTGACGCTTGATCTTGAATGATTCTAGAAATATGTTTTCCTTCACCGTTGAAACCAGTGGTGATGACGACCTTGTACATCTGCACTTGGAAAAACACTCAGAGGTGAAGGCGGGATTTGCCCCTACGAACTTCCGATAGTGAATTAGACTTCCTAACCACTAGGCCACCACATTTTTCTAACTTTAAATACAAGTAATCTAATATAAATACACTTCTTCAAATAAACAATTGTACATTGATATTTGTGTTTAGCGCATTAACATTAAACCGAATTTCATCTCAACACTTAAAAATAAAACATGAATGTACAATCGAGTACAAAATCCCATCCAACTAACTGATGACAAGTAAACATTATTTCGGCGTGAACACCGTGGTTCGTCACGCGCGGACGGCGTGACACGTTAGAAAAATGACGTGTCAAAGAGGAAGATAAATCTGGCGCAGTTAGATGCACTTCAAAATTGTTTCGATACCAACCCTTGCCGATAGAGCGTGACAGCAATCAGAAAGGACACTCCTGCACAAAAACGATTTTTCACTGGAAAAGTAATAATGATAAAGCAAAACAGTATCTAAAGAGGGATATCTATATATCATCGGAGAGACCTACGTTCAGCACTCGACTAGAGTAGGTCAATGATGATGATGATCTAAAGAACACTTGGGAACACTTAATATATTATTCTTAAGCAAATTTTGTCGACGAAGACAAAAAAAGGCAATGGAAATAAGTTTCCATTTTTGTTACTCAAATGTTTTTCTTATATGTATAAACAAAAATGTTTCAATTTTTGTACAATAATTACTAAGATGCCAAATAATGATTGAACTTGCTGTCGGAGTTGACCAAAACAGTCATGGAAGTAAGTTTTAATTGTCTTATTCAACAGTCTTTCCTCTATGTAAAATCAAAGAAGTTTTCATTATTTGACAATAATAACTGAGATGGCAAATAGCAATTGAACTCGCGACACTGTTACCGTTACCGATACTTCTGTATATAAATATACATAATTCTATCCTACTAATATTATAAACGTCAATCTTTATTATTCTTTATATTTGATGTTCAATCACGTCAGAACAGCTAAACGGATTGGGTTAGGTTTTGAAACACGGATTATCAAATTAACTGTTTATATATTTTTTATTGCAGAAAAATAAGAGGATTGAGAACTGCGCGGGTGATACCGCGAGATAATGCTAGTTGTATAAATAACGTTGTGTTTTCGGATCTGTCGGTACCCCTGGGTTGCCATTTTTTTTTATTCATATTTTTAACAACTTCGTCATAATCTATATATATAAAAGCGAAAGGTCACTCATCAAGGAATCTCAGAAACTACAAATGCTAGGAATCTGAAATTTTGCATGGAGGTTCCTTTTAGTACGTAGGCGCTCGCTAAGACGGGGTTTTGCGAAATTCAACCCGTAAGAGGGTGAAACAAGGGATGAACAGTTGTATGAAAATTCGTGATTTTCAAAGTTATCACATTTTGTATCTAGACACTTGATACGAAGCAATTAAATGTTTGCTCCATCAATTTTGTAATTTCGAACTGTATGGGGTGAAATTGGGGTTGAAATGGGGGATAAATGTCAAAATGGAAGTTCTCAACCGTTGAAGATACAACCATGAAACTTTGTATTTAGACACTTGGCATGAAACAAACGAATGTTTGTTCTATCAATTTCGTAATTTCGAACTGTACGGGGGTGAAATTCGAGTTAAAATAGGGGATGAATGTCGATATGAAAATTCCCAACCGTTGAAGATAAATCCATGAATCTCTGAATATAGACACTTGACACGAAGCAAACGAATGTTTGTACTATCAATTTCGTAATTTCGAACTGTTCGGGGGTGAAAGTGGGGTTGAAATGGGGGATGAATGTCAATATGAAAGTTCCCAACCGTTGAAGATAAAACCATGAAACTTTGTATATAGACACTTGACACGAAGCAAACGAATGTTTGTTCTATCAATTTCGTAATTTCGAACTGTACGGGGGTGAAATTGGAGTTAAAATAGGGGATGAATGTCGATATGAAAATTCCCAACCGTTGAAGATAAATCCATGAATCTCTGAATATAGACACTTGACACGAAGCAAACGAATGTTTGTACTATCAATTTCGTAATTTCGAACTGTTCGGGGGTGAAAGTGGGGTTAAAATGGGGGATGAATGTCAATATGAAAGTTCCCAACCGTTGAAGATAAAACCATGAAACTCTGTATATAGATAATTGACACGAAGCAAACGAATTTTTGTTCTAGCAATTTTGTAATTTCGAACTGTACGGAGGTTAAATTGGGGTTGAAATGGGGGATGAAAATCAACAAGGAAGATTCCAACCCTTGAAGATAAAACCATTAAACTTTTTATATAGCCACTTGGCACGAAACCAATAAATGTTTGTTTTAGCAATTTTGTAATTTCGAACTGTATAGGGATGAAATTAGAGTTGAAATGGGAGCCGAATGTCTTACGCTTACACACCTAAACAACTGAACCGATTTTGATGAAATTGTATGGAATTGTTTTATTATAAGCTGTCTTTAGTAACCGTAATTATTGTGTCTGGGTATTAAAATAGGTACTGCCTGAGTTACCTTAGTATTTATTTCGCGCGGACGAAGTCGCGGGTAACAGCTAGTGACCTATATAATTTTAAACAAAATTTAATTAACGTAGTTTGTATTTTGATGTATCATTTTTAAAATAACAAAACTAGATCTTATATTTTGGCAATCATAGTCACCGTGCTAATCTATACATATAAAAGCGAAAGGTCACTCATCAAGGAATCTCAGAAACTACAAATGCTAGGAATCTGAAATTTTGCATGGAGGTTCCTTTTAGCACGTAGGCGCTCGCTAAGACGGGGTTTTGCGAAATTCAACCCCTAAGAGGGTGAAACAATGGATGAACGGTTGTATGAAAATTCGTGATTTTCAATGTTATCGTATCTAGAAAGATTTGAACGAACACGAAACAATTAAATGTTTGTCCTATCAATTTTGTAGTTTGAACTGTACGGGGGTGAGTGAAACTGGGGTTGAAATCAGGGATGAATGTCAATTTGAAAGTTCCTAACCGTTGAAGATAAAATCATGAAACTCTGTCTATAGACACTTTTGACACTAAGCAAACGAATGTTTGTTCTAGCAATTTTGTAATTTCAAATTGTACGGGGGTGAAATTGGGGTTGAAATGGGGAGATGGATGTCAACATGGAAGATACCAACCGTTGAAGATAAAACCATGAAACTCTGAATATAGACACTTGACACTAGGGGATGAAATTGGAGTTGAAATGGGGGACGAATGTCTCTTACGCTTTCACACCTTAACAACTGAACCAATTTTGATGAAATTGCTATTTTTAGTAACCGTAAACGTGTCTGGGTATAAAAATATGCACTGCTTGAGTTATCTTAGTATTTCTTTCGCGCGGACGAAGTCGCGGGTAACAGCTAGTTAATTATAAAAGCTAACCATAGTATTTTTAATTTCCCTTTACGTTGCAAACATATACCGTTTCTATGCCGATCAGGTTTTGTTCAAAAGTTGGCGTACGGCTCGTATACAAGTTTGTCATACAAACATAATGGTTTAGACTAGTAGTAGATTGAAAATTCATTTAGTCAAAAATCTGTTATTATTATCATACTTTTTACAAAATGGTAATATTTTAAAATCGACTACAGTAAAAGTATTTTTATTGTTTACTTTTAGTCGCTTTTCATCGGGAATGTACAATTTTTCTACACGTCGTGCAGGAAAACGTTTGAGTGATGCAAAAAATATTATAAATGGTTTACCTATTTTTTTTTAAATTCTGAATCCCATCAATAACAGTAGGGTGTCTTTTCCGTTTGTTGAAAGTAGCTGTTTTTTATTACAGGCGTTAGAAACCTCGAATTATCTTAGTCGAAGACAAAACATCGTATCAAAAATATTTGATGTGAATATTTTATTTTCTGTTTTTGGACGTTAAAATATATTAAGCAGATTTTTGTACTTAGTTACTAATGACCCGTCCCGAGTCATCCAGATATCTAGACATTTAAACAAACGAATTCCCTTTACACCATAACCAAAAATTTGCAGCCATGCTAAATGCACTTCACACACACACGTAGTTAATAGTTACGTAGATAATTTATATAGCTACAAAATGTTTTATTTTCCCTTTTTTTAGTATAGAACGAAGGGAAGAGCAGAACATGTGCTTGACGGTATGCAACATACCTACCCAATAGTGTCACGCAACCATTGGAACATTAAAAGTCTTAATCATTACCTAGCACTTACTACACTGCGATCGCCACCCTGAGATATATTAAGATGATTTACCTCTGTCGCTTGTAATTTATCTGCAAACATTGCCCTTCAAACCGGTACATAGGCATGAAAGGTATTCCTCAGGCGGACTCTGCAAAGACTGCTACCGCTACAAAAGTATTAATTCAATCAAAAGTTTTCTGTTCCCAAATAAGCGTTAGTATAACCGCGAGGGCGTCTCCATTGTTCGTATGATCGATAGTGTTGTCCAGTAACCATTAGTTTGGATCCCGGCCAGATTCGGGCCCTCTCTGCCGGGGAGACATCTTTCTACCATATACTTTGGGCACAGTGTTATGTTTTTAGATGTGATTTTTTTTCTTTACACCCATTTTTACGACGTATACAATAAATATTCTCCGCTTCAAAAGAAGCTATTCTTTTTAAATTACTAAATACAAATAGTGTAAAACATGCACATTAAACAGCTTATAAATGTCTGAATATTAACACGCAATATTAAATCCAACCAATAAGAGCCGAAGCCTTTGCTCGTTTTGGTATCGTATTTTTAACAGTAACAGGTTTACACTTACTGCAATCTCGCTTAGTATTTAATGATGATTCCATCTACGATAAAGCATGCTTATCTAAAAGAAACCGATTCATTTTAGACTTGAAAACACCAATATTGTATCCAGCTGGAAAAACCCACACAGAACAAGCATACATACCACAGTCTAGATATCGTATAACACACTTTCAGTATCATGATATACATTCTCAGAAGTAGATCTTCCAAAATTATTTAGCAATTTGGTGATAGAGTATTTTCACTCGACAACTTTAGAAGATTATTAACTGCTACTAACTTACATAGTGACAAAGGCTCGGCAAATGTGTCTTTTAAAACCGATCGTGTGCGACGAATCGGACTTCGCATCGCAAAGATGGGTCTTGATGGAGTTTTGAGAAGTAATAGTATTTTTAATTTGATAGATGGAGAGGCGAAAAACTTGGGTCGAATACTTACTGTGGTAAACAAACCGTGAATGTATCGCCACTTATAGTCTTATTATTCCATTTACTCAAATTTCCGTGTGCCAAATAGTTGTAAAATTTTCGAGTCGAGTCATGTCGATACAGACATTTTGATGTTTCTGATATCAAGAGAACAAAGTAAACGGTATTCAAATGTTATATTTTTAGTTGCTTCGTTGAATCTAAATCATTTAATTTACTGGGCACAATTAATGGTTAAGATTAAGATAAAACATCATACGTCTATGGATGACGAGCGCAGAGCAGGGCTAGGTAATGATTTGGACTCTTCATGTTCCAATAGCTGCTTGTCATTGTGTTGTTAAGGCTAGGCATGTAGCTTACCATCAGGCATATGTCTTGCTTGTCTGGTCACTCTATATTTTAAAAAATTGGCAGTCATAGGAACTGCCGATAGAAGTGAAAACTTGCTGTTGCCCTGGTACTGGTAGCTAGGGGCTAACGCAACTCTTTTATATTTCTGTTGTCCTGGTATCTGGAGATAAACGCTGGGCTGTTGGAGGTAGGTAATCGAAACTCTTTACTGTTTCTGTTGCCCTGGTACCTACCTGGCCGTTTGTACCGAGTTTACCCGAAGATTTCATATCCGATCCGATCCATTATCATATCCAAGCGTGACGATTGATGAATCCATTTCACAGCTCACGAAAATTCTGTCTATAGCGCGCCTAAAGAAGTGTTCACTTCAAAAACTGTTTGTAATGCCGCATAACTTCACTATACATGACCTATTTCAAATGAAGTTTTGAATGGCTGAAATACAACATTTTTCGACGTACCTATATTACATTTTTAGCTAGTTGTTATTCTTTAATATCAATCGTGGTTGATGATAGAGAGCTCCATTGTAATATTATATTTGGTTAATAAAACAAATATTACCTTAAAGACTTGGTTCTTAAAAACATTTACGGAAAATAAAGAAACTGGAAGATGTACGGTTGGTGCAGTTTCAGGCTGATTATGGATATCTAGATGAAAAAATACACTTAAAATTTATATTCGCCTCTTGTTTTTTTTTATTTAAATGAATTGAATGTCATTTGGAGTGTTAGTTTGTTCTTCATATAAAAATTTGAAGCCAATTTTTAATTTTATTTCTTTTAAAAATAGGTATAAGGACAAGATACTACTTAATTGCGACAAATAACAACTAATAGATAACATCAACAAGCAAATGCCACTAAGTAGTACTAAAAAAGATTTCTGCTCGATGACTGCAGACTTGATGGCTCGCATCAAAATAGATCAGTATGAAAATGTATAGAATTGTAAGTCCAAACTCCGGTCTTTAAGAAAAAAAAAATAGATCGTTGTTTGCAGTTGCCAACACCAATCCCGCATCCAATCACCCGGATCACGGGCGAGTTTAGCGAACACTCGAGCGTAAGTAGTGCATTAACATCCACAATTAATCTGCCTAATGAATGTTTGCCCTATTTGGCGGACAATTGCCAAACATCCACCAATGTTTACAGAGCACTCATGTTCCTGGACCACGGTGGACCCTCTAATGAGGTCGTGGTTCCGTGTTATTATAATGGATTAGTCGTGTCTTGAGATGTCACTAGCAGATACAGAAATACACTATACATATCATGATGCAGAGGGGTTCTTAGTTACGTCTACAAGTTACTATAACAAGTCCCAGTGGAAACATCTAGCTATGTTTGCAATGTCATTCCCAAGTTTACCTATACCTTAAAAAAGCAGTATTATGTTGAAATTATGATTGCAGATCAATAAATAACCTTGATTGACACACTAATAATACAATTCATATACAGAGATAATTAACTGATTGAACGAAAATAAAAATCAAGGGAAATTTCATAAAAATGTGGCCGTACATAATTGTCGACCCATACCAAGGATTGAAAAAAAATCGAAAGAAAAGGCATCAAACGTAACTTCCGCTAATCTTAGCATCCATCGGGCGGTCAGAACTCGCAAATAAAACCACACCGCAACCCGAGAGAACCGACTGAATAATGACAAACATCCTTATCAAACCATTTAATGAGATAATTCCTGCCACACCGGAGACTGAGTAGAAAATTGTTGCAGAATGTTTACAAAATACAAAAACAAACTGACTACCACGATGTCACGCCTCAGCTACAACCTACAGAACAGATTTAAACAAAATTGGGTTTAAAAATAATTTAAAATATGAGAACGGAGAAACCCATGGGCTGGGGTTGTGAGAAATATTCGTCATATTATCGAAACACTTATTTAATATTATCACAATCGAGTAGCATTTGGCGATAATATATTTTCGTCAAAAATGGTTTTGTCAGGTTTTACCTACCTTTTGCTACTTAAATGTTCCCATAATGTAAACACTTTACAGGTCTTAAGCATGATCAAAAACTATCATATTTAATTACCTTGACATTTCGCCAGCGTTACAACGGCCGCCACAACGCTGTACGCTTGTAACGCTATATTTGATCAAATCTCGAAAGTTTAAAAACAATATCAGGTAAATGTTCCTAGTTAAATTTCTACACATTTCCTACTCGACGCAAGATTATTGTGTTTACTTCTGTGTGTCTGGGCGCTATTGTTCCCTGATTTATTACTTATTGAGTCCCTTAGTCTGTATTATCGCGACCTGCTGAGCCGCTCTACGTCATGTGTGTTTGGAGAACGTCCATCGGCCGACCGACATCGTATGATTTACCTAAGATTGAAACCGATGTGATGAAGCCAAGGGAGAAACTAGAGGTTCCTAAATACGTGCCAAGAGTTTCCGTATCACGTCTTACAATCCAATCGAGCTGTAATGATGCATATCAGAAATACTGTTAGTCATTTTGCTGCAAAATTAATTATAAGTACTTTCATTACACTTCTATTCGTTTTAGTTATAACAAAAATAGCTTATTATGTCAGAGACCCACAATAAGACTCACAAGACGAACTCACAAGATTTCACTCATACAAAAAGCGTCTTACGCACACAATACATCCTGCTCCGCTGCTCCTCCATTGCTCTGACGCTACGCTGCCATGCTGCAACATAAACACGTAGGTGACGTTAATACATATTTTATCTGTTATCAAGCATCCTCAACGCAGCATAATTTATTTTCTCTAAAATAACAAAAACCAACTTCAATTTAAAATTGAACTCAGACACTCGATCAAATCTCATAAAAAGCAAAAGTCAGAGAAGTATATGATGAAAGTCAATTTTTAGTTTTTTGGTTACCACGACAACGATTTCAATAAAATGTATATTTATGTCCACTTCCGCGCAATATCCACACAATTAATTAAACAAATAATCATCAACATTGTTTGACAATTAGAAGAGCTGTCTCGTAAGTTACGAGTCGTAACATACATAGGAAAAAAAACATACAACTGAATTGAGAAGCTCCTTTCAAAGTCGGTTAAAAAAAATTTGAAAGAAAAATGGGTAATATTTTTTTTTAATGCATCATCGTGACTTCCACACGTTCTCGTTGTTCAACAAAACAGGCATCAAGCTGGCGCTATCCATCAGAGCTGTATCAGCTCGGACTAGAACTAAACATTCATTCCGTGCGTCCTGCTATTAATCAGGACGAGGCAGCCAGCTGTTTTGTTTGACTGTACCTAAGCGAGTTAGGGCGCCGAGCCACGACGCGGGAGATGAGGTAATTTGGAGATCGTATATGTTGTAGTGATCTGCCAAGATATTTGTTTTTGTTTTCAATTGAACTAAGTAAAGAAAACTATAAGAAAACTTGAAGTGCCTCCCGGTTTCACCCGCGTAGTAGTTCTCGCTAAAACACCGTCGTTAGGAATTACAAGTGAAAATCATGTGTTGTCACGATTATTATGGTGTTTTAACGGCCATTCCACTCCAAGCATTTGCTCAAAGTTTACGCGAACAAAAACCTGTCTATTTTTAGGGTTCCGTAAAACGTAAAAACGGTAATCTTATAGATTCGTCATGTCTGTCTGCCTGTCCGTCCGTATGTCACAGACACTATTTGCCGAAACTATGAGAGCTACATTATTGAAACTTGGTAAGTAGATGTATTCTGTGAACCGCATTAAGATTTGACCAAAAAAAAAAAAAATGAAGTCAAACAAGCTCAGATAGACAAAACTAGGCTACAGATTCAGCTCTAATTATGTAATTTTAGTTTTGAATGAAAGACGAGCAGGGCATGTGATGGTAAGCAACATGACTGCCCATAACAGTATAGTGTCACGTGGATGCGCTCGTCACCCAGAGATGTAACATGTTTTATCTTTGTGCCCTGTAATTTCACTGGAAACATTACACTTCAAATCGGAACACAGTGATGTTTTTACATCACAGCTTGTTGGTGGAAAAACTGGCAAAGATGTGGTACTTTCCCAGGGTAGCGATTCTAAATCCATTCGGTTGCATCCGACGCGGAATCTCACCTCTCGGTCTTTGTCTTATCTGTTTAGCAGGACAGAGACAGGGATAGTCATTCCGATTCCGAACCATTCGGAATCGCATTTAGAATCGCTACCCTGGTGGACGCTGCAAAGAGTACTCTACCACTATAACAGAGAAGTAAAGTGATTGTATTAAATCATCTTATTGTTATCAAATACGACAAATTAGCGTATCCTATGATCATTAAAAATGTCAATGTTTTGATGTTTGTTGCTCAATCACGTCGTAACGTATGAACGAATAGGGTACCGGACTGGGTCAAAAATACACAATCCTAATTAGTCCGTCAGCTAGATCATGGAAAAATATTGGACACGTAATTTTTGTTATTTCATAATATTAAAAATCTTCAAAGATATAGACCATCAAACTTCGAGAGAGGGGGTCGCGACGTCACTCGTGCGTTAAAATCGTACTCACAAGTGACGTCACACGAAACTTCGAAGCGCTGTATCTTCGTCACTTTTTGTTTGTGAAACAAAAGAAAAAATACGTGTACAATATTTTTTGGCAATCTAACCAACGGGCTACTTAGTTTTTTTGAGGATTGTACCCTATTGAGCTTCAATTTTCGAAAACAGATTATATTCTAGAAGAACAAAGAGTTATACCACTATGAAAAATTTATGAAATGGTTATAATCTTGAAAGGTTTTGACCTTCCAAATATGCCGTATTCGCGTGTGCAGTTTCGCTGCCCCCGAGCGCTTGTGTTTGCGCTGGCCGTGATAAGAGCAGCGCAAACAAAGCGCCGGGCGAGTGACGGCGGCGATACCGAGTGATTGCCGATCTGCTGCCCACGTAATACGTAATGCTGTTTGTCTTGATACGTGCCTAGCTGCTGCTGTACTTACTCTATTAGATGAAGTTACGGTGATATTGGGATAATTGGGACGACATCAGTCTGATGGTAAACGATTGTTGCCTTTTCTATTTTAAATTATCGTTTAGATAGATTATTCATTGTTTATACCAAAATAAAACAGATATATGTACACAGTTAATAAGTGTTTCTTTGTAATGCTTTAAGTTGTTTGTGTTACAGTGAAAAGTTTCTATCTATCTATCTAAATACGGTCCCGCGCAACCTGCAACCAGCGGTTTCCAGCGACCTTTTTTAGTTCATCTGTCCATCTAGTGGGAGGCCGTCCAACACTGCGTCTTCCGGTTCGCGGTCGCCACTCGAGAACCTTTCTTCCCCATCGGTTGTCAGTTCTGCGAGCGATGTGGCCTGCCCATTGCCACTTCAGCTTGCTAACTCTTTGAGCTATGTCGGCCACTTTCGTTCTTTTGCGAATATCCTCATTACGGATTCTGTCGTGCAAAGAGACTCCAAGCATTGCTCTCTCCATAGCTCGCTGTGTGACTTTGAGCTCTGTTATGAGGCCCACAGTTAAGGACCACGTCTCAGTTCCATGAACCATGGACTAACGATACAAACTTATAATTAAGAATTTTTATATTAACAGCACAAATATTGTACACGTCATCAGTCTGTATTGCTACTGCTTCTACTATTGCATAAATATGTCAGTCACGTGAACGGGCAAATTTTTTATCCTTACAATAAGCGTCTAATGCGAACGTCCCGCTGCTCCACCGCCGCTCCAATGCTACGCCGCCGCCAACACCGCCACTGCCGCCCGACATTAGGACGTGGGTGATGCGAACTTCAAGATTTTCTCCCACCATAAAGCGCTTAACGCTGCTAAGAGAAACCAACTGGAAAAAATGTGAAACTCAAATAGGTTATATAGTCTGTGATAACACAGGCGCCCGTTAAAGTGTATAGTTGTTAACTTGACAAAAGAGATAGGAGAGATATTCTCAATGTTTAAGAATGAAAATTATACATAACTAGCAGCGCCCCGCGGCGTTACCCGCAAAGTTCCCGTTCCTGTTGTTCCCGTTGTTTTTCCGGGATAAAAAGTAGCCTATGTGTTCTTCCAGACTATAATCTTTCAGTGTTCCAAATTTCAGCCCGACCCGTTCATACGTTAGGACGTGATTGAGCAACAAACATCCAAATATCCAAACATCCATACATTGACATTTATAATATTAGTCGGATAGGATAGGATATTGTTTATACTAGTAGCGTTCCACGGTTCTACCCGCATTGTTCCCGTTACTTTCCTGCGATGAAAAACCAATGTGATATTCCAGACTATAATCTAACAGTATTCCAAATCCATATAGGCGTTCTGCCGTGATTGAGCAACACACATCCAAAGTTACAAACATTGACATTGACCATGCTAGTATTATTTACTCATTGCAGCACATGACTCAGAGTAACCGACCGACATATTCCGGGATCTATAAATACAGCTAACTGCTAATTTTGTCCAGCTTAGCTGAACCTCGTCCTAACTACAAACATCTTTAAATCAAGTGGTCACACAGGAACGTTATATCCTTGTGTCGTTCCAACAAAAATCAGATAAATGTTTCTAGATCAAACATCAATGGTATATTTATAGATTTGTAGTGGTAGGAGTCTTTCCACAATTCGCGTCGGGATGTACCACACCTTAGCCAGTTATTCCACTACCAAGCAGGAATGTGAAAAGTTACTCTTTCAGTTTGAATGCCAATGTTTTCAGTTAAATTACGTAGAGATAAAACATCCCATATCTCTGGACGATGAGCGCAGTTCTGTACTAGGTAATGATTTTGACTATTCAATAGCTGTGTACCATCAGACACATTACCTCCTCGGCTCGTCACTCTATAGGCACTTGTACTACATAATGGTATACTAAATTTACTTAAGTAGGTTTATTTAAGTTTATTGTTAATTTGATTATTATTAATTTGATAATTACTAATTTGATTAATATTAATTTGATTATTTTTATTTTGATTATTTAATGTGTATATATTTTACACATTTGACATGCAAAAATTAATAATGATCGTTATATTTTTTTTTTTTCTAATAGAATTCAATTTTGACAATGGTATGAGAACTAAATTGTGATCATTATTATGTTGTACTAATTGTCTATATAATAAGTATATTTAGTTTCAATTCTATAACTTTATATCTTGTATGTAATGCTTGACATGTAAATAACATTTATGAATAAATGAATATGAATATGAATTTGAATATACTACTTAAAAAGGCCTAGATTAAAAACTGTATAGTATTTTATCCAGAAATTACCGACTTGGGGCCCATAGCAAGTCTAGAACATTATTATTTTGCTTTTATACCGATTTTAATATTTACCCCCTAATTGCAAACAAGTTACCGAAAAGAAATCACTTACGTAGGGTTCCCGGCGTCGTCCAAAGCCCAGTTTGGTCTAACAGGAAGAAGGAACGGGGTCAGAAAAGGGAATATGTGGACACCAAACCAGACAGATTCCAGACGATCTCCCGTCCCAGCACAAGCAACGGTCCGGCGTTGTAGAAGCGGCCAATCCAGCAGCCACTTCACAATTAATAGTCCAGCACTAATCCAGTAGTCACAATTAATGTTAATAACGTGTTCCCGCACAATATTAAAGCTTTTATCCCGAAAAACACCAGTTTATAAAAAACAACCCGTCATTGTCGTTCCCGCGACCAGAGACAACGAACAAGTGACAGCCGGCTGTCAACCATAGATCCGCTATATTTCGATGGCCGATATAATGTTGCCCGATTATACGGAACAAAACCCCCGACCAATTGAACTCCAGCTCAATTTTAGAAACCAGTATTTAGTAGTATCTGGACCCCAAATAAAACGAAATTCCCAACTTTGACCCGAAAGTGGAAATCAAACCAAAAAAAAACTTTACCAAAAATAGCAATAAAATTAAATAAATTTTTAACCATGAAAAATACGTATATCTAATAAAGAGGCAAGCGTGCCAGAGAGGACACCGCGCGCTGAAGTCTGGAACCAGAAACCAGAATCTCCGCCACGCGGGGTGTGCCATCAGTACCAGAATATCAATTTTAAAATACGTCCCCTACGCCAGAGTAGGGGGGCCAAATTTGCCTCTTTTAATAATACTAAGTCCCCTTCCCGAGGGGCCTCCGTCCTATCTGTCCATTTTACCCGTTGTTGCAACAGATGCAAGTACTCGGCCGACCAGCGCCTCCAGAAGTCTTGACTTATTTGCTGCAATAACTGAAAACGGGACAGGCGTCCGGGGCGCTCATCCTTCCAGGGATACTCCGGCAACGCGGTTAAAGGCTGACCGATCAAGAAGTGACCCGGCGTCAAGACTTCTAGATCGTTAGGGTCAGGCGAGATTGGACAGAGAGGACGGGAATTAAGCACTGCCTCTACGCGGCATAGTACCGTGACTAACTCTTCCCAAGTTAACACGGTCTCCCCGATGACACGGCGGAGATGGGTTTTAGCAGACTTCACCGCAGCCTCAAAAATTCCTCCCCAGTGAGGACAGGCCGGCACACTAAATTGCCAGCTGATTCCCCGCTGGGCGAGAGCCAGACTTAAACTATTATTACCAGAATTTAAAAAATTATTAACTTCGCGTAAATAATTCGCCGCCCCTCGATAATTTGTGCCATTGTCCGAACGTATTAAAGAGGGTACTCCTCTTCGCGCTACAAAGCGATCCAGCGCCGCGACAAAGGCCTCCGTAGACAGCGCAGAGACCAGCTCCAGGTGGACTGCTTTGGTGGCCAAACACACAAAGACGCACAGGTAGGCTTTAACGACCTTGGCGTTACGCAACGTCGATGACTTGACCGAGAAGGGCCCAGCGAAGTCCGTTCCGACCCCGTCGAACGGCCTCGAGGGAGAAATCCTATCCGGAGGAAGATCTCCCATCATGGGCTGCATGGTAGACGCCTTGAGCCTATAACAAGGGACACATCTAAACAGCACCTTTCGGACCGCCCTGCGAGCCGACAAGATCCAGAATTCACGCTGCAACACAGCGAGAAGCGCGCCACATCCAGCGTGCGCGTTACCGATATGCCGATCGGTGATCAGCAGGTCCACCAGAGGACCTCCTTTCGGTAGCAACAGGGGGTGCCTGCTGCCGTACGGCAGGTTGGCTTTCCGGAGCCGACCTCCTACGCGCAGAAGACCATCCTGATCTGTGAAAGGGTTCAACTTGGCGACTGCACCCTTCAAGCGAGCGCGTCCGCAGCGCAGCGCCTCAAGTTCCGTCGGAAACCTCTCACCCTGTACCAGCCGAATGAGGTGCAGCAAGGAACTCCGACGCTCCTCCACAGTGGCGATCTGGTCACTCCTCCTCTGACGAGGGTGACGACAGTTGTGGATGAAGCGCTTAATCCAGCTAGTTACCCCCAGCAATTTATCCAGCTTGCTGTAACGACCCGTCAACCAATCAGGGTCTGGGGGCACTTCCGCCACAATCGCATGCACGCGGACTCCGGGCAGCTCCGCTCGCTCCGAGTCCGCGCCGAGAGCTGGCCAGGAAGCTTCTGGCTCCCGCAGCCAGTCCGGACCCCACCATAAGGGGTGATCAACTAGCTCCGGCGCGGAACAGCCGCGCGAAGCACAGTCAGCGGGGTTCAACTCACCCGGGACATGTCTCCAAACAATGTCCAGTCCATTGTTTTGGATTTGGGAAACCCGATTTCCCACAAAGGTCTCCAAAGTGTGAGGGGCTGCTCTTAACCAGGCAAGTACGACCTGACTGTCTGACCACGCATAGACCTTCCGGATGTCTATCGAGGTGGACAGTTCCTGATATACGTGCTTAAGCAGCCGAGCAAGTAATGTGGCTCCGCTCAATTCCAGTTTCGGAATAGTGAGTCGTGTCCTGATAGGAGCTACCTTGCTCTTCCCCAATAAGAGCGTGACATTGACGTGGCCTCCAGCATCAACTGTACGCAAGTACACAGATGCGGCATAGCCCAGCTCGGACGCATCACAGAACCCGTGCAGGCTGATCCGGCTACAGCCTGGTGGCAGAATGCGACGGGGCAACGCCACTCGATTGACCGTTTCGAGGTCAGATATTAAACGAAGCCAAATGTTAAGCGAGTCTCCAACCAGGGGGTCGTCCCATGAGACCTTCAGAGTCCAAAGTCGCTGTAACAGACACTTGGCTGCGAACAGAACCGGACTGATCCAACCGTTTGGATCAAACATCCTGGCGATGGTGGACAAAACCGTCCGTTTTGTCCACGCGCGTGTGGCTTCCAGTGCCACCCGAAAGGTGAAGATGTCAGCAACCGGTTGATACTGCATGCCCAGAACCGCAATCCCGTGCGGATCGTCACCTTCCTCGAAGAGCCCCGGATCCTGCTGGTGATCGTCCGGGATACCAGCCAGGACGTTGGGGTCGTTAGAGAGCCATTTCTGAAGCTCATAGCCTCCAGATGCGAGAAGCTCTGTAAGCTCATCCCGGAGCAACAGAGCTTCCTCCACCGTCTGCGCACCAGTGCAAACGTCGTCCACGTACAGGTCGCGTTCCAGAACTGCGGCTGCACGTGGGTACCGAGCCCGTTCTTGCTCCGCCAACTCCAGCAGTGAGCGGATCGCAATGAAGGGGCTTGATCTCAACCCATAGGTGTTGGTGTTCAACTCATACACCATCATAGGGTCCTGAGGACTTTCCCGCCAGAGGATCAACTGGAACCTCCTGTCCTCGGGGTGTATGACCGTTTGTCGGAACATCATACGGATGTCCGCTCCCAACACCACCTGATGCCTACGGAAATTCAGGATGATGTCTACAATATCCCGATGTAACTTCGGTCCAGCGTGGAGGCACTGGTTCAGTGACACTCCTGTCGAAGTCGGAGCGGATCCATCGAACACCGTCCTGAGTTTGCCTGTCGACGCTTTCAAAACAGCGTGATGAGGCAAAAAGTAGTGGTCCATGGTCGACCAGTCGTCGCGAGCCGGAGACATGTGGCCCAGTGCCTCATACTCCCTCATGAACTCGATGTACTTTTCCCGAAGTACAGGATCTCGAGCCATGCGTCGCTCCATAGACCTGAGCCTTTTCTCGGCCAATGATCGAGACTGGCCCAGACGCGGGGGGTTATCCCGGAAAGGCAGCCTAGTCTCCAATCGCCCAGAAACCATTCTCCGAGTGTGAGCCTGATAAAAGTTCTCACACTCCACGTGCTCGGGATCCAGCCGAGACACGGTAGGCGGCTCTTCGATCTCCCAGAACCTCTGCATGATCTGAGCGAGGGCCGTTCCCGTAAAAGAAGCCTGATTCGACTGCTGCCACTCATCCACCATTCCCAAAATGGCGTTCCCGTAGATGGTGGGCAGCGCCATCAGCGAAGACTGGTCCAACAGTCTAGGCTTCCCGTTCATGATGTAACCCAGTACATCAGAACCCAACAAAAGATCTACCGGACCCGCCATCCCGAAGCGGGGATCCGCCAAACTGAGACCCTTAGTACAGGACAAAAGATCCGGATCGATGTCCGCCTGAGGAAGCCAACCGACAACCGAATCCATGACGGTGGCCCTGACCGCAATCCTTTCCGAATATGAATGTACGGACGAGAAGGAGAGGCGGGTCTGTCCAGCCGACCGCACCTCTGTGTTCCCGACTCCCCGCAACGGAGTCGGTGACGGAAACCTAGCCAGGCCCAGGCGATGAGCAACCCGGGTTGTCAAAATGCACCCCTGGGACCCTGTGTCCAAGAGCGCTCGTATCCGGACGTAGTCGCCTCTTGGACCCCAAACCCTTAACCAGAGGGTGGGCAGCAGGACCACCGGTTGATCCTGTGCCAAGGGAACGGAGGCTAGTCAATCCCTCCGAGGCCCGTCCGAACCCGTCGGACTACCGGGCCCAGCCCAGTATGGCTGCCGAGTGCAAAGGGCCATCGGAGGGGGGGCATATCCAGCTGCCCTGCCGTACCTAAAGTAGGGCGGGTGGTAATCCAGCCTCGGATGTTCATGGAGGGGAGGCGTGTACGCCCTCCATTCTATTGGTCGCGGATCCAGCGGCGGAGAAGGATAACGCTGGGGAGGTGGCCCCCGTGGTGACTCCGGTGTCACCCTTCCACCTCTCCAGTTCGCCCGCGTCCGCGCGGGCTGTGAGGTCGGTGACCGAGCCGCGTGTAGGACGCCCCTTGTTGGGCTGCCCGGTGCTGCCGTGGGTTGGGGTGGAGGGGGTGTGCTCCACGCTGTAGCCACTTCATTGTTGTACAATGCGTGGCTCTGCGTGGGAGCGCCCCCGCCCGTGGAGGGCCCCCTCCCTGAGGGCTGTCGACCAGCACCATCGCTCCTGACGCACAAGAGCTGATGGTGTGGTCCCCCACACCCAGGACACGGCCGTGCCGTGGGGCAGTCATTGTACAAATGACCCCCCAGGCACCCGTAGCACCGACGCAACCTCCGAACGATCCCTCGTCGTTCAGAAGTCGTCCGCGCAAGCAGGGCCGGACACTGCACCAGCGCGTGAAGCTGGCCACAGTTCGGGCACTCCTGCTCCGACGCACTCGTCACCGTCGCCGTCCGCTTCACCCCACCCTGAGTGCGGGAATTGGTAGGTCGCGGTCCTGTTCCGGCAGGGCCACGAGCTGAAGCGGCGGGCTGCGCCTCCTGAGGCGCCGACTCGACCATCCTCGCCTCCCACTCCAGGACCCGAAGCAGCTCCTTAAACGTGGGGAAGACCTTCGGGTCGCCGTGAAGGCCCCTTTCCCGCTCGAACCGGGCGCGCAACTCCAGCGGCACCTTGCCCAGCAGAATGTGGACCAGCAGAAACGACCAGTGTTCTACTGGCAGTCCCAAGCTGCGCAAGGCGTTGTACGCCACCTTCACGGGCGTGAGGATTAGCGGCCTCAACTGAGACCTCTCAGTCACCTTCGGCAGCCCCAGTATTTGGGACACGTGAGCGTCGGCGAGGAGCCGAGGGTTTTGGAACCTCGTCTCCAGCAACTCGATCGCCGTGCCGAAGTTGTCGTCGTCCAGCTCCAGGTGCTGGATCAGGGAGAGTGCCTCACCCTCCAGTGACGTGCGGAGATACGCCAGTTTCTCCGCCCTCGTCAAGTCGGTGCGTGAATCTACGAGAGAGGCGAACATACTCCGGAAGCCGCTCCACTCTCGCAGGTTACCTGTGAACCTGGGCAAGTCCAGGGTGGGAAGGCGTCCCACTACACCCGAACCCGCATTCCTGATGACGGGTCCCGAGTTCGCCCTTCCCTGACGAGACCTCTCCAGCTGGCGAACCCCTTCGGAGACCTCGTCGTACAAATCCAGGATGCGCCGCATGTCCGCGTCGATCCTCTCCATCTGCTCCTCAGGTGGAGGCGGCCTTGCATCCCGCAGCAATCCTGTGCTCCTCTCAGCGATCTCCAGGCGCCTGTCGAGGTGTTCTGCCCTGTTTAATAGCGCCTCCTCCCGGTCTCTCCTGCCGACCAATCCTTGCAAGGATTCAAACCACCGGAGCTGGTTGGCCAAATCCGAAGCCATTTTAAATTTAAATTTAAATTTTAAATTAACCTAAAGTTCGGACAATGTCACAACAATTATATTCGCAACCTATTAAGCCGGATACCACTTAATACCAATTTCCCGACAGTTTGGGGAGAAATTATAAACTGGGAACCCCCAAATATCTGGCCTACCCGATATATTTTCCCAGAAAAATAAAAACAAAAAAGGGGTATTTACGGTTAACCGCGCTCCTGCTACCAGAAAATGTATAGTATTTTATCCAGAAATCACCGACTTGGGGCCCATAGCAAGTCTAGAACTTTATTATTTTGCAGCTATGCCGATTTTAATGCTTTCCCCCACAATTTTGACAAGTTACTTAAAATTACTTACGTATGCTTCCCTGCGTCGCTCAAAGTCCAGTTTGGTCGATAGGAAGAAGGAAGTGGACAAAAAAAAGGAATGTGGAACCCAAACCGGACGGTCTCCAGGCGAACTCCGGTCCAGAGTTGTTCTCCAGCACAAACAACGGTCCCGCGTTGGATTCGGGGCCAATCCCGCAGCCACTTCACAATTAATAGTCCAGCACTAATCCAGTAGTCACAATTAATGTTAATAACGTGTTCCCGCACAATATTAAAGCTTTTATCCCGAAAAACACCAGTTTATAAAAAACAACCCGTCATTGTCGTTCCCGCGACCAGAGACAACGAACAAGTGACAGCCGGCTGTCAACCATAGATCCGCTATATTTCGATGGCCGATATAATGTTGCCCGATTATACGGAACAAAAACCACTAGGAAAAACCCACTCAAGTAACGCGTTTCACAGCGAAACTGGAATTTCGACCTCCTCAGTCAAATTTTTGGAACGTCAACCTTGAATCGAGCTACGAGCTGACCGAAAAAAGGACAAAATTATGGATAGATACACAGATTTTTTTACATTAAGTAGAATAAAACTATTACTTTAAAAATCTATACATTTTTATTTTTAGTTGAGTAACAAATAGCAAGCTTATCGCTAAAAGCGACCTCATCCAGGCAACCGTGGTATAGAAAGGGAGTTATACCGTAGAAAAGTGGTATTAGATGAGGTGGCCAGTTGCACACGCTCAGAAATGTATCCGATAAAAACCGATAAACAAGAAGTTTTATGGCGATGTTCAAAACTTTGAAGTCTGTATCGAACAAGGGTCTCTGTGTGTGAGTCGGTGTTTCGTCTTGGTATTACAATCTATATCCATGACTTACAGCTACCATTGTCCAGCTCAACCTAACCTAGTCCCAACTGCAAATGCCTTTAAATCAAGTGCATACAGAAGCCGTGTACCAAACAAACATCAGATACACGCGTCCAGTTAACCGTCTCGTAATGAAAGCCATTTGTCTACCTAATGTGCTTCCAGGATATCGTCTAATATGAAATAACGTCTGCGAGACGATGGGTCATTATATCTGGCTATGTGTCTTCATGAGCCCTGATCGGGAGATATGGCGAAGGTGCCTGAACGGTTGTTTCGTTCAAGATTGCTGCTATTGGCGAGCTTTTATTACGTTAGCTAATGTTTATGTGGGCCTTCAGAATGTAATAATGTGGACTGGGTCGGTTACTTTATCGATATATTGTGGGTTGAGTTGATTTGAAAATTATACTACATATAAGTTATTTTTCAATGAAAATCGAAACAACAGCTCCTAATTCAAAAAGTAATTTCACGGTTCACAAATTTTATTTAATAAAAACTAACTAACTGTGCCCCGCGGTTTTACCCGCGTAGTTCCCGTACCCGTCGATCCCGTTATTTTTCCGGGATGAAAAGTAGCCTATCTATTCTTCCAGACTATAATCTAACTGTATTCCAAATTTTAGCCAGATCCGTTCATATGTTACGGCGTGATTGAGCAACAAACATCCAAATATCTATACTTTCACATTTATAATATTAGTGGGAAGTGGGTTTTTTTTATTTTTTTTTAAATATAGACTAACGAGACGAGCAGGACATGTGCCTGATGGTAAGCAACATGCCTGCCACATAATAGCACAGTGACACGCAGCTATTGGAACATGAAGAGCCAAATCATTACCTAGCACCGCACTGCGCTCGTCACCCAGAGATCTAAGTTGTTATATCTTTAAGCCCTGTAATTTCTCTGGAAACATTGCCCTTCAAACCGGAACACAGTAATGTTTGCACATTACTGCTTGGCGGTAGAATAATTAATAGGGATATTAGGGATAGGCATATCATTGACTTAAATGTAGGTACGTTTTTTTTTTTATATAACTTAAATCATTCCACAGATTTTGATAAACTTTATAGGAGACCATTCAAAGAATCTACAGTTCAAACAAATAAAAAAATCAATATGGGGCCACCTAGTCAGGAAGTTATCAATCAGGTAACAAACATAAAAATACAATTAAATTTACACTAAATGCATCTGAAAGCATAATATACGGTAATTATTACATCAAAAAATCAAATAATCGGTCTGTCTGTTGTTCCAGCTAATCTCTGAAAAAACGATTGCGTTTCACGGTTAACGTTCCGAAGACACCAACGAGAAGATTTGACTCCACTTTTGTATCTAATAATTACGTTTAAGCATTAGAATACGTTCTTCTCGGTTTTACTTCGATAAGTTTTTCTCGATGGTTACAATCTCAAAGTTAAGAATTAAGAGTGCGCCTAAAGCCAGGAAAAAAACAGATTTCACCCGCGCGACGCGTTTCTTAATGTGATGTACATAAAGTCGAGAATAGCATGACATAGTTTGGAGGAAAAATCAATATTTAATCAGGCGTCCATTTTTGACCAAGTTTTATTTAATTACTCAATAACTAAACATACATTTAAAAAAGTGTTCGGTTACTTTACTAGAACGTACAAATAGGAATTTTATTACCAAAAAATAATGTGGGGTCATCGCTGATAATTTCGAGTACTCGAATTAAAACGGGTTTTTTCGGTGTCATTTTTATTTTTTTATTGTAAAAAACTCTGTCCTATTTTTCAAGTTCTATTCGGTTATTTTGCTTCTTCTTGATTGTACCCACAAGTCAATATTTTTTTTGTCATAGTTTTTAGTTTCTTAACTTCAGTGAGCGGCGTCGAAAATGTCCTTTTTTCGTTTTCTGGCTTTAGGCGCCCCCTTAAACGGATTCTTGTAATAAAACGGATTTTCTATTGTAGGCTGCATAGTTGCTTAACATCAGATAAGACGACGGTCAAGCGAATACCTATTAATGTTAAAAAAGATATTGAATAGCCAACCAAACATAGAGGCGACTGCATACTGCACTCCCCTCAAATTGAGTCACAAAACGTTTCTTGCAAAAGCGAGAGGCTCTCAAACTTTTACAAAAGAATCCCGATTTTTGTGGGACAACGTAATAATGGAGTCTTGTGGACTAAGTGGATCTGAGATTGGGACGTTCCGCTCTGCTGGTTTGATCTTGAGTGGGACTTGTTTGTTTTGGGACATGCTGTGTTGGAATTTTGTTGAGAATAAAAGCGTTCAAATAAAGTTAACACAAACTTGCATTGGCCTGACTGTAATTTCACCGGTCAAAAGAGATTTCGCTGCATTGGCATAAAGTTGCTTGTTTATAATAAATACTATTGTTTGACTAGGGTTTGAATTATGTTTAAATGTACCATAATTAAAGACATCATTTGCGACCTCTAGCATAGAAAGCAGACTTACAACTTATGTCAACTAAGCCACAATAACACTCAGTTACAATTATTTACAATTATGCAACTTATGTGACTGTTATAGACACTCAGTGTTTATTTTATAGGGCTTAATGACGTAGCTTATGTAAGCTTAAGCTTAGCTACGAGTACATAAGTACTACAGATATCACTTAGAGATAGCTTACATCGTAATTACTTTTAAACCACAACACAGCTACGGTTGCATATCACTGTTTTGCAGTAAAGTTTTAAAACTTCTCTAGGCGGACTTTGCAAATTCTAACCACTACAAAATAATACTTTGTATCAGATTGATGGATTGATAACCTCATTATTGCTCGTATGTAAAAACACAATATTGATATTACACCTAAAACTAAAGTAGGAAATGGCAGCCTTTTCGCTAAAACGATCTCTTTCATGAACCAAGAGATGTAAAATACTACATTGATTAATTATGCATCAGCAAATCAGCATATTAAGTGCTTTTCAACCCATTTCAAAAACGTATTTGTTTAAAATAGAGTGCCGAGCCGAGCTAGAGCTTTTTATAAGCGTATTTGAATATTTTGTCGCGGCATTTATTCAGTAAGATAGGTAGATATAGACACTTAATTAAACGCACCAAATAAAATAAATTCACAAGTCCAAACCAATTTATACACTTAAAGTCCGACAGATGGCGGCCTTATCGATAAGAGCGCTCTCATCCTGGTACCCTTGGCATAGAAAAAAAAGATTTTTTAAAGTAAGGCTGTACGTTTGAGCACCGCTCCCCTGACGGAAGCAGGTGACGTCAGCACGCGTTCGTTAAGGCGCTTCATTACAGCTCAAGGGCGGAGCGCCGCGTCGCATAGAAAGAAGGAACGAACTGTGGTTGCACGGATAAACCGCAGTTCTACCATCTAAATCTCCTACTTTCTGTTATGCTTTGGTTTGTGACGTCATCTGCCAATTTGAAAACGCCGATGTAAGCAGACAACTACATCTGCTTTCCGTATGCAGCGGTACTGAAAGCAGATGTAGTTGTCTGCTTTCAAGGGCGTTATCACATTGGCCGATGATATCACAAATCAAAGCATAGCAGAAAGCAGGAGAGTTAGACGACAGACCTGCTGGGTTAGTGTGCATTACCAAGGTTTGGTACCTTGGTAATGCAGCGTGTCCCAGCAGCGGGACACGGACGGGACAGCCACGCTGTCTCATATGATTTTACACCTTATTTTCAGATAGTTACAAGCTTCTTCAGTATGCATAAGTTTTGTGACATATAGTCGTACGTTATTTTAAAATTTTTGATGTTTTCACCGAAAAGTTATGACATGACCATCTGCACGAAATTTTGTACTTGTGCCTACCTAATATTATAAATAATAATGTGGATATTTGGATGTTTGTTACTTAATCACGTCGTAACGTTTGAACTAATCTGACTGAAATTTAGAATACATTTGGATTATAGTGTGGAAAAACACACATGCTACATTTTATCCCGGGAAAATAAAGGTAACTACGCGAGTAATATCTCAGGGTGCTGCTAGTTTGTCATAAAAGTGGTTATAAAATACATTTTGAAATCATTAAGTTACAACTTGTACAAATACTTACTATACGTCGATTAAAAGAAAATCACATTTCATCACATTTCATCACGTAGGTACCAACTCAAAATAAACTTAAAAAATAAATTAATAAATAATTAATTTTCTTCAAAAAAACAAAATCGACTTCAATTTAAGGTTAAATTCACCAAGTAGACTAAATTTTCAAAAGAATCTATCACTATGTCATCTATATAATTATTATGTGAAAACAAATTTAAGTTTTTGTTCATATTTCTAAAACACTGATTTCGATAAAATGTATACGGGACTCCCTATGAAATATGATATACAAAAAAAAAAAGATCCATCAAAATCGATTCACAATTGGCGGCGCTATCGCGTAATATACATACAAAAAACCTCCTCCTTTTTGGAAGTCGGTTAAAAAGAGTATCTGTTCTTATGAGCTGAGACATAAATACACACAGAGAGAGAGAGAGAGAGTGTAGTAACAGGAGTTCTGTTTTCGTATGGCACCCAATAACAAATGAAAACCGAATCTGGCGATTCCCACGCGCGCACAAAAGGTCGTTTTTCTACTCAGCAGATTTTTATAGGCTTCCAAATTAACTTTTCACTTATCCCCGTGAACTGTGTCGCCAACTCCCGAGGAAATCTCATAAAGCTACTCATAATTTACATGTCACATAATCCTACGTCGCTGACTTCTCACAAAATGAGTTTCGCTTTTTCGCAAAGTTTTCAAAGTTTCATTATCCCGAAAATGAAGGCTCGATCGGAGACGGTGTAAAAGATTGCAGTAGCATTGGTCGACGCTTTTTTACAGAACAGCATCTACCACCAAGCTTGATCAGAAATATTTTATTGCCATAACTGTGTACTCAGATGGTATTATGCTTTATTTATAATACAACAGTTTGCTTATTTCATGCGGGCAATATACATGTTACATCCTACTAATATAATAAATGTCCATAATTTTGATGATCGTTGCTTAATCACGTCAGAGTGTCTAAACGGATCGTTCGGATTGATCACAGTTAAATTCGAAATCGATTCAGTCTCGACTTCAAGACACTAAGAGTGTATTCATCGGGAAAAACTCAGCCATTCCACAGCCTAGACGTTCTAACTGACTTACCATTCTTCTTGTCCTTCTTTTTTCTAACGGCTCCCATTCGGTAATATCACCACAATTTCGCCAGCGTCCAGCGTTTGAGCATTAACCTTTAGACCGCCATCGCCAGGACACTTTTCCTTGCCGTGTACGCCAAACGTACGCCATGGCACAAAATTTTACAAAATCTCAGCACCCATGGTTTTCAGCGACTAGTTTCGTACACTTACACGTTGTTTTCTATTTAAGGACAAGTTAAGTAAAATAATACCAGTACTTCCATTTTTTTATTAATATATTGGTATACAATACAATACAAAACACTTTATTGGCATCATAAACAAAGTTGACAACGGGTAACACATATAATAATAAACCAAAATTGGCACAAAAGGCGATCTTATCGCTAAAAGCGATCTCTTCCAGATAACCGTTTGATTCATGAGGAAACTAAATTATATACATTCATAGTGCGTTTTTTATTTTTAGTCAACTATAGACTTCGATGGCGCACAGTGCTCGCTAGCGCTTGGCAACTATATAGGTGACTCTGGCGGTCAAAGGGTTAAAGTTGTCGCTAATGTTCTTTATTGGAGTATGATTCTTCATGCAGGTTACCATTTGTAATCTCTAGTACCGTTTCGTCCGTCAAGAGCGGCTTTGAAACAAAACCGATATATCTTGGAAGAGGGTCGACTGGCTCTCGTCGCACAATAGACTTAGTAGTTCGACTTTAAAGAGTTTTCAGTGTTTGTTCTGGCGCTGATTCCGAGTGTGGCGTTTATTGACTTTTGAGCGCTACGCTTACTTTAGGCGCTTGGAATAGTGCTTACAGGCATAGCAAGCGTTAAGCGTTGCTGTCAATACTATCGTTTCGTCAGCGTGATAAAATTATGATAAAAAAGCAGTGCCCCGCGATTTTATCGAAGTAGTTCCCGTTCCCGTAATATTCCGAGAGCTAGCATTAATTTCTGTATGGGTATTAGAGAGAAGCTCTGCTGAAAACTTGTCACATACCTCTTCTGCTATACCCTTACATAGAAGTGCAGACCTGCCTGGTGAGTTGCGGGGAAAATAAAAAAGCACCAAAAACTAAAAAGAAATGATGACCGCTAAAAATAAATAGTTAAAAAAAAAAATTGAAGTGGTTTCGGAAGAAATTTGAAGCTATATTTCGTTTGGCAAGCTCAGAAAAAATTAATAGACTGAATTTTTAACGATGTGTTAACTGACAGTCAAAAACATTACAATTTGATGAAATTGCCTGAAAGCTGTGTCTTCAGACTATTTTTTTACGATGCTCGTACCAACACGGAAATTTGATACATTGAAAATAGTTGCGTGCTATTTTCCTTTTAGAGAGACCTATAACAGTTTGCCAAGTAAAAAAAGTTGGCCAAACTTTGGGCTAGTAGAAGCGTTACTTGTTTATGAAATATTTAAAAAATCAATGAAGTGCGTGCATGCACATGAGAGCATAAGTAGAATAAGAACAATACACACACAAACTTTTTCAAAAAGATTTAAAAAAAAACCTACTCTAAATAAAAAAATAATTTGGACACTCTACCAAATTTCATAGGGAACAAAGACTAACTATGTCGTCCATATAAATGTAAGCAAGCTTTAGTTTTTATTGATATTTCAAAAACCACCACAACGATTTCGTTAAAAGTATTTGGGGACACTTCTAAAATTTTTTCTACCAATTAAAAAAAATACTTTTCAATTTACAAATACAGCGAATCACGTGACATATTTACAAAAAAAAACAACCAAATTCAGAATCTCTTCTGTTTTTAAAGCTAAAAAAAAAGAATAAGTCTCACCTTACTATTCATTCTTAAAGTTTCGTATCAAGTGGCAACGACCTCATTGCTATGCCGTCCCACGTAACTTCTCTTCAGAAATCACACACCGCGATCGCGTTCTTCTTCAAATAACATTTTGTTTCTCGGCCGGAGCCCCCGTTGAAACTCAATCTACCCGCATTTGCAAGAGAGGGCCGATGGACTGTTCAAACTAACAAAATTATTCAAAGTAGTCCTTTGAGTTTTTGGAAGGAAGATGTAGACCGAAAAAGACTTTTCTGTTCCTTGAGGTTTTAAAACAAGTATATAAGATCTACATTTAGTTAATTCCTAAGCTTCGTTTTAATTTTGTGTCCTATATTTCTCACTAATGTTGTAAAGGTCTTTAAATTTTTGTTTTGTGTTATGGATGTGTCTGATACACAGGATGCCCCAGTGTGGCTTCCGGTTCCTAAGCATGAAAAAAAACTAACCTAACCTAAGAAGATTACAATCTCATGAGTTATATTACGAACTGATGTTACCTAAAAGTAAAATTTTACGGTGACGTACATACATATCAATTACGGTATTCATTCTTTTAACAATTTTTTTTCACAAATCGACACGTGATAACCAACGTTAGACAAACTCACGGGTAGTGAAATGATTATTATTTTACAAGAAAATAATATATAAAAATTGGTTGTCTCTCAAAGTTATTATTTGACAAATGTTCATTCTATAACGTATTATTTGACAAATAGTTATTTTAGTGTTTTTGCCAACTAACAAACATTTAAAAACAAAACCACCACTTGACAAAATTTTATTTTACAATGTGTTATTTGGCAAGCTACTCAATTTGTAAAACAAACAACTACACACCTTCTTACTCTATCACACACTATCATACACGCTCACGATTGCTTATACATTTTTTAAATAAAGAGTGTCGATACGAGCAGGACATGTGCCTGATGGTAAGCAACATGCCTGCCACATAACAGCACAGTGACACGCAGCTATTGGAACACGAAGTGTCCAAATCATTACCTAGCACTGCACTGCGCTCGTCACCCAGAGATCTAAGTTGTTATATCTCTAAGCCCTGTATTTTCTCTGGAAACATTGCCCTTCAAACAGGAACACAATAATGTTTGCACATTACTGCTTGGCGGTAGAATAAATGGCAAAGGTGTGGTTCTTCCCCAGGCGGACTCTGCTAAGAGTCCTATCACTACATAACACCACATTGCACAACAGTTGTAAATATATTGACAAATTGACATACCATACAGTTAGAGAAGCATTCATATTTGATGAGTAAATTGTACATTTATGATTAAAAGGACTTTGACTTTGCAATCACCCAATCACACACCATACACATGAACTCAACTCAATAAAAAAACATGACACATGCAAGCACTCTGCCAACTTCATGGACGGCACTGCATCCCACGATACAGGTGTGACCTAGTGTGGGAGACTGAGTTCCCAAAAGTGAAGTCACTCTCTCACTCATACACACTCATTACTAACCCTTTAATTATTAAGTTTTAAAATATACAATAAAAAAATTTTTTTCATTTAATTTCAAACATTTATTAATATCCTTAATCCCTGAGTGCTATAGGCTATATATAATGTACCACGGACAAAGCCACGGTGGACCGCTAGTGTTCTAATATTTAGAACAACAGTGAGAGTTTGAAACATTATCTGACGTGTTACCCCGGTTGTATGTGTTGGTATGCTTTTGTTGAAGTGAGAACTGCATTTTGTTGGTTAGGAAATCTTTGATAGTTTTGGATTACACGCTAATGTTGGGTGGCGGTGGCGGCAGCGTAGAACCGGAGCAGCGTGTGAGGAATTGTTAGCAAATGCATTTTGGATGGGTGAGATCTTTTGATCGCGTTACCAACATAGATACGTACTAGCAGTATACACAGGTGACGTATTGTGTATTAGTGCTGTTTAAAACGAAAATTTTGAAGTTATAAGTTTTCACTAATATTAGCGATCCATATGGATGCTATAAACGTATTGTGTATCACTACATTATACAACTGTAAAGCGCTGTTCAATAGTAAAATGCCCCCAAATATTTTCCTACTGTATTTCATGTAGCTTAAAAACCGGCACCGTTTCAAGATTGACGTTCTTAGGGCCGAAACTGTGTGACGCGGTCGCCCGCACGCGGTCCATATAAAAACTACGAGCAAGTTTTGTATGGAACCGCGCCCGCGCCCGCGTTACGGAATTTCGGCCCTTAAGACTAGACCGAAGATTTTATTCTTTTCGTAAACGAAAGAAAGGTCGTAGACAGTAGGTCGACTGTTACGAGCGGTTTATGACGTCGCACGATCTCTATCACCAACTTTGATAAAGTGTGGACGGGTTCAATTCCATTCTTCTAGCGTTGCTGACTATCTAGATTACGGGAATTAGATTTTTGTTGTAAGTGAATGAAAAACTTTGATGGATTTGTGTAAAAAACGTGACTGCTTTAGCTCGAGAAGCTCAAGTACTATGAGATTAGAACTAGTTTATTTGAATATTTTAAACATTTTTTATCTCTAATTAGTTTTTATAAAAATACCTCTTTGTTCAAATCTTTGAAACGATAATCTCGACATAGAGTTGGTTTTTTGCGAGCTATACCTAGATCTAGTTATGCTCGGTGTCTCTTTGGAATATGAAATCAGAAATAAAACAATCCGACAAAGAATGAAGGTACCCAACGTTGCCAAGCAAATCAGTAAGCTGAATTGGTAATGGGATGGTCAAATCTGTAGAAGAACGGTTAACCGCTGCGGCGGTAGACGGGATCTAGAGTGGGCACAGTGTCTTGGGAAGCGTGGAGTGGGCACTTCGTAGTGGAGTGACGACCTGCGAATATGGGCTAGCAGCAAATAAACGCGAACACCAGAAGGTCGAGCCATGTGATGATACATAGGAGAGGCCTACGTCCAACTGCACTTTTTTTTTTTTTTTTTTTTTTTTTTAACTTCTATAGGTTTACACTTGACCGCCATCTCGCCTGATGTTAAGCGATGATGCGGTCTACGATGGAGCGTGTTTACCTAGATAAAACCGATTCACTCTCGATTTGAAGACACAAAGATTGTAACCATCGGGGAAAACCCACTCAGGCAACGTATTCCACAGCTTAGACGTTCTTATCACAAAAGTAGAGTCGAATCTCTTCGTTCGTGTCTTTGGAACATCAACCATGAAACGATGTCGCTTTTTCGAGCTACGAGCATTCCGATAGAAAAAAGGAGAAGGTGGTATCAGATCATGCAAATCAGTCGCACACTCTCCGAAGTGTATCCGATAAAAAACCGATAGGCTAGCAATTTTTCGGCGATGTTCAAGACTTTGAAGTCTTTTTCGCACAAGAGTGTCGTTGCCTATGAGCCTTTTGGCACGTCTCTCGATCGATTCCAGAGCCTCCAGCTGATACTTAGCCGATCCATCCCACAGGTGCGAACAGTACTCCATACAGGAGCGAATCTGTGCTTGATATAGTGTAAGCAACTGTTCAGACTTGAAGTACCTTCGCACCTTTGAGAGGACACCAAGTTTTTTGGCAGCAAGTTTAGCCTTGGACTCGATAAACGAACTTCACTTCGAACACTTTCCACTTCGGAGAATGTGCAACTGATCTGTATAATCTTACACCACCTTGCTCTTTCTATTGTACTTCTTGTAGCTCGAAACAACGACATCGTTCCACGTTTGGCGTTCCAAAGAATCGATCGAAGAGGTTTGACTCTATTTTGTGCAAGCAGGTTTAGGCTTTGAATGCGTTACCAGAGTAGAACTTTCTCGATGGTTACAGTATGGTCTTTTAAGTAAGCGCGCTCTATCATAGACAACATTATGGCGAAATTGTCAAACGTAAACCTATTTATAATAGTTAAAACAATGCTGCCGATGATAACTCATAACACTCCCTACACTCACATTTTTTCGCAATGAGAAAATCTTTTTGACCTCCACACTTTTAGACCGACAAAACACCTTGAGGGAAACGATTACGAGATTAGCGGCACTATATGAATAACTAGTGTTTTTATAGGTTTTCCACAGAGGTACGATGTTTTCTCAGAAAATACGAATTATGTGGGAAGTCTGCGAAGAATGTACGTGTTAGAAATAGTCTTACTTTCTTCTAAATCCTTTAAGAAGTGGTCTACTATTGTGATTGTGTTAGAATTGTTGAAAGGGTGAATAACTTGGTACTTTTTTTTCTTCAAAACTATAAATGGATAAATATAATAAAGGCTACAATTCTACCTCTAAAATAAACATTGATTGGCATATCTTACAGAACATTATAAAGTGTCAAATTAAATAAAGCTTGTGATGGGAGTCATATATACTTAAAGTGTAGGTACATAGAAACACCTAAACGCAGAACCAATACATATGCATTATAAATAAATAAATAAATATTGGTGGACAATTCACACACAACACCATCTGACCCCAAACTAAGCAAAGCTTGTATGATGGCGACCAGATAGCTGATATAATACTTATATAGTTTTAAATACATACTTATTATACAAATAAATCTTTGCACTGTTTGGGAATCGAATCCACAACCTACGGTTTCGCAATCAGTCTTACTACTAAGTAAGCCAGCCTAGATAGGAAGCTCTTAATCGTCACACAAACAAATAAAAATAATCCATTAAAATATCATTTAACTAGCGCCAAAAATTGGTGGTTTTTTTACCACGAGCAATGACTTCGAGGCAAACGGCGAAAGTCAAAGTTAAAGTTTAATAGTTGTTTATACAAAATTGACTCGTAAAAAATATATTTTTAATATTACCCAGGACATGCATCATCTTCTGACCCATGTGCAATGCACAACTTGTACTTCTGCATTTGAAAAAAACACTTGTCATACTAACATTAACGTTAAAAGAACACATCTTGAGGAAACAGGCATGTCTCTAAAAGGACTAAGATCACCCTACAGATAGCTTGGGGGCGGAGTCACAAGACCGCTTTATCAATCTATCACACCGGCACCGGGCTGACGATTCTTCCGCTACAAATGATACAGCAGAAACTAGAATATAATATCACCATACAATTGTAGATCAAAGCTGTTTTCATTGTCAGTGGGTTTTTTATAGTAAAAAATTACGAGACAAGCACAACACGTGCCTGATGGTAAGCAACATACCCGCCACTTAACATCACAGTAACACGCAGCTATTGGAACATGAAGAGTCCAAATCATTACCTAACACTGTAGAATAACTGGCAAAGGTGTGGTACTTCCCCAGGCGGAATCTACCAAGAGTCTTACCACAAAAATAATTATGTATTTGATGTGATGCTCAGACAAATTGTTCTGAGATTTCGTGTAGATTTTCTCAGATAGTGAATACAATTTGTTCTATTTAACATCGAGGGTGACAGTCTTACACCCGCTATATAAAAATGAAGGGTGTGTCGGACAGCCCGCAGACAATTACCGATGGCTGTCGAAGGCGTAATGAGGCTTCGAGAGCTAACTGGAGCCACGCTGAGTTCACAGAGGGAGTATTGTTCTTTGTTTTGGTTTGATTTGCCAAATATTATTAATGAAACCAAGTGTGTAGGGCTTGTATAGCATAGCTTAGTCTGGTGTCTAGAGCTATAACATATATATTTTTAATCCAACGCTCATAGATTTAGCTTTGTAAACTGCATCAAATATTGCTCTTATATAACGGATATCAAAAAAAAAAACGTATTTTGAACTAATGGGTCCTATCCGACCTTCCAAGAGCAATTCAATTCAATTAAATAGTTTAGTACAAAAAACATTGTAAGGATATATCATCTATATATATATAGGAGTCTGGTATATGTATATAATTATATGTTAGTGGTGCCATGTAAATGCAGTTGTTCATGAACAGTTCCAACTATTCCATCAATTAAATAATTAAAACAAATTACCAATTTAACATGAACCACAGTTATAGAAACTAACGTCTTGGAGTTTTAGTTCGTGACGAGAGAAAGCCATAACAATACAGTACTATCAACTATTCGAATATAATGAGTCCACTTAACTGCCTAGCATTACACTGCGCTCGTCACCTAGAGATACAAAACGGTTTACATCTTTCCCCTAGTTACTTGGAAACCTTCAAATCGAAACAAAATAATGTTAGCACATAACTTAACACAACTACTCTTACTACTTACTAAACACATTAGGTACAAAAAATGTTAACAGTAAAATAACAGACTCAAAAGAATTGTGACACGCCTCCTTTTTTACGTAGGTGTATCAAACATACTTCAAGTTTACCTTCACCAGACGACGCGACGATACCAAATCAGTGAGAACAAATCAACTTACATCATTAACAGCTTCAATAGGAATCAAACCCGCCCGAGCACTCAAAGACAAATCCCCAGAACCCAAAATAAATCCGACTGACGTCATCACTGAGACGCAAATCTCGTTACGTCAATTAAGTTGAGAACAAGCGCAAAGCACATTTCGTTTTGAATGGCCCTCGACCGGCCCATCGTGATCGGGGCCCTATGAATCATTAGGGGCCCTCATTACAGGGACCGTAATCTCGAGTACAGTAGAATAATGATTAATTGGATTTGATCTACAGTAATTCAATTCAGAACGACGTAGCGGTCAGAGCATCAGTTTTTTATCAGGTAGTTTATTTCGAGCCAATACAAGTGTAATTTAAAAGAAGTTGACTATCGTTGATTGTGCAAACAAGAATAGTAAGATTCCTTGGAGGCACTTCCAATAATGAATATGCAATGGAAAGACTGGCAATCCAGGGCCAGGTAGCTGGGAGAGGGAAGCAGATCACCCACATGATGGATAAACTTCAATGGCAACAGTCTCTCATAGCTGTATTGGTAGCAGTATTGCAGAGACTAATGGAGAGTCCGCCTGATGAAGTACCACACCTTTGTTAGTTATTTTGCCGCCAAGCAGAAGTGTGCAAACATTACTGTGTTCTGTTTTGTTTATCAGGTAAATATCAGCTCTTATTTTAGTAACAAAATTACTACATGCAATGCATTAGCTTAATGATGTAACATTTCCATTGCTGGTACTGCCGGTCTCATCACGATATTTTTCTTCAATGTTAAATCCAGCGGTGATGACAGTCTTATACATTATTATTTATATTTATTGGAAAAATACCCAAAGATGTCGTTTCGATTTGAACCTACGACCTCATGATTATGAATGGCATCTTTTAGTCATTAGGTCACCACGGCTTTTACTTAAAACAATAACACGCCCCAAAACAAACTATTCCATACTATAAATACATTATTTTCAGGGGGATTTTTGTTGGGAAAAGCTCCCGTAAGTATTTGCTCTTCAGCCAATTGTTTGCAGATTCCTAAAACGGTATTCATGTTAGTCTAAGAGGCGGCGGCGCGCAATTTCCTCACCTGTCGTCCATTGATTGCGGTCACGTGCGAGCCACGTGACTCGCTTCAACGGTCGATGCCCAGGATAAGGGTAGGAAGGAAACGAAGGATAGGATACGATATCAACCACTGAACATGGCACAATTTGGAAGGGAATCGGTTTCTTCCAGGTAACCACGCTCCATCGTTGACCGTATCCTCGCTTAACATCAGGCGAGATGGCAGTCAAGTGCAAACCTATAATAGTTAACAAAATATAATTAAAAACATAGCCATTAGTTGAAGGAAGTTATAAACATAGTTTCTAGCAGCATAAACAATCCACTTCATGTTTGCATTGCAGGGATTTGGGACCCACAAGAAAAAATCTACGTGCGTCGGTGGATTGCTTAATTATTATGTCTATAAAACATGGTTTCCTTAGGCAAACACTCTACATTCTTTGCGGTATTTTTCTTCACCGTTAAAGCCATTGATGACAACAAACCTGCAGGTTCTACTCTCAACCGGACTTTAGTTCTTCCTCCTATGATATACATTAAGTACCTCAATTTTGTTTTTTTGAGTTTATGGAACAACACAAACATCTGTAATTTGTAAACCGATTTTTGAAGTGAAAACTTCTTTAAGCGCGGCTAGACAGATTTATCGTGGAGTGTAAATTGATTTTTAGCGTCACGCTCGGGTATGATAAGAAATCTTCGGGTAAACTCGGGACCTTGGCGATTGGGCATCTAGAAATGCGTCAGCCAATGGGAAATACTGAAAGGGCGTGGCCTCGACATCCTATGACTGCCAATTTTTTCTTCTAACTGAGGCACTCTTGGTCGCTGTGATGGCAGTACACAGAGCTTCTTGTCCATTCTCGGTGCTTACAGGGGCAATAACTAATGTCACCATGCTGATAGATTCCTCACATTAGGAATACAAGCTGTCTGAAAGAATTCACCATCACATTCAGATCGTTACCGAAGTGCCCCCACTTCGGTGACGTATCCTAATGAATATAGTTTTATAAAATAATGCTGCTAGTCTTTTCATGTTTTAAATTAACAATTATAATATCAAGAAGCTCAAGCAGCCCATTTAAGATCACAAGAAAACAGCCAAATTCATAATACACAAACTACACTGGCCAAAAGAGAGGAGAAAAAGACGCAACGGCGAGAATGTGTGGTATCGCAATCGAAGGGTTTGATTTTTGCCTGCGTTTATATGTATTTATTTTTCAATGTACAAATACGTTAACTATGACTGTAATTACACCTCTGTGTAGTATGTAGTAAAGGAATGTACCATGAAAATGTTTTTCAGTTCATGTTTTCATAATATTTTCCTTAAACAAAAGTATACATCTTTCGACAAACCAAAACCGAAATTTGTTTAATTTATTTCAGTTTTATTTACGTTCCAGCCACTTACTTATCCATTATAAGCAGCTTACTTAATTTATGAACTAGGAAACTCAATTCACCACACTGGTCCCGGCAACTGTAGGTAAATAGTCGGCGGATAACGTTCCCAAAAATATATATTTCTAAGAACATGCCGATTTCGTCCATTCATAATATAAAACATCGCAATTAAACGGTAGACACAAGAAAACAGCGTAAAACGGGCGACGCTGCAAGGCTAGTTCGTAATTTACCCCAGGGCTGGCTCGCTCGATACGCGGCTTACTTTGACACCTGACAGATTTATGAGGTTTCAAACGAAATTCGCTGGACTGCTAGCGTCGCGCTTAACTCTGCCTCTTCGACTATACGTTGCTTTTTATCATTACATATACTATTGTTTTTAAGTTTTAGCGATTTAAACTGTTAAACTGAGTGGGTTAAGTTTATTATTTGACTAGCACGGCTTCGCAGTTTTACCCCCGTAGTTTTCGAGTTAAGAATAGCCTATTGTGTTCTTGATGACTATAACCTAATTGTGTTCCAAATCTCAACCAGATGCGTCAAAGTCAAAGTTCTTTATTCATATAGGTACGTATAATTTACACGTCATTTAAAAAAAACAAAAAAAGAGCATACAAAGTTTGTATTCTCTTTGTATGCTGTTTGTATGTAATTTAACATTTTATTGTACGATGATATGTAGGTATCGTACAAATAAGTGTCAACCATTAAAATATAATACCTATGTATTTATTACAATTGCGTTTTTAATTAATTATGCGTAATCGGCGTTCAGACGTTACGACGTGGTTGAGCAACAAACATTCAAATTTCCAAATATTCAAACATATACATCAACATATACTAATATTTTAAAGTTGATGAGAATTTTGTATGAACGCGTTAATCTCAGAAACTTCTGGACCGATTTCAAAATTTCTTTCACCGTTGAATATGTACGTAATTTCTGAGTGCTAAATATGTCATGTACCACGAGCGAATCCGGGACGAACCGCTAGTTTAGAATATTAATGGGATAATGATAGAACTACTTCGATGTTACAACACCTGCTGTGCTCACAAGCAGGCTACAGAAATTGTGGGTCGTCTCATTGAGAAATAAGAAACTATCTGTTTACCTTCGTTCTTTGTTCTTCAAGTTCTTGTTCTCTATTTAACCGACTTCCAAAAATGAGAGAGTTAGGGAGTTATCAATTCGATCATGTGTCCAACCACCTACCACACCAACCCGTGGTGGATTATAGCCTAAACTCTCTCCTTGCGAGAGAAGGTCCCGAGTCCCAGTAATGGGATAATTTAGTGGGCTGTTGATGATGTTGATGTTGATGACTCACTCATCTATTTGAAGTCGGTGCCACCCAAGACTAATAGGTGGTAGATAGATACTACTTCCATATGTCTACTTACTACCTAGTACGTACATAGTTTCTATCTATAAGTTTTTTTACTTGACTGGCACCGACTTCAAATAGATGAGTGAGTAGCGCTTACTATTAATTAATTATTATTTTAACTTATTTTTTGCTTTTGAGAGAAAATTAAAAATGATCTTTAGAAATGGGAAGAACTTAGAGAAAAATAACGCCTTTAAAAATATTATATAATTAAAAACAATGTTGGTTACAATCTTTGTGTCTTCAAATCGAGAGTGAATCGGTTTCTTCTAGGTAAACACGCTCCATCGTAGACCCCATCGTCGCTTAACATCAGGCGAGATGGCGGTCAAGTGTAAACCTATATAAAAAAAACAAAAAATTCTGGTTAATTATACATATACAACGTGGTGGATTTACCCCCAACAATATTTTAACAGTCCATTCTAACACTAATGTAGACTTCATCACCCAAGGTCTCTTTCCCCTCAGCACGGTAGATCACGAGATAATTCGAGTCAAAGTTTGACGTAAAATTCCCACCAAATCACCAGCTTCAACCCTAAAGCATGTACAGCAGACAAACGACCTAGCTACCGACGCTGCGACATCGTACAAAAATCCGTGCGGAGATCTGGCCATTAGGGGCATGTCAAATGAAATAACAACCAAAAAATTTAATTTTTTTTTCGGAAAAATTTTTTGAGCTTTCATGCCTAATTTTCACATACATGATTCAAAACTTAATGTAGATGAACTACCATAAATATTGTTGCACCTTTTTGCAACACCTTGTATAACAAAAAAAAATGGCTACAAAACTTTTTTTATATAAATTCCTTAGCAAAGCACAGAGTAAGCACAGTCCGCTGCATATTTTTTTTTAGAGAATACTTCATATTTTCTAAAGTAATGAGAATACCTTTGGTTCATCTGCAGTAGGTATAGGTACTAATAAAACATATCTTGATGGATACTTTTTTATAAACAAAGAGCGACGAGACGAGCATTACATGTCCCTGATGGTAAGCAACATGCCTGCCATATGTCACGCAGCTATTGGAACATAAAGAATCCAAATCATTACCCAGCATTGCACTGCGCTCGTCACCCATAGATCTAAAACGTTATATCTCTAAGCCCTGTAATTTCTCTGGAATGGTTTTCTGGATACTTGTTCTCTAACAAAAATTATGAGCAAATAATTTGCCGAGACAGTTTTCTTAGAACAAGTTGGTTTACAGAGCAACGCCCTCAAATTAATCTAGATAAAATAAATTAATTTTCTCCAAAAAAAAAACAAATACAGACCTTGATTTAAGATTAAACTCCGACGACATTCCATTGTGACTATATTTTTTTATGAAACCATTTCATCACACTGTTCTTATAAGACGGCGATGTAGTAGGTACGAATATAAATAAATAAATATTCGTTGACAATTCACACACAACACCATCTGACCCCAAACTATGCAAAGCTTGTAATATGGCGGCCAGATAACTGATATAATACTAACATAGTTTTAAATACATACTTATTATACATAGAAACACCCGAATATATCATCGAGGTAAGCAAATTTTAGATTTTCTTTGATATTAAACACTGCTACACCGATTTCGATAAAACATTTGGGGGAGCTATCAAAACATATGTACATAAAAAACCGAATTAAGAGCCTTTTCTTTTATTGAAGTCGGTTTAAAAAACATTACGACACATATTAAAAAAGAATGTGTACGTTGTAAGTCTAACTAAAACTAAACTATAATTTTATGAGCTAGAACAAATATATAGGTACGTTACCAGATAGATACTAGATGACAAAATAGTTTAAAGATCATCATCAACATCAACAGCCCACTAAACGTTCCCACTGCTGGGACTCGGGACCTTCTCTCGCAAGGAGAGAGTTAAGGCCATAATCCACCACGCTGACCCAGTGCGGGTTGGCGGATGACACATGACTTCGAAAGATTCTAGGTACATGTCGGTTTCCTCGCGATGTTTTCCTTCACCGTTTTAAGTGAGCGGCATTACGCACATGACTTCGAAAAGACAGTGGCGCGTGTGGGGTTTGAACCCGGGGTCTCCGGATCGGCAGCCGCCGTTCTCCCGACTAGACCACCGTAACTTAGTTTAAAGCGATTGAATTAAAATCGTATCCATTTCCAATTATTTAGCTTTTATTTCTTTCTTATGAGAGTAGTGGTTTATAGAAAGACAAAAGTTACTTGCACCTCATTTCTTCTCAGACGCGCAATTATGTTTTACCTGTCTCAGCACACAGGAGAGGGGGTCCTCTCCCTCCCTCCCCTCCAAGAGAGGGGGTAAAACGTTTTATTGCCTCCTCAAAATTCGCCAAAAATCAACAATTCAATTCAATGCGACTCATAAAGTTGAGAGATAGGTTTGGAAGCGTGGGTACTACTACTTTTTTACGAAGGTAAATACAATTTCAATTTTGAATAGCTTTGTTTTCTTTCTTTTTAATTGATGTTAGAATGAGATCGGAGGTGAACCCGACAGTTAGATTAAAAAAAATATTGTAAACGTATGTTTTACTTTCTTTCAAAAACAAAAATGACGAAGATAATCTCCAGTGCTTATAAGTTTCAACTGACGTCACGTCTATGTACGATTTGTATGTAGACTTGACGTCACAACCGGAACTCCGTCCACTACGGAAGTTTGATAGTCTATACTCTTGTCTAATTTTAATAATTTCATAAAACAATTAATGCATGTTTTTATATTATTTCATAATCTACCCGACGAACTAACTTTGACGCTATATTTTTGATCCAGTCATTATCCCTATTATTTATACTCTACTAAAACAATGATGGCGACACGATTGATATTCATAACACGACCAAAACTGCGCAAAAAAATTAAGTACCTACGTAAAGTTTTGTTGAATACGGATTTCATTCGAGTTAAAATAGTAGTAACCCCTATACAAACAGTCGTAAAATACCTTCGATATCATCCAATAGGTTTAATGTCTTACGAACGAGCGAGGGAGCGGGGACGAGATAGACAGAGAAAGAGAGCTGTTCAAACACGGGGCTTCTCCAATAAATCCACAGATCACTGTTGGGATGCACTCTGGTTTATAAATTGTGGTTTTCGTAAAATGTCGTTCGAATTAACAAAAAATGGCTATGTAGTTAATTTATACGCTGTAGAAGTAGGAGCGAGAGGTATACCAGCAAAATCTCTCTATAACATGCTTAAAGACCTTGGATTGTCCAGTACGTCAATATAAGGGGCCCCTTTTAAACCTACGCCCGAGCATAGAATAGATAATGCCCGAGTCACAAGTCTTGGGGTCTATTCGAGATTACTCTCTCTGCCACACGATGGACCCGGCACCCGCACGGTGAATCCATGGAATGCTAAGAAGTACGTCTCTCTTTACTAGCAGTACTCCGCGGTTTTACGCGTAATTATAATTTCAAAATATTTCCGCTATTAAAAATTGTATACGTGCTTATTCTAGATTTTAAATGAACTTTCTCTTCTATAACTACATACCTCTATATAGGTACTGCAATCGAGCATGTCGTTGACGTATACTTACAAGATTTAACTCATCCAGAAACCCATCTAACACGCTCCGCTGCTCCACCGCCGCACCGATATTAAACTAAGCTACACGAAGCTAGTTTTTCAAGCTAGGATAGCAAGCTAGTGTTACTAAGCTAGCAAGCTAGTAGTTCTAGCTTCGTGTAGACAAAACTAGCGTTGCGTGGCGTGGTCTACACGAAGCTAGAACTAGCTTGTTATCCTGGCTTGAAAAACTAGCGTCATGTAGCTCCGGTATTAAGGCCGGGTCACACAGAGGCGATCCGGTAGCGATAGCGATCCGATAGCGATAGCGATCCGATACCGAGTATGGGATCGCGCCCGCTTGATGTGTGTCAGGTTGCATACAAATTCGAACATTACAAAAAATCCCGTCTCGCTATCGGATCGCTATCGCTATCGGATCGCCTCTGTGTGACCCGGCTTTTACTATGTCAGTGATGTTAACCTATAAGACATTATTCTAAAAAAATATTTTCACTCCATAAATTTTGACCGAAATACGGATTAATTCACGTTAGTTACATATACATGTCAATTGCGAGTTTAATATGTGTCTCATTGAAATGATCCACCGTCATGAATTATCACCTATCTAAGTATTGGCTTTAAGTGATGTATTAGTGAAGCTTAGTGCACAATGACGTCACAATAGCTCAGAGCGCATCTACGTATTAATCAGAGCACCTGAAAGATCACGTGTCGTGGAGCCACCGAGCCGACAGTTAGTTGGTGCTAAGTATCGCCTGTGGATGGATATGTAGCGGGTAGCGAGAAAATATGCGACGGTGGTCCGACGTAAACCATTGTTGACGAATATGAGAGGCGATCCATAGCACTATTTTCCTAACGTATACTGCAAGTGTACCGAACATTTTAAAGGAAAATTACGTTTTTTTAAAACGTAAAACAAACTCAAAGAAAAATGAATTCAGGTAAAATCAGATATTATGAAACAAAAATTTGAGTTGTTTGATGTTACAACCTCAGAACTGTCTATATTGTTGTGTTTTTGTCATAAAAGACACAACAGTACGTGTACTTAAGTTTCACGTGAACTTGACTTACAAACAAAGTCAAAAACTCTATATTCATAAGATTCTACTGACTATTTAAACACGCCAAAACTGAAAATAAATTTGTTAACAAAATCATTTAAATTACGTCATTACATTACGTTATTTCCATTTCCTATCAAATCCACATAGCTTGCAGAATCCTTCTTTTTTTTTTAACTTTTATAGGTTCACACTTGACCGCCATCTCGCCTGATGTTAAGCGACGATGCGGTCCACGATGAAGCGCGTTTACCTAGAAAAAAACCGATTCACTCTCGATTTGAAGACACAAAGATTGTAATCCTACTAATATTATAAATGTGAAACGAGGGATAGTAGGACATTTAGATGTATGGATGTTTGGACGTTAGTACTATAATACGGGTAAAACCGCTCCGTAAACTGAATGCTGTGTAAGTGAAAATTTTGTTACATTTGCTTTATTTATATTAAGAATAGCTCCACACCGCGTAAATCCCATTCGCCTTATGTTCTCCCAATAAATAGTAAAATGTATGCTATTTCAGACAATAATCTAACTTTGTTCCAAATTTAATCCCGATCCGTTCAAGTGTTTCGACGTGATTGAGTAACAATTAGTTATACAGGGTTATTGGTAATCAGCCTGCATCCTTTTAAGGGGATGTTAGGTACATTCAATACATCAACTTTTGTTCTACAGTTTAAAAAAAAAATGTTTTTTTTTTCTTTTACAAAATAAATAAAAAGTGCATTTGCACGGTCTAAAAGTATCGAACTCTTCATAACAATTCGTAATGAGAGCGCGTACGCTCTTTAACGCGCAAAAAATGATGCACCAAAGTGAATAAACACTAAAAAGTCGCTAAACAGTACAAAAAAGGGCAACAAATACAATTTTTTTTTTTTGGGATATCTATTAAGTTTTAACGAAAGTTGTAGAACAAAAGTTGTTTGTTTAAATATACAGAACATGCCCTTAAACGGATGCAGGCTGATTACCAGTAACCCTGTATATTCCCATTTCTAATATTAGTAGGACTAGTAAGACTGTAACATTAGTTGAAATGTAAGGTAATCATAATCTTTATTCGCGTTTATGGGTACACAAAATAGATGAAAACAGAACATTAAGAGCGCCATAATCTGCCTTTCGGCATGCAGGTGGCTAATGTTTTTCCTCGCTACTCGCTAACTAACGAACCCCGCTTCGGCCGCCCGTGCCGCTCCGACAACGCATGTTAATCAGACAGATCGCAGGTAATTGCCGACTCGAGTGTGAAATGCGGGCTTAGCGATGAAATTATCTACAGTTTGCTCTGATTTACCGAACACGTCACCGGTTTTATCTGGAATCATCTGGATTGATACGGTACGCTACTGGTGTGTCTGGATCGATCTATGTAGTACAGTTTTGTTTGGTCATAGGCGCAATATTAGGTACACTTAAATTACCGTAGACGTTTCATGGTTAATGTTCCAAACACACGAACGAAGAGATTTGACTCTACTTTTGTGATAAGAACGTCTAGGATGTGGAATACGTTGCCGGAGTGGGTTTTCCCCGATTTTTACAATCGTTGTGTCTTCAAATCGAGAGTGAATCGGTTTCTTCTAGGTAAACACGCTCCATCGTAAACCGCATCGTCGCTTAACACCACGCGAGATGGCGGTCAAGTGTAAACCTATAAAAGTAAAAAAAGAAGACGTTTAAAGAACATGTTAACTTAATTCTGTTAAAATTATAAACAGAAAAGAAAACTTGAACAATTAGTACTAACTAAGATTTAGAATATATTATACACATACTTATTTACAGCGGTGTGGACAACCGTTACATTGTCGCAAGTCCAATTGTTTTTTTCCATCCTGAACAATGCCCAACGTACATAAAAAAGTTTAAACTTAATTTTTTTTAGCAACTCCTAGCAAGACCACGGGCAACAACTAGCGGTTCATATTACAACTATATCAGACTGTTATTACGATAAGCGTCAAAACTAAGCAACTACGACGTTATTTGCAATAATCGCGAACGTAATCGTCTTCAATTTGCAATAAGCCAGCGGGTGGGCCACGGTGGCGCGTCGTGGCCCACAGTTGGCACCACAAGTGGGCCCCGGCGTGGCGATAATTGCGCCTCCCGCTGCGTGTCTCTATTATAATGTCACTGTTTATTTTGATAGGAATTGAGTTGATAGTTTGTTGGTGTAGAAAGTTCGTTTACATCTGCGTTTAAATTTCTGTTGTCAAACGCATCGTATTATTTGAACGAACCGGGCTGAAACTCGGAACACAGTTATTACCCCCGTTTACATGATTCCAGTCCAGCGACCGAATCCAGCGCTGGATTGCTTACTGGAATAATGTAAACCGGCACTGGAATGCATTGGCACTGGATTGATGCATCAATCCAGTGCCAGTGCATTCCAGTGCCGGTCTCCATTGATCGGATTGCTTACTGGAATAATGGAAACCGGCACTGGAATGCATCAATCCAGTGCCAATGCATTCCAGTGCCGGTTTACATTATTCCAGTAAGCAATCCAGCGCTAGATTCGGTCGCTGGACTGGAATAATGTAAACGGGGTATTATAGTCCGATAAAACACAAAGTCTACTTTTTATGCCGGGGAAATAACAGGAACGCGGGTGAAACCGCGAGGCACTGCTAGTCCGTTTTTTATTCGATACAAACAAAATTCAGTTTTTTCCGTATTCTACAACGGATACAATGTTTTATGATAACTAAAATATGAATATTAACTATTGAAAACCATTGAATAATTGATGATATTGATTAATCCTGAGTCTGCCGCCCTAATTCCCGGTAAACTGGCGACGATCTAAGTAGGTACAGGTTTTTATAATGTTTCTAATTTATTTTTTGTACATTAAATGAATGTTGTGATCATTTTTTATACTTTTATCATACTAAAAATGATCTTACTGACATTATAAATTTCAATGTTTGGATGATTCTTGCTCAATGACGTTGTAGCGTCTGAACAGATCGTGCTGAAATTTAGAACAAAGTCAAAGTTCTTTATTGATAAATGTACCTACATTTTACACGTCACACACCCAGAACATAGACAGACTATAGTTTGGAAGAATACATAGACTACTTTTATCCTGGGAAAATAACGAGAACGGAAACTACGCGAGTAAAAGCGCGGGCTGCTACTAGTATATCCGAGTTCACCTGATCGAGCCTTTCACCTCCCAGCGTGATGGATCAGCTGCTATACTGACAGCCTACAAAAAAACTATGTGGCAAAATAAGATTTCACTTAAAAAAAAAAATAACGTGCTACGTTAACGCAATGTATAATACTCATTCTTCAACTACAAATAAATCTGCAAGAAAAGTAACAGACGTACTTAAAACATCGACCTTCGACATTTCGAAATATCTATGAACATTTTTCTCTAAAGACGTATTCTCGTTAAATTGTGGAAGAAAAATCTCTCAGAGCTCTCTCAAAAGATTTAAAATCTCAATGTCAATTTCTATCCGACTACTCCGTCCACAAATTAAAGAAAGCGTTAAACTCTACGAACAACGATACGTATAGAATTGTAACAGGCTGTCGAAAGCAAGGCGGTTATAATATTTTTTCGCTATGTTACTTCACAATTGCAGGACAAGATTAGTGCAGTTTAGCAGGTGACATATTTCTTTGAAAGATATCTGTTTTTGAACCACATCGGTTTTATGACTGTGTTATCCTCCATCTGTAAAACCTGTGCTAACGCCTAACTCGTATATAGGTATGCCACCATGATATTGCAAATACCATCAAATTATAATTTAAAGCCGTCAATTATACACTAACCTAAGTTACTGTAGGATCATAATCTCACGCGTTAGAATATAATCTACGTAGTTTATGACGATTTTGATAAAAAATATTTATCTCTGAAGTATGATCTACCATACAAAACAAAACCATCAAAATAAAATGTATTTACAATTTGTGGAGCTATCGCATAACACACACACAATATTAAAAAAATATACAACCAAACTACTAACGTCCTCCTTTTTTGAAGACGGTTAAAAAGAGCGAGCGATATCAAAGCTAAGACCGTTTCTTTAGACAGAGCTCAGAGCTCCCGATATACATTTTTCCTTGCACTCATTATTCTAAAATATCGTTATTCATAGGTTAACCTGTAAGGTAGGGAAATCTAAATAAGGCAGGTTTCAGACGATCTCTCGCCGCACTTCATTGTAGCCGGCAGACGCGGGTTTTTACACGAGTCGGGCGTTTCACTCGATCTTAGCCTGTGGTGCAAGTTACAAGTGACATAGTATAATCTGGTTTCTTAAACATAATATATTTACTGAAGAAACACGAGCTTAAATATTGACAAATTATTGATCAAAGTAACAGTATTGCTTAATAAATAATAAATTTTTGACATAAGTTATTTTTTTTACCAAGGACATTTTTTTAATCTACTTGTTAGTAATTTTATGAATTACGAGTATGTAATATTTTTTTTAATAACTCTAATTATTAAGGTATTGGTAATGATTGGTCAAATTGAAATTATCTACGGTCACCATATCAAAGGAACATATTGGAATACGATTTTCTTTAGTATGTAGAGTGACGAGACAAAAATTTCAGTTTTCTGATATTAAGCAGCTGCACCTTCAACCAGTTTCGTTCTTTTAGATTCTAGATTTTTCTTTTAAAATCTGAGTTTAGAATGACTTTGGAGTCGTTCCCCATAAAAATAAATATGTTTGTACTGTTGTAAGTATATTTATTTTGTAAGTCTGTGTATAATATATCAAGTCAGGTGATCGTATCACACTAACCGGTAATATTGATTTCTTCCAGGCAACTAACTATCTATATGCAACTGGAAATGTAGATAAGATAAGATAAGATCTTTTTTATTGGCATAAATTGAATACATACATTACTATTGTTATAATAATATAAGTTACATTTATGGCCTCGTCAGATTTACAATTAATAACTTCATTAATTTGTACTGTGAGTGCTCTTGAAATACTCACATCAAGAGACTTATTAATAACATCAATTATTTTGAAATACATACATTTATTTTTGATCGTCATGTTATTTAATACATAAATTCCATACATTTGGAATAATCACTTCGGTTATAAAAGCTGTATAAGGGCTTTCGGTGGAAAAAATATTTAACATAAAAAAATATACATATATATATTTAACATAAATTACCAGCGTAATCTTCGTCAATGGATGTTTTATACAATAATAATTATAATCAAATTGTTAAAATACAAACCTAAGAAAATGAATAAATGAGTGAATTATAATCATAGATACTCATTTTTCGTTAATAAAACAAACTACTATTTTATAGTCATCGTATTTGTTTTTCATATATTCTGCTACTTTATACAAGGTTTTCGACAGAAGTAGATTTCTTACATTTTGATAGAACGCATTGTCTGATGCACAATCTTTTATACAATTTGGCAGTTTATTATAGAGTTGCTGACCTATCACAATAGGATTTTTTGTAGACAAGTGCAACCTATGCTTCACATGTAACAAATTATTTTTGTGTCGAAAGTTTAAATGTGTATAATCACCACGAGTCTGATAAAGATGAAGATTTGATCGAACATATTTTATTACTTCATAAATGTATACCGATACTGAAGTCAAAATCCCCAGACTCTTAAAAAGTTCTCGGCATAATTCTCTATATTTTGCTTGTACTAAAACCCTTATGGCACGTTTTTGCATTTTCAGGATGCGCTCATTATCAGTAGAATTACCCCATAATATAATACCGTACGTCATAACTGAATGTATATACGCGTAATAAACTTCCTTCAGGTAGCATTTTGTTGCCATTGGTCGCAATTGAATTAATGCGTAAATCCCTCGAGACATCTTATTACTGGTAGTATTTATATGCGTTTTCCCAGTTAAAGCAGAATCTATCTCGAATCCAAGAAGCTTAACCAAAGTAGTGGTTTTCAACCACTTTGCATCATCTATTTGAGGAATAGTTACTATTGGTTGTTTTGGAGATACTGCATTAAATACCATAATGCTAGTTTTCTCCGAATTCAAGTTAACTCCATTCATATTAAACCAATTACTCAACATTTTCATATTCCATGCAATTTTTTCAATCAAATCTTCCATATTGTTACTAGAAACAATGACTGTAGTGTCATCGGCATACTGAAAGGATTAATAACAAAGTGAAGATAGGGTGGACCAATCTTGGTTCCTTCTGAACTATGTTTTATAATCTGACTTACAAAGACACCATTTTTCCACCATTATTTCATATTCATCGTCGCTTGTAAAATAAAGTGAAGAGATTTCTTTGCGCATTGGTTTTGTTATTATTTTTTTTGGTTAGCAAGTTGCCTTCTGTCTGTCCAAAAACCCTTCGTTATCAAATATGTTCTTTTAGCTATAAAGTTATTTAAAATCGCTCTCGCTGGCTCTTTTATCCTGTCCAGTAGCGAACGTGATCTCTGAATAGTGGCATCTGTGAATGCCCGCCCGGGCGCAATCGACGGTGCAATCGGCGAGCCAATGCGGACACGCTCTCACACAACTACGTCTTTGGTTCAATTGTCCTTGGTTTAACTTATTATTTTTACTATTTTTTAATGTATATTGTGAGTAGAAGAACATGTGCCTGATGGTAACCTCTATAACATCTATTAATTGCAACATGAAAAGTCAAAATTATTACCTAGTAATTTTGTACAGAATAATAAAAACTATAGACAGCTCCGTAATGTAAAGTTTTTATTTCAAGTGGTTGGGTATTAAGCAGTTTTTATCTAAAAAATATAAAACAAAGTTTTCACTAGATACAAACATAATTAAAGTAATTAACTGCACTAGGCTATCTGGATTATCTCTTGAATTTGATGAGCAGACTCGATTTAATTATTTTTTTTGTTTTGTGTTTTATTCGCTAAGATAAAATATGAAAACTCTTATTTTTCTCCAAAGTCACATTTAATTCATTTATCAAACGCAAGCTACGGTAGAAGTGAATGAACTTCACAATCTTGATCGCTCGAGAATAGTGCATCAAGTCTCAACACAACAATGCACCAATAACGACAGCCTCATACTTTCCACATATTAACACCTGCGACTCACTGCACGTCGTAACTCGGCTGCAATCGCGAGTGTGACGAGGCACTTCTGTTCATCTGTTCACGTTCCTTTATTGTGAGGCTGGAGCCGTGGTAGGAAATTGAAAGGCTTTGGATAGCAAAGCTATGAGTCTGTTTATAGATATTTATTTTTATTAATCTTAAAACTTGAGACGTTTGTAGCTCAATCACGTTGGAACGGCGCAATGGATCGATTGAAATTTAGAATATAGTATGGAATACCACAAAATTTACGTTTTATCTCAGGAAAATAAGGGAACGAGAACTATGGGGATGAAACCGTTGAGTGCTGCTTGTTTTATATGATTTGCAACTTTAACACAACATTTTACTTGTGTTCATTCTTTAACTGCGTTTGACATCTGAACATTGAATTTTTTTGTCGATTTGACTGTACTCAAAAACTTGAAAAGTTTTTTGCTTGCTTAGCATAATTCAACTAAATTAGTCTACTAAATGTTCCCGCTGCTGGGACTCTCGTAAGAAGAGACTGAATGCCATATTAATCCACCACGTTGATCTATTGCATATTGGTAGACCTCAAAACAATTTCTTGGAACGTGCTGGTTCCGATGAGGCCGATGGCACGAATGAGGCCAGAGCTTCTGCGGTTTTCAGTTTGCAGTTTTTAGTATCATTAAACTTGTGTATCTTACTGGAAAAATACTTATAGCGTAGTGCAGTTCTAGGTAACAATTTAGACTCTTCATGTTGCAATAGCTGCATGTCACAGTGGTTTTATGCTAGCATGTTGTTTACCATCAGGCACGTGACCTGCTCGTCTCGTCACTCTGTATTACAAAAATAAAGTCACAGGCGGGATCCGAAGCTATGACCTATTGTGAAATGTACGTTCTAGCCACTACGTCTTCACAGTTTTGAGTTTGGTATAAGTACATAATTTTACCATTGAAGCCAACATTTTTATACAAAACGATAAACAAACCAAAACAATGTTTATAGTCGAAATAATCATTTTTATTTAAAGCCATAACAGTTCACTACTCCACACAAAAAACGAAACTCCACTATCCACCTGAACTCAATTGAAGTTTCAATACGAAAAGAGCTCAATACTCAGTTCTAATGAAAAATTCCTTTGCGCGCGCCTTCGTTAATGAACACACCTGTATTCAAAGAAAGCCGTAATGAGCTTGGCTGAAAGCACACGTGTTCTCGTTCCTTCTAGAAATTTCCTTTCTAGAAAATTCCTTTTTAAATAAGACCCGAGCCTGTAAATGAATCGACTCGATCTTAAGCACAAGTGAAGGAATGAATGAACGAAACGAACCCCATTCAGACTGGGAATTTATGCGTGTTAAGGTGGAAGTGTTGGGGTTTGAAGCTGGATTTGTTCGTTTAATTAAATTTTATTTGGATTTTAATTGATATTGAAATTAAGTTCGCTAGTTTAAAGTTTTGTTTTGTTGCAGGTTGATTGCGGTCTTTGACAACTTCTGCTATTTAAAGGTGAGTTAGAAATTTATTTCGGTTGAATGAACGTAATCAAATTAATTTGTTTTCGAACACCATTAATGTATTAATGAAGATGTGAAATTTATTGATTTTGCAAAGGGATTTAATTCTGTAACCATTTGTAAGAATATCATTTCAAGTATTTCTGGAGATATTTTAATTTATCCATGGTTTAAGTCAAAACAATTTTTACGAATCGTTACACACCTACATACATTTTTTTTAATGGCAGGTTTACCCTGCTGAATAGCTGTCACAATATTTTACACCACGAACGAGCCAGAGCTGGAGTCACCAGTGTTACCAAGCAATCGGTTCCTTTTCAAACAGACCTTTGCGTCTTAGCATGATAATTTAATAAATTAATCCTGAAAAAAGTAGGTACACATTCCATAAAAATTACAATAATTTAATTCGCTTCTGGTGTTAAATGTTTTTTAAAACCTTTACCTGTTAAATGGTCGATACAAGATTTATAGATATGATTTCAAGTAACTTACACGTATATACGTGTCAAACAATAAAAAAAAATTGTCAGTCATAGGAACCAGCGCAGCGATAGAAGTGAAAACTTATAACTCAGAATTTGATAGCTTACCTTGGAAACTACACGGGTGTAACCGGAGGGCGTGGCCTCGCATCAGCCAATGCTAACGCATTTCTAGATGGCCATGCCATGATGGCCTGTTCACGCCCTTTCAGCATTTCCCATTGGCTGACGTATTTCTAGATGGCCAATAGCCATGGTCCCGAGTTTACCCGAAGCTTTCTTATCATACCCGAGCGTGACGAATGAGTTCAATTCACAGCCCACGAAAAATCTGTTTAGGCGCGCCTAAAGAAGTTTTCACTTCAAAAATTAAGTGCTTCTTTTTGTAGGTAATCAGAAAGGATATGTATATAATATTACAGTCTTTGAATTTTGAAAGTCAAATTATAAAGAAAGTTACGAAATAACGTATTTATGTCCTATTCCCCTGTAGAGTCATATTTTAAGGGGTCCTTAGACTTTATTGTTTCTCCTCGAGGTAGGTAATGGTTCATTTCAAATTAATTCCGTGATACGGCGCTCTGATTAAAATCTGATTACTACATAAATCTATTCAGAATCAAGTATTAAAAGTTATAAGGTACTATAATGTTTTTTGTAAGTAATACGATGTCGTTAGAAGAACATGGATATTTAACTTTGCTTTCGTGATTAGAACGTTTTCACTGTGGAATGCGTTACGTGAGTGGGGTTTTCCCGATTGAGAAGTACAATTTTGGTCTTTTTAACTGGAAAGTGAAATGGTTTCTTTTTGACCGACTCCCAAAAAGGAGTAGGTTATCAATTGTGTCAATTGTGTCAATGTTTTTTTTTATGTATGTTACCTGATTTTTCGAGAATGCCCGAACTGATTTTAACGTTTCTTTTTTCGTTCAAATAGGTAAGCTTTCCGAATGTTCATATTAATTTTATCAAAATCAATTGAATGGTTTAGTAATTTGAACAAATAACTGGAATTTACCTACAATTTTGTCTGGTTGACATTGTTGTAGATTTCACAAAAGTTATAAATTCGATCCTGTCAACACGAAATTGTGTAAATACGTCAATGAAAACTTGTTTTGAACTAAAAAGGGTAAAATAAACTCTTTTTATATAAAAAAATAAACCAATTTCAAAACCACAAATAGGCACTCAAGAACGAAAAATAAATAAATGTAATTATTATACACTCATTTATTTTTCTTCTTAATTTCTAAGTTTTTTACAATAGATATATAAAATAAACATTATAAAAAACTTAAAAACTAGGGTGCCGCCAGCAGCGGGGCAGGGCCCAAGCTACCGGTGGTTAGGGCTGCAGAGTGAGGAACCTCCTGACGATGCGCGCTGTGTCAAGGATGACTGCCTTCTGCATCTGGCCCTTAACCCAACCGTCTAGCGAAAGTCTCTTTAGATGTTGGTCGAGACTCTTCGCTATAAGGCCGTTTGCCGACACGACTATTGGGACTATGATCGTCGAGTCAACATCCCACATGGCGGTAACCTCATGAGCCAAGTCAAGGTACTTGCTCAGCTTGTCCTTCTCGGCTTTCACGAGGTTCTCGTCATGTGGTACGGTGATATCGACGATCACAACCCGGCGCTGAGACCGGTCTACCAGCACGATATCAGGCTTATTGGCGACAATAGTCCTGTCCGTGATGATAGAGCGGTCCCAGTAGAGCAACGCACGACCATTCTCGAGAACTGGCAGAGGTGCGTACTTATAGTACGGCACCTCGGACTCGACAAGGCAATATCGAAGAGCAAGTTGCTGGTGGATGATCCTGGCTACTAGGTTATGTCTGTGCAAGTACTCGCCGTTAGCAAGATGCGAACAACCGGAAATAACATGACGAAGTGATTCGCCTGGACGGCGGCATGCCCGACAAATGTCGACCGTACCGTCCTTCATTATGTATTTCCGGTAATTGTTCGTCTTGATAACTTCGTCTGCAATTGCACAGGCAAAACCCTCGGTTTCTCCGAAGAGGTCCCCGAAGCGCAGCCAGTTCACCGACGCGAGCGGATTCACATCGGGTCCCATCAGGGCCCGATAGAATCGCCCGTGTAGCTCCTTGCTCTTCCATACCTCCTTGCGATCATCAGTGCTGAGCACCGATGGTTTGCGCCAGTTCTCGTTTGCCAATGAAAGAGGCGTGAAGCTCCTGTCAACTGCCACAACATCGCGATGCATCCCGGACTCACTGTTGCGGAAATAATCCCTGAGACTGCATACTTCGCGGTTGTGAAGGTTCTTGGCATTTAAAAAGCCTCGACCCCCCCATTTCCGCGGAATATACAGTCTCATAACAGACGAGCGCGGGTGTAGCATGCGGTGTGTTGTGAGCAGTTGACGGACCTTTCTATCCAGGGCGTCGAGCTCAGTCTGAGTCCATCTCAGTATGCCAAAGGAGTATATCAGCAGAGGCATTACCCAACCGTTGAAGGCTCGCGCCTTGTTACCGCCTGACAAAAGACTTTTAAGTACTTTTGTCAGCCGGCAAAAGAAGCGCTCCTTCACCGATTTCTTAATGTCATCTGCTGATATACCCAACGACTGTGACATACCGAGATATTTGTAGGTCTCGTCTTCGGAGAGGGATCTGAGAGTTATAGTCTCGGAAAGTTGTAAATTCTCTGAATTTACTACTTTCCCTCGCTGTACATGCATGACCGCACACTTGTCGACACCGAACTCCATCTTGATGGCGTTACTAAAAACCTCTGTGGTTTTTAATAACTCCAACAAGTCTTGGCGTTTCGGTGCAAAGAGTTTGAGGTCGTCCATGTACAGCAAATGAGATATAACCTCACCTCCTCTACGAAGACGATAGCCTAACTCTGAATCCTTCAACAGAGTGCTGAGAGGATTCAGACTTAAGCACCAACATAGCGAACTCAGACTGTCGCCCTGAAATATGCCTCTTTCAATCCTTATCAAGTCCTCCGAATCAAACGAGCTGTCTACGCTACCTGGTTGACGAAGGACTGTGACCCACTGTCCCATGCATTTGCTTAGAAAAGATTTTAGAGTTGGGTTTATTTTGTACAACTCTAAAACCCTTTTCAGCCACGAATGGGGCACCGCGTCATAGGCCTTCTTATAGTCAATCCAAGCAGCGGAGAGGGCTCCTTTGTTACGTTTGACTTGTTGGCAAATGGTCGTGTCAATGAGGAGCAGCTCCTTAGTACCACGGGACCCAATCTTACATCCATTCTGAGAGGAGGCCAAAACGTTATTTGCGACTATATGCGCGTTAATTTTTGCTCTCAGAATGGATGTAAGCAGCTTATAGGTGGTAGGTAAGCACGTTATGGGTCTATAGTTCTTTGGTTCCGTGGTACTACCAGACTTATGGAGCAGGAAGGTGACTCCGGTGGTCATGAAACTTGGAAGAGAACCCGTCTCGAGAGCTTCTTGGAATTGTGTTGCTAAACGTCCATGTGAGCATCGAAACCATTTTATCCAGAAGTTGTGCAATCCGTCCGGCCCAGGACTTTTCCAGTTCTGAGCTGTCCGGATAGCACAACAAACGTCTTCGGAGTCTATCGAAACAGACTCCATGGGTTCGATGGGTTCACATGCACGTTCGACAACACGCATCCAAGCTCCCTCCGTGTGCTCGACAGGCACCGACCAGATGCTGCGCCAGAAGTTTTTCATAGCGCTGGCATCCGGTAGCTGCCCATCGTTCACACGTCGACTTTTTCCTTCCCAGTTTCGGTACACCTTCCTTTGATCACTCTGGAAGTCGCGATTTTGCCGATATCGATTCACACGCTCTTTGTAGCGACGAATACGGTTTGCCCACGCATAAACTTTCTGCTTCAGATAGTCAATACGTTCCGTAACATTGGCAAGATAGTGCTGGGGACTGATACCAGTCCCAGCGAATGCCTGTGTCACGAAACGCATGACTCGGGGACGACTGTTCCCCTGACTGAAGCAGATTAGCTTTGCTATAAGAGTCCTGAATGTGCTGATACGCCGTTCTATTCGCACTTGCCATGCGGGTGTATCTCCGGCGGTTCGCGTTGTACGGTCAGTGTCTGGGAACTTGACACGTGCAACGCGACACGCCGCGATAGCACCACAGTACAGAATAGAATGGGTATCAGTCAAATCTTTGCTAGTACCCAGGTAGGGCACTAGCAAATTATTCAGGGCTCCCATCAAAGCCAAATTCCGTTTATGGGTGGGTAAACGTGGTAAGCGCGGCCTAGAGTTTGGTGTGAGTCGATATTGGAAGATCGCGTCTTCCAAAGCACTCCTCAGTTGCCCTCTTACCTGGTCAGATACATTACTACTCGCCGAGTCTTCCTCCTCGATGTCGGGGTCGGCCGGCGCCGCAAGTGTCGCCACTGACGCTGGCACTGAGGCTAGTGTCAGAGTCGACGACGCGGCGGGCGGATCCCGGGACGAGGCAGAAGCTGGGCGAGTATGTTGTTCCTCCAGGCGTAGTCGATCAAGTACCGAGTCATCCAGCAGCTTGCACCGGCGAATGGCTCGAACTTGATCTGAAAGCCGTTGTGCGGACACGGCGACGGTCGGTTCGAGGGCCTGAAACAGAAGCAGCATCCTGGCACAGTACGCGGTCAGGTGGGTTCCTCCCTCTGTAGCCCTGTAATAGGCGCGCATGCAGTTCTCATTCATTTGCTGAGTCCATCGCATGCGACGCACTACACCACCGGTAGCGGGGGCCGGGCGCGAGGCAGAATGCCTCACAGGCCCCAAGCGTGCCGGCAGCGGCGGACGGGTTCGACGTCCTGCTCTTCTGGGCGGCGGGGTCCGCGTCGTGTCCTCGTCACTCGATGAAGCACTAGTGCCGCGGGGTGTCACAAAAACTTCGTCCCCCGACGACGAGTTCGATGATGACGGTGACGGGACACGAATTGGTGTTGGTCGTGCGTTTATGGTATCCGCTTCATTTTTTCGTCTTGACCGTGTTAACATTATTTACGTTGTTGTATCCATTTCTTGTCTTGATTTGTTTACAAAATATTTAAAAGTTTTTGATGAGTTTTGGTTGTCAAGCTGTTGTCAAAATGCATGGCGCAGTTTTCTATGGAAAGTTAGGTCTAATTGATATAGTTTTGTATATTTTTTGTATTGCTTGAAGTTTCTTTGATCAGTTTTCAGTAAATATGGACTATAAAATGAAAAGAAATGGAAAAAACTGAATAAAATGAAACACTGCACGAAAAAAATGTGTAGTGGTGACAGCGGTTTTTTTTTTTTTTTTTACTAATAATAATAATTATTATTATTAGTAGGCCTTACTTACTAATCTATTTGAAGTCGGTGACAGCCAAATTGAACAGGTTGTAGATATTACTTCTTACATATGCTTACTTTCTAGGTCCATAATTTATTATCCTACTATCCTACTAATATTATAAATGTCAATGTATGCATGTTTGGATTTTTGGATGTTTGTTGCTCAATCACGTCCTAACGTATGTACGGATTGGGCTGAAATTTGGAACACAGATAGATTATAGTCTGGAAAAACACATAGGCTACTTTTTATCCCGAAAAAACAACGGGAACAACGGGAACTACGCGGGTAACACCGCGAGGTGCTGCTAGTCTGTACATATACTAGCTTTTTGATTTGACTAGCACCGGCTTCAGTGAGTAGGGATTATAATAATTACTAAAAGCGCCCCGCGGTGTTACCCGCGTAGTTCCCGTTGTTCCCGTTGTTTTTCCGGGACAAAAAGTAGCCTATGTGTTCTTCCAGACTATAATCTATATGTGTTCCAAATTTCAGCCCGATCCGTTCATACGTTAGGACGTGATTGAGCAACAAACATCCAAACATCCATACATTCAGATTTATAATATTAGTAGGATATTAATTTATTATTCGCTCTTGATCTTGACTGCCTATTTGTTGTTTTGAAGTTGGTTAAATTTTTTGTTTTAAAAGAGTTTATCGCTTGACATCAGGCGAGATGACAGTCAAATAAAAACCTACCTTATTGTTAAAAGAAGCAATATATTCGAGATAACTTTGCGTTTGGCCGTCATCTCGTCTGATGTTAAAAGATAAATCTCTTTAAACGACATCAATTCACTTCAAATTTAAACACGCTCAAGTTGTATTGAGGTAGGTATACCAACTCTGTCTGGCAACGGTTTCTACAGTTTAGATGATGAGATACTAAAGCAGAATCAGACTTCCTATTTAGAGCCTATGAAGTGTCAACCATGAAACAATATCACTTTTTCAAGTTATGAACTATTCAGAAATAGTTCTGAATACATCAAACGTGAAAGATTACTGTGTTCCGGTTGGAAGCGTAAAGAGAGCAAAGAGATAAATAATTATGTTGTATATCCGGGTGAGGTATGAGAATAGTGCAGTGGTAGGCGATTATTTGGACTCTTCGTGTTCAAATAAGACTGTATTAAAATACAAATATTTAATGTTTAAAATGAAATGGCGTCACTAAATCTGCGTGTTGTAGTTTGTTTGTTTTATATAAAATTAGGTATTTGTTTGAAATATCTGTATTTTTGTATTGGAAAGGATTTTTTATTTTGAAATAAGTTCATGTCCACGCAAAAAATAATAATATAGTTTTGTGATACATAAAACATCATAGGTTTTTGTGCCGTTTTTTAATAAAATAAAGATGTTTTAAAATTGAAAATTACCTTTGTTCGATTTAATATCTTTGAGTATTTTATATTAATTTCACTTGGTTTAAAATGAATTTCGACACACCTCCTGAAATATATTTACAACAGCATAATTTCAATCAAAAATTACATCTAAAATTGCAAATTCAACGACAACCAAAATCGAACCTTACCTGAAAACATTACAGTCTACATTCATCCTCGCTTTGTCTTAAAAGCGTGTCTACTCGTTTGTACAGCACGCATACAATATCTCCCTTTTGAGTTTTGAAATTTAATAAGCGCTTAACACTTCAAAGCCTGCGTGTAAAACAATTTAGCGGCAGTCGGTGAAAAACACCGAGTTTTCGGCTAGCTGCGTAATTGGTTTAGACTACGGCCAGGGAAGATTAATTAGTACGGCAAACAGCACAGGCAGCGCTTTCAAGCGCTTTCCTCGCTGAAATACGTAATGACGAAACGCGAAGTAGGTACCTATGCGAATTGCGAACACAACAAAAAATGTACAACTTTAAAACCAAAGACATAAGGTCTACTTTGGTAGTATCATTGTGATAAAAAATGCAATGAAATAAGCGTTCCGCGTATAAAGATTTCAAAGATGGAATTGTGTCAGGCGATCGCTTTAAGTGCTGCAATTTTTTAACAGTTATTGTGAAATGGAAAGGAAGAACTCAGAACTGGGACACTATTCCTGCAGTAAATATCATTTTAATGTTTCGAGCAAAACGACCTTAAATTGTGGGATGCAACATTTCGATTCGGTGATGCAAACAGACGACATTTTTGTTGAAAAGTGTTATTGTACTATTCCAGTAGTTTTTGAAGTGAAAACTTCTTTAGGCGCGCTATAGACAAAATTTTCGTGGGCTGTGAAATGGATTCATCAATCGTCACGCTTGGATATGATAATAGATCGGATCGGAAATGAAATCTTCGGGTAAACTCGGTAAAAAACTAGGGCAACAGAAACAGTAAAGAGTTTCGATTACCTACCTCCAACAGCCCAGCGTTTAGCTCCAGATACCAGGAAAACAGAAATATAAAAGAGTTGCGTTTGCCCCTAGGTACCAGTACCAGGGCAACAGAAACAGTAAAGAGTTGCAATATTTTGTACAACTTCGTTCCATCAGAATGTCCCTTGACACCTCCCAACTATTTCGAAGTGAAAACTTCTTTTGGCGCGCAGGCGCGCTTTTAGACAGATTTTTCGTAGGGAGTGAATTGAATTCTAGCGTCACTGGCATCACGCTCGGGTATGATAAGAAATCTTCGGATAAACTCGGGGCCACGCCCATTGGCCATCTAGAAATGCGTCAGCCAATGGGAAATGCTGAAAGGGCGTGGCCTAACCATCACGGCATGACCATCTAGAAATGCGTGAGCCAATGGAAAATGCTAATGCATTTCTAGATGGCCATGCCATGATGGTCAGGCCACGCCATCTGGTACACCCGTGTAGTTTCCAAAGTAGGCTTCAAATTCTGAGTTATAAGTTTTCACTTCTATCGGCAGTTCCTATGACTGCCAATTTTTTGTAGATAAAGTTTTGGCAATACTAAAGATTTTGTTATGGAGGGTTGAGCTAGGGACTGTCATCTGTTTAGATACCTACTTGAAAAAGTGTCCGTCCAAATGCATTAAATTAGGGTAATGCCACATTGGCATATTATGGGTAAAATTTAAAGGAAAGCATAATATTTACGTTTCACGAAATGAAACCACTCCAGCTACACGTTTTCTCTTAGTATTTTTTAAGGTTATATTTTGTACTAATATTGATTCATCACGGAAAAACAATGTTGTGGCTACCCACAACATTTTTGAGGTTAGTTTTAATAAAACAATTAATAGCTGAAGGTTTTTCAAAAAAATAAATTTCGAGGCAGGCGAATAAAAAAAAACTATGAACCAGTGAATTAAGTGAATAAAATTTGTCTTAACGTTGGCTTTTAATAACGGGTTTACTCGGCATACTTCAATTCCTTTACAATTGCTACAGTCATACAATACCTTCTATCCACACCAGCGCTATTCTGGAAGATTTGAGAACTGTAATTTATATGACATACTCGTAGCTAGCCACTTTCTAATTTTTCTACCTTATGAGATGACACTCCTTAACTTTGCACTCCATAGATTTTATAAACACTAAATACATACATATATTCAACTAAATAGATATATGTATTCTTGTGGTTGCCCACTTTCCTGTAAATGTTCCGCAACCAAAAGTATCCTATGTAATATAATAATTAAGTTAATGACGGCAGGATACCGAGAATGCTGGCAGCGTTGCCTCTTTGTATAGCTAAACTGAGCCTTTGGGCAAAGTAGGCGCCAGCTCTGGGATCCCCTGAAGCGAGGACCAAACGTTTAGAAAGATCTTTAATAAAAATGTTGGTATCGGACGACCACGGGCCCATAGTCTCCACTGCCAGCGCTAAGAATATATTTAATGTGCGCTGAGCTGGCGCTTACTTTGCCCAAAGGCTCAGTTTAGCTATACAAAGAGGCAACGCTGCCAGCATTCTAGGGCAGGGTATGCCGCGCTGTAGTGATTTCGACGGCGTGTTCAATTTGTAAATTGGTTTATTTTTATGGTATAATTTTAATAATTTAATTGAATAATTTTATTCAGATTTTTATACTATATTTGTAAATTTTGTAAATAATGATTTAGCAAAGTACGAGTATTCGTCGAACGTGCATTATATTTCTTTAATCTATATAAATAAATAGATAATGACTGTGTAAAAAAATATTATTCTAATTAGTCCGTCAGGTAGATAGATTAGGGAAAATATGTGGCACCACAGAATACGAATTTGATATGTTTGCAAAAAAAAACACAAACAAGTAAAAGTATGAAAATGTTCTCCCGATCCGTTCAGTCGTTATATGATTGAGTTATAACAAATATCCAAACGTAATATAAACACCTAGCGGTCCGCCCCGGTTTCGCCCGTACATAATATTTAGACTACACCACTCATTGTTAACCAACGATTAAATAATTTTTGAAATCGGCTCATTACTGCCTGAGAATATCGCATTCAAACAAAACAAAACACCTTTTCAGCTTTTTAAATCTATACTAATATTATAAAGCTGAAGAGTTTGTTTGTTTGTTTGTTTGTTTGAACGCAAGGATCTCTGGAACTACTGGTCCGAATTGAACGATTCTTTCTTTGTAGGATAGTCCATTTATCGAGGAAGGCTATAGGCTATTTATTTAACATTACGCTACTATCAACAGGAGCCGAGCAGGAATGAAAAATGTAACAAAAACGGGAAAAAATATTGCTTTTTGAGAGCTTTCGTTGCGTGACAGCATAATCTTAAATTCATATTTTAAAGGTTGCGTCGTTAGAACCTAAAGTAACAGAATTTGTTCAAAATTTGAATTGGTACGACAAATTTTCGATAGATGGCGTAGCAACGCGCGCGCGTTCAGCTAGTTCTAGTATAAAAGCATAAAATAAATACATAATATAAGTAGGTATTGATAAGAATATCCAACATTCGTAGAAACTTAAGTAGCTGCCTTTTTATGTTAGTTATGCCCGAGTTACACGAGACTAGTTTTTTAAGCTAGTGTTAACAAACTAGTGCATCTAGCTTAAGCTTTGGTCTGGTGATCATGACGCACAACGCTGCGGTATGCGGTATGCGTTGCCGGACACTCAATCATATGAAAAACGTCGAGTATGTTCTCTTGTTCCGTCGCAGTATGCGTCAGCGGCGAGGGGCAAGCGCGGTGAAGTGGGGAGGTGTACTCCCGCACAGCGCGGCGTCATTCTCGGTTCAACGCTGCGGTGTGCGGTGTGCGTCACGGGCCAATATGGAATTTTTCGAAGACAATTTAATAGAATTAGTTCGCAACTATCCTTCTTTATATAAAAATAAAGACAAAAAAACATAAAAGTTTGATAGACATTTACAAGTTTGATAAAAAAATACAGAAAAATTGTTCATGCTCACTTCTACCTTGGTAGCTGCGGCAAAATCAACTGACCACTTCTCCGCAGGGACGCTAAATGCTGCGTCGTGACGCTGCGTTGCGGCGCACACCGCAGCGTTGTGCGTCATGATCACCAGACCAAAGCTTTAGACTACGCTACACAACGCTAGTTTTATCTACATGAACACTAGCTTGCTAGCTTACTAACACTAGCTTGCTAGCTTACTAACACTAGCTTGCTAGCTTACTAACACTAGCTTGCTAGCTTACTAACACTAGCTTGCTAGCTTACTAACACTAGCTTGCTAGCTTACTAACACTAGCTTGCTAGCTTACTAACACTAGCTTGCTAGCTTACTAACACTAGCTTGCTAGCTTACTAACACTAGCTTGCTAGCTTACTAACACTAGCTTGCTAGCTTACTAACACTAGCTTGCTAGCTTACTAACACTAGCTTGCTAGCTTACTAACACTAGCTTGCTAGCTTACTAACACTAGCTTGCTAGCTTACTAACACTAGCTTGCTAGCTTACTAACACTAGCTTGCTAGCTTACTAACACTAGCTTGCTAGCTTACTAACACTAGCTTGCTAGCTTACTAACACTAGCTTGCTAGCTTACTAACACTAGCTTGCTAGCTTACTAACACTAGCTTGCTAGCTTACTAACACTAGCTTGCTACCCTTGCTTGAAAAACTAGCCTCGTGTAGCTCGGGCATTACAGTAGAGAATTCTAATAAAGACTTTTAAATTTAATTCGTAAAAACATTTATATTGGACGAAATTCATAATTCCGATTCCTTAAATATGGCCAACGAAAAGTTTATAAAAATAATTCAAACTCATTTCCATTACGAAGAAGTTTCCGTTTTATTTCATGCTCGTCTTCTCGGCGAAGTTTGATCAACTATCTATTGAGAATGACTTCCGTGAAATTAATTTTACACTCCATGGCCCCGAGCTATTTTAGGTACTCAATCTTTGGTACAAAAAATTAAAACGTGAAGGATTTTCAGTGGTATTTCATTGAGATTTTCGGGGTTTTTATAGTTAATTTAACTTAGTTTTTGATATAAAGTTACGGCTGGTCTAGTCGGGAGAACGGCGCCTGCCGATCCGGAGACCCCGGGTTCAAACCCCACACGCACCACTGTCTTTTCGAAGTCATGTGCGTAATGCCGCAAACTTAAAACGGTGAAGGAAAACATCGTGAAGAAACCGACATGTACTTAGAATTTTTCGAAGTCATGTGTCATCCACCAACCCGCACTGAGCCAGCGTGGTGGATTATGGCCTTAACTCTCTCCTTGCGAGAGAAGGCCCCGAGTCCCAGCAGTGGGAACGTTTAGTAGGCTGTTGATGATGATAAGTTTTTTAAATTAATAACACAGACTGACGGGGCGACAACTGACAGTAAGCAACACGCCTGCCCATAACAGGACAGTGACACGCAACGATTTCAACATAATGAGTCCAAATCACTCTCTAGAGGTGTACTTACTGCGCTCGTCAACGTAATATATGGTTTATTTTCCATGAATATTTTTTATAAACATTACCCTTCAAACTGGACCACAGCAGTAATTACACATTACTACATGACCATATGATAACTGGCAAAGGCCCAGGCTCTACAATGATTGTGTAAAATGTTTAACAGGACTCATTCAATTGCTATTTGAATTATTATTTAATTACTTCGACTTCCGTTGTACCTACTTACCCATAATATAATTATGTCTTGATCGTCTCGTCACTCTGCCTTATAAAAAAACACAACTATCGCGAAGAACACCGACAGAGCCTGGAGTAAATATAGTTAGTACGTAGTTAGTAGGGCAGTAGTTGATTTTCTATAAATAAAACTAGATGTCTCCAAATGTTTTTTAGTGGTAGGACTCTTAGCAGAGTCCGCCTGGGGAAGTACCACACCTTTGCCAGTTATTCTACCGCCAAGTAATAATGTGACAACATTGCTGTGTTCCGGTTTGAAGGGCAATGTTTCCAGTGAAATTACAGGGCTTAGAGATATAACAACTTAGATCTCTGGGTGACGAGCGCAGTGCAGTGCTAAGTAATGATTTGGACTCTTCGTGTTCCAATAGCTGCGTGTCGCTGTGCTGTTATGTGGCAGGCATGTTGCTTACCATCAGGCACAAGTCCTGTACGTCTCGCCACTTTTTATTTAAAAAAAAAATGTTTACTGTAAATCAACTTCTTCTAAAACCCTTTTTAAAACTACACAAACACCCAGACACATAACAAATATTTTTTTGTATTCATCGCACAAACAATATTTGCACTGGGTGGGCATCGAATCCACAACCCACGGTTTTGCAGGCAGATTTACTACCGACTAAGTCACGAGGCCAGTTATCAAACTAACGTTTGGATATTTGGATGTTTGTTACTCAATCATGTCGTGACGTATGAATGGATTTGGTTGAAATTTTGAACAGTCAAATTATAAAACATACCTATAGACCACTTTTTATCCCAGCAAAACAACGAGAATGGGAAGTACGGGTACAACCGTGGGGTACTGCTAGTAAGTCATAAGTTATTTCTCATATGTTTATTTACTTATCAGTTTTGTATTTATAACTCTCTAGTTTGGCGGGAAATTTTTTCTTCATACAATATTTCTCAGTGCCATTTTTTTTAATTCGTTTAATATTTCTGTACTACAGCAAATAAAACAAACAAACTGCCTATAGCACAGCTGCGTCACATTTTTCTATCCTCATTAAGTTTTCCTCACAACCTTTTTTATCAATCGGGAGCATCCCCGAATCTTCCTTCGGGTTTTCCCAAGCAAAACATTATTTATCGGGCACAAAAACACTATCAACACATTTGTATGTATTGCAAAATTCAATAGGATGGGATATAGGGCCTTTGCGGACTCATCCCGGCCGCTCTTCGGGTTATGAAATTGGTTTGGGCGACAATAAAATACATAATTTAGGTACGCGCCCCCGCTACGTTCAGCCCTGCGGGAATGAGGCACAGTTCAGATTTGAGCAGAAAAAAAATTGTTGTTTTTTGTAGGATAGTAATGGAGCGAAAAAACATGTGCCTGATAGTAAGCAACAGGCCTGCCCATAACAGCTCAGTATCACGCAGCTATTGGAACATGAAGAGCCCAAATCATTGCGTAGCATTGCATTGGTCACTCCGAGTAATGAAACGATTTATCGTTACGTCCGGTAAATTCTCTGAAAAAAAAAACATAAATATATCAATACCTAAAGCTGTGTACAATAGACGTTCAATAACTTAATCTAGCTTATGTTACACCTGATATTACACAACACATTATTACATTATTGACACAAGAAAAGAAAAGGACACACAGAAAGAATTAACGATTAAGTTTGAAACTAATGCGACAGTGTAGTACTTCGTTTTGTGGTGGTTTATGTTTTATAGCGACCAGCTTTATACATACCTAATTAGAATCACTCATTTTATACTCGACGAAAAAAATCGTCATACTATTTTATAACAACGGTGTAGGAAGTTTCTTCGCATAAAATGGAAGCAATACAATGTGCAAAACAAAAATGCTTAGTTATATAATTTAAGATACGATCTTCTAAAAAATGAAGTTGGCAACACTGGTTACGGATAGTTCTTATGTGTCACTTACGTTACATATTTTGCTTACAGTTTTAGTCTCGCATTGTTTTAATTTCGGTCGCACTGCAAAATTCATATCTACTCCAACACTGGGCCGTATTAAACTTTGTTCCAAAATAAAAATAAGAAACGAGGTTTACTTTGTTACACAGTGTTGTGTCACATGTTATTAAATATATTCAGGTTCTGGCCTGAAGATTTATTATTTCTGACCTTATTATTTCTGGCTTACCACATTTTGGAAATCAGAAAAATGCCATTGAGGTTTTAAAAAGATTAAACAAGAAATTTAAGAAGTTTATCCTTAAATTTTCGTTCTATCATTCTTACCCTTTTATGTTAATATTATTGTATGAAAGGTTATACCTAAAAAAAAGTGGTCAGAGAATTTTGTTTGTAGGTATTCAAAAATTGTTAAATCAACAACTATTGAACATCACAATACCTCCTGTATGTCATTATTTGCAAACATATTAAACACTAGAAATCAATAATATAAAACACAGGTTTTAGTGTAGTTGTCCATATAAAACAAGAGTTCCATTAATTATTTTAAAATACTAAAACCTACACATTTTAAAAACACTATTCCAAAAGACGATCGGTGATTTGAACCGAGCTAAGATTTACCCAGCAAAACAAAATGACACACCAAGAAATAAAACAATTACTAACATCAAATACTAGTACCAAGTGTATCAAATAAACGCTGCGCAAATCATGAAGCTGGGCCAGGTGCCAAGTTCCCCGATATTACCTACTGCTGCAAGTTCGCTGTGGCGACACTAAAGCGGCCCGCTAGGGGTGTGGGAGCCAACTTATTGTACACAGTAAATTTTCGTAAGAAGCGCACGTGTGCCCAATGATTATGCGGCGAGAATAGTAGAATGTGCTGAAGTTGGGGTGTTTTTAATTTTTCGATCTGTATTTCTTCCATGTTATGTTACGTCTTAAGATTATTGTTTGAGTTCTATTTGTGTGTCTGATAGAATTTGTAGTGACTTGATTGTTGACTAGAGTGTACAGTCATTTCTTATTGTTGTGATAGTTGTAGCAGAATTTCTTAGAATGTTTTGTATACCTTCAGGGGCGCCAGGGAAAATAACAGTTAATCCTTAGTGTGACTTATATTTCAGAGATACTTTTAATATATAAGCCCTATGACCTACGGCAGTTTGGCTCTGCAGTGTACCAAAATTTAGGCTAGCATAGAAAGCACAGAATAAGAAAAACTGATTTATTGGAACTGATGAAGGCATTTTGTCGTGGAATAAATGATTGTAGTTTCACATGAAAAAACAATATCAAAAGTCATTAAATCTGCCAAATTCAGTTTCATTTTCGATTCTATAATAGCCATGAGTCTAAGTAAGTAACGTCTCAAAAAATAGTTCAAAACTTTTGCGATTTACACTCGTATAAATATACAAGAAGACTAGTTTTCTCGTGACCACGGCAGTGTGACGCTGTTGAAACGCCGAGATAATCCAACAAATATAATTAAATGCAGAAATTTGGATCCATAAATGTTTTTATGTTTGTTGCTCGATCAACTCTGAACGCTTGAACGGAAGAGATTGACATTTGCAATACATACAGATATTTGTTTGAATTAAAACATAGGCTGTTTTTCATCACAAGACTATTGTCTTGTGATGAAAATGGGAAAGAAAACTACAAAGGTTGAGCTAAAAACGCTGCGGATCGCTCAAATAGTCTTAATGAAATGAAATGAATGAAATGAATTAATTCCGGATTAATCTTCATGTGACATTAAATTGAATGAAACATTAATAAGAAAACGAAATTAAATTGAATTGAAAAGTTAAAGTGAATACAATTTTGAAAAATATAAATTAAATAATAAAATTTAATAATAGTCAATAAAATTACATAAATGTTAAAAGTTAAGTAATAAGCGCATGATACTATAATTATATGATCATATAATTAATGTTATTATAATAGTAATTATCGTACCTACTAGTCCTAATATTATAAATGCGAAAGTTAATATGAATGCTTAGATGTAGGTATATATTTTATGTTTGGTACCTCTACGCATTAACTACTGAAAGGTTTTGGATGAAAGTTTCATACATTGGTAATGGTCTGGAATAATATGTACATAGGCTATTTTTATCCCGACAAAATTATGGAATCGGGAACTACGAGGATGGAACCGCAGAGCGAAGCTAGTTTAAAAATAATTTAGATAGCAATTAAGGCCGCTGTAATGTTTACAATATGACTGTGTATTAAGAATATTCATTCTAATCCGAGTATTTCCATAGACAATTAATGTAAATATCACACAAAGGCTCTGGTGACGGCAATTGTCCTGTAATCATCGGAGCAGTTGATTGGAGTCGGCAGATCGGCGCAGCTGCTAATAAGTCTTAGTTATGTACGAGTTGTAGGGAACTGTTCGGAACCCGGGGCGGTACGGCGGGCGGAGTGACAGCGGATAGCGATAGCGAGTCAAAAGTTTTCTTTAGGTCTAACCATTGTACTGCGAACTCTGCATGAAGCATAAGCAGCCCATTAAATATTCTGCTGGGACTCGGGGCCTTCTCTTGCAAAGAGAGAGATACGATCATAATCCACCACGCTGGTCCAATGCGGGTTGGTAGATGACACGTGATCACGAAAGATGACAGATACCTGTCGGTTTCCTAACGATGTTTTTCTTCTCGTTTTTAAGTTAGAGGATTACGCACATGACTTCGAAAAGCCAGTGGTGTGCGTGGGGTTTGAAGCCGGGGTCTCCGGATTGCCAGTCGCCGTTCTCCTAACTAAACGAGCAGTAACTTACTACAGCAGCTGTTACTTTCTGTTTCGCAAACTCTGCCTTAAGCTCAATCTTATCTGTCAGTTTAACGTCCCAGTGTTAGAACATTTTCATACTGATTTGAATATTCATAAAATTTGGCAAATTTTTGAAGACTCGAAGAGTCTGTCTGTCTGTTGAGTAAGTGCTTAGAATATGGTAGGGAGCATCCGCATGAAAAACTGTCAAGAAATTAATTACAACAGTAGCCAGGCGCGCAAGAAAACAATAATTACTAATCACCACAAAACATAATAATATAAAGTTAATTTTATGTATTTGTGTGGACTAATGCAGCATTTTCGCGCAGTGTATGGCCCGTTTATTGCCAACGTAAGCTCTTATCATTAGGAGAAAATTACAGGCCTGTTTTAGATGTAAAAAAATGGGTTACATAAATTTGTCCCTGTGCTTCTGTTTCATAACATAGTAGAAGTAAAATTTTACCAGCCTTCAAATTTTTTCTAATTTTATAATCCAATTTTTTTTGTCTGTCTTTCTGCCACCAAGTACTACGCGCAATCATCACTATGTACCGCTTTGAAGAGCAATGTTTTCGGAGATATTACATACCATAGAGATAAATCTCCTGATTTCTCTGAGTGACGAGCGCAGCGCAGTGACTTATTATATTCCAATATCTCAATCACACTATGCTGTTATGGACAAACATGTTGCTTACCATCAGGCACATAATCTGCTCGTCCTAGCACTTTATCTTCACTAAAAAAAATCTATTTGTTTTTATTTACATAATCGCTCGCACTGTGCCTTCACCCCACTGTCGCCATGTCCTTGCTGTTGTCGATAAATTCCGATACAATATTTGGGTGCATGAAGTTCGACACGGCGCGGTTGTCGACACACTGTTCACCGCAGCCGGCTTCACACAACCGTTCAACTTTTGAATTAAGAGCTCGGATTGAGCTGCAACCGATGAGGAAACTTTCCTCATCCTTTTCGAGAAATTTCCTTCGAATTTTCAGTATTTTCGTTTGTAACAAACAGATCGATGCGAGTGGTTTGTTTTTCTTGTGAGGTGATTCAAGGAGTTTCCTTGGTACAGGGTATATGTATCTTCCAACACAAGCACATCCAACTAAAACTCTAAAATACTCGTATTACTCAACTTTAAAGAAAGTAATTTCCACCTCTAAATAATTTTTCTACTTGAAATAAAAAAAGATCTGTATTTAGATTGAAAAAGAGCCATAAAGTCTCGGTCAGCTGATAGCTGGCGTAAAATTACAAGCAGATAACTGAAGGTAATTTATCATGATGCTGGGTTTTTTACACCCAGTGGCGCCCTCGACGACGACGCTCGGTACTAAATCAGGGCACGAGACAGCATTATCATGGGGAGAGATAGTGAAGATGTATTGTGTTATCTGAATATTTTTTTAATTAATTTTTGGTGAACTAGTTTATATCTTCGGTTATGTCTGTTTGAAGTACAGAAGGTTCTACGTTTAAAATAAAAGGTGTACAATTGTTTTTCTTTTTATGAAACAATATAGTGTTGTTAGCAACACATACGCCACTATTATTGAAACATACATAGTACAGTAACACAAAACTTTACCCAGCACTGCACTGTGCTCGTAAACTAGAGTTGTAATTGTAAAATGGTATGAGTATGGTATGGTGGGTTTTGAGTAGTGGTAGGACTCTCAGAGTCCGCCTGGGGAAGGACCACACCTTTGCCAGTTATTCTACCGCCAAGCAGTAATGTGCAAACATTACTGTGTTCCGGTTTGAAGGGCAATGTTTCCAGAGAAATTATTATCTCTAAGATATAACAACTTAGATCTCTGGGTGGCGAGCGCAGTGCAGTGTTAGGTAATGATTTGGATTCTTCATGTTCCAATAGCTGTATGTAGCACTGTGCTGTTATGTGGCAAGCATGGCTTTTCATTTAATTTAAAAAAAATCGCTGTACCCTGTTATTCATTAGAAAAGTCACAGTTATATTTGTTAATTACTGGCTGGCGCTAGAATAACTGCCAAAGATGTGGTGGTACTTTCTCAGGAAGATTCTTTAAAGAGCACCACCACCAACCACCGATAGAGACCACCATTATCATGATCATAAATATCTCTATTTACTCTACCATAGTTCCAACACCCCGAGCCTCTTCTCAGAAACAGACAGTGTGAGTTTCAAATGTTTATATGAAATTACATTTTATCCAGATATCACAGTATACAGAAATACTACTTAATAAGATTAATTATAATGCGCCAATATTTTAGTGATATACTCCATTTTCCACAATATACCATTAAAACTTAGTGCCTTTTTGTCGCAGTCGGGTAAAAGACAGGTATTTCTAACAAAGGCGAAGATAATAAGGACACAAGATAACTGTTATGAGAAACTTTGAACTAACGATGTGAGAACGAGCGAGTTTTATTACAGCTTATAAATTTTTGGATGTGGCATTAGGAGGATTTTTTTGATGATTTTATTAAATAAATTTTCAGGTAGACACGTAATAATAATAGTAATTTAAATTGCTTTCAAAAAACGTTTGAAGCGACTTAAATTGAAAATTGAAAATGACCAACATATCGTCTCTCACATTATTGTCCACAGCCCACAGCATTCTCTAACGCATCAAAAATCTTCAATAAAAAGTGAAAATACCACATTCTATTTTCTATTATAAAATCTATCTATTATGAAGTCTATTTATAAAATATAACATTATAGTCTTTTAATTTATAAAGATAAAACAAACTGCTGAACCTATGGTCAATTTGAAGTACTTATTCATTTTTTGAGCAAAAACTGTGTTAGTAAAATGAAAAATATGGTGGCTTTTGACATCCGTCTGTACATGCATGTCAAATGTATGTTATGTTCATATCTTTTCTGGGATTAGATAAAATATAAAGTTAACAACATTATCGATCATCATTCCGAAACACAGAAACATGCAACGCTTTTGTCACATCCACCTAAACATTCGTAGCTCCCCGACGTCACCCTTCCGAGTGGTACTTCATTACCTCGAGACGAGGTAATTGCAGGGCCGACACACACGAGCATAACCTCTTAATTTATTGAACGAAACTAATGAAATTCCTCAGCAAAGTTTATTGCTCGAGACAGCCCTGTTCCGCGGCAATTTTCGGCCGGTCGACTTCAGGGTTGATGCTCTAATCGTTTCTTTAATTATTTGGGAATTAATGTTTTATCTTTGTCGGGGCTTTGTCCTGGTTTTAACAGTGTCGAATACGCTTTCCGGGATGGTGTTTCTCACAGACTACTTGAGGCTCGGAAACAGTAAAATCATACTTTGTGTAGGAGATAATTATACTCTGGGTAAAAAAACTCAGTTTTCTTTCGATCTGGTGATATACGCCCCTTAAAGCCCACAACGCTATAAACTATGTTGATATTCATTTGAATTCGGAATACTATCGAAAAAAAATCAATATAATTTAGTCTAGTAGTGGTAGGACTCTTAGCAGAGTCCGCCTGGGGAAGTACCACACCTTTGCCAAATATTCTGCCGCCAAGCAGTAATGTGCAAACATTACTGTGTTCCGGTTTGAAGGGCAATGATTCCAGAGAAATTACAGGGCTTAGAGACATAATATCTTAGATCTCTGGGTGACGAGCGCAGTGCAGTGCTAGGTGATGATTTGGACTATCATGTTCCAATAGCTGCGTGTTACTGTGCTGTTATGTGGCAGGCATGTTGCTTACCATCAGGCACATGATCTGCTCGTCTCGTCACTCTATGCTATAAAAAAAAAAAAAAAAAAGTCTTAATGTTTTTTAAATTATGGATTAACGTTTATGCAAATACATTTTTACTTACTCTATTTGGTACCTTTTATAAATAAAAATCTAATAACAAAGTTTGGTAAAACGTTTAGTTTTAGGATGCTATATTAAATTAAATACACTTCATAGAATCAGATCAGACTGATTACAAAGAAAAATATTAAAATAAATAGGTATATCTGTTGGCTCTATTACTAAAAACTAACGTTCTCATCCAGAAAAAAATACGATGGAAAATATTGTACGGACAAGTCAGAAAACAGGGTATGAAAACAAAACGCAGCTAAAATGACAATAAAGTCAGATATTTAATTCATCAGAGAGTCAGGTGTCTAGTATGTTTGTTTCCCCTGCTAAATCTACTTTCCAACCGGCTTAAAACACTTTTCTGAATTCGACTGTATTTTTTTTGTAAGCTAATGCTAATATAACTTTCGACTGGGTGAACCGATTTTGATAATTCTTATTAAAATTTGTAATGATTGTATAAATTAGCCTTATCACATTACGTCTAGCCATTAAGTTGTCCGCTTGGCCTGAAATGCCCCATAATTTAATTTGTGGTAAAACTAGTCAAGAACTTTGGTTTAATACTCACATCGAGAGTTGTAAATACATACAAATATAATCCGCCATTTTGTGCCGCAGCCATTTCGGATTTCAAATTGATTGTAGTGTACCTACTCATATAGTATTTTACTAGTCAAGACCTCCTGATATCTGAAGACCCGATTACGAGATCTGATGTAAAGATAATAATATGACAAAACATTAAAAATAATAATTATTAACAAAAACGCTCCTATACAATTTTTTTACAAATAGAAATAGTAACTTGTTCCCACTATCCTTACCTATCTATACTAATACTATAAAGCTGAAGAGTTTGTTTGTTTGAACGCAAGGATCTCTGGAACTACTGGTCCGAATTGAAAGATTCTTCTTAGGATAGTCCATTTATCGAGGAAGGCTATAGGCTATTTAACATTACGCTACTATCAACAGGAGCCGAGCATGAATGAAAAATGTAACAAAAACGGGAAAAAAAAATTGCTTTTAGAGAGCTTTCGTTGCGTGACAGCATTTGTCATATGTTAAAGGTGGTTGCGTCATTAGAACTTAAAGTAACCGAATTTGTTCAAAATTTGAATTGGTACAACCAATTTTCGATAGATGGCGTAGCAACGCGCGCGCGTTCAGCTAGTTGATGATAACGTTTGGAATGTTATTGCTGAATCACATCAAAACGGCTAAATGGGCGGGATGGAATTTGAAAGACAGATCAATTAAAGCCTAGAATAGCACATTTTATCTCTAGAACATTACGGGATCTACGCGGGTAAAACCGTGGGGCGCTGCTAGTAATTTCATAAATTAAATCCTAAACTATCTTGAACTAAAAGATTTAATTCTTAAAAAATATATTAAATAACATCTCTGTATTAATGTTATTATCCGTCCAAACACCCTCCAACTCAATCGGAGTAAAGTTCTCCATTAACTTCCCCCAAAAACGAGGGCGTCAAAGATTTCAGTTTTTAATTTCGTCCAATTAGATGAATGTGAAAAATCTCCCAAGTTTGCATTCCTCTCTCCTTTCGTCGCTGTTGCATTTATTTTGATTTTTAAAATAACTTATCATCTTAATTCGCTGTTTGTCTCGAGAAAAGTTTGAAACCTTTCATGTAGTGAAAGTAATAAGATATTAGCGATTTCCTAATTTACTAGCTACTCTTCACCGTTTCGCTTGTGGAATTCCCGTAGCCGTCGCTTTCTCGCAATAAAAAGTAGCGTGTACCATGTGCTATTGCAGACTTTAATCTTTTAAATTTCAACCTGATTCTTTCAGCCGTTTCTACATTTAACAAATCATTCAAATAGAACAAAGGGGGGCCTAAGAATCATTCATGCAAATGGAATTAAACAATGTGAGTGATGATTTAAAAATATTGTTCATAATATGTACATTATCAAAACAGTCGGCAAAAGTTGGAATAATGAAATATTGAAATAATACCCAAATATTGGTATAAATATTTTTGCACATAACTTTTTACCCGGTATGTCCTACCTGTTTTCGACAATGACATCTTAAGCTCAATGATAAATAGATAGATAAACTCTTTATTGCACTTAAATTACACAGAAAAATAACAATACAGAAAAAGGTACAAGATAAGTATGCATGTTATACTTATCAGGACCCTACATTATCTATGAGGACACCAAGACTTTATCTGCCAGCAAACACAGATTAAGACAATGTGTCTGTTCATTCTGATAGGGTGATAGGTATATCTCAAACGGCGAAAACATCGAACCTTGTTTGGTGTTGAAACATTGGCTCCGTGAGGGCTAGGAGTCTAGAAAACCGATTCACACATGACACCACAATCGGGTAAACATCGGGCAAAACTCCACAGACAACAAACACATTGATGCCAATATGTTTTATTACAAACATATGGAGTCGAACTTCCTCATTAGAATAATGCCAACAATGAAATGTTGTCACTTTTTAAGCTACGAGAAGTCCGACAGAAAAAAGGCGTTATTAGATCATGCAGATTAGCTGAACACTATTCGATATACAATTGTTTTTTTCGTCACATTAAAACCCGCTCATCGTCTCCAACTTACGCCAACCGCTCAACTTGTCATTCCTATCCCCTTACATTCACTCCGCTTTTCGCTTAGACATCATTGTTACGAAGAAATTGTTAATTAAGCTTACATTTCTAAATTTCTAGCTGTAATTGTACTTCAACGATCAAATTAGAGTATTTATAAGACGGCTCGTTAGAATACTTTAGAATTACGTTTGAGATCTCATTAAAATCTAAGTAGGCTTGTAATTGGTGGTACTGATGATGTCTGCATCGATGGATAAGATTTTTTTGAAGTACTTTTTTGTTATACAAATTGGCTGATACTCAAATTAGTAACTCGATATTTTTAATCGCTGACGTATTAATGAGATATTATGGAAATGTTTGAAGTGGTAGGACTCTTAGCAGTGTCCGCCTGGGGAAGTACCACACCATTGCCAGTTATTCTACCGCCAAGCAGTAATGTGCAAACATTACTGTGTTCCGGTTTGAAGGGCAATGTTCCAGAGAATTTACAGAGCTTAGAGATTAGATCTCTGGGTGACGAGCGCATTGCGGTGCTAGGTAATGATTTGGACTCTTCATGTTCCAATAGCTGCGTGTCACTGTGCTCTTATATGGCAGGCATGTTGCTTACCATCAAGCACATGGCCTGCTCGTCTCGTAACTCATTATTTAAAAAAAATTAACAAAAAAAAAATTGTCAATACCGTCAGACCATAACTTAACGCGTGAGATTATAATCTCACCGTAGGTTAGGTTAGTTTGTAATCAGCTGACGTTGTGACACATACATTTGGAAATATCAGTATCAATTCGTATCACCATTATCTACAATGGTCTTCTTTATCATGTAGCTAGAATAAAGATAAATGTTTTTTTTATGCCATCTTTTTTTGTACTGGTAAAGTCTTTACTGGTTAAACTAAATTACAATGAGCACTAGTGATAGGACCTTGCAAAGTTCGCCTGGGGAAGTACTGCACCTTTGCCCATTCATCTACCGCCAAGCAGTATTGGCCTATATTTCCAGAGAAATTACAGGGTATAGAAAGAGTAGAAAGACACCAAGCATATTTTTTTGTTATATATCTCTGGCCAACAAGCGTAGTGCAGTTCTTTGTTATGACTTGGACACATTATGTTCCAATAGCTGCGTGTCACTATGTTGTTATAGGCAGACGTGTTGCATACCATCAAGCACATGTCTTGCTCGTCGCATCAGTATTTACTTAAAAAAAACATAACTGTATCGCTGAGTAAATGTGTGGTTTGCGAAGAAAATATTTTCGTAGTAGGCTAGTTCGGTCAAGTCTTTGAAACGTCAACCATAAAACGATTTTGATCTTTACCGCTACAAGCAGTCCGATAAAAGAACTGTACGATGGTATTAGATCTCGTAGACCAGTTACACACTACCCGAAATGCATCCGATAATATAAGTATAAACTTGTAACTTCTATCTTTTCGCTCGTCTCTTGATTGAATTCAAAGCCTTCAGCAGTTACTAAGCCAAACTATCCTATATATTTGGCATAGTAACATGACGACAACGTTTTCGATAAGTATTCGTACTCGGGTCACTATTGACCGGTCGAGTGTTCCCCGTCCCCGAGTTAACGAGACCTCGTAAACGTTCGTCACAGGTGCGCACTAATTTCTCCGACGCACGTAAAACTGAATATTGATACCGCAGGGCATTGCACTACGTAATACACTTATAGCTAACACAAAATGTTGCCTTGCCCTTTTTTCTATCGGACTTCTCGTAGCTCGAAAGGCAGCACCAGCTCATGGTTGATGTTTCAAAGACACGAACGAAGAGATTTGACTCTACTTTCGTGATAACAACGTCTAAGCTATGGAATTAGTTGCCTGAGTGGGTTTTTCCTGATAGATATAATCTTGGAGTCTTCAAATCGAGAGTGAATCGGTAAACACGCTTCATCGTAGACCGAATCGACGCTTTACATCAGGCGAGATGGCGGTCAAGTGTAAACCTATAAAAAAAAAACAAGGAAAGCACCAAAAAATACCAAGATGAAACATACCAAGAAAATGAAGTATAATACGTTTTTCTTGTATACGTGACGAGACACACAGGACATGTGCCTGATGGTAAGCAACATGCCTGTCACATAACAGTCCAGTGACACGCAGCTATTGGAACATAACGAGTCCAAATCATTACCTAGCACTGCACTGCGCTCGTCAACTAGAGACCTAAGATATGATATCTCTATGCCCTGTAATTTATTAGGAAATATTGCCCTTCAAACTGGAACACAGTAATGTTTGCACACGACTGGTTGGCGGTAGAATAACTGGCAAAGGTACTAACTCCAGGCGGACTCTGCCAAGAGTCCTCCCACTAATAAGACTGTAACTAAAAGTACTGTAAAAATCAACAATACTTTTATTGAGAAAATAAACGTGGTTGTTACAGGTTTTTCATTAATTAGTGAGTTTAATGACATGTGAAATGGTGGGTCCAATGCGACTTAAATTCGAGATACTTAAAACAAGACATCGTCAGACTCGCTAAAAACTTACGGTCAATCTTGTTGGTTACTGCATGGTTTGTTATAGTCTTGCTTTTGTCGCATATGACAAATAAAAGTGGCCAAGTGCGAGTGGGACACGAAGGGTTCCGTACCATAAGCAAGTAAACGACGAAAACCTTTTTGGCTATATTCCGAATTCCCCATACATACTCGTAGACTATCGCAGTTTCTACAGACAGGCATTCATCCGAAAAGCTTTATTAAAATTTTGACGAATTCGATACCGGGTTTTAGTCTTCTAGTGGCGCCATCTAGTTTGCTTGGGATGAACTAATCCAGCAAGAAACGGTAAAAATCAAGTTTGTTGTATGGGAGCCCCCTTAAATATTAATTTAGTATTTGTTGTTATAGCGGCAATAGAAATACTTAATCTGTGAAAATGTCAACTGTCTAGCTATCACCGTTCTTGAGATACAGCCTGGTGACATACGGACGGACCGGACGGACGGACAGACAGCCAAGTCTCAGTAATAGGGTTCGGTTTTTACTATTTGGGCACGGAACCCTAAAAATTGGCAGTCATTGGATCTGCCGATAGAAGTGAAGATGTATAGCTCAACAGTTGATAGCTTACTTTGGAAACAACGTGGGTGAAACCAGAAGGTGTGGCCATGAGCATAGCCATGGTCCCGAGTTTACCCGAAGATTTCTTATAATTCCCGAGCATGACGCTAGAATTCAATTCACAGCCCACGAAAAATCTGACTGTGGCGCGCCAAAAGATGTCTTCGCTTCAAAAACGAATAGAATAGAGTTACCAGACACCAGACGAGCAAGCCCGCATGAATGCATGTTGAATATCATGCTGAGGCGTGATGTTAAGCACAACGCCTGCCTACAATACATTTCCTCGTTGCTGTTTGAACATCAGCAGCCCACTAAATGTTCCCACTGCTGGGACTCGGGGCCTTCTCTCGCAAGGAGAGTTAATTTTTTTTTACTTTTATAGGTTTACACTTGACCGCCATCTAGCCTATAGTTAAGCGACGATGCGGTCTACGATGGAGCATGTTTACCTAGAGAAAAACCGATTTACTTTCGATTTGAAGACACAAAGATTGTAATCATCGGGGAAAACCCACTCAGGCAACGTATTCCACAGCTTAGACGTTCTTATCACAAAAGTAGAGTCAAATCTCTTCGTCCGTGTCTTTGGAACATCAACTATGAAACGATGGCACCTTTTCGAGCTACGAGCATTCCGATAGAAAAAAGGACAGGGTGGTATTAGATCATGCAAATCAGTCGCACACTCTACGAATTGTATCCGATAAAAACCTTTAAAAAATAAATCAAGGCTTTAATCCATCGAACTGGCCCAGTGCGGGTTGATGGATGACATATGACCTCGAAAGATTCTAGGTACATGTCGTTTTTCTTCTTCATTTCATGTTAGTGGTATTACGCAAATTATTTCAAAAGTGGTGCGCGTGGGATTTGAACCGGGGTCTCCGGATCAGCAGTCGCAATTCTCCCAGCTAGACCAGCCGTAACTTATTAGTTGCTGTTTGAACACGAAGAGTCTATTATTATATGGCACTGCGCTTGCACCTGGAGCTTTCATATGTATTTTCGACGATTTTTTACTTACCTTTTTTCCTGAATTTTTTCTCGAAACATTCCTCCAAAGAAGAAAAACTCTAATTTCATTAAAACACTCCACGTCGCTTCCATAATCAATTCAACCCTAACTACTTAGCCCCATAAAAAGTCCGATAAAACTGCATGATGGATTAGTTAACCGCCGATTAGGGCGATTTATCTTAATCAGCGGTAATCCGTATTTAACCAGAAAGTTATGAACTTTGAGCTCATTTCACGGTTTAATGGTGACGGTTGACAATCATTGGACATTTGCGGGGATTCGCTTCTGGTTTGGAATTAAATTAAATTATTGAATGAGTGTTTTATTGGAGTTCTGATTTTCACTTTTTTAACTGATTTCCAAAAATTCGATATTATCTCGATTTGGTTCAAAGGGTTTTTTGTATGTTTGTTACGTGATAGTGTCATCAATTTATCATAGTTTAGAAATGGTTCTGCATCTATCGAAATTGACGCGCTGAGTTTTGAAATATCAAGAAAAAACTATAATATCTGGATGTGGAAATTATGAAGTTTAGTCCATCTGAATTGAATTTTAAATTGTAGTCGGTTTTTGTATTATCAGAGAAAATTAAATTATGTTACTCTACATCTAATTACTCTCCTAACTTTGCTTCTACATCATAAGAAATTTCTTATCATCAAAGTTCTTTTATAACAACTGCACTTATAATTAATTAAAACACACCGTAAGAATATCTGTTGTTCTTGCATTCGCTTGAAAACTTTGAGTTACCTGGATGCGGCCGGACTGGCCGAGTTGCCTAAGTAAATGAATCAAACAGATGGTTCAACAAAACGCTTCCTTAATCTTGCACATTACACTACTAAATAAGAGAAGAACAAACTTTGTACCCTTTATTACGAAAATTGCTCGGACGGAGGCGTATGGAAAGTTCTACACTTGTTTGAAGAATAACGCTATTAGTTTGATGCGTTTGACAATGATGCATAAAATACATTAAATCCACAAACATATTAAAAACTACTCTCAACTAAAAAAAACGACATCGTTTCATGGTTAATTTTCCATAGAGTTTAAGAAAGAGGTGAGTCTACTTTTGTAATAAAAATATTTATACCTTGAAATGCGTTGCTTCAGTGAGTGAGTGATTTCCTGATGGATATATTTTATTTATATTAGTTAGTCTAATCTGAATTGATATTTTCTAACCATCAGGAAAGATGGAGGTTAAGTGCTAACCGACATTGACAAAAAATACTCTTTATATTTCCAACCAATTCGATATGCTCGAGCGTCTTCAAAACTTTTGCGTTAGGTTTGTTTTCGGTCTCCGAAAATATGACCATGTTTCTTTTTTCCGATCTAAGCTCGAGTGGCTCCCTATCCGTTTACGTCGGGATACTCACAGCCTATCACTTCTATATAACACACTTTTCACCCCTTCTTCCCCTCCGTATTTAAGCTCCCGTTTCACGTTTCTTTGTGACACTCATTCAATAAATCTTAGGTCGTCTACAAATCTCCTATTGTCTACTTCCGCTCATTCAAGCTGCTTTTACGGTTCGTCGTTCTGCGTGCAGGCTGTGGCCTTATGGAATGCTCTTCCTGTGGTCATTAGACGTGCTCAGAGCGTTGCTTCGTTCAGGACTCAGATTCGGCAGCATTTTCTGACAAAAGTTGTTCACTGATTTGTGTTTACTTCTCTTGGGTTTATGTGTATCTTATTGTATATATATATTTATATATTATACTACACATATATTTAAAATGTATTTATTGTATATTTATTATTATTTATGTATTTTATTAGTAGTATTATTTTGTAAGTCTATATAATTTTTATATAATTAATACGCGTGTTTATTTATATTGAAAGTCGCACCACTGCCCATAATCTTACAAATCTAGTTTACTTACGAAGCAAAGGTTATCTGTAAGAGATCGCTTTTAGCGATAAGATCGCCTTTTGTGTCCATTATATTCTGTTATTATATGTTGTGTTACTTATTGTCATTTTTGTTTGTGGTGCCAATAAAGTGTTTTTGTATTGTATTGTATTGTATATTAGGGATATTTTTTAAAAACAATATCCAAATTACAAAAGTGCGTTAATCGAAGTGATGCTATTTACATGAAGTGACGCGTCACTTGTTTATTTCAATCCTGTAAATAAATGTATATGGCAGAAAAACGTTTGCAGGCTAAACTAGTAATTATTTACAGTGGCTGGATCGCCGTTCAACTTGGTCTATCTAATCCTAAAATCTTCGGATATTCGTAAATTTGTCTCACCCAATACGAACCACAAAATAAATAGCTTCCCGCCACCGAGGCCAAACAAAGGCAAATCCTAGGCAATAGCCAGTGCATTCACAGTCTAGACCGATTCCTAGATAGGTGTCTACTGCATTATATTGAAGCAGATCGGTAATAAGCTAGCCAGCGGGTTTTGGAGGTGAATTTTCTTTCGTTTTCAGAAAATAAGTGGAGGTTTCCGAGTCGGATAGAGCAACTGTAGTGAGAACTTATTCAATTAATTAATCAGATAGATGACTCAATGAAGAACACGATTTTTTGGCGCTTTCAATAATTATTTTTGGGTATTAACAAAAACAATTGAAAATGCCAAAATTCATTGTTACTTTTCACAAACATTGATTAAGCTGGTCATAAGGGTTAAATTGAATCTTTGAAGTCTATGCGTTTAGCTGAGTAGGTACATCATCGCTTCCCACCAGGCAACTTGATTATGAAACACGGTCATAATTGCTTCTTAAAATGTTTTCATTTTGTTAAAAGTATACATATTTATGATCCCAAAAAGTACTAAATACATCTAGCGCGGATGTCATTTCTCATATTTTTTGAGGTTGGTATGGGATTATATTACCAGATTACATTACATTTAGATTTAGGTATACCTATTGCGTTTTCAAAATAACAAACATCTCAGTGTTAATTGTTATAAGAATATTGTATTTGTAATTAATCTAAGAACATCCAAACAATCAAAGTGTCTAAACCAAACTGCCTATTCGGCCAGCCCACAAATCAGCTTCAACTTAGCCCAGAAACCCAGATCCGGCGCACAAAGGGCCATTTGCAGCGATCGGAGATACATGGCACGGATTACAACTGCCACTTCCTACCGCCGCTGTACGCACGGCCGTGATAACCTGACGTACCTACTTTAATGTATGAGGTTTTACAAAGTGACCGAGCTTTGCTCGGTTTAAATACTAAATATATACGTAGATACCGACAGATAAAAGCCTCCATGCTCCAAGTAATGGTTTTCTCAAAAAAAAGTGAAAACAAAGAGAAGCCTTCTGGATTCGAACCCGGATCTACTAATTCGTGACCGCCCGACTTCCCACCGGAGCTATTATACTGTCGCGTCACGCGGCAAAATTTACCTTTGCATTCGAATGTCTAATGAGACAGTTTTTCATTGGCTAAAAACGCGCAAAAAATTACGTTTTTAAAAAATAAAACCTAGCTAGATCGATTAATCGTCCCCGAAACCCCTGCATACATAATTTCATGAAAATCGTTCCTGCCATTTCCGAGATTCAGATTATATATATGTACATATATACAAGAATTGCTCGTTTAAAGGTATAACACAAATATTATAAAGTTTGTGAGTATCCATAGATGTCTGTTACTTTTTCACGCAAAAACTACAACGGGGAGTTTAATCAAATTGCACAAAGATAGGTGCAAAAAGAACGATAGACTGCAATAACACAAACATGAGCATATTGTAAAGATCCCACAGGATTTAGAGGTAAAATGAGTACTAAATGGCCTCGACATTTTGGCAGCGTTACAGCCGCCGTGGTCATAAGACGACTACGTACGGTAAGAACTACGTAGGTTTTATCACTCACCAAGATAATTAAACCTAAAAGAAAAAAAAATGGCAGTCATAGGAACTGCCGGTAGAAGTGAAAACTTATAACTCAGAGTTTGATAGCTTACTTTGGAAACTACACGGTTGTAACCGGAGGGCGTGGCCTGGGCATCATGGCATAGCCTTCTAGAAATGCGTTAGCATTTCCTATTGGCTGATGCATTTCTAGATGGCCATGGCATGATGCCGAGGCCACGCCCTTTCAGCATTTGCCATTGGCTGACGTATTTCTAAATGGCCAATAGCCATGGTCCCGAGTTTACCCGAAGGTTTCTTATCATACCCGAGCGTGATGCTAGAATTTAATTCACAGCCCACGAAATATCTGTCTAGGCGCGCCTAAAGAAGTTTTCACTTCAAAAAAAAAACGAAAAGAGTTCAAAACACGAAAGCTTAAAAACTATATCACACTAGCAGCGCCCCGCAGTTTTGTTCCCATTCCCGTTATTTCCTCGGGATAAAAGGTAGTCTATGTGTTATTTCCGACTTTAATCTATCTCTGTACCATATTTCATTGAAATTCTTTCAGTTGTTTTTGCGTGAAAGAGTGACAAACATCCAGCCATTCATACGTTCGAAAAAACTTGCGCATTTTTAATATTAGTAGGATAGGAAAATCCTATAGGATATTAATAACAACGCGAGTGAAATCACAAGGATCTGCTACTAGGAAATAAAGAAACATACTTTGTTCTTTTTAAAAGACCTGCGCGTAGCTCTCGAAAAAGCGACATGGTTTCATGATTAACGTTCCAAAAAGAAGATTTGCCTCCACTTTCGTAATACGAACGTTGAGCTAGTTAGTAGATATTTTTATACGCGGGTAACTCACGTTTGATATAGTCTCAAGTTCGACTCAAGTTGCTAAACGAGCTGCGATCGCGCGCGCGCACTCTCCTTTAAAAAGATCGCCAGACGCGATCGAAACTTGAGTCTGACTGGACTGACTAAATCAAATGTGAGTTGTTACCCGAGTATTCATTTAAAATGTCTAATAACTACGTTAATTTTCATACTAAAATAGTAGTAGATATTTTAAAATTACAATAAAAGTCTGGTTTAAAACTAAATTAAACAGCAAAGTATTCGTTTGAGTAATAGCTTCACCGTTTAACTGTTCAACAATAGAAAGAGGGAATGTTACGGTTTCGCTATTTGAGCTTCTATCAATTTCCACCGAACCTCTCCCTACTTCCATAAAATCAACATATCCGTAGCGCAATGCTGGTATCTTTAAAGATAGATCTGGGATTATGCAGAGCAGTAACTATCTGCCGGATTAGTTCCCGAAGCTCGACACGTCCCAAATGCCTATCTAGTGTCAAGCACCTGTTTATGCATACGTAATTAGAGCTAACAATAATAGATTACTGACCCTGTTGACGGACTCGGGTATTATTACTGGTTTATAGGTAAGTCGGTTGTGCTAAACTGTGCTTTTAATCTACAACTAAAAATTACAACTCGTAAACAGAGCGCTATTGCAGAAGTAAGAAAAACATACTGCTAAAAGCCGGGTCACACAGAGGCGATCCGAAAGCGATATCGATCCGATAGCGAGACGATATTTTTTGTACTGTTCGAATTTGTATGCAACCTGACACACAGCAAGCGGGCGCGATCCCATACTCGGTATCGGATCGCTATCGCTATCGGATCGCTATCGCTACCGGATTGCCTCTGTGTGACCCGACCTTTATTCTGTTTTAAAATATATCGTGTGTCTAATTTTTTTTGCAGTGAAAACGTCTTTATGCCCGTTGGATATGTTTTAAGTTGAGAATAATACTTTATTGTCTAAGAAACAAAAACCGGCTTCAATTTAGAATGAAATTCAGACACTCAACCAATAGCGTAAGAACCATATCGTCTAAAACATGAGAGTACATTTTAGTTTTTTGTTCTTATTTCAAAAACTGCTGCACTGATTTCGATACAATTTATATAAAACTACCTCTGAGGTATGTTCTACCAAACAAAAAAGAACCATCAAAATTTATTCACAATTGACGGCGCAATCGCGTAAAGGCCGATTTACATCAGACGAGCGAATGCTCATTCTATCCCCACTGTATCAAATTCATTTGGTGTACACAAACGTAGAGCATTCTTTAGTTGTGTTTCATTCTTTCGTTGCGTTTGCAAAGATTCTATGGAATATTTAATATGGAAAACGCTAAGAACGATCTTTCGTTTACACTAAAAGATCGAGAAAGAATGCTCTTGTTCCAGCTCTAGCTCTATGTTCGTTCAGTTTAAATCGGCCTTAACATAAATACAAAAAAAATCAAAATCAAACTGAGAATTGAAAACCTCCTTCTTTTTTGAAGGCAGTTAAAAATGAAACTTGCGTTGCTGTTATGATCACTGACACATCAATCTGCATAACATTACGAGTATGTAAGTACCTACATTTATTGTGTTATCACTTATGTCGGCATTTCTATAGCGTCACTGCGTGTTTTTTTTTTTTTTATAGCATAGAGTGACGAGACATGCCTGCCACATAACAGCACAGTAACATGCAGCTATTGGAACATGATAGTCCAAATCATTACCTAACACTGCACTGCGCTCGTCACCCAGAGATCTAAGATATTATGTCTCTCAGCCCTGTAATTTCTCTGGAATCATTGCCCTTCAAACCGGAACACAGTAATTTTTGCACATTACTGCTTGGCGGTAGAATATTTGGCAAAGGTGTGGTACTTCCCCAGGCGGACTCTGCTAAGAGTCCTACCACTACTATTATCTAGAAGAAGAAAAACTGAGTGAGTTCTATGAATCATGGCCTCGAGAAATGACATTATCGGAACACATCGGTTTTTTACTACGTATTCTTTCACTGTTGAAGTCAGTACTTTTAGTATTTGGTCTTGGAAAAAATTATTAGTCCCTTAAAAAATACACACATACAAAAAATAATCCAAGCGACAGCACACGACATAAACTCACATTTAGGTAATAAATCACATCAGACATGTAAAGAAACGAGTATGTTCAAAAAAACACGATTCAGAATTTCCAAATGGTCCGTAAAGGAGAAACGAACTGAACTTGGCCCGACCTGACCTCCCAGAGGTCAGTTGACCTGCACCGGAGTTTACATCTTATCGTACCAGACGTTTAAGACTAAATTACGACCTAGGGCAAGATTTTATTAGCTTCATTTAATAAATTGAAGAGTAATTGAGAAGAATTTTACATTCACCTGAGTTATACTATTAAAATGACGCTGAAGCGTTTTCGAATTTACTGTAGTAAATTTTAAATGATAATTGCTTGTTAATATTGACTAATTTGGATGAAAAGTGTAAATGGTTGTACTGAGCTATGTCGTTGTTATACTGCTGAAACCTCTAGATAATGAATCAATAGTTATTCATATTTTTTTTCAACTAAAACTATAAATGTGAAATGAAAAATTAAAATAAAACTATAAATGAAATGGGTAAGTTTGGATATTTGGATGTTTGTTGCTCAATCACGCCAGGTGTACCTAATCATTATGTTCTCTGATTTTTGTAAGCCTCTCATTTTTTCCAATGAACTGAAGGTCAGTTGAAGTTTATCTACGTGGCCTGCAGATCCGTGGTAGGAATGATCGGGGACTGGGTAAGTTTACTCATACAACCAAATAAAAACAAGCGTTCTTTAAAAAAATATATTTAAACAACTTCAAACTACTTTTAGTATTCGTGAATCGATCGGGTAGCTGTTCACAAAATGCAAATGAGGTACACTAACTGGTAAAAATGTAGTATTTCTTCTAAATAGTGCTACCACTATCAAAATATTATTTTTGTTTTATGCAAATATTATAACATAAATATACGTATGAATAACATCTTTGTACTCTTACATACGCAAAGGAGATGTAATTTATTATCTTCTTTGACTCCCTCTTTAAACCTGGTTTTGTTGAAGTGCAGCAGAAAAATCTTTGTAGGAAGGGGAGATTTGACTCTACTATTGTGATAAGAACGTCTAGGTTTTGGAATGCGTTGCCTGAGTGGGTTTTCCCTGTTGGTTAATATCTTTGTGTCTTCAAATCGAGAGTGAATCGGTTTCTTTTAGGTAATCACGCTCCATCGTAGACCGCATCGTCGCTTAACATCAGGCGAGATGGCGGTCAAGTGTATAATATAGCCTATAAAAGTTAAAAAAAAACCTCTTTAAACCTGTTTTTGTTGAAGTGCAGGAGAAAAATCTTTGTAGAAAGGGATGGTCAACAATTCAAAGAATCAAATGGTTTTATATTTCCAAATTAGCAGGATGTGGGTTTTCTCGTGGTATTGGGCTGTAATCATTATCATCAACCTGTGTTTTTCTACAGCTGGACATAGGCCTCTCCCATAATACGCCACTCAGCCCCGATCTTCGGTCTTACGTACGTCTTTTGTGTTTTTTGTATTGGCCTTTGCGCTGTGCATCTTGCAAGCATTCCTCAAAATAAAATCGATAAAACAGCTTCAAACTCCAAAAACGACTTTAACTATTCGAGAATCGATCAGCTACCCGTTCACAAAATGCTCCTCAAATATTCGGGCCGTACGCTTCGATATTTTAAACCGCACCTTCCCGACAATTTGCCACCGATTCTACGACGGTAAATAAGAATTTATATTCGATATCGAAAATATTTTATTTTCGATCGAGAGCGTAATCTTTTCTTGCCAAGAAAATATTGCATTTTCTAAGGTTTAACATTTTCTGTGATAAACGTTGCAGCAGCGGAAGTTTTTTAACTTACCTATCTGTTAAATAATAAGTGATTAGATAGTTGTGTTCAATAAACAATTTCTATAACTCAAACACAAAAATCTTAGAGTCCTGTATATCTTGCAACTCGTCAATTTCCTCATGATGTTTTCCTTCGCCATTATTGTAGTCAGAAGCTAACACAAACTTTCACATTTCATGGAGAAAAATACTCAGATGCGAATAGGATTCAAACTTCATCACCAATCATCAACAGCCCACTAAACGTTCCCACTGCTGGGACTCCCTTCTCTCGCAAGGAGAGAGTTAAGGCCATAATCCACCACGCTGGCCCAGTGCGGGTTGGCGGATGACACATACATTCGAAAGATTCTAGGTACATGTCGGTTTCCTCACGATGTTTTCCTTCACCGTTTTTTAAGTTGGCGGCATTACGCACGTGACTTCGAAAAGACAATGGTGCGTGTGGGGTTTGAACCCGGGGTCTCCGGATCGGCAGGCGCCGTTCTCCCGACTAGGCCAGCCGTAACTTATTCTGAATATAACTTATAACTGATTCGGACTTACGATCTCGTAAATATGATGTTTTTGCAAATAGACCATCATAGCTTTAAAAATAGAAAAGAAAAAAAAACCTTTAAAGCAACTAAACAGGTTCTTTTACGACCTGATTCTATAGTCTCTGATTAATTTTCTATCATGTTGGTGTTATAGAAGATGTGAAACTTTGGATACTAAATAAATATAAGATTACGTTGCAAGAACTGAGCAGATCAGTCTGAAATTCGGAGTTCATACAAAAAATATAGTTCCTTAGGGATAGCTTTCTTCATATATTGCACGGATAAAGTCGCGGTTAGATTCTAGTAACATATACCTATAGTGCGTTCCAGCAAGGTGTGTAGAAAACCAAAACAAACCAAAAAAAAGGTGATACCATAACATAAACATTGTTTAATCTTAGTATTTTTATGAAATTGCCTTAAAATATTTTTTACTAATAGGATTCGACTTTATTGCGATCTTAAATACCATATACTTAGATTTGTATTGATCAAATAATTCTATACTATCTTATTTTAAAAGTTATAGAAAGTAATGGTAGGATGATAGAAAAATGATTTTAAGTACTAGCAATTTGATCTGTGTTTCTCAAACTCTCAATGTTCAAGACATTTTAGACGCGCCTATTTTTCTAACATACCCCTCTCATGCACATATTGTGAAAATGCCCATTTCCATTATATTCAAGTATGGATTAATTTTACTCTATTTATTTTTGTCATTAATTTGGATTTTTTAATTGTAATGTAATTTGATTTTAATGTAATGTATTATTTGATTTTTATTGTAATGGGATCTTAAATTGACTTCTTTTTTTTTTAATTATTGACTTGTATTGGTAATATTTGAATATTTTGAATATTATAACATGTAACTACTCGTTATCAATAAAACAGTAAGAGTATGACTAAAGAAATCCGAGAAAAAGGTTTCTTGTGTCGTAACGAGTTGAGAGAAAATCGCAAACCTAAATACGTGTTCCAAATTACGCTGTTTACTGTCAAAAGCTTGTATAATTTTCACTCTAAAATGCCATCAATTTTGTGTTATTTTGATCGAAACTTTTGTATGTGTTTCCAGAATATTACATCATAGTGTTATGATCAGTTTTGGGTAATACGAGGACAATTTGAACGAGATATAATTATTGTTAAAAATAAAATGAACGTTTTCATATAAGGAAACATCTAAATTACTTTTCTAAGTCACTGGTTCTAGTGTTACATTCTTCTCCGAACTCAAATGCTTTGCCTTTCCTTTTTTTACGTGGGGTAAATAAATGTACGTATGCCCGCCATACTCTCATTATGAAATGAGAGGAGATCTCCATCTACCCTCATTTGGGCTTCAAAAATCGCAGGATGATCAACACTACACACAACACTAACCATATCAGGTTTCTCCAAACTCAGTGCGCTATGCACACATTTATTTATTAGAGGATTCCGCGACGCCGATAACCGTTAACCGGGTAGTTTTCGGTTATTGGCATCGTGGTCATCGCGTCGTAGTTGAAATATATACCTATGTTTTTTATTTTCCAATGCTTCCCGAACCATTCTTGCGTAGTAATGACATTCGGTAGATAGAAACTTCGGGTCGTGGATCTCGATCCAATGACCAGTTTTAGCATCAATCAAATGTTCAGCAATTGCAGATTCTTGTGTCTGACGATTGATTGACTTGATTTTACAGCGGCAATGTGTTGATTGTTCCAAGTCCCAGCAGTAGGAACATATATTTGGGTGTTTATGATATCCATACATATATATTTAGCCTTGTTTTGCGACGAAAATTTAAAAGGGCAAGCAATGAAAGGTACTACAAACTATCTTGTAAAACAAAGGTTGAGAAATGCTGGTCTGTCATATTGAGAGTGACATTGGTTTGTTTACCTTTTATTCACAGAAATTTGGAATGAGGTATATATGTCTATATCTGATAGAGGTGTAGACAACAAAAACCGCAACATGTAACTGTGTAAAAGGATGTTAAATTTGATTACCGTCTCATTCCCAAACATAAAATATAAATACATATTGCATACTTATTTCGCGAAAATCATTGTCAATTACTTCAAGTCAGAACCATTCCAGAGTAATTATGTCGCATCGAATTTACATTAAACTTTCCAAAAAAATACACAGAGATCCAACATCACATTACTGCAGATAAAATTATGCAAATTACTTACCAATTATTCACACAAACGATTCCCGATTGGGAATTAATCGTGGTCGCACCACGGTCGCTGCGCTGCGCTGTCACTATCGATCTTCGTCCAATGCAGCGAGATTTACGACCGACAAGATGACCATTGCTGTATATCGTTGCAGTGACGAGAGACGTTGGGTACGTGCGCTGGCAATGGTTGGGAAATTTAGAGAAGATACGCAAAGATTTGGAGAAGATTGAGCTCGGTGCATGGTTGCTAGATCGAGTGCACTCGAGTGGTAGGAAAGTAGCTGAGATTTCTGCACTTGAATTAGTTCAAAGAAATTATTTGTTTTATCTCAATTAAGCAGGTTAAAGCTTTCCAACCATAATTTATACCAAATAATTTAAAATAAGAAGATATCAGTTTACGACTCTCACAAATAGAAGATTTTTGGAGTTATATGGCAGGGTTTCATGGTAGACGTTCCAGAAAATCGAATATGAGGTTTAACTCCAGTTTCATAATAAGAAAATATGAGTTGAAGAGTATGGACACCACGTGTCCACTTCCAGGCCACGTGGTTCGACAATTTAGTTCGATCAATCGAACCACGGACACTTTTTTTCCCGTTTGCGTTGGTTCGACTTTAGAATCGCACCACGTGAACTACTGATACGTGGTTCGACTCCAAAGTCGAACCACGTGAACTACTAATACTTGGTATCAGCCGAAATGGCGCTCAAGTCTAAACCTATTATCGATTAAAAAAACACATTTACACATTACACCTAATAAATACGACACACACAGACAGACACATACGTTAAACTATCGACACTTTTTTTTTCAAATCAGGAGTTAAAGAATCTACAACAAAAACAATTAAATATTTAACCCTTAAGAATCCACGCACTACATACCTACATATTTCACGACACTATTATTTTTGTTCTGTCAAACAGGACAAAATACTGCACTAACATCCTGACATAAATTGCCGCTAAACGTTTCCCAGTGACTAATTCTACCAAGAATGTCAGAAATAAAACAAAAACCCTCATAATATAATTTGGTATATTGCACCTAATTATAGTTATGAGGTTAAACATAATTATTTTGATCAAAATTGATGGCCATCGAGGAATAATGACGGGTTTGAGAAGAACTGATTGAAGGGTTACGTGATTTTTATGATAATTTTAAAATTTGCCTTTGGGTAACGTAGATGAAACCAAACTTTTAAAACCTGATTTGGAATTTTAGAGGAAACTAATATAATGTTTAACTCCTTTAAGAAAACATGTTCATCTTAAATATACATTTATAGCATACTACGGCATTGTTTTTTTTTTTGAGATAAGAACTTGCTTATGATATTTTTGACTTTTTGCGGTATTTTTATAGATATAATTATTCTACTTTATCTACAAAAACAAGACTTCAATTTAAAATCAAATTCAGACACTTGGCCAAATTTCACAAGGATTTATCACAATATCGTCTAAATACAAGAAAGCAAATTTTGGTTTTGGTCATATATTTCAAAAACCGCCACACCCATTTCCAAAATAAAATGAAATTACCTCTGTACTATGATCTACCAAACAAAGAAAGAACCATGAAAATGTATTCACAATTGGCGGCGCGGTAATATGCATACAAAATAAAGTAGCCAAGTGCGAGTTGGACTCGCCCATGAAGTGTTCCGTTGCAACAAGTAACATAATATACATAGTTCTTGTAGTTCGTTGTAACTTTGATCGAAGTTTTAATAATAGTGTGTTTATGACGAACTAAAAAAAACTACTCATCAGATCGAGTTCAAACCAATTTTCGTTGGTAGTTTTCATGGTAATGTACATCATATATTTTTTTTAGTTTTTTTCATTCTCTTACTTTAGAAGTTAGAGGGGGGGGGACACACATTTTATCACTTTGGAAATGTCTCTCGCGCAAATTATTCAGTGTAGACAAAAACTATGTTAGAAACCTCAACATTATTTTTGAAGACCTATCGATAGATAACCCACATGTGTAGGTTTGATGAAAAAAAAATTTTTGAGTTGCAGTTCTCAGTATGGGGGGCAATCCTAATTTTTTTTTAATTTTTTTTTTTTTGTAAAAATCTTAATGCGGTTCACAGAATACATCTACTTACCAAGTTTCAATAGTGTAGTTCTCATAGTTTCGCCAAAAAGTGGCTGTGACATACGGACGGACAGACAGACACACAGACAGACAGACAGACATGACGAATCTATAAGGGTTCCGTTTTTACGTTTTACGGAACCCTAAAAAACATACAACCGACTTGATAGCCTCCTTCTTTTTTGAAGTCGCTTAAAAATGTCGACCATTTCAATACTAATTTGATTTTATTCAAAACTTGACATCTTCACTCGAGGCTTACGCGAGCTAAACCTTGAATTAATGTTTGGAATACACTAGTCATTAGTGACTATGTATAAAATATAGCGTATTTTAGTAGGTACTACGGCAGCGTAAACCTATTTTCTGATCTGTGCCTTGGGGTTTACGCAGCCGTACTAAAATAATTGACGTCATCAGAGAATCAATCGACAAAATTTTAATCTAAATAATCTTCGGTGCATTAAACGTCAAAATGATTAAAAATCTGTTCAACCGTCCCTCAATATTAAAACAACCTACGTGCACGTGTAAATTAATTAGTAACGTTAATTCAATGATAAATAAAGCTTAAATAAAACGGTGCAAAAAATCGGTAGCTTAACCCGTCACTCGATGGAACGGTGGGTCGATACCGTACGCAAGTGTAATGTAATTGGTGAATACATGATGTGATATAAAGTCATAGTTTGTACCATCGATATATTTATTTATTTGATCAATCAGAACAGCATAACACTAATTATTTAGTAGTGGTAGATAGAGTCCGCCTGGGGAAGTACCACACCTTGTCCAGTTATTATACCGCCAAGCAGTAATTTGCAAACATTATTGTGTTCCGGTTTGAAGGGCCATGTTTCCGGATAAATTACAGGGCTTAGAGATATAACATCTTAGATCTCTGGGTGACGAGCGCAGTGCAGTGCTAGGTAATGATTTGGACTCTTCATATTCCAATAGCTGCGTGTCACTGTGCTGTTATGTGGCAGCCATGTTTCTTACCATCAGGCACATGTCCTGATCGTCTCGTCACTCTTTATTTTAAAAAAATGTACTAATGGTAGATACATTCATTTTATAACAAAATATTGTGAGTAAAGTGAAATGTAATCAATTTATGTCGTAATAAACTAAATATGGTATGTTATGTTAATTACACCCTTTTCAAATACATAGGTACTAGGCAAGTTTGTAGAAAATGTATCAAAAGGTAATTCAATTAAATTGATAAAAACGCAATAAGATATCACAAATTATATATGAATTTAATTATAAATGATGATATAAACATAACAAATACCATGTATAGAGATCGTTGGTTTGTACGAGTATGTATAATTTTATTTCTGTTCGGGATCGCCATTCCAATGGTGGAGGTTCTGAGTTTTGACCTTCTTAGAACATAAGTGTTTTAAAAGAAACTTTATTGTGTCGTATTAATATATGTAAAATCTTATCATAGAATCTTTAAATCTGTAGTATTTTATGTATACCGTTAAAATACAACAATAATTTTAGATAGATAAATAGTAATTTAGCAATGGTAAGACTCTATGCAGTGCCCGCTTCGGGAAGCATTTCAGCTTTTCTACCGCGAAACAGTAATGTGAACGCATCACTATGTTCCAGTTTGAATGGCCACCTTTTCAGTGAAATTACAGGGGTTAGAGATAAATCTTATATATAAAATTCTCGTGTCACAGTGTTAGTTACCTTACTCGTCCGAAACGGCTTTACTGATTTTTACCAAATTTTATATGCATATTCAGTAGAGAATCGGCTACTATCTATTTTTCATACCCCTATGGTATAAGGGTTGTTCACCCCGATTTTTTTTTTAATTTTTCCTAAAAAAAATTTTTTTAATATTTTATAATTTGGCATTAAAAATACCATACAACCCTAAATTTTTATCCTTTTATCACCAACCCCTATTTTTTAATAGCCATTTTAGTAATTTAATAATTTGTCATCTCGCTCGATAACTGATAACTCGATAAGTAGAAATTACCTAGAAATAATTTAAATGGCAAAACATCGTTTGCCGGGGCAGCTAGTGATCTTATATATCTAGGTGAAAAGTGCAGTGCAGTGCTAGGTAAAGATTTGTACTCTGACTGTTTCAATATCTGCGTTTCACTGTGCTGTTATGGGAAGGCAGATTGCTTACTACCAGGCACATGTCTTGCTTGTGTCGTCCATCATACTACAAATTGCTATGTCTAGACACACGGCAGTGTGGCAAGCCAAGTTCACGTTAATTAACTGGTGAGCTAAACATAAATCTAAATCTAAATTAAAACCATGTGTAAAACCATATTATTCAAATCATTTGGAGCTACTTTTATCCTTCCTCATAGCTCATATATTCTGACAACACATATACTTACTACTAGTAATTATGCTAGATACAATGTAAAACTTCTTTTACTCACCAGCGATGCGGTCATCGTTGCTGATCTCGAATTAGAATCAACGAAAGCGTATATATCGATAAGACGTTTGAAATATCTATAAAATATGAAACAAGCAAAAATAAAGATTATTAGGGGAAAGAAATAACTATGACCGGTAAACACATTTAGACAGATTAATAATCTCTACACAAATATACTCTTAAAATAACAGCGAAACAGTTCTTGCAGCACAATACAAATATTTAAAAAAAATATGGAACAGTTACCATCTAAATCAAAACTGGTTTAATTTGAGGCTGGAATCTAAATATATTTTTTTTCACATTAATTTTCATAAAATTTAATAAGCTGCACTTAAAGAGCGTTAATTAACTTGAAATGTCACAATTACAGCCCATTTGACGACAGACGTAACTCAGTTTTTAATGCATAAATTTCAAACAAATATATAAACATACATTTCGTTATGATTAGTTACGATACGAGCTTGAAAAAACTAACAACGTCACATTATAAACAGTAGCAATAAATATGGTAACATTAATATTGCTTTAAAATAGCATTGGAATTTTGGAACTAGGAAGTTGTATTAAATGTTTTCATAGAAAATATGCTTTGTGACTTTTTTAAAAGGATATAAACGCTGTTTAATTATTTTGATATCAGCTTCGTGTGACTTCAAAAGTTTTAAAAACAAATAAAATTGATTTATGAGCAAAGCTAATAATATACATAGTTAATCAGAGTGATGTTTTGATATACCTATGTACTTTCATGGGGTTAGTTAATCTATACTTCTATACTAATATTATAAAGCTGAAGAGTTTGTTTGTTTGTTTGAACGCTAGGATCTCGGAAACTACTGGACCGATACGAAAGATTCTTTTTTTGTTGGATACTCCATTTATCGAGGAAGGCTATAGGGTATATAACATTACGCTACTATCAATAGGTACGGAGTATGAGTGAAGAATGTAAGGAAAACGGGGAAAAATATTTCTCTTCGAGAGCTTTAGTTCCGTGAATTTAAACTCTCTTTGGTTGCTGAAGTCTGTGACGGCGCGTGTCTACATTTGAAGTTTGTGTCATTTGAAGTAATCAAATTTGTTCTACAACAATGCATTGTTGCTTAGTTACGTATTTTTAGGGTTCCGTAAAACGTAATAAAGTGGCCAGCAATGGATATTTTAGTATGGATTTTCCTCAAATAGACGCGGGTGAAACCGCGGGGCACATCTAGTACTATATATTTGTCATTCTAGTCATTTTTAATTCAGATTTCATTGATTTTATTTCAATTGTTGAATGAAAATGTCCAACAATAATGATAAATAGAAAAATATGACTAAGTATAGAGTAATAATTATCTGTGGAAGTGATATACGATACGGTAAAATAGACTCAATAAGCCCAAATTTTGCATTACCTTATTTTTACAACCGCAGAGTTATACTCGTATTATACTGTGGATAAACTTAACTTTCATTTTATAAAAAAATGTCTAATATTAGTAAATTTATTTCATCAATAGATTTTTTTTACCACCATTAACGTTACTATTATGTATAATCTTCGGCAATTGAGTTTGTCTACGTCAAAAACAAAATCCTTTTATTTGTCAGATTTTTAAGTCGCGTCAAATTTAAGCAAATGTTGAAAATACGACAGTTAGATTTTGATTAATAAAATATCTTGAACTGCAACGTTACAACAAAATAATTTACGCAATCTCCACAATTATCAACTCAGTCGCTCATTATAATCTTCCAGAAAAAAACCGTTCGCAGCGACGCTGTTTAAAAATAGATTAAAAAAGTAATGGAGTCTCGTGATGGATAAGACAGGCTGTTATATGTTAAATTATGTCCTCTAGGCGGGACGTGTTTTTAGTAATAATGTCCTCTCTATGATGATCTATTTGCTCTGCGACAACGTTGTTTTGAAAATATTATGGTTTGGTTATGAGATACCTTGTTAATATTTTAACGATTTTATGTGTATGATTTACTGTATTTGTCTTTCTTTTGGGTTAAAATATTTTTATTCTGTAAAATATGCTTTAAACTCCATTTAAGTTTGGAATAAACACTTCTTGAAAAGTACCATTTTTAGGGTTCCGTACCCAAAGGGTAACCCTATTACTGAGACTTGCCTGTCCGACCATCCTTCCATCCATCCACCTGTCACCAGCTCAGAATAGGTCACCAGGCTGTATCTCAAGAACGGTGATAGCTAGATAGTTGAAATTTTCACAGATGATGTATTTCTATGGCCGCTATAACAAGAAATACTAAAAATAAAATAGATATTTAGCGGGGGCTCCCATACAACGAACTTTTTACCCCTTCTTGCTCGATTAGTCCGTTCCAAGCAAACTAGATGGGGCCACTAGTACACTAAAACGCGCATTCGACCTTGTCGTTAAAATCGTAAGGTAAAATCAAAATTTTAGAAAAACTTTTATTTGAAAGCCTAACTGAAACTGAAACTGTGGAAACTGCAATGGTTTATGTATACCGAATTCAAATAAATCCAAAGAGGTTTAAGCCGTTTATTTGCTAATGGTACGGAACCCTTCGTGCGGTAGTCCCACTCGCACTTGGCCACTTTTATTAACTTTTGTCTTTAATGTAATAATTATCATTGATTATGTTTAATGCAGTCCTAGCCAATTTAGACCCTTGTATGCCATGCCATTCAGCGAGACCTAGTGAATCAATGAAATCATAACTGTAGGTATAAAACTTGTAACCTAATCCTACAAGGAGAATAAATGATTTATGACTTATTTGCAACCTACATGTTGAACGCAAAGTCAAATCGCGAAACTTCATCACTACAATATAAACCCTGGTGGCAATGTCTTTCCCTGTCGCGTATAAAATTGTAACCCTCGCTAATTTTACCGTAAGTGAGTAAACATTAATGTAATTACTCTCAGCACGAACGTAATAAAACAATGTCTGTCGCCGAAACATAAATATGTACATGCAGCTGTAACTCACCGGGAATGCTGTCAACTGTTTATGTTAATATGTCAACGAATTAGCACCTAATTTTGTCAGTTGGGGCGGGTGACATGTTGTACTGAGTGCAAATGTCAAATCTCTGTTGGAAATAAAAATGGAATACGTCGTAACTGATCAATTTATAGTGTGCAACTGATCTACTTACCGCATGGTCTTACTAGCTTACCCATTTTTCAATCAGATTGCTCGAAGTTTTAAAAAGCGACATCGTTTAATAGGTGATGTAAGGTACGGCTGTTCTAGTCGAGATAACAGTAACTGCCGATCGGGGGAGCCCCTGTTTCAAATCCCATGCACACCACTGTAATTTTGAAGTCATGAGCGTAATGCCGCTAACTTAAGAAATGGTAGGTAAAGGAAATCATGAGGGGTTTCTTCATGTGTTTTAGTCGAGTGTGAGTTTCATTTTAGCTTGAAGTATCGGTGGCTTGAAGTCGGTGTTTCATACTCTGGAGAAAATTTAATTGTCAATATTAGTGTGTTAGAACTTTGTCAAGTCAATAAGGCTCACTATCCACGACTATATCGCAAGAATCGATTTAAAAGTCCCCAAGATTAAAACGCATGGTAGACAAAAGTTTAATCCCCAAATAGCAATTCTAACATTTAAAACTCGACAAACAAAGTCAGTTGTTTGTCTAACCCCCTGACGCCCGGGGGGTCCCCGAGACCCACTCGAAACTTTCTCTTCCTTATTAATAAAGATCTGGTGATTAGTAACTTTCGATTCGGAGTTCTCGAGTCGCTATGAGGAGCAATTATTCGACACATTGATTTATTGTTCTCGCGAACTTTTAGATTCGTCCTTACGAAGTTTCGGCCCTCCGAGATTCGTAAAATATAGGGAAGCTTTAATAACTTTCGCGTTATCTTGTGATATGGCACGTTTTGCTTTCGAGTTATTTTTGCGCTTCATTTATTTTGTAGGTGGATGTTGATTTTGTGAGTTGATGATCAGTTTGATATAATTTTGTGAAGTTGTTTGGGACGACAGAGAAATGTGGAGTACGGTGAAGCCTTTACTTAGTGGATAGAGATATATTGTATAACTAGCTGTGCCCCGCGGTTTCACCCGCGTCTATTTGAGGAAAATCCGTACTAAAATATCCATTGCTGGCCACTTTATTACGTTTTACGGAACCCTAAAAATACGTAAATAAGCAACAATGCATTGTAATGTTGTAGAACAAATTTGATTACTTCAAATGACACAAACTTCAAATGTAGACACGCGCCGTCACAGACTTCAACGACCAAAGAGAATTTAAATTCACGGAACTAAAGCTCTCGAAGAGAAATATTTTTCCCCGTTTTCTTTACATTCTTCACTCATACTCCGTACCTATTGATAGTAGCGTAATGTTATATACCCTATAGCCTTCCTCGATAAATGGAGTATCCAACAAAAAAAGAATCTTTCGTATCGGTCCAGTAGTTTCCGAGATCCTAGCGTTCAAACAAACAAACAAACTCTTCAGCTTTATAATATTAGTATAGATGATGTGGAATAATAATACTGTTTTAAATATTTTCTAAATTTAAATTAATAATTCATAGAGCAAACTATTTACTCGCGTAATTCCCATTCGCGTATTTTTTCCGCAATAAAAAGTAGTGTCTAGGTATTCTATTTCGTACAATAATCTGCTTTCCAAATTTTAACCCGATAGGTTCAGCCCGTCCGACAAAATTAATCACTAAAAATCCGCACATTCAAACTTTCACATTCATAACATTAGTAAGATTAATAATTAATACTAGTATATAAATTATAATAGTATTAGGAGCAAACGAGATTTTAATAGGTACTATTAAGGAGCAAAAAAAATTAAAAGTTTTTTATTCAATGTGTGGCGCAGAAATTTTTAAAGATTAGGTTGTTGTAACGTCTCAAACTTGTTGTGTTAACATTCTATAGAAGAGTGCTTTGAAACATATATTATTATCTAAGTAAGCTATGTTTTTGTACTAATCTTTGCAATGATTTGTTACAGGTATGATCCCAAATTAAATCACCAATTTAGTGTTTGAGAAGCCTGCAAGCGCAACGTTATGTAAGTATGTAATCGTATGTTAGATGTGATAAACTAGTTAACTAAAGTAAAATTCTTTATTGTTGCTCCATAATTTATTGTACTATGTAGCTTGTTACTTCGAAAACATTTTTAAATTCAGAATTTAAAATTTGGAATATATTTTCAATCGATATGATTACAAAAAAACTAATTAGTCCTTCAGTTCGATTATTGAATAACCATAGTGCATATATTTTTTTTAATGACAAAAAGTGAAGATACTACACTGCTAAGAAGTTTCGAGTAACGTCACTTTATTGAACGATTTTTCAAAGACGTGACGTCACAACCCCGGATGTTTGACAATCTATGTAATTGTCGATTTTTAATCCTATTATTATCGTAAATGTTAAAGTTTGAATGTTTGTTGCTCAACCACGTCAACACTTCTCACGTTCAGAACAGGTATGGTTTGAAATTTGGCATACAGTTAAATTATAATCTGATATAACTCATGGGCTATTTTTATCCCGTAAAAATAACGATAACGGGAACTACGCAAGAATAACCACAGAACGCCGCTAATAATTACCTTAGTATTAATAAGTATATATTGTTGAAACAATCATCATCACAATTATTTAAAAAAAATATGTGTATGTGCGCACGCGAAAAGTCTTTCTTCCTTTATTTTCAAAAAATATTAACAACTTTCAACTTACATCCATACTAATTTTGCTTTAGCCCAAAGTTGAATTGAGAACCTCGTCCTGTTTAGAAGTCGGTTCAAAATAAGTATCAAATCTTAAGTATTAAAATAATTACATTGAATTATGTCTGCATTGTCAGCTGGCTTAATTTATAGCTTCACAATAGCGGTGCATTTATCGAGCAGTTGAAATGAATTACATCTCTCATAACCTTGGTAATGATAGTGTCCGCGGCTCCGACGAACAATAACGTATGGCGAGAAGAGAAATTGCGGAGGTGTACATGTAGAGGTGGGTATATCATTTCATTGTTTTATTTTCGGTCTTTATATTAGTGAAACCTACAATTTGGTGGGATTATTTTGTGTAGAAAGAACCGTATCATGCCGAACGCCTGCTTTGAAACGAAAGGATTATCTCAACATTACATTGTTTACTTGAAATTATGTCTGTGTTTACGATTGTACTCAATATTTTTGAAACTTTTGCTAGACCAAACTTTAACTTAAATTTGCTTAACTTTTTATTTAACATTAGGACAACTTTAACTTACGTATTTAATAATTATAACAACTTTTACTAGCGTACTTTACAATATGATTACTTCTAAAATCGTAGGTACTAAACATAAAGACAACTTTTACTGACATCCCCAAGATTTTGACAACTTATATTTATTTTAAACAAAAAATATTGAGTTTAAAGAAACGTGGAAATAAAATAAACACACTTACAAGCCTAGAAACTTTCGCCTTTATCATATTTTTTTTAACTTTTAGAGAGAAAAGATAAGCAAGATTTGCGCCTGACAGTTAGATAACAACCCGTTTGTCTATAACTAACAGATCGGTGCCATGTAATAAACACAATTATACACATTCAATAACACATACACATTCATACACATTTTTTTCTACATTTTAGTGCCTGATACGTCCTTCATCAAGTAACCAACAAAAAAAAACTCAGTTTTCAATTAAAAAAAAGTCTTTTGTCAGACAGTCACTATTAATGAACTCCCGCCAAAACATGTACATAGACACATATACGAGTATATGACGACGAGAATTTAAAAAAGTTCCTCTTTCCGCGAGGTGCGTGCACTGTGCATGAATACGAGTCTTTTCAGACTTTACAAGTAGGTATTCAACGTTGGCAACGCTAACGCGAGGTTCGCGTACGTTTTTCGAAACGTCAAATGTGGAATGTGAAATTCAAATGTAGAATTTTAGAATGTTTTTTTTTTGAGGTTACTTTTTTGTTAAGGTAATGTTCAACCATACATACAATGTACAGAACTAGCTGTGCCCTGCGATGTAGCCCGCTGCTTATAAGTTTTTCACGATAGATTTTATGTTTAGGTATCTATGCCTAATAAAAAGCCTAAAAAATGAGTTTCAAGATTAATAATTCAGTTTTATTCAGAAAAACACAAACTGACTTTCATTATTATTATACCTTTAAACGAGCAATTCTTGTATAAAGAATCTGAATCTCGGAAACGGCTCGAATGATTTTGATGAAATGATGTATGCAGGGGGTTTAGAGGACGATAAATCGATCGAACTAGATTTCATTAAAAAAAAACGCATATTATGCGCGTTTTTAGACAATGAAAAACTTTTGCATTAGATATAAGAATGCGAAGGTAAATTTCGCAGCATGACGCGACAGCATTGTAGATCAGACAGGAAGTCGGGCAGTCATGGCGGTCAAGAATTAGTAGCTCCGTGTTCGAATCCAGGCGGCATCTCTTTATTTCAAGATTTTTTTTTAAGAAAATCTATTACTTGATGCCTTTTATCCAGTGCAAATATTTCTGTGATGAATTCAAATGTTTGCACTGTGACTGGGTTTCTATGTAAAATAAGTATGTATTTAAAACTATATAAGTATTATATCAGCTATCTGGCCGCCATCACACAAGCTTTGCTTAGTTTGGGGTCAGATGGTGTTGTGTGTAAATTATCAACCAATATTTAAAAAAAAAAAATCCAAATAACGGGACCTTTATAGATTCGTCATGTCTGTCTGTCCATCCGTCCGTGTGTCACAGCCACTTTTTTCCGAAATTATACTGTTGAAACAGGGTTAGTATTCTGTGAACCGCGTTAAGATTTTTACACAAACTTTCATAACAGAAACTCAAAAACCTTTTTTTCATCAAAACCTTACGTTTTATTATTTGATAGGTCTCGTTATTAATGGATAGGTCTTTAAAAATGAAATTGAGGTTTTGAATATTTTTTTTTTCTAAACTGAATAGTTTAGAAACTCTTCGCGAGAGACTCTTCCTAAGTGGTAAGATGTGCCTGTATCTTCTAAATTAAGAGAATGACAAAAAAAAAATGTTGAACATTACCATGTAAACTTCTACCGAAAATTGGTTTGGACAAGATCTATACTATACTATAATAGTAAGCAGTTTTTTTGTAATCGTCATAAATACAGTATTATTAAGACATCGACCAAAGTTGCAACAAACTACAAACATTTTTATTTTATGCTACTTGCTGCTATGGAACCCTTCATGGGCGAGTCCAACTCGCACTTGACCACTTTTAATTTGAGTTCGATTAAAAAACATTTATGTATATGATATTTTGTATTGGATTCATTCTCAAACTGAAATACACTTTTCTAAATCAAAAAATAAATCTATCAATGAAACGTCCAAAACACACGTTTACTTCACAGAGCCGCTTGTAATTGCGTCAGACTGGATGTCAAAGCTTTGACAATTACGATTGATTAAAAAAAGAAGAGGGAACATGGCGACACGTCCCGGTCGAATGTTTCTTGATTGAAAAGGTCCTTATATAAGGTACAAAGGTTTTTGTAGAAAACGTATTGGCATTTTAAAACATTTGACATTTTCCTTCGAAATACATAAATATATTCGACCGGGAGAACTATATACTTACATCATTATATCATACATTACATCAGGCGAGATTGATGATCTGATTTTCATTTGTATGATTTAATAACACCTTGCCTTTTTTTTACTATCAAACTGTTTGTTTTTTTTTTTTTTTTTTATAGCATAGAGTGACGAAACGAGCAGGTCATGTGCCTGATGCTAAGCAACATGCCTGCCACATAACAGCACAGTAACACGCAGCTATTGAAACATGATAGTCCAAATCCTTACCTAGCACTGCACTGCGCTCGTCACCCAGAGATCTAAGATATTATCTCTCTAAGCCCTGTAATTTCTCTGGAATCATTGCCCTTCAAACCGGAACACAGTAATGTTTGCACACTACTGCTTGGCGGTAGAATATTTGATATTTGGCAAAGGTGTGGTACTTCCCCAGGCGGACTCTGCTAAGAGTCCTACCACTACAATTTGTAACTCGAAAAAGCGACACCGTGTCATGGCTGATGTTCCAAAGACCCAATTGAGGAGGTTTAGCTCCACTTTCGTAATAAGAGAGTCTGGGGTGTGGAGTAAGTTGCGTGAGTGGCTTTTTACCAATGGTTAAAATTCTGGGTGCTTTCAAATCGAGAGTGAATCGATTTATTCTAGGTAAGATTGAATCGTTGTTTAAGATCACGCGAGATGGTGGTCAAGCTTAAAACCTATTTCAAAGGAACTTTACTACAGGAACTGCATTTATAAAAAAATATTTCAATGAAGACCTCTCATCGTTCACAATATATTTACAAAAGTACACATTGAAGGGAAAGTATGTCAACTTTATTCTGCCGAAGCTAAACACTCCGTTCAGAAACTAGGTCATGTCCTGACACTCAGAGTCCCTGCTTTGAGAACTAAAAGTGTTGTTTTTTAACGTAATTAGTGTTGCTAAGCCACTACAAACGTGTACCCTGAAAAGGTTGTACGACCATTTAACGTGGAGCTCTGGATTTAAGCGCCGTTTAGACTTGGATAGGCCAAGCTGCGGCGGCCTAATACCAAAAACGTTCGGTTTTATTTTCGAGAGGTCGAGGGTTCAAATCTCGCCTTCTTCTTCTGGGATACGTTTAACCCCCGACATAAAAAAAGACGGTGTTATAAGTTTGACGTATCTCAATGTGTAAATGTATCTCTGTATGACTGTGTGTGTGAGTGTGTGTCTGGGAAAGATCTTTGTCTTGTTTGAAATGTGAATTAGTCGAGTTAAATTTTGGTAAATAAATAGATACATAAACAGTCTGAAATATCACATAGGCTGTATCTTACGACTACTATTTGACATGTAGATAATTTGTCAAATTGTGAATTGAAATTGGTAAATAAAATATTACTGGTAAACTTTAGGTAAATGTAATATATTCCTCAAACACTTACAAGAAGAGATTCGACTCTACTTTTGTGATAAGAACGTCTAGGCTGTAGAATACGTTGCCTGAGTGGGCTATCCCCGACGGTTACAATCTTTGTGTCTTCAAATCGAAAGTGAATCGGTTTTTTCTAGGTAAATACGCTTCATCGTAGACCGCATCGTCGCTTAACATCAGGCAAGATGGCGGTCAAGTGTAAACCTAGAAAAGAAAAAAAAACAAAACATGATGTTATTTACACTAAGGTGTGTGCTAATTGCTAATGAAGTTTTTGATTCGTAACTGTCTGCTACTTACTGAATGTGTACGCAGCGTAATTTGAAATTTCGAATGTGTGTACGTAGCTCGATCCAAATTGCGAGCTCAAATTCAACTAGCTAACGAATACCACTTTAAGAAGACCTCGTTGAGGGAAAACTCAGTGCTATAAAACCGGTCTTGTTAAGTTGAACGGTGTTTAACTTATCTGGCCCAAGTTAGGCTTTGTAGAGTAAAAGTCAGGATTGCTGTAATTGAATTAATTGATGTTTTGCGTGAAATTGGCGACAGTCTAACAAATAGTTGGAAAAGTTGTGCTTAGTTAAATGTATTTTCTCTTAAATTTCAATAAAACGGCAATTACGGTTAAATACCTGTATCTATTGAGCAAATATTCATCGCTTATCGAGTGTGGTAGGTGTTTTTTGTAGAGTCCGTATAAGGAAGTGTAGAATAAATAGCACATAGGGTACGTTTTACAGCAAAAAATACCATTATCGAGATAACAGGAATAATGCGAAAGTAGTAGTTCATTACGCAAAAAAACAAATTAATGTGGTTATGAAAAATAATTTAAATTTCGCCGAAAAAACACTTCACAAAATTTTATAAAATTTATGAAATTTTTGAACCACAATTTTAGCGAGAAAGCGAGGGCTTGGAAAAAAACGAATATATAAATGTATAAGCGACGTGACCAAATTTTAATTTTTTATTGATATTTCAAAAACTATTACACTGATTTCGATAAAAATTTCTAAACTGAGATCACTTCTGAATTATGGATCTCACAAATATGAAACAATAATTATCAAAATTAATTCCTAATTGGAAGGGCTATCGTGTTACACACATACATACAAAAAAAAGATACAACCAACTAGAGAACTTCCTCCTTTTTGATGTAAAAACAATACAATTTAAGATAAGTAAACGTTTCTGATGTTTTCGTACGTAGTTCTAGGTAACTCTAAAACTTAAATTTTATTTATATTTCTCAACATAGTGAAATAAGTTGGAGAACGTCTGCCGCCGAATTATAAAGTCAGCAGCGGGCCCAAGTTGGGCGCAGCCGCAGATGGCGCTGGGGTGAATTAAAACAATTCGGGGATAGGGATGGGACTCAAGGATTAAGACTAGACTAGTTAGTGGACCAGTGTCTTAAGAAGACTGTATCTCAACTACGAACTGATAAAGCCTAAGACAACTTATACGTGTAAGTTAGGTTACGTGTCAGTGTACAAAAATAAACAGCTCACTAAATGTTCCTACTGCTGGGACTCAGGGTCTTTTCTCTCCATAGCCAGAGCGACAGTAAAATGTCATTATGCTGTAAGAGGCAAGAGTGTTGCTTAATATTAAGCTTCTTCGTGCCGTCACTTTATCTTATCAAAACAATAATAATAATATACGCTTATGATATAATAAGAATTACGGTAATGCTTTGGTTTTTCATGTTTCAATAGCAGCGTGACACTGTGTTTTAGTAGACAGACGTGTTGCTTACTATTAAGGACATGTCCTGTTCGTCTCGTTACTCTTTAGCGCTTTAGTACAATAAAATCAAGTTTTAGTAAAACTTTATTATTCTGCAGTAATATTTTTGAAGTGACAACTTTTTTCAGCATTTATTAGATGGAAAAAACAATTTAACAAGGGACAGTGTAACCGTTATCGACCCCGCTGTATATGAGTTTGTAGTGTTTGTAGATAATATTTTAAAATTTTCGCTTATGTCAAAAAACTCCCGGACTGGCACTATTATTTTATCTCACAACACACCATTAAAATACACCTCCAAGCATATACGTACAACATACATATATATAATAAGTCTTACTTAAATTCTAAATTCATCCCATCCCTAGCGCCGGGTGTGACATACCCGGTAAAGAAAGACAAACACGCAAAGTTGCCGGCCCGTTGTTGAGATTATTAAATTTCAACAACTTTGAATAAACTGAATCCTGAATTTTTGGGGGTGGCAACATTGCCAAGTTTGCGGATTAAATGGCACCCAGGGGTACTTGATACCTATTAGATTAACGATTTGTTTGGTCTCGTTTGCTCTCGAAAAGTATTTTAATATCGATATATCGATTGTAGAGCCAATAAATTATAAAATCCATGAAAAATTCAACTATCACGCAAATATAACAAAGGCATTTTTTTTGAATTCGTATGTGTGATTGTTCATTGCCACAAATCTTACAACGCCTGAATGGTATTAAATTAAATTCAGAGTAAGTACATAGCCAGGACCAGCACATAGTATTTACTACTTTTTATCTTGTTAAAGTTTCCGTGAGATATATCATAAAATTATTCATTTGCGTGAATCACATCTAATTTCGCAGAAATTAATTATGACGTAGAATAGGGTACCGGACTGGGTCAAAAATACACCATTCTAATTAGTCCGTCAGCTAGATCATGGAAAAATATTGGACACGTATTTTTTGGGTTTTCATAATATTAAAAAATCGTCAAAGATATAGACCATCAAACTTCGAGAGCGACGTCACTCGTGAGAAAAAATCGTACTCACAAGTGTGCGTCACACCAAACTTCGAAGCGCTGTATCTTCGTCATTTTTTGTTTGTGAAACAAAAGAAAAAATACGTGTACAATATTTTTTGGCAATCTAACTAACGGGCTACTTAGTTATTTTGAGGATTATACCCTATTGTTTGACACCGGGTTTAAACCTCGGGCGCAGCTAGTATATCTAGGATAAAATATTTATTTTAGAGAAAGTATTTTTTTCAAGAAGAGAGACAAATATTTTTTTTTTCAATGAAAATATATGTCAGTAATTAATAATAATATGAATCCATGAACAAAACATAAGGGAGTGTGTACCTGGGGAAGTACCGTACCTCTCTAACAGCACAACGTCACACAACAATTGGAACATGATGAGCCCAAATCATTACCTAGCACTGTGCTGCGCTCATCACCCAAATGATTGAAGATAATTTCATGTCATCGTCAATTTCTATGTCCTGTAATTTCACTAGAAACATTGCCCTTCAAACCGGAACATAGTGATATTTTCACATTACTGCTTAGCAGTAGAATAACTGGCAAAGGTGTAGTATTTCTCCAGGTGGACTCTGTAAAGAGTCCTACCACTACTAAAACAAAACGAGCCTTAGGTGTGTGACTTAGGAGCAAATGTATAATTAGCATTGAGTGAAAGCAATTCCATACACAATTTATTTCAGATACATTTATGTTGTAAGCAAAAGCAAGACCTAGAGGCTATTAGTATTTTGTAAATGACTCTGCAATTCAAAGTACTGCATAAAAAACTTTTAGCTTAAGAAGTAGGCACGAAACTCGACTTACAAAGCAAGTTCTCCTTAAAGCAGAATAAAGGCAAAACGGAGACTTATTTCACAAAATTATATGCTGACGAAAGGATTTTCTAAAGAGCTTTTTACCTTCAGAAAAAGTGGTTTGTCTCAGTGGAAAGTTATATTTTTTCAGCAAATTAGTCAAGTGCCTGGAGCGAGTAACTGGTATAATGTAATTAGCCCGATACTGGAGCAAAGATGTTGGAGTAAGAATTAAATTATGGTCGATTTCAACCTGCATAGTTTGTGGGCAACAATATTTATGTTTTTAAAGAAATCGACAGAGAAAAGAAAAAAAAAAGTTACGAATTATATCAAAGAACCGCCTCACGGTTTCACTCGCGTAGTTCACCTATTTTTTTTTGCGAAGAAAAGTAGCCTATTCCACAATTTTTTTTCTTGTTTTTAAAATTTCAATCCAATCCGTTAAGGCGTTCCAACTTGATTGAATAACAAACTTCCAGACTTTCGCAAATTGCATAAAAATCGCTTTCCAAATTTAGGTATAATATGAGTATGAAAAAGAAAAAATACCTACAATATTGTCGCAATTTTGCTATGCAATGAACAACTTTGAAGTAATATTAAAACACATATACCAATAGATTTTGTAGATTTATTTTTGAAATCAGTGAAACAAAAATTATGCTGTTTAAAGACTTTATCTGTAGATACATATATGTGTATGGGTATAGGTTCCATTAGCATTTTTCAAAAGGACTTATAGGGAGAGCAATATACCTCAACTGACTTTTCATCAGCATCATCATCATGATGGCTTTGGCAAATGGCATACTGTCTACAAACTTTCTTTTCAAATCTGATGTTGGCTGACTTATAAATTAGGAATTGCGTTGCCAAAGATGTATCTGTGCCTGATTTATTTCTAACTACTCACATGTCAACTGACTGGTTTCAGATTTTGTATTAATAGCATAGGTTAAACATTAATATACATTAGATGGATATCATGTTCTGATCTTAATTATAATTACACGTAATATCTGGAGGTGAGCCGGCTATTAGTGGCGTGATGCCACGGTAATGGAACTACGGGATCATAGACAGAAAATCATAATCAATCGATCACGCCAAGGGTCATCAGCAATCATTGAAGAAAATGTAAAAAATACTATTGTAGAAATATTTTTTGAAGACTTGTATCTACCAACCAACCTGGATTTAGCCAGCTGATAAATGATTATAGCTGGATATTATGGTGTATTATGAATTATGGCCTTAATTATGTCTTTGTGAGTGAAGGTCCTGAGGCCCAGCATTGGGAAGTTAAACTGAAACAGTGTTCGTGTTTGTATTTATAATATTAGTACTCATAGGATTCTACGCAAATAAATCTTTACTTTACTTTCAAACTTGAATAAATAGCAAATTCCGACCCACCAAGTTAAAACTCAAAACAAATAGTTTCACTCAGCGCTGATGACACCAAACTGTAAAGTCCGCAGTCCATCCAAACTACTGCGGCTGTAAAACAACCAAAACTTGAGCTAAACGCGCCATCATTCACAAGTACCCCGAGCACATAACCATTATAATAGTTACGCGAACCGCGCTTCCTAATCCCGGAACTCACAAGATTATCCCATGATAATGAGGAGGCCACTTCATTGCTATAACTGGGCCGTAATGGCCCATAAAAGGCCGCGAAGAAACTGACGCAGGCCAATAGTTCGGCTCGACTAAGCTGGATTAACGTTGGTGAGACTGGAAGAGGCAACGGAAAGCAAACATTTATTCCGGCTTTCGTAAGCCAACCAAGAACCAATCTATTTATGAAATTTTTGAGTAAACTCGAATTGCTACAGAAAATTTCGATTTTTGTGACACTAAAAGAAATCAAAGCAATAGAAATAGAGTCAATCAAAGCTTTAAAGAACAAAAGCTTTCAAACATACAAAGAAAGTCAAATCTGTTTAAAAACATTGACCATTGATTGATTACTCATGTTGACCACGGAAATTAAGTTTATTTATGATTGCAGGTATTCTTTACGTATGCAAGAACGTAAGTCTAGTATTTTTTTATTCGACATCAAAAACGGAAGAGGATTCTCATTTCAATCGTTATCCAATATGTTTTATGGTAGTGGTGGCGTAAGGGAAACAGTCATGTTCCTGAAGCAAAATGCCTATCCATCAGTACATTTCTTGGATGAAAAGTCCAAATAAAATTAAAAAAGATTATTGTAATGACAAAGGTCACGGACCCCGGAGTCTGTGGAGTGGTTATATTAAATAAAAATAAAAAAAAGAGTCCACATCACTACACTGCGCTCGTCACCCATTAATATAAGATGGTTTATCTTTAAGCCCTGTATTTTTTCTGGTAACACTGTCATTCGAACTTCATCATTGATGTTTACATAAATTGTTTTTCTTCTCCTGTGTTAGTGTTTTTCTTTTCGTGTGTATAATGTAAAGTACCGGACTTTAAACAGAAATTTACATTATACAGCGGCCTGCGACTTCAGCCGAGTAGTTCCCGATTCCTTTATTTTCACAAAATAAAAATAGCCCACGTATTTTTCAGACTGTTATCTGTGGTGACCGAATTTCATACAGATTAATTCAGTAGATTTGTGAGTGAATGAGTGACAAACATCTTTCCGTACCTAATCACAAACTTTTTTATATATAATTTTAACAGCGTACCGCGGTTTTACCCGCGCAGTTCCCGTTTCCGTAAATCATCAACAGTCCACTAAATGTTCCCACTGCTGGGATTCGGGGCCTTCTCTCGCAAGGAGAGAGTTAAGGCCAAAATCCACCACGCTGGCCCAGTGCGGGTTGGTGGATGACACATGACTTCGAAAGATTCTAGGTACATGTCGGTGTCCTCACGATGTTTTCCTTTACCGTTTTTAAGTTAGCGCCATTACGCACATGACTTTCAAAAAGACATTGGTGCGTGTGGGGTTTGAACCCGGGGTTTCCAGATCGGCAGGCGCCGTTCTCCCGACTAGACCAGCCGTAATTTACTACCGTAAATATGCAGTAATAAAAAGTAGCCTACGTGTTATTTATGACTATAACCTTACTGTATTCTGATCTTCAAGATTAAACAACAGACATGCAAAAATATTTTGTATTTATAATATTAGTAGGATTAGTTGGATCTGTCTTTTCCAGGTGCTTTAAGTCCTTACTCCCCAAAACACATAACAGAGTAAGTTTTCGGGGTAGTTCTACAAATTTTACGTCAGTTTCATTACCCATATCCGTGTGAGTCGGAATTACAGTTTTAACTGCAACTTACATCATTCCGATTTTACAGGGAGTTAAATATGAATTACCGTAGGAGTTTTAGGGGCTTCAGAATCTCTATATTATTTAATGTTATATACAATGTTAAGTTTGGAAAGACGAGTTATCAACGCGTCATGTGATCAGGTGCTAGCGTGTATTTGGTTCAATATATTTTAAGCATTGCCATTCAGCGTGGTAATGCAGCCAGTATGTTGGAATGTGTGTTTTTAACTGCTAAATGTGTGAATCATCTTGCAATCAAGACATTGTAGGTTCGAATTTCACTTGCACCTCAGACTATGTTTGTATGTTTTTCATAACCACTGCCTTTAAAAGCCGGGTCCCACAGAGGAGGAGGATCCGATAGCGATAGCGATCCGATACCGAGTATGGGATCGCGCCCGCTTGCTGTGTGTCAGGTTGCATACAAATTCGAACATTACAAAAAATCCCGTCTGGGATCGCTATCGCTATCGCTATCGGATCGCCTCTGTGTGACCCGGCCTTAACGGTGAAGGATAATATCGTAAGGAAATCGCCACGTTCCAAAAACCTTTCGAAGTCATGAGTCATCCACCAATTGGCGCTAGGTCTGTATATTTAGTCGGTTAATGTACTTATGTAGGTACTAGTGGAGATATTTAGTGGACTGCAAAACATAATTGTCTAAGTAAAATAGGTTACGGCTGGTCTAGTCGGCAGAACGGCGACTACCGATCTGGAGACCTTGGGTTCAAAACTACGCGCACCACTGTCTTTACGAAGTCATGTGCATAATGCCGACATGTACCTAGAATCTTTCGAAGTCATGTGTCATCCACTAACCCGTACTAGGCCAGCGTGGTGGATTATAGCCTTGACTCTCTTATTGCGAGAGAAGGCCCTGAGTCCCAGCAGTGGGAACATTTAGTAGGCTGTTCATGCAAACATAATTGTTTAGACTTTTATCTGTCAATTATTTAAATATGCGTTTGAGTATGCACGAGTAGTTAATTAGGTATGTAGTGCAGTGTAGTTTTTAAAGTTATCCAGTGGTAACAATTATAATTATCTTCAAGTCAAGAGGCGATTGGTTTCTTCTAGGTAGGCTCACTCCATCGTGTACTGCCGACTCTCAGTAGATATAAATTTTGAAAATTTACTTTGTAGACTTGATTTACTCTCATAATATACATTGAATGGGATAGAAGTGAAATCGTTAAATGTTACTTAGGCCAATAGTATCGTGTTTTGCTCATTATATTGCTATTTATTTGGTCTATGAGACCATTGGCTCTAAAAAGGCTATTGACCAGAATAGCTCGAAACAGTTATTATGTTCAAAATATTCGTTTGAACTTAACAAAACAAACACCTAACAAGTTTTATTTTCAAATATGAAAAATGAAAAACGGCATTATTTAATTCAGAAAAGATATCCAACAGAATTTTATTTATTTTAGTTCTGCTACAATCTATTGTGTGAAATTAAACAAAACATTGCGAGCGAATTTCTACTAAATTTCGAATTTCAGGAGTTAAAACCATCGCTTTCAACACGTTATAGAGTACGAGTATGAAACATTTTTCATGTAAAACATAAGCAGCCTAGCAAATATTTCCACTGTTGAGAGACATCATCATCACTTAACAGCAGGCGAGATGACAGTCAAGTGAACATTTATCATTGTTAAAAAGGCGTCGAATCTACCAGTTATAATTTATTAATATTTAAAATGGATTGTTTATGTCTGTCGATCCAATCTATCAACGCCTGATGAATAATAACCATAATTAAATCATACTGTGACCAGCCAGAACATAATCAATTAGAAACCTGCACTAGATGCAGGACTTTAAATTGAAATTAGGCTAAGGTTCTTCGGCAGTATATTCCCGAGTACGAAATAGGTGCCTCATCGCTTTTGCTGCACCAGAGTGTGGGTTAAGACGTAGACTCGAAACATGTTTCTTTGAGGCAATTTATTGATGGTTTAAGTACTTTATTTTTGTCATCAAGTCAACAAAAAAAAACATTTTTGTGCTCGTGATTCCTACTTACAGAGGAAGCGTCACGCAACTTATTGTCATAATTTACATTAAAATAAATTGATTTATGCGTTTTCCATATGAAAGTTGTAGGATGTGTACCGCCGCTTTGTAAAACTTAACTTAAGTTACTTAACTTTTGTGTTTTTGAGCCTATCTAAAGGCCGGGTCACACAAAGGCGATCCGATAGCGATCCGATACGGGATTTTTTGTAATATTCGAATTTGTATGCAACCTGACACACAGCAAGCGGGCGCGATCCCATACTCGGTATCGCATCGCTATCGCCATCGGCTCGCCTCTGTGTGACCCGGCTTTAACCGGCACCCGGCAAAGGTGGAAAAAGTAAAATAATTTCCATTTTGTCATAGGTGCATTTTTTATTGTGGCACTGAGTGATGAAACGACCAAGATATGCGTTTGATAGTAAGCTAACTGCCTGGTAATAACAGGACAGCAGCGCTACGAAACAAATTGAACAGTAAGAGTAGAAAACACTGACTAGAACTGCACTGCGGATTCAAGATAATTTATTTTTATCGCAGTAATTTTCTGTAGCCCGATCATAATCAGAATATAGATCTATCTTCAAATAATTAATTTGTTATTCGTTAGTGAAAGACAAATCGAGTGTTCTCTGTGCCCCGAACAGTCCCGCTATTCCTGTGCACTTGCACCACGCCGTCAGCAAAGCTAACTGCTGGCTGGCTGCCACCGCGCCAGTGGCTGGTTATTAACACTGCCGGCTTGACAAATGAACCGCACAGGTTATAAGGAAAGCTTGATATTGTATGGGAATGTATAATTCTGCGTTGGGACTAATTGTGATAGTTAATGAGCACTTCATAACTAATTATGTATTGTGGCGGCCATAACTACTCAGGTATCGCTGTTGTCGTGTCTTGGAGTGGTAACCACACATTGGTAAATATAAAAGAAGACCAAGGGACTATAAGACTTGATTGAAGAGATTTGATTCTACTTTTGATGCATTTTGAATGCGTTGCCTGAGTATGTTATTCCCGATGGTTGCAATCGTAGTGCTATAAAAGTCAACTAGTTTCTTCAAGCTAAGCACGCTATATCGTGGACCGCATCGTTACTTATCATCAGGCGAGAGGGCGGTCAACTGTAAACACATAAAAGTTAAAAAAGCAACAAAACGGTCCCATTGCTGGGACCAGGTGAGAGAAAGTCCGGAGTCCCAGCAGTAGAAACTTGAAATGAGCTGTTTATAAACCTATCTTGCGCATAATACTTATGTCATGTATGGGAACCATATTTGACCTTAATTGTGTGTTGTGGTTGCAAATTTTTTTGAAGACCCAATGAGGGTAGATGGAGATCTCCTCATTTCCTAATAAGACGACCCGCAGTTTCAGTCTTCTCGTGACCACGGCGGTTGCAACGCTGCCGAAACGTCGAAGTAATTAAATAATAATGTCGATCGGGATTAAGTCCTGTATAGTAATTACATAATGTATTCAAATCGCGAAAGCTTAAAAATAATTACTGAACATTACTGAACATAATCTATCTTCCTGCATCAGCATTGAAACTTATAACTTAGACGCAACCCTAAAATAGCACAACTCTGAGTCTCTAAATCAAAACAACGGTATATTACATGTAGGTATTAAACACTACGAGGGATCAGACAAAATCCTGCGCACTCATCGCAGCGCTTTTATGGTCCATTAACAGCCACACTGGCCTACGTTGGCTTGCCTCCTTTGACAGCTCCAAGGATAATGACATTTCACTACAAGCAAGTTATTTACGCTTGTCATTTAGTTATAGTATCAAAAAAATATTGTCATATTAAGACCAATCGAAATGAAAATTATCTTATCTTTAAAATTGGATCACACTGCACACGGTATGCAAATTTGACTAAAAACGGTTAAGTCATTTAGGAGTCCATCGCAGACCAACAATATGACGCATAATATATCTAAAGGCCTGTTTGCATTTTGACTGGTGCGAGAGCAAATGATTAGTCCGGGTGTTTAGTTATTAGTAGTAAACACGTGTGGGCACCGATTGATTAGTGCGAGTGTGTAGCTGTGTAGTAACTTGCGTAGTGAAGTTAGATTAGAAGCGTGTTCTTTTTTTCACTCGCACTCGCACTAATCAAGATGCAAACAAGCCTTTATACTAGCTGTACCCTATGCGCGTTGCTATGCCACCTGTCGAAAATTACGTACCAACTCAGAAACCTTCTTTGGGCAATGCACAACAACTTTGCTAAAATAACCGTCATGATCAAATGCATAGTTTCATGATCATCATCAACAGCCCACTAAACGTTCCCACTGCTGGGACTCGGGGCCTTCTCTCGCAAGGAGAGAGTTAAGACCATAATCCACCACGCTGGCCCAGTGCGGGTTGGCGGATGACATATGACTTCGAAAGATTCTAGGTACATGTCGGTTTCCTCACGATGTTTTTCTTCACCGTTTTAAGTTAGCGGCATTACGCACATGACTTCGAAAAGACAGTGGTGCGTGTGGGGTTTGAACCCGGGGTCTCCGGATCGGCAGCCGCCGTTCTCCCGACTAGACCACCGTAACTAATGCATAGTTTACAATTCTATTAAGGACATACAGACAAACATTCATTTTGTTATATCTAAAGATGATTATAAATTTATTGTTTCTTTATAGAATATCGATACAGCGCAATCTGTGAGCGGGTGCGGTGCACTTATAGTTCCAGATGTTGCCGCTAGTGTAGCGCGGCGCTTTTGTTGTTTGAATAATGAACTTAGAACATAGTATTATTTTTGCATTACTGCTTGGCGTAAGCATAAGCAGCCCACTAAATGTTCCCACTGCTGGGACTCAGGGCATTCTCTCGCAAGAAGAGAGTCAAGTTCATAATCCATCACGCTGGCCCAGTGCGGGTTAGTCAGTCATGACCTCTAAAGAATCTAGGTATCTAAATATATATAAAGAATCTAGGTTTCTTCACGATATTTTCTTTCGCCGTTTATAAGTTAACGGCATTACGCACATGACTTCGAAAAAAAACAGTGGTAGGTACATGGGAGATTTGACCCTTGATTTGTAAAATTTTAAAAATTTGTAGGCTTGGCGTCATGATAGATAGCAAATTTGTAATATTCCCCAGGCCGACTCTACAAAGATTTCTAGCACTAATGAAACGAACCCTAATTGTAAAAATTGACATCATTCATTAATTAATTACAATTGTAATACATAATTAATTAACAATTGCTAAATGTTCCCACTGCTAGGACTCGGAGCCTTATCTAGCAAGGAGAGAGTCAAAGCTCTACTACTACATCTATTCTATGCTACTACACTACTATGCTATCCACCACGCTAACCCAGTGAAGCACCACCACGCTAACCCAGACCTCGAAAGATTCTAGGTGCATGTCTTCCTTTTTTTTAAGTTATCGGCATAACGCACATGACTTCGAGAAAAGATAGTGGTACGCGTGGGATTTGAACCAGGGTGCTCTGGATTGGCAATCACCGTTCTCCCCACTAGTTCAGCCGTAACTTAAGAAGCTTGGCGGTAGAATAGATGGCAAATGCGGGATCTTCCCCAGGCCGACTCTACAAAGACTCCTTGCACTACAAACATTGAATGTATGGGTCAAGTGTTATGTGTGTGACCTTAAAGAATAATGTGTTTTAGTATAATGTCGATTATTTATTTAGAAATGATTTCCATTGGAGCTACCATAGTTCTCAGCCCACACTAGAGAGCCTGCAGTCAGAATGTAATGGAATCGATATCTCAGTGCAACGCACGAACGAAGTGATTTGTTACTCGGTGGTAATTGTTTTCTGATTATCTCCTTATACACGTGATAAAGTATAATTATCTGAAGGTCCATTTTTGATGAGAAAACATCTTAAACCGTCTTGAGTACTTTTTGGTAGGCGAAATTTTATAGGTTCGCGTCAATGAAACACTAATGTAGTGTCGAAGTGATGGCGGAGCAGCGTAATAGGACTTTTTTATAGTGTAAAATGACGAGACGAGCAGGACATGTGTCTGATGGTAAGCAACATGCCTGCCGCACAGTGACACGAAGCTATTGGAACATGCAGAGTCCAAATCAGTACCTAGCACTGCACTGCACTCGTCTCCTATAGGTATAAGAAGTTTTATATCTATGCCCTGCATTTTCATCCCAAACATTACCTTTCTAACCGGAACACAGTAATATTTGTATATTACTTCTTGGCGGTAGAATAACTGGCAAAGTAGTGGTACTTCCTTAGACGGACTCGGCAAAGAGTTTTACCACTACAAAACTTATACACTATGAGTCATGATTGCCTGGTAGCGCGAACGTTTGAGCCGTGATGGTGAAGTCGTAGATTTGAATCTCACTCGCACCACGGAATACTTTTCCAGGTGTATATTATTATTTTAATTAACTTTGACAGTTTGACAACATTTAATGAGATATATTTGCTTAATGTGTGACTCAAAACATGTGAACCGCAAATGAATGCGACTTCGTTTCAAAAAAGGAACACGGATTTGAATGCCTATTGGTCACAAATCTTAACAGATGACGCTACCGTAATCAGAAAATCAAAAGGGTCGTAACTCAAAAACGCATAGTTTGAATTTTCAACTTTATGCTCAGTAATTTAGATTCAAAATTATCTTGTGGTATAAATTGTATTGACTCATCATACTTTTGTTCCAAGAACCTAAATGAAAGTTTAACAATGTGTCTGTGTGTTATTTTTTAAATGTGAGCGTTTGATCAAGGATTACAGAACCATACATGCAAATGAAAACATGTGCTAATATTTTACCCGCGTAGTTGCCAATCTCTTTATTTTCCCGAGTTAATAAGTGGTTTATGTGTTATTTCAGAAATAGATAGGTATAATAATCTATCTTTGTACTTGTACCAAGTTTTATCAGATCCCTTCATAAGTAGGTTGTTTATAAAAGAGTAACATACATCCGTAAACATTCACAAACTTTTGAATTGATAATGTTGGTAAGTTGCTGTAAGTTGTACAAAATTTGCATTGTTCTTTACAATTAAAAACATTTTATAGTATATTACACTCTGTCTACAATTGAGCAAAATATTAGTTTTGAACTTAAAATATATTTGTATGCTCTTTTTTTGTTATTTCATTAATAATAATTGCTGCGTAAATTTCACAAATAACTTTGGAGAATAAAGAACTTTGTCTTTGGTTTCTAAAGCATTGATTAAATGGCGAAATCAGCGAGTAAGACCACAGGGCGCAGTAGTCGTAAAATAAGAAGAGAATCCATTAAAATTGTCGCGGGCACAAGTGTTGGGTTCATTGAGTCGGTGTCATCTTTTGCGAGAACTAACTGCAACAATTACTCGCACTGTCATGATTTATCTTGTTCACTAACATTGGATTTAACGCTTGATTTACACGGACGGTTGGCAATAAGACTGCTTTTGTTTTTTTTTTTAATAAAGAGTGACGAGACGAGCAGGACATGTGCCTGATGGTAAGCAACATGCCTGGCAGATAACAGCACAGTGACACGCAGCTATTGTAACATGAAAAGCCCAAATCATTACCTAGCACCGCACTGCGCTCGTCACCCAGAGATCTAAGTTGCTAAGTTGTTATATCTCTAAGCCCTGTAATTTCTCTGGAAACCATGCCTTTTCATAGTTTTCATGGAAACACAGTAATATTTTCACATTACTGCTTGCCAGTAGAATAGCTGGCAAAGGTGTGGTACTTCCCCGGGCGGACTCTGCTAAGAGTCCTACCACTACAACTAAGAGTTGTGTTTAGTGTGTGTCGTTTTTGAAGTGAACATTTGTTTACTTGCGTTGTGCAATTCATTTTGGGATTACTATTAGCGTTATCAACATTTTTGTTTATAAATCCTACTAATATTATTGATGTGAAAGTTTGGATGTTTAAATATTTGGAAGTTTTTGTTCAATCACTTTTGAAACGTTTAAACGGATCGGTTTTAAATCCAAAACATCATCATCATCATCATCATGTCAGCCGAAAGACGTCCACTGCAGGACAAAGGCCTCCCCCAAAGATTTCCACAAAGATCTGTCCTGCGCTGCCCGCAGCCAACGATTTCCGGCGACCTTTACCAGATCATCGGTCCATCTCGTGGGGGGCCTGCCAACGCTGCGTTTTCCGGTACGCGGTCGCCACTCGAGAACCTTTCCGCCCCAACGGCCATCGGTTCTGCGAGCTATGTGCCCAGCCCACTGCCACTTAAGTTTAGCAACTCGTTGAGCTATGTCGGTTACCTTGGTTCTCCTGCGGATTTCCTCATTTCTGATTCTATCGCGCAGGGAAACTCCGAGCATAGCTCTTTCCATTGCCCTTTGGGTGACTTTGAGCCTTTTTATGAGGCCCATAGTAAGCGACCACGTCTCTGTTCCGTATGTCATCGCTGGCAACACACACTGGTCAAAGACTTTCGTCTTGAGACACTGCGGTAGTTTAGACGAGAAGATATTACGTAGCTTCCCGAACGCTGCCCAGCCGAGTTGGATTCGACGAGTGACCTCTTTCTCGAAGTTGGATCTACCTAACTGGACTGTTTGTCCTAGGTAAACGTATTCGTCCACAACCTCGAGCGTAGAGACTCCTACTTTAAGAGGAGTTGGTACAACATGGTTATTTGACATGATTTTTGTCTTATCCATGTTCATTTTAAGACCCACTTTTTCAGAGGCTCTACTGAGGTCATTTAGCATTCTGCCGAGGTCGTCCAGGGTTTCAGCCATGACCACGATATCATCGGAAAACGGAGGTTGGTCATGTACTCACCATTTATGTTGATGCCGAGTCCGTTCCAGTCCAGAAGTTTGAAGACGTCTTCCAGTGCGGCGGTAAACAGTTTCGGGGATATGACATCCCCCTGTCTCACACCTCGTTGCAACTGGATCGGTTTCGAATTCCGGTCCTGAAGACGAACTGACATGGTGGCGTTTTCGTACAGGCACCTTAGCACCTCAATATACCGATAGTCAATTTGGCACCGCTGGAGCGACTGAAGCATAGCCCAGGTCTCGATCGAATCGAAGGCTTTCTCATAGTCCACAAACGCCAAACATAGGGGCTGATTATACTCTTCGGTCTTCTGTATAACCTGCCGTAGCGTATGTATGTGGTCTATGGTGCTAAAGCCTTTTCGGAAACCGGCTTGTTCGGGCGGTTGGAAGTCGTCAAACCTGCGTGCGAGACGGTTCGATATGACTCTCGAGAACAGTTTATAAACGTGACTCAGAAGCGTGATGGGCCTGTAGTTCTTCAAAAGGGTCTTGTCACCCTTCTTAAAGAAGAGTATCACCACGCCTCTGTGCCATGCCTTCGGCGTTTTGTCTTCGAGAATGACGGAATTAAATAGCTTTTGTAGAGTCCTTAGCATAGGCGAACCTGCCGCTTTCAGGAGCTCAGCTGTAATGCCGTCATCACCCGGCGCCTTGTTATTCTTTAGCTGTTTGAGAGCCATGAGAGAGTAATGTCGGGTTAACCTGGCTCTAGGATCGCTGGTCAGGTTTACGACAGGTTGCTGTGTCGTCGTGTATAGCTGTCCGTAGAACTTCTCAACCTCACCCATGAGCTCGGATTTGGACGATATGATCTTCCCATCCTCGGTCTTCAGCTTCATCAGTTGGCTCTGGCCAATAGACAAATCTCGGGCGAATACTTTAGAGCCTTTGTTCTGCTCAATGGCCTTTTCAATACACTTCGTATTGAATTGCCGTATATCGTGAGTCAGTGACTTTGAGATCTGTCTATTGATCCTTTGATACTTAGAAGCATCACCTGAGGATTGTAAAACCATCTTGCGCCTTTCTTCCATGAGCTCTAGAGTAGGGTTAGAGAGTTTTTGGGTTCCTTTCGTACGACGGATTTTAAAGTATTTAGATCCGATCGTATGGACAGCTTCCACGACCCTGTCATTATAGTCATCCACGTCTACGCAGTCACCTAGGCATTCGAAGCAATTCTGAAGTTCGAGTTGGAAGTTCTCGGAATTCTGGATTTGGATAGGCGCTGGCCGGAGCGTAGACTTCATCAGTCGCGACCGTTCGAGTTTTATATTAAGATTCAGCATGCCTCTTATTAAGAGGCATCCAAAACATAGTTGGATTAAAATCTGGGTGGTCCGGAATATGTTATATGCTACTTTTTGTTGCAGAATATGAATTACGCAGGTAAAACCGCGGGAGATACATTTATTGTGTTTTTACTATTGTTGAAACTCCCAGAGTTTTTAGGGTGACGTCACGTAGCATGAACAGAGTGATAAGGCCATAACCCACCATCCAGGCCTAGTGCGGGTGGATAAATGACATTTGATGTCAAAGGATTCTAGGAACATATCAGTTTCCTCACGACGTTTTTTCCTCACAACTTTTAAGTTAGCTGCAATACACAATCATATATATGAATTTTAAAGTACAATGGTGCGCGTAGGTTGTCTAACTAGGGGCTTTGCATTCTGAATAGAGTCTTACTACTACAAGTATTTTATATTTGTTACAAACGTAATGAATAATGTATTTTTTTACAATAATTACAAAATTGTAACTATTGATTGTTGAATAATTAGCTTGCTATGCATCAAAATTGTGTTTTAAAACTAACATGAAAGCTTGTAACAAGTCACACTACCACAAAAATCGGTACGTAAAACCACAAAAACCTTTTTTTCATTGTAATCAGACAAAAAACCAACACGACATCTCTATTCGTGTGGACAAAGATGTTACGTTATCTTCCTTAGATAACATGTAAAACGTGAATATTATCACAGTAATTACTGAACCTGTTTTGATAGAGTCACAGCAATAAAACTTATCTCGGAACAAGATGCGTCTCGAACAGTTATCTTTCCGACCTGTGTCGCCATCTGTTATCAAATACAAGAGTGTTTATTTGAGGCCATGAGAAAAGAGAGAATACATCCGCAAAGGAGATGTCATCATCATTGTCAGCCCATTTTGTTATGTTTTTTCATTTATACTAATATTATAAAGCTTAAGAGTTTGTTTGTTTGAACCCTCGGAAACTACTGGATCGATATGAAAGATTATTTTTTTGTTGCATAGTCCATTTATCGAGGAAGGCTATAGGCTATTTAACATTACGTTACTATTAACAGGAGAATGAATGAAAAATGTAACAAAAACGGGAAAAAATATTGCTTTTTGAAAGCTTTCGTTGTTGAAAGCTGTCCATCTTTTAAAAGGTTGCGTCATTAGAATCTAAGGTAACCAAATTTGTTCTAGATTTGAATTGGTGCGACCAATTTTCGGTAGATGGCGTAGCAATGCGCGCACGATTCAGCTAGTGTTATATAAAGTAGGTATAATATCATTTATTTTGTTTTCTATAAATATAAAAAATAATGTTAGTCTGTATGTTTGTCCTTTATTGAATCGTAGGCTATGCATTTGAGCATGGGATCAATTGCATTGGACCATTGGTGTCTTTATATTTTATACTCATAATACGTGAAGTTAGAGTAATGTGTGTATGTTCCTTCATTACCCCATATCTCAAAATTGGCCGTCTAAGCAAGTTAGCGAGCAAGCATGTGTTCTTAGTACGTACTAACTCTAATCAATCGTTCACATTTCGTTCATCAGAAAATACGTGACGTCTGCCCCACCCCTGGGATCTTACTCTACAACTATTTTTAATGTAGGTACTTTACAATTTGTTTTAATAAAAAATAGTTATAATGCAGCACGAAAATATTAAACTTATTTTTAAAAACCATACGCACTTACTCGCTCTTTTCAAACCCACACACCTCCTATAAGTTGGATTCGAAGTATAAATCGTGCTAGAGATAGCTACACACATTCGATTTACCTCCGACATCGATATCTGTCTTTCGATTCGATACTTATCATACCAATGCGATATCGACCCGATATACTATACATCGATGTTTTTCTTCCATGGCTAGCAATGAGAGGTTATCGTAGATTATTTGACATCATAAATCAAAGTAGGTAATTAATCAATTTATTGTTTTTTTTTTTGGAATTCACCTCTTCCATTATGCTAATAATTTATTTATTTAGTCAATTTTTTAAATAAATATTTTTTATGTTATTTGTTCGCTTGTTTTTCTTCCATGGCTAGCAATGAGAGGTTATCGTAGATTATTTGACATCATAAATCAAAGTAGGTAATTAATCAATTTATTGATTTATTTTTTTGGAGTTCACCTCTTCCATTATGCTAATAATATATTTATTCAGCCAATTTTTAAAATAAATATTTTTTATGTTATTTATTCGCTTTATTTCACAAAATTATAAAGTTAGGGTACCTACCTACTTTGATTTTAGTCTCGTTTTGTTAAGAATTTTTATGCTTAAATCGTTAGAGTAATTTGGAAAATATAAAATAAATTAGTATAGAATGCGAGATAAAATAAATAAAAAATATGTGTAGACATTTCACGTACATTAAAATACATACATTCCCTCATTCAGAGAAATTACAAGACATAATATTTTATCTCTGAGATCTCTTAATTTCTATAATATCTTAGATATGACGAGCGCAGTGCAGTTTTAGGTAATGATTGAGACTTTCAATAGCTACTTGTCACTGTGCTGTTATATGGCAGGCATGTTGGTTACCGTCAGGCACATATACTGCTCGTTTTATCACTCTACACTATAAAAAAATCACCATCAGAACCCAAACTAAGACAACCTACAAAGCTTGTACTGTGGGAGACAGATAGCTAGTTTAACACTTCCTCCTCCTTGCATCGATACCCCAATTACTGAGGGTCTCTCTTTCTTGAGCACCTCCTCTCTGATTATCGACCGACATTGGTGACGATCTGCGGCGGTGTGGACTGCGTTGTGGATAGTGGATTCGAGTATGGTGCGTATCTGGTCCGTCCAACGCGTCGGGCTTCTTCCTCTTGGTCTATTTCCTTCGATTTTGCCTCTGACTACCAATTTTTCTAAGTTGTCGTTGTCTATCCTAGCAATGTGGCCGAAGTACTCGAGCACCTTCTACAGGCATGTGGTGGATAGTATAATACTTAAGAGCTGTAAATACATACTTGTTATACATAGAAACACCCAGACACAGTACAAGTATTTGATTCATCGTACACATATTTGCACTGGCTGGAAATCAAACCCACGACCCTCGGTTTTTTAGGGAGATTTACTACCAACTAAGCCACCAGGCCAGTCAAATAGATAACTAACATGACTATCACTATTGCGCTCAAGTTAAAATAAACAAGAACTATCCAAAATACAGTAGCAATTGGTGATAATATCAATAACAACGAACAGTTCCAGGCAATCGTATTAGGATGGGATTTGACACTCAAGAATTAGATTATAAATAAACAGGAATAAAATAGGAATATGCATTTGTAAGTAAAATCAAAACTGGCAGTCAGAGGAACTATCGATAGAAGTTAGAAAGCTAACTTAAAATTTAATAGCCCACTTAACATATTTTGGTGCTGAAACGGTAAATATCGCAGTAATAAAATAAAAATAAAACAGAATGCGTTATATGGCGATGACGTAAAATCTATTATATTTCTCCTCAACTTTTCAACGCGCTCATAAAAACGTTCACTTCAAAATGTATAAAATAAAATTTGTAATAGAAAAGACTTACTAGGTACAAGTAAACGAAAAACAGTAACAGCCAGGGTTCTAAATCTATGGATCTGGATGGAAGATTGAATGTTTCAAAGGATTCTATAGATATTTACGTACTTACAAAAAACTGGTATTTACTTCGTAGACACCAATTTCGAACGATGAAGCAGACACAAACAGAGAAAATTGGACCAAATTAATTGGTCAATTGATTTAAATCAATTGAAGAATAAATTGCATCATCAGGTAGTCATTGGCGAGGTAATCGATTTTAATTCGTTACTTTTTGATTTCGAGAGTCACAACTCTCGAATAATTTAAAAAAATGTACTATTTTGGTGGCGTTATATTCTCAACTTTTTGTTCTTATCTTCTTAATATTTTTTTAAATGAATGTTTCTGAGCTTATACAATTTGAAACAACCGACTTCAATTTGAAAACTCTATAAAATTTATATGGGACCATTCAGGAAGTAATTGTTTTTTTTTTCAAAAAACAAAGCATCATCAAAATAGGTTTTAACCACTCTAAAGTTCTGAGGAATAAACATAAAATGGTTATTCCTCCTTAATTCCTTGTAGTGGAATTGCCTCCTTTTTTAAATCGGTTAAAAAGACAAACAACACTCTACGTTACCCACATAGTAGGTTCCCATTATATCGTACTCAAATCCTTATTGATTAATTGTAGTGGATTATTGTTTTTACTTTTTCCTTGTAATATCCCTCTGTTCCCGCAAGAAACTGCATTAAAAAAAATACAGGTATGCACGTGACGTGTATCTCGTCTAATGTTAAGCGACTATGCAGTCAACGATCAAGCGTAGGTATATTTCTCTCGAATTGAAGACACTAAGATAATGGAACGCCGTACACAATATGGAAAAACCCACACAGACTACAGCTTAGACCTTCTTATAGTGAAAGTAAAGTCAAACTTCGTTAGTCAAAGGTAATTTAAAAAAAAATGCAGTTATAGGAACTGCCGATAGAAGTGAAAACTTATAACTGAAAATTAATATAGCTAACTTTGGAAACTACCTAACTAACCGTGTGGCCATGACCGTGGTCATCTAGAAATACGTCAGCCTAGAGCCAATGGCCATGGTCCCGAGTTCACCCGAAAATGTCTTATCATTTCCGAGAGTGACGCTAGAATTCAAATAACAACCCACGAAAAATGTATGGTGCGACAAAATAAGTTTTCACTTCATAAGTTTGGAACATGGATAATTGACACAAGCAACATTAAAAAGATTTCTCAAGCAAAAATTGTACTTACTTATTGAATACAATGCGAGGACAGAAATAAGAGTGAAACAAGCGCAGACGGTACGTGTCGATACGTGCCATTATTCCTGTTGCGTTCAATTAAATAAATGTACTGCTTCAAGATTGCTGAGATTATTCAAATTGCAGACCACACGGGGATTTGTGTTCCTTTCTTATTCTGCTTGATTAATGATAAGGACCAGTTTATCGATGTTCTACTCGAAAGATCTATTTAATATCGAAATGAATGTTTGTCTGTATGTCCTTTATGGAATCTTTTAAACCTTACCACGTATCACCAAGGAGGAGGGAGGGGTTAAATAATGTTAAAAAAAACATCACGTGATTAATGGACAACCCCTTATTACCCGGTGAGACGATAAGTCATTAAATTACTTGTCATGACTTTTTTAATAAATATTCTTTGTTAATTTTACAAGTTCTTTGTTCTCAAAACAATCGTTGTATCATTTCGAACGGTATTGATATGCATCCGCCATTCCCAATTTAATGAGAGCCAATAATTGACGTCAATTGGAGCGCAGGCGCAGGTCAGAGGTCGATCGCACGACCCTCGACGGACAGCTGCTGGACTAGTCTGTGAAACAAACTCGTCATTTGGCCCAATAACTGACCTTAGTTATAAATTGACCTATTAATATTATCATCAAGTGTTCTTCTTTTCATAAAATCCTAAAAGGCTAAATGTGGCCGACGATTTTAGTATGACGTACAGAAAATCGGGAGATTTAGAGTTAAATGACTACTAAATAAGGATGACACACATTGGTAGAGTAGTGGTAAGGCTCTTTGTGGAAGCCTGGGGAAGTGCCACACCCTCCAGTTACTCTGCTCCCAAGCAGTGTAGGCAACTGTGGTCCTACTAACTGTGGTGGTTTGAAGGGACAAGTTTCTAGAGAAATTACTGGGCTATGAGATAAAAGACCTTGTATCTCCATGTGACGATCGCAGTACGGTGCTAGGTATTGATTTGAACTAACACATTCCAATAGCTGCGTGTCACTGTGCTGTTATGGGAAGACATGTTGCTTACCACCAGGAGCATGTTCTACTCGCCTTGTCTCTCTTTAAAAAAAATAACATGACCTCACTAGATTTTAGGTACATGTCGGTTTCCTCACAACGTTTGCCTTTACCGTTAAGTTAGTGGTATTACGCACATGATTTCAAAAAGACAGTGATAAGCGTGAGTCAAACCCGGGGCTCCGGATTGGCAGTCGCCGTTCTCCCAACTAGACCAGTCGTAATAATGAGAACCAAGTATTATAAATTGAAATTTCATCATAAACCCTTCACTCAGCCTGCTATCTTATTGTGACAAGTCAGATTCAACTCGCAAATGTTGCGTTGTTGTTGCAAATATATTATAACTTGGAAACTCTTAACGAACTTAATTGAAAGGAAGTTTGTATCTAATTATTTACTCCTTTAAATTTGGGCGCCTTAAATGAAATAATTGACTAAGTAAATGGAATTAAGCCAAATTTGATTAAGACAAAACAATCTCTTAACTAAAGGCTGTGATGCAGATGATCAGACTTATACAATTGTTTTTTTTTTAGAAAACGAAGAGATGTTATGGTGAGTGGGATGAGTGAGAACATTAATTTAGTAGGCTGCTTATGATATTTTGTCCAAAGCAAAGGAAAGTTTTAATCGAGGTATCAGAATAAAAGTGATTGATAGATTAACTCTTTATTGCACTTAAAATATAAAGAAATAACAGAAATGAAGAAAATCTGAGAATAAAGGAATCGGCGACCTTATAGCTAGGAGCGATTTTATAAAGGCATCCTATAAATGCTATTATTGCAAATAATTTAAAAGCATAACTGTCGTAAATTACATACAATCTAACGATACGAAACACCCTCTGGAGGTACGGCCTATAAATATATTCAAAACGTTTTTGAACTAGAATTTCAGGTGGCTGACAACATTAAATTGAATGGTGAACGAAATAGGATTGCAATAGATAACAATACGCGTTTCATTTGTTACCCTCATCCCAGTAATGACAGACAGACTGCACTCGTGACGCTATTGTGGGAATTGTGAGTCGAGGCAGCCAGGTATGAAGCGACAGTGTACGAATCTGTTCACAACGACATGTACAAGTATGCAGGTGAGAAACAATTATGGAATTAAAAATGTTTGTAGTGTATTACTGAAATCGTGTTGGCGTTGTGGATGGTTGTGGCGTGGCAAAAATGTTGTGATCGTGAGGTAATTTTTTCAATTCCCGCGTATTTGAGTGTTTATCATGTAAATGGATAAGTTTGTCTTCATCGCTTCATTGATCCAAGAAAATATTACAAACAAATGTTTCTTCAATCTTAGGATATAAGAAGTCAGTGTCGTGATGTTCGTCTCCAGTGAATTCTTCACCAAGTCCTATATTCACAGTTATTTCGGTAATAGTACATTATGATATAAGTGCGGTAAGTTGATAATTACAGCCGAGGCTTTATTGCTAGCTCGAGCCGAAGGCGAGAGCTATAATTAGCAGAGGCTGTAATTATCAAAGCGCACGTATGTCATACGACGTTTTATAACATATTTGCGAGGAAATCAACAAAACTCTGACGACATTTTCAAATAAAAACAATACAGCGAAAAAAAACGCGCGGATTAATATTTACTTGATCACAGATCACAGCACAGAGTAAATAATCACTATGGATCACAGATTAGCAATGCGCGCGCATCGGCGCCCTTTTTTTTTTAAGCAACGCCAACGCAACGGCTTTTTTTAGAACCAGCCGGTATGCCATTAATAATAAAGTAAATTAATATTTTTATGTTTTGTTATAGAAAAATTAAAGTAATTTATGGTCTAAATTAATTAAATTAACGAATTTAATAATTCTTTATTATATTTTACCTCCCAAAGTTAATTTTATTCATAAAATGTTGACCACACTTTTCTGACATAAAAACTTTTTACTAAGATTTAAAAAGGTACCGTTCGTTTTAGACGGAGCATATCTCTCTACCTAGTCTGTGGACGGAGCATTTTGAAACCGTGCGTTTTACATTACACATTACAGCACTAGTGCGTAATAAGATACATTACGATACAGAAATTGGTCCAATAAGAGACCCTTTACGAGCAAATATGTTATAAATAGTATTTACGCTAAAAAGGCCGTTACTACTTTAGATTTAAGGCAAACAAATATTTTTTTTCAGCATCTCACCTGATGTTGAGCGACGATGCGGCCTACAATAAAACGTGCTTACCTAAAATAAACCTGTTCACTCTCAACTTGAAAAAGGAAAAATTGTTAATGTTTTTGTTGAAAATAGTTGATTTTAAAATCAGTGAGTCCTGCGTCTCTTTGCTAACTGCGTCACTAAGTGCCGATGCCCGCGCAGTGCTACACGTATCAATGTACAACAAAAAGCTAAAAAGCAGCATTGGTATAGCCATAAACATTGAAACAGCTGGCATGGATGTGACAAAAACTCTAGCTTTTATGGTAGCTATGGTGAAAGTTCCAGTTGCACATGGAATGGATGTGGCAAATGATTACTTTGATTTGAAGTTCTCTTTTTTTTAAAGTAATAACATAACATAGCATAAAAGCGTACGCAGCTCACTTTATGTTCCGACTGCTAAGACTTAGGGCTTTCTTTGACAAAAAAAAACTTTGTAATCCACCACTATTCACACCAGTGCAAGTGCTATTATCATAGCCAGACGTGACGTCTCAGATCATCTGACGTACTAGGGTAACCAGTAAAATGGTGCTTGAAGCCCACGTCTAGCACCAGCTAACTGGTTGGTCTTCGATACTGAAGAACTCGTTATGCGTTAGGTGTTTGAGTGTGACAATTGAGGGGGTGTTGCCCTTGAGGTACCCTGGGGACAAGCAAACCGCTACTAGTTTACAATAATCATAATCGGAATCATATTTATTCATAAAAAATATTACGCGTCACAATATTTGCGAGAGCGTCCACGGTTTCCTCCGGTTTACAGCAAAGATGGAACCCCGTAGAAGTTTTATCCGGTACGCTAATAGTATTTGTATTTTCGCCCATTTATACTTACATTTTTAAAGTTTTTGTATATTTTGTTGTTTTGCCTGCTAATTAAGTGCAATAAAGAGTATATCTACTTATCTATAAACACCAATGGTGGCGGCGTAAATGAATTCCCTCCTCGTAAAAAAGGATCTAACTTATCTAAACTGACTTCCGAGCTACATGTTTTATTATAGTGCTAGGACTTAATCTCTGTCGAAGTACCATACCTTCGCCAGGGATTCTATCGCCTACTTTGTACAAAAGTGTGAAGGTAAATGTTTCCAAATAAATTATAGTGAAGAAGCTTTGGGCTGTAAATATAAAATAAAACGAAAACTATGGTAAATTTATAGTAATTTGGACTCTTCATATTCAAACAACTGCGTGGCACTGTGCTGTTGTGAGCAGACGTTTTGGTTACCATCAGAGATATGGGTTGTTCGTCTTGTTACTTTTAAATATAAACAAAATAATACTTTCTTCTTAGTTCCGAGGCACCAATGACCATACTTGCGATTCCCGTCCAAGCGGACGCATTACCATACTGGGCCAGCGGGTACTAATTCAATTTACAATGGTCGGTATTCGCCTTTTTGTGCTCTTCAAGGCAGACGCACATTGGGACTTAACGATTCATTGGACTTTTTGTCACTTTTCAAATTAATTACAGTAATAAGATTTCGATTTGTAAATAAGGATATTTCTGGAATTTGAGTACGTATTTGCAGCTTTTTATTTGAAGATTTTCAAGATCAGAGTGAATAGATATCTCCTAAGTTAGCATGCATTGAGTACTTTCCACAACATAATTACTTACCAGCAGGCACCTTCTTAAGAAGCAAAAACCTTAAAACTTAAAAATAATTGGCAATAAATATAGATAGAAAATAACACCAAAACATTATAAAACCTTAACCTGGATCGCCACCGGTAGCTGACCAGGACTCCAGCCATCGGTGGTTAGAGTTGCAGAGTGAGGAACCTCTTGACAATGAGTGATGTATCTAGGATAACTGCCTTTAGCATCTGGCTTTTGATCCAGGTATCTAGAGAAAGCCTCTTAAGATGTCGGTCGAGGGTTATCGCTATAAGAAAGTTCACTGAAACGACGACGTCTACCATGACGATATCAAGCTTATTGTCGACAATAGTCCTGTCCGTGATGGTAAATCGACCTCAGTAGAGCAACGCACGACCATTTTCGAGAACTGGTAAAGGTGTATTGTGTATAGTACGAATTTGCCGACTTGATAAGGCCGTATACTGTTATATACAAGTTACTGATTAGCCCAGCGCAATTACGGAAATAAATAAACATTAAATTGTGTAGTTTGGGGACTATAAAGGATCGATAGGGGGGTGCATTCTGAGCATATATTCCAATTTGAGGGATTCTGGCATGGTCAGCTCAAGGTCATTTCGATGAAAACGCGTTTAATTCGATATCTCGAGAACTGTTAGTGTTAGGCAAAAAATTGTCGAGACCTTTTCTCTTCTAAATTAAATGTACTAACTTTTATATTGACCACTTTTCTTTTTTTCATCAATATTTTTAAAGTTATTGCTTCCGAAAGGCAAAAATTTTACTTTTTTTCCTCCCTTTCGCCATTTTCTCCCCAACCGTTCAATTTTGTGAAACTTTACCAATACTAAATAACTGCGACACCTCTGCGATACTGCAAAAAATCCACGACACCTCCGGTCTTAGGGCTGAACCCAAAATTAATTGTTGGATTGTGTCGGTGGGTTTCTTCTACACAGGGTAATGTGAGACAACAACGTTACCTACTTCGACATATGCCAGAAATACGTAACATACATAAATAAAGTAGCCAAGTGCGAGTTGGACTCGCCCATGAAGGGTTCCGTTCCAGCAAGTAACATAATATACATAGTACACATAGTTCTTGTAGTTCGTTGTAACTTTGATCGAAGTTTTAATAATAGTGTATTTATGACGTACTAAAAAAAAACTACTCATCAGATCGAGTTCAAACTAATTTTCGTTGGTAGTTTACATGGTAATGTACATCATATATTTTTTTTAGTTTTTTCATTCTCTTACTTTAGAAGTTAGAGGGGGGGGGGGCACACATTTTACCACTTTGGAAGCGTCTCTCGCGCAAGTTATTCAGTGTAGACAAAAATTCTATTAGAAACCGCAACATCATTTTTGAAGACCTATCGATAGACACCCCACACGTGTTGGTTTGATGAAAAAAAAAATTTTGAGTTTCAGTTCTCAGTATGGGAGGCACCCCTAACTTTTGTTTTTTTTAAAAACTTTTGTAAAAATCTTAATGCGGTTCACAGAATACATCTACTTACCAAGTTTCAACAGTGTAGTTCTCATAGTTTCGGCAAAAAGTGGCTGTGACATACGGACGGACAGACAGACAGACATGACGAATCTATAAGGGTTCCGTTTTTACGTTTTACGGAACCCTAAAAACACTACGGTACAGACGTGGTAATTGTATTCGATGGCTATCCCAAAGGTATTTCCAACTTTGGCACCAATTCTGCCAAACGCCTGCGCATATCCCAACTGAAGCCATGTGCGGATATCATTTTCATCTACAATATGACCGTCACCACAACTCAAGATAAGTTTTTAGGCAACGAGAGCAATAAGATTCATCCCACTACTGAAAACTTTTCTCATCAAATCAGACATAGAGGTGGAGCAAGCCGTAGAGTCCGGCAAAATTATCTTAGCCGTACTGATAATCAGACCATCCGCATCCTCTACGGCTCGCTCCACCTCTATGTCTGATTGAGTGTATCTGAGTGTATTTCTGGCATATATCGGAGTAGGTAACGTTGTTGTCCCACATAAGCCTGTGTAGAAGAAACCCACCGACACAATCAAACAATGAATTTTGGGTTCAACCCTAAGACCGGAGGTGTCGCGGATTTTTCGCAGTGTCGCGGAAGTGTCACAGTGGCGCGGATTTCGCTCGGTAAAGTAACATAACTCTGAAGGTATTGTCATTACTGAAAAAAGTTTCAGGAAAAAGTTGATCATTATTCAAAAATCTACACTTTTGATTATCGGTAAAGTTTCATAAAATTGAACGGTTGTGGAGAAAATGGCGAAAAGGAGGAAAAAAAGTAAAATTTTTGCCTTTCGGAAGCAATAACTTGAAAAATATTGATGAAAAAAAGAAAAGTGGTCAATATAAAAGTTAGTACATTTAATTTAAAATAGAAAAGGTCTCAACAATATTTTGCCTAACACTAACAGTTCTCGAGATATCTAATTAAACGCGTTTTCATCGAAATAACCTTGAGCTGACCATGCCAGAATCCTTCAAATTGGAATATATGCTCAGAATGCACCCCCCTATCGATCTTTTATAGTCCCCAAACTACTTATTTTAATGTTTTTTATTCAATTTTTTTGCGTAATTGCATTGGACTAGATGGATGGATTATTTGTCATTATAAAGGAAATAAGGATAATTTCCGAAGGATAACATTTGCGGTCTCCTTTTTTTCTTATGCCCGAGCTTCTCTTCGTCAAATGTTTTATTAAAGTTTACAATGCGCGTATAGCCTATAATCTACGTTTAGTTCTATTCGGTCTACCTACAATGGCGTTCTCCTTTTTGCTGTCCATACTCGCTTTTGGTCTCATTCAATGCAAATACGTCGATATACGAAGTAATTGACGTTTTGCTTGGAGCATGCGCCATTTCGGGACGACAATGAGACGTAGCACGAAGTAGTTCGGGCAATTATTTCTACTTACTTTTATTTTCACATTCTTGTTATTTTTGTCAAAGATAAGGCCACTGAATATTCTTTGTTGAACACGTTTTCCTTTAACGGTAAAGACAGTGGTGATGACGAATTTGTAGCATCAGCACTTGAAAATAAAATCAACTTCTAGCGGCACAGCGCCTAATGCCACCAACCTTGAAAAGATGCATTAAACAGCTGTGTCATGTGTTATATCAATGGTATTTTTGTATCTACAAATTTGAAAGGCACCTTTAATCAAGTACTTTTTTAAATCTAGAAGCTTGCACCTTGTTGCTGGTTGGATGATTCCAAAAATATCTAAAGTGTCCAAAAATTTCTAGACAAAATATCTTAATTTTTTACATAATGAGTTGTACTATTTATTTACATTATAAGGCAGTTTGTGGGTATATAAAGCCACATTAATGTCTCAAGTTGAGTGAAACGACGCTAAATAACGGTTGGAACAAAGGTTTTGCACAAAACAAACCCTTAAGATAAACGAGAGGGTTTGTCCACAGTGCAGGCGTGTCGCTACAATTCAGGAGCATAACGATGTGGTTCGGATTCATACTCTCATGCTACCCAAGTAATAAACAAAACTTCCCAGCAAACTTATAAATCATAAGAATTGTATGTGTATGGGATGAAGGTAATAAGTTAGATTTGTTGACCTTTCTAAGAGGAGAGCAACTTGGCCAATAAAGTGAAACTTGTCTCCAAAGTTGCATAAATTTAAACATCCCAATTTATGTTTCTACTGCTGAGATTTGAGGCGTTTTTTTGCAAAGAAAGAGCCATCATAATAAAAATAAATAAATAATAACAAATATTGGTGGACAATTCACACACAACACCATCTGACCCCAAACTAAGCAAAGCTTGTGTGATGGCGGCCAGATAGCTGACATAATACTTATATAGTTTTAAATACATACTTATTATACATAGAAACACCCAGACACAGTGCAAACATTTGAATTCATCACACAAATATTTGCACTGGGTGGGAATCGAACCCACGACCCTCGGTTTCGCAGGCAGAGCTACTACCAACTAAGCCACGAGGCCAGTCTCACGTAATATACGTGTATATAAGCTACCACGCTACCACATTTCCTACTAATATGAGAAATGCCGAAGTTTAGATATTCGGAAGGTTGTTGCTCAACCACGTTGAATGGACCAAGCTGAACTTACATATTACTGTATGGAATAGCTCTTCCGTAAACAAAACATTGCGGTATATTTCTGCATTTGTTACATTAGTAGGATATAATATAATATCTGCACCCAATAAGCCCGCACTGAGCCAGCGTGGTGGATTATGGTCTTGGCTCTTTCCTTGCAAAATAAGGCCTCGAGTCAAAGCAATGAGGACACTTATTGCTTATGCCATGCCATATTATGAAATTGCACTAAAATATATATCAATACTCAGTGCACTATCGCTAAACCCTAATAAATGTTTTTGATTTTGATTTGAAACCCGCTGCCGCGTCTGCTCCCATTCTCACCTCGCCCGCACTCTGACCACACCCTCAAGATAAACCTAAGACACACAAAACCGCGCAGTAAGTTATCAAGCGATTGTTAAACATGAGTTAACCGTAGGTTATCGTTCGTTTTACAGAGTTTATTAAGACAAACGGTGCTTTGTTAGCTGCTAGTTTAATTGGCTATAAAACGCGAGATGACGCGGCTTTAAGACGGTCCTTGTTCGTACTTACAGTCCTACATACTTGTAATGCCTGCGTAGTTGGAGGGAGACTAGCTGCCGCCGACGGTGTTGGTTCATTTCAACGTAATTTTACAGGACAATCGTATCGGCGCCCGCGTTACAGACCACGTGTATAAGTCATTATAATTGTATGGTCCCTATAAGTAATTTAGATATTTTTTTTCGGTTTATGGTCTTGTCTGTAATGATGTTGGTTGTGTCATAACTTAAAGTTAATTATTTGACTAGCCATGTGCTTTAGTTGGCAGTAAGTAATCCTGTCGGGTGTCGGTTTTTATTTTTAATGACGGTGTGCGCGCGCATCGTTAATATATATTCAGATCACTTTTCCCTGACGCGCCAATAGAAGTACCTACTTATTACTTTCAAAAACTTTCAATTAAATAAATAAACTTTCTACCGCCAGACATAACGACCAAGTCACAGTGTAGATGAAATATATTACGACGGTTTAACATGTAGAGCAGGGATTAATATAGCGATGGTAGTGGCTCGTAAAACTCAAGGAGCTTGCATTACAGAGCACACACTCACACTGCTCTCGGGGAATCCAGTTCAAGGCTCCGTGTAACTTCCATCAATGTCAAGAACGCAGTTTTTGTACGGACGTTTAACATAATCTGGAATTTGTACCTACAACTTAGTAATTATTTTTGTGAACCATTTTCGAGGAATTATTGTTTGTTACTCATTCAAGAAAAAAATTCTATAAGGACCTGGATGAAATTTAATTCATAGATAGGTCGTAATCGGAAACTACGCGGGGTGTAATAGCGGGATGTTACTAAAAATAAAATACTAACGGCCTGTCTAGTCGTTCGTTTCGTGGTTGAAAAACATTAAAAAATACAAGTAGTGTAGTAGAGGTTATGCCAAAATCTATAGGTATAAAAATCTGCAAAATAGGTGATTTGAGAAGATGAAAAACATCTGTTACGAATAGTACGAATGGTATGAGATATAGAAAGATATTGAGAGTAAAATACATGATGATAGAGTTCTACTGAATTAACCATGATGAGTGCACAATAGAGACCAAACTTTAATGTACGTTATATCAAAATAAAAATATATAACTACACTTTCCAGTTTGCTTATAACCTCCTCGGGGGTTTCAGCTTCAAACAAAGAAACAAAGAGAACTATGTAACTAGCATTAAAATTTTTTGATGTGACCTATTTTACATAATGTATTACTATTAATTGCAGTATACTTTGTCTGTATACCTTACCTGGTGAAAACTAGAGACCATTTATTTATTCAAGACCTATATTGTACAATTACCTATACCTACTTAGTTTTACAGGCCAATACAGAATTGAATTGAATATATTTTTCAGTCACATGTGTTAAAATTACTAGAATGTGCAATTTAGAATCTTCCTACAGGTCGTAAATTGTAATTTCTTTTGCATATGTTAGTATTTTTAACTTGTGACCAAAACAAGAGATATTATAAGTTTGACGTCGATGTCTGTTTGTCTTTGTGCGTGTCTGTGTGGCATCGCTAGCTGCGATACGGTAAAACGAATAAAATGATCTTGATGCGGTTTTTTTGATTTGAAAGCTAATTTTCTTGCAGTAATTCAAAGCTGTGTTTGGTCAATATCAATTCGAGATGCCCACTTCCACAAAATACCGGATACAATTACTTTGGGCTTGAGTAATGGAATAAGTACTATACCTACACTATAACAAATTTCAAATCCGACCATATTGGATTTGAAATTTGTCACCATAAATAAGATTTTTTTTATGCAACTCCCGCAATATGGATATCAAATGAAAGAGCTTGAAACTAGTAAAATAGTGAAATAAATTTAAAATTCAAAGTAGTTAGGTGTAACTCAAAATTATTAATTTAGTTCGTGTTGCAAGATTTTATGTTTCCTACCACAGGCTTTAACTAAATCAATAATGAAAATTACCCTTGTGTATTTTAGTTCTTTGGTATTGACATGTATGCTTGATTCACATACTTGATTATGTACCAAAGCAAGACTTTAGAGTCAATTGAGAGACGTGCCAAAAAGCTCGTAGGCAATAACATAATTTGCATTGATAGTATACAATTTATATTATCAATGGCTCACATGCAAATATTCTGAAAAAAGATTAAATTTTAAAGTTTCACATACAATAATTGAAAAGCATATTTTTGTCGAAATTAAAAATTTACTTACCTACACTAATCTCTGCGAAAAACCTTGACTGAAACCCAAATTGTCTCCTTGAGTTTCTTTGACGTTAAATGAAAATTTGTATGCCAATTTTACTTTATTAAAAATCAGGACCTTGCCTTGCGTAAGCTATAAATGCTTATAATACAGGGGTGATCACTTTTTTTAACGTTTCTCAAATTTAAAGTCGGGCTGAATATATTTCCAATTAGTGTTAAAAATAAAATATTACAAAAATACATGTTATCATTCTTATGGCTCTAAGTGCTAAGCTTATACGTAGGTAAGTAAATAAATTTTGATTTCTGTGTTTTTTTCGATAATAGGTGTACACTTTACCGCTATCTCGCCTGATGTTAAACGACGATGCGGTTCGTGATGAAATGCGCTAGCCTAGAAAAAAAACAACAGACTGTAGACTTGACAACAGTCAGATTATATCTATTATTAGGAAATACTCACTCAGGACATGCATCCTAAAGCTTAGATGCTACTATTACTAAAGTGGAGTCACTTTCTGGAGCAACGAGCATTGAAATAGAAAAATGAAAAGGCGGTATTAGTTCATGCAAATCTGCTGCACACTCTCCGTAATGTATCCAAAAGTCTGATTTATTTCAAATTTAGTGGCGATATAACTTAGGAAGTCTTTTACTAATAAAGGAGTTGTGTCTATGAGCCTATTGGCACGTCTCTCAATCGACTCCAGAGCCTTCAGCTGGTATTCAATCGACTCGTCCCAGAAATTTTAAGAGGATTGCGCGCATTGCTACGCCATCTATCGAAAGTTGGTTGTACTAATTCAAATCTAGAACAAATTTGGTTGCCTTAGATTCTAATGATGCAACCTTTTAAAAGATCATCATCATCAAAAAGAAATATTTTTCCCGTTTTTGTTACATTTTTCATTCATACTCCGTTCCTGTTGATAGTAGCGTAATGTTAAATACCCTATAGCCTTCCTCGATAAATGGAGTATCCAACAGAAAAATAATCTTTTAATTCATACCAGTAGTTCCCGAGATCCTAGCGTTCAAACAAACAAACTCTTCAGCTTTATAATCTTATATATAAAATTCTCGTGTCACAGTGTTTGTTTCCTTAGTCCTCCGAAACGGCTTTACTGATTTTAACCAAATTTAATATGCATATTCAGTAGGTTTGAGAATCGGCTACTAGTTAGTGTTAGTATAGATACAACAAATTCTCCAACAAAAATAAACAAATAAAATGTATTGCGAATTGCGATGTTGTATTTTAAGCAAATAAAGCACGAATGAGTTATCAACACGCCGGTAATCTCCCCGCCGCGTACAAATCAAGCCGCGTCAGAAAAACCAGCGACAAACAGCGAATGAATTCTAAAAACGTCTAATTGTTATTCTATTCAGTCTGTTGCTAGGCGTATGCTAATGTTAACTATTCCAGCGTTATCTCCGTGATGGATAGAGGGCAGCGATGTCACGCGACCGGCAGGAATAGCGTGGAAACATCGTAGATACTGGACGCGGGTAAGATGGTATTAGCCTATATTTCTGTTTGTAGTATTTGAGCTTACCTTGTGAGTTACGGTGGCTGAAAGGACATTTGTTTCTGAGTTATAAATAAATACTGATGCACGTTACTTACCCAAAACTAGTGTGCGTAATACCGGTAACTTAAAACAAATGCGGCCAAGTGCGAGTGGGCTCCCGCACGAAGAGTTCCGTACCATTAGCAAGTAAACGGCGAAAACCTCTTTGGCTTTATTCGGGATTCCGTATACTTCGTAGTTTTCGCAGAAAGGCAAAAAGTTTATTTAAATTTTGAATTTTGCCTCGTGATTCTGACGACAAATTCTACATCGCGTTTTATTTTTACTAGTGGCGCCATCTTGTTTTCTTGGGACGGACTAATCGAGTAAGAAACAGCAAAAAATCAAGTTTGTTGTATGGGAGCTCCCCTTAAATATTGTTTTTATTTAATTTTTAGTATTTGTTGTTATAGCGGCAATAGAAATACATAATCTGAGAAAATTTCAACTGTCTAGCTATCACCGTTCTTGAGGTATAGCCTGGACGTCTACTCTCTTTCTACGAAAACGTTATTTCGATATAAGCTCGCGACTTTCCAACTCCGATTTTACTTCGATCCGTCGTTTTGTCCGTCTAAATATTCTAAGTCTACTTTAATTAGAGTATGCTTAGAACATTTATACGTCAAACAATGTTGTATCGGACGAAACGAAGTAGAACGAGTGAAGGTCGCGAGTTTTTTTTTCGAAATTACGTTTTCGTAGAAATAGAGTAGACGTCCTGGTGACAGACGGACGGACGTACGGACGGACGGACAGCAAAGTCTCAGTAATAGGGTTCCGTTTATACCCTTTGGGTACGGAACCCTAAAAACGGTGGAAACAATAGGTAGTACGGGAAAACATCGTGAAGCAACCGACATATCTAACGTAGCCTGAAAGAAATCGTTTTCAGAAATAAGGCTGCCAGTTATTTCACTGATCATACTGTTGCTTATATGGTATTTATAATTGAATTAAATGCTCTCAATTCTTCTATTCTTTATGTTTTTTTAAAGTAAAGAGTGACGAGACGTGCAGGACTGCAGGACATGTGCCTGATGGTAAGCAACATGCCTGCTACATAACAGCACAGTGACACGCAGCTATGGGAACATAAAGTGTCCAAACCATTACCTAGTACTGCACTGCGCTCGTGACCTATATAAGATGATTTATATCTAGGCCCAGTAATTTCACTGAAAACATTGCCTTTCAAACCGGAACACAGAAATATTTGCACAATCCTTGGTGGTAGAATAACTGGCAAAGTACAATATTGTAAATGTCAGTGTTTGGATGTTTGGATATTTGAAAGTTTAGATGGTTGTTGCTCATTAACGTCGTAACGTATGAACGGTTCGAGCTTCAATTTGGAACAAAGTTAGATCGTAATTTGAAAGAACACATAGACTACTTTTTATCCTGAGAAAATAACGGAAACGGGAAATACGCGGGTAAAACTGCGGGACGCCGCTAGTTATATATAATTTTCATTAATTCATATTATATTTAAATCAGCTATAGAACAAGCCATGCTTAGTTTGGGGCTAAATGGTGTTGTATGTGAAAAGTCTACCAATATTCAATATTGAACCAATAATTAATAACTTTACATTTATGACTCAAAAGATCTCACATAATTTAAATTAAATATTTAAGATACAAAAGTTCTTGTTACATACATATTTATTAATAAAATTTCTCGAAAACATATATATAGCTTATTTTATTATACACATTCTGGATTAAGTTACGGCTGCTCTAGTCGGGAGAACGGCGCCTGCCGATCCGGAGACGGGGTTCAAACCCCACGCGCACCACTGTCTTTTCGAAGTCATGTGCGTAATGCCACTAACTTAAAACGGCGAAGGAAAACATCGTGAGGAAACCGATATGTACCTAGAATCTTTTGAAGTCAGGTGTCATCCACCAACCCGCACTGGGCCAGCGTGGTGGATTATGGCCTTAACTCTCTCCTTGCGAGAGAAGGCTCCGAGTCCCAGCAGTGGGAACATTTAGTGGGCTGTTGATGATGTTGATGATAAGTACGCTATTGAAGACAAAGAACGAAGTCACGCATTTTATAGTTTACAAGTACTATAGAGAAAAATTACTATATTTATCATTCTCTTAGAGACTACTATAGACTACTATGGATTACTATAATAGAGTATTCTTAGAGAAATTTTCGCATCAATATTTTAACCCTATTGGGGCTTAGAAAACGACACTTGTCCTAGTAATCCAGCAGATTTTCATTTAAACTAGTTGGAACTGTCTACTTTTCTACTATCTACTTGTAGGCGGATTATCTGTATTCTGAAACTGGTTTTCAGTAAAAAAGTTTATTTTAATCTATCCTGATGTTAAGCGATAATGTGGTCTTCAATAAAGCGTGATTACATAAAAGAAACCGATACATTCTCGACTTGAAGACACCAGTAACCATTAGGAAAAACAGTAAAATCCATAGTTAAAACGCATTGCTCCTAACATAATTTTACAAATTGAAAGTTCAAATGTTTAGATATTTGTTGCTCAATCACGTCAAAACGTCTGAACTGATGGGTTATAGGCGATTCGTCCTAAAGTTAATTCGTCCCGAAAAAAAGTGTGTGTAATTTCGTCACTATTCTATTTTTTAGATAAATCCTCGTTTGAGAATTGTATACTCGTCATAGTGTATTTTTATGTATAGACGGCAGAAAAATCAAAGAATAAAAAATATGTAGTATAATAAATAATTAAATTTATTTTTCTTAGGCTTAAAACTAAGAGGCACACAAAGAAATATAAATAGAAAACATAATATACAACATATACAGTAATCAAATCAATACAACATAAACCAAAAAAAATCTACACAACATGAACAAAATCATCACATTTTGTTTTTTACTTGAATAGGTTTACACTAGACCGCCTCGCCTGATGTTAAGCGACGATGCGGTCTTGGATGAAGCTTACCTAGAAGAAACCGATTCAACTCGATTTCAACACACCAAGATTATAAAGAATTGGAAAAATCCACTCAGACTTTTTAAGTTATTGTAAATTCATCACAACCTCTCATCTGATTAGGTTGAAATATCGAACACAGATTATAGTCTAGAATGTCACACAGGTTACTTTTTACGAGATAATAGTGGGGACGGGAACTACTGTGAGGGTAAACTCGTGAGCGCTGTTAGTAAATAATACATTTTTCATTACAATGTCGCGTTTTCATCGAAAAGCCTCGCCAGAAACAGCAATCACTTTAAAACTCGCACCCATTATCTTCCCGAAGAACATCGCTCACACAACATAGAGATAGGAAATCCTCTGCATTGCAAGTCAAAAGTTGGAGATAACGCGCCGAAGCCTGAATAAAGTTTTCAGTAGATTACAGCTCTGGGCGGGCGGCGAGCGTTAGTCTCACGGCAGGCGCTACGTTGGGCGGACGCCGCAAAGCCTCCCTTTTAAAAAAATAACAAACATAAATGCGTAAAGTGTTGTGATTTACATCGTTAAACTAGTTTCGTATTATTTAGAACTGTAGTTTCAGATTTAGAACGTATTTTTAGAAGTTGAATGAACTAATATAGATGTGACAGGTCGGAACAGCTGACTCTGACGTTTCATAGTGTAGTAACGAGGTTGTGATTCTGTGTGGTGTAGTTAATACGTGTTTCTTAGGTAAGTTTTTAACTATGTTGCCTTACTACGAGTACTGTTTATACTTATCAAAACTTTAACTTAGTAAAAAGACTGAAGAATATGAAGTTTAGTTTTTCTCCTGAGTTATTGTTAATGTTTACTAATAGTTGTATTCATATTTGTTTTGTACCTGGGTGTTTCTGTGTATCATAGGTTTAAAATTATATAATATGTGTTATTTTTGTCTGGGTTTTATACTACAATCATTATTTAATTTGAGACTAGATAGTTTTGTGTAAAAAGTTTCACTCATTATTGAAATTTTTATTTAATAAAAATTTTATTTACATAGAAACAATGTACCTATAGTTTTTAAATTAGACGTTGCGTTGTAAAAAAATGGGCTTCGGACTTAAATTTGCACGCGTGATTTAAATTATTCTTATACTATGCAAAAAATCTGAAGATCTAGATATAATTCAGACGCAGCCCCCTGCCATTTGGAATTAATATTCCGTATTCACGCCATTACCACGCTGAATGGCAATCCGTGTTTGTCAAGTTTAATTACATGTTTTACTTGTTTTTCAGATATTCCGTTTTTTGTTTTCTCGTATCTTGTTTTCCTTACAATATTGTGTATCTTCAATATACTTCAAGTTTGCTTGTAACTTGATGCGAAAACATATTTATAAATAACAAGATACTTCGTTAATAAAGTATTTTCTGTTTGAACTTCACATTAAGACGCAACATTAAAACAACTTAAACCAAAAAATAACACATCTCATATGTTTCCCGCCTTCCAATTGGACGGTTGACGTTGGCAAGTGATCTTAATAAGTTCGTATTAATGCAACACAAAATAAACCATTTCTTGTCAAACCATTCTCACTTTTACACCACTCCAAATAAGGTTGTATTTCGAAAGTTGGTTGGTGTTGTGAATCATGAGGTCTGGGTTTGATTTATGTGCTGTTACGATTTAAACTTGCCGTTCATTTGCACGTGCTGTTTCGAGTTCCTCGTTTTTCGATGCAGAATTGATAGGAGAATGTGGGGTTGATTTCGGAACAGATATTTGAAGCCATTTTTAGAAGCTTCGGTTTTGTTGGTCCGTATTATGAAGCCGTAACACATGACACAGGTATCTAAGTACGACCTTATTACACGTGAGTTACCCGTTTACCCAAAAAATATATCTATATACGACTGCTAACGGAATTCACACTGAAAAATAGAGTGAATGTTTATCTGTATTAACATTTTTTGTAGCATAAAGTGACGGAATGAACAAAACGTGATTCGAATGGTAAGTTCCGCAAATGTCCACACTGCAGTACCTAACCGTAATAGCAGCAATTTGAACATGAAGAGTTACAATAACTACCCGGCACTGCACTGCGCTTGTAACCTGGAGGTATAAGATGTGTTAGTTGTATTTTTATCTGGAAGTTTTGCCGTTTAAAACAGAAAACTGGTTGTACTTTACTACGATAGAATAAATGTCATCATCATCATCAGTTTTTACTCGTCTACTGTTAGACATATACCTTTTTTAACATTTATATATAACTTTACTTATTACGAGTATGTATTTGAAACATAGCAAGATTGTAACCATCGAGAAAAACCCACTCAGAAAACACAGCCTAGACGTTCTTATTACAAAAGTAGAGTCAAACGAGGAGGTCGTTTGAGTCTTTGGAACATCAATAATGAAACGATACCGCTTTTTGCGCTATGAGCAGTCATATAAAAAAAGGCAAGTTGTATGTTAGGATGTATCATGCAGATCAGTTCCACAGTCTTCGTAGTGTATCTGATAAAAAACCGATGAGCTAACCTTCCCCATATAAGCCACTCAGTCTAACCGGTCTTACATTTCTACCAGCTTCTATAGTCACTCTACTTAAGCACACGGTATCACATGACAAAGAGCTCAGAAGCTTCTAATTTAAGTTTTTTTTTTTACAGCATAGAGTGACGAGACGAGCATGTCATGTGCCTGATGGTAAGCAACATGCCTGCCACATAACAGCACAGTAACACGCAGCTATTGGAACATGATAGTCCAAATCATTACCTAGCACTGTACTGCGCTCGTCACCCAGAGATCTAAGATATTATGGTTCTAAGCCCTGTAATTTCTCTGGAAACATTGCCCTTCAAACCGGAACACAGTAATGTTTGCACATTACTGCTTGGCGGTAGAATATTTGGCAAAGGTGTGGTACTTCCCCAGGCGGACTCTGCTAAGAGTCCTACCACTACTAAGTGATGATATGGCTGTGTTATTCTTTGAAATCCCTATATTTAATACTCTGAACTCACTGACTACGAATTAGTTTTGTTAAGTGCAAGGTAAATTGTACTCTATGTAGTGTACAGTGAACTGTTTATGTGTTATTTAATGTGAGATTGTGTGATTGTTCTAAACTGAATATGGCATTCCTGTACATTGTTTGAAAGTAACTAATAAATGATAAATAATTTCATGGTTGGCATTTTAAAGGAGGTTCGATTCCACTTACGTAATAAGAGTAAAACGTTGAATCTATAGAATGTGTTGACTTAGTGGGTTAGTCTTTAGTACATCATCATCATTTGTTTCTTCTTAACAACACTGCTTGGAATTAAACTCTCTTCTATCATCATCATCGTCAGCCCATGTTCGTCCACTGCTAGACATAAGCCTTTCCAATATTGTGCCAAATCCGGTCCTCGGCTCTCGGCATCCATCCGCTTCCCGCCACTCTCTTCAGGTCGTCGGTCCACCAGTTTATTTTATCAGACCACCTTTATTATAGCTCTTTTAGCTATAAAACAACATTTTATTTTATGTCGTATTCCCGTTCCCGTTATTTTTCTGGGATAAAGTAGCCTATGTGTTGTTGCAGACTATAAACTATTTGTGTTTTTAATTTCAACCCGATCTATAAATGTGTTGATAACGTGATTGAGCAACAAACATCCAAATACTGCCATTTATGATATTAGTAGGATTTAAATTAGGGTTTCACACGCACGTTAATGAGTAAAAGTTTCGATATTTTCAGTCCAATTTAAACTCTATGTAAACGAGTAGACGAGTATTGAAGTTATCGAACTTTGTAAACATAAACCGGATAGTGTTCAACATTGAAGAGGCTTCACAGCGACACCACTGCACTCAGACAACGAGCTTAATTTACCCTTAAAATGTATTTTATTATAGGTACCTAACAAATATTTTAGAACTTTGAAGAAATTTTAACAGACAATTCAATTTCAAACTCATAAAAAAATATTTGCTGGATATTGGTGCATAATTCACACACAATACAATTTGAGCCCAAACTAAGCAAAGCTTGTAATATGGCGGCCAAATAGCTGATATAATACTTATAATATAGTTGTAAATACATACTTATTGCACATAGAAACACCCAGACAAAGTGCAAACATTTGAATTCATCTCACAAAAATTTCACTGGGTGGGAATCGAACCCACGACCCTCGACTTCGCAGGCAGAGTTACAACCCACTAAGCCACGAAGCCAGTCATAAATTATTAATTTTAATTTAAAATTAAGTCCACACACTCAACTAAATTTCGTAATAATTATTTATAAACTCAACTAAAGAAATACACTGTTCCGATGAGACAGCGAAGAAGGACAAATGCATCACTGTGGTGAGCAAATCTTAGATTTTGTTGATAATTGAAAAATCGGTGTAGCGATTTTGATAAAATGTTAGCAATGACATGCGATCTACGATGGAGCGTGTCGTAAAAGAAACCGGTTTATTATCGTTTTGAAGACTATTGTAACCATTGAGAAAAAAACCGCTCAGGCATTCCACAGCCTAGACGTTCTTATTACAAAAATGATAAATAGGCTCTGACTAATCCTGCAACCGTGACAGTACAATGCACCGATACAAAGTTAGGGTCAAAAATTTGTATAGTCCCAAAAAAATAATAATGCTATGTGACCTGTTGAAACTTATTCATAGAAAAAAAAACAAATTCTTAAAGAAAATACTAATTCATACATACATACATACTATTAATTTGTGAGACATTTAATTTTATTCCAATTGTAATTTTTGTATATGGTGTTTATCGAAATAAATTATTTAATAATACAGTCCGGCAGCGTGCGGGCAGACCAACTTGTCATGTCACATTTCTATTAGTTACTAGCTGTCCACCCGGGCTTCGCTCGTAGTACGTAATACATTATAGTGAAGGTAGAGCACTCAGAAATCAAGGACATACCCAACGGTGAAATATTTTTTGAAATCGGTCCTGTAGTTCCTGAGATGGGCGCGTTCAAAGAAAAATCCTCTTCATCTTAATAATGTTAGCGTACCTAGATTCCGAGGCTTAATGGTGATCTGGTGATAATCTGAGCATTTTACTGTCCACCAAACACATGAATGAAGTGGATGGCCGATTGCCAGCTTTCACAATACTGTACATTTAATATGCCTTAACGTAAATAGCGATGTTTCTATACTACTAATAATATTATAAATGTCAATGTATGGATGTTTGGATATTTGGATGTTTGTTGCTCAATCACGCCGTAACGTATGAACGGATCAGGCTGAAATTTGGAATACAGTTAGATTATAGTCTGGAAGAACACATAGGCTACTTTTTATCCCGGAAAAAATATCGGGAACGACGGGAACGGGAACTTCACGGGTAACATCGCGGGGCGCTGCTAGTAATATTATAAATGCGAAAGTTTGGATATTAGGACGTTTGTTGTACAGTCACGTCGCAACGGCTGAATGTATCGGGTTGAAATTTGGATCATAGGTAGTTGATAATCTGGAATAGGTCATAGATTACTTTTCATCACGAGAAAATAAAATCGTGGGGTGCTGCTAGTTATATAAATCTATGAATTACCGTTTCACGGTTCATAACGAATAGATATTTTTTGGGAATAAAAATTACTTAACTTGTAATTTAATTTAAAATGAAAAAAAATAATTTGACTTGTAACGTATTTATGTAGTCTAACTAACTCACTAAGGCATCACGTAGCTACAAACCCAACGGCCAAAGGGTTTTTAAAATCGGTCCAGCAGTTTATTATAACCTAACCTAAAACAAGTTACGGCTGGTCTAGTCAGGAGAACGGCGCCTGCCGATCCGGAGACCCCGGGTTCAAACCCCACACGCACCACTGTCTTTTCGAAGTCATGTGCGTAATGCCGCTAACTTAAAACGGTGAAGAAAAACATCGTGAGGAAACCGACAAATACCTAGAATCTTTCGAAGTCATGTGTCATCCGCCAACCCGCACTTGGCCAGCATGGTAGATTATGGCCTTAACTCTCTCCTTGCTAGAGAAGGCCCCGAGTCCCAGCAGTGGGAACGTTTGGTGGGCTGTTGATGATGAACCTAAAACAGGCGAGTGTGCACCAAACTCTCCAAATTCACCTTCAAATCGAAACAAAATAATATTTTTAACAAAAATTAATTTGAGTGAAGAAGAGTAACTGCTAAGCCACAACTTACACTGGAACCATCTAATAGACAATACACTTAAGTTAATCAATAAATAACCTCAGTAGACACACGGGCCACCGAGCAAAGCTAACAGATTAGAAATACAGCATCTATTGACCCTCCCTCCAGATTAATACACACAAGATGACCTCATTAAAACACCACAAGGCCTTAAACCGAAGCGCGCTAATTTGGCCGCATTATACCGTATTTGTATTCCCTTTTTTCCCGGGATAAGTCGTAAATTACAACGATAAATTCCCCGGGACACGTAGCTGCGTTCCGAGGGATTCATTAAGCCTATGAAAGTGTTATTTTAAGGTCAGCGCACATGATGGATCGCATTGTATTGTATTGTGAAATTTTACATTCCAACATCATCATCAAATGTTCAGATTCAGATTAGAGAAATAGACAGATCATGCGTCTGGCTCGTCTCAACAATCTACGTTATGATCTTTAGGGTGTGGTCGTCCATTGCTGGACCATTCCAATGTTGTGCCACCAGATTCGACGGAAAACTAAGGTAAGCGTCATAGCCTTGAGAATAAGCAAGCTGAAGTGGCAGTGGGCGGGTCACATGTATCGCAGAGCTGATGGAGGTTGTGGAAGACAGGTTCTGGAGTGGAGACCACGTTCAAGACGTCCCTTGGAACGGCCCTCTCGGTGGACCGACGACCTGAAGACAGTGGCGGGAAGCGGATGGATGCGGAGAGCCGACGACAAAAATAAATATACTAATATAAATATACTTTAAAAAATGGGCAGTCATAGAGATTGCCTATAGAAGTGAAAACTTTACACTCAAATACTATCTTAATATTATCTGAACATATTTCACCCTATCTACAAAGCGTTTAACGTGGACGTCCCAATTCACTACTCCTTCGCTGCTCGGACAGTAGGTACATTGCTAGATTAGCATGTCGGGTAATGGGAACCTATAAGATTTCCCCTGTCAAAGAGTGACTAATTTTGTGTTTACTTCAATAAAAGATTACTATTTGTTCTTTCGATCTCTGTCTATTAACTGATTTCCGTTGTAAATACACACGTAAAACAATCTACAGCAGCTTACGTGGTAAATAAATGGCCTATAAACCTCTCAACGCCGCTAATACTAGACAAATTTCACGTAGTCATTAATCCCGTTTTTACTCCGGTGACTGCATCCGTCCTTGACTCCGTGCCAGCAGCTACATCGGTTTGAATGAAGATGAGGTGTCACGCGGGATGATACGAGACAGTTTGGATTTTGCAATCTTTTGTGCTATTTTTAATATTAAATTGACGACTTTACTGTGCGACGGCTTTTTGATATTTCTTTTGTTTTAATAATTGAATGTAATATATTTTTTATTAGTTAGTATTTTAACGTCAACGAATTACTCGACTACTTATTATAGTACCAATACAATAATACAAAGCATTTTTTTTTTGGTAACAGAAAACAAAGTAGAAATAAAATAACACTTAAAACAAATTATTATTGGCAGTAAAAGGTCTTGAGAACCAAACAGTTTTCTGAAATAAATCGCTTTGAGCGATAAGGCAGCCAACTTTTCTTTCTAGTTTTAAAGTTAACTCTTTTTAACCGACTTCATAAAGGAGGAGGTTCTCAATTTGGTTGTAGGTAGCAGTCAATTTCAAATCGATTTTGATGATTATTTTATGTTTGCTAGATCATAGTTCAGAAGCGGACCCATATAAATTTTATCGAAATCAGTGTGGCAGTTTCTGAGATATGCACAGCATAAATAGCCCACTAAATGTTCTCAGCTGGGACCCGGAGCCTTCTTTCCCAAGGAGAGAGTCAATACCATTATCGACTACGCTGGCTCGGTGCAAGTTGGTGGATGCAATATAACTGACGAAAAAAAATGTATTGTGTATCCTTTTTTCTATTGTTGAAATAAGAAAGTGTTAGATTTGTCTATCTTAGATGGATACGCTTATATCTGGCTAAGATCTATAAACAATACCTGTCAAACAGGAGCAGTAGTAAGCAAATAACAGAAATCTGCAGGATGTATGAGCGATGGCGGCTCGTTTGTCCGGCGCACGTGTTGCGTGATGGATGCGCGCTATATCGCCAGCTTTGTCTGCGCTACCGGTCGTATTCCTCATATGGGAACTCTGTACTACAACGCTGTCATTCTCGTACTCTTTTAACGATAGCGATTTTGAAACGGACAGTCTTTACTATATACCAGGGCCGTCCAAACTGCATACATTTGCAGGCCAATTAAATTGACAGAAAAGGTGTTTTAGTTGAACGCGCTTATTTCAGGAACCACAAAACCAATCTGAAAAATTCTTTCACCGTTTCAGATTCAGATTCAGATCATTTATTCACCATTACAACATGTTAGTCATATAAGGTACGTCATGGATACAGAAATAATCAGCACTAAAAACAGATATTATATATAAGATTAATAGAAATCGATAATTGAAATTTTTACAATATTAAACATTTTGTACACCGAAAATAGCACAAATTCTCTCTCTATAGATAAATAAAATAGGTCAAATGTGATCTAATTAAATTAAATATAAAAAGATTTCTTAATACATTGTGTTTGAAATCAAAGTAAAATAATATGTATTAAATGTCAATGAACACTAAATTTAAAATAAGTCAATGAATAATAAAAGCAATAAATAATGTCAACGAAAATACAATGTCAAGATTGAGTACAAATTCATAATTATTATTAAAAATCCATCATTAAAAGTCCATCATGATGTCAAATTAATTCCGCACAATTTACAATAAGAAATAACAGTCAAGAACAAAAGTCTAAAATAATTGACGTAACGAGTATAATATCACATATCTGAAAACGACTGCTCATTTAATTTTAACTGCATAAACTCACTTAATGTATAAAATGATTTTTTAGTACAGAATCGTTTTATCTTCTTCTTGAAATCCAAGATTGGTAGATTAGCAATAGATTGCGGTAATTTATTGTACATCATGATTTTGTTGAAAATACCTTGCTTTTGCGTTTTACATAGTCTTGTACGAGGTACGAAAAGTTTTTCTTTATTTCTTAAATTGTAATTATGCAAGCACTTGTCCATGTTCTTAGGATACCTATCTTTTTCGGTATGTATTTCGAGTAGCGATTTATAAATATACAATGATATTACAGTCATAATTCTATTTTCCACAAAATATTTCCTAGCAGATTGTCGTCTACGAATTCCGTTTATAATTCTTATAGAGCGTTTTTGACATGTTAACACCTTTTTGATATCGGTTGCGTTGCCCCAGGTAGTTATGGCATAGCTTAGGATTGAATGAACGCATGCGTAGTAGACTGATATTAAAGACCTATTGTCTATTATAGGTTTGAGTTTAAATAAGGCATAATTTGCGCTAGACATTTTTTTACAGATTTTATCTATGTGTGCGCTGTGAGTAAGGCTATAGTCTATATTGTAGCCTAGGAACAAATTATTAAATACAGTTATAACATCTTTTTTACTCTTTTTTGTGACGTACTTCATTATAATACTCTTTTCAGCATTCAAAATTATCCCGTTAGCTTCAAACCATTCCTTTAAGCAAGACATAGTAATTGTTATTTTTTCGTCAAGATGATCTGCATTTTTATCTTTGATACCTACGTGTGTATCGTCTGCAAAGAGACTGACCGAAGACCACTCAGGCAAGTTCATGACAAGGTCATTTATATAAATAAGAAACAAAAGGGGCCCCAAAACAGAGCCCTGAGGTACGCCGATGTCTACTTTACCTACTTTTGATTTAAAATCCGTTAAATTGACAATTTGAGTCCTATTTTCCAAATAAGATGACATCATATTTAGCTCTTTATCATCAAAGCCATAGTAATGGAGTTTCATGATTAAAATATCGTGTCGCAAGCAGTCGAATGCTTTCGTTAAATCACAAAAAACACTAGCGCATTTATTTGACTCATCCATCCCTTGTAGGAGATACTGAACTACTTCTTTAATTGCCATTTCGGTAGATTTATTTTTACGAAATCCAAATTGTGCCGGAGTGAACAGTGAATTATCTTCAAAATATTTTGTGATTTTCTTTTTTAAAACGGATTCTAATAATTTAGATATAACAGGGAGAATACAAATCGGTCTGTAGTTACTTAATTCACTTAATTTGCCTTTTTTGTAAAGCGGAATAACACGGCCACATTTTAGAGCGTCGGGAAAAACACCTTCATCCAGGCAAACGTTAATTACTTCACATAGTAACTCAAGAAAAATTTCATTGTGCATTATAAGTTGTTTTACTGTTTTCGCGTTCATATCATAAATGTCTACCGCTTTTTTATCCTTCATCTCTTTAACAATTTTTCGCAATTCTTCTTTAGATATGCTATCAAACGTAATTCTGGCTTCAGGTTTTTTAACTTTACAGAGATATTCATTACATTTCTCTTTATCGACCTTTGTATTTATCGTCAAATTATGCGCAATGTTAAGAAAAAACTCATTAAAGATATCAGTCATATTTTTCTTATCGTAAATGTTGTTACCTTTATTATTTATTTTATTTATGTGAGATTTACTTCTAATTTTTTTATTAACCTGTTCATTGATAATGTTCCACGTCTCTTTGATTTTATTATTAGATGATTTAATTCTTTGAGCATTTTGCAATTTCTTTGCGGTTTTCAAAACTTTTCGAAACGTTTTCCTGTAATTACGTATTTTAATTTTTCTTTCATTATTAGGATCAGAATTTTGTATCATTTCTAAATTTGCCAGATTATTTTTTGATATTTCTATTCCCGTTGTAGTATATTTTTTATTTCGTTTATGTGGTACCACTTTTTTTATTGGGAAAGCTACTTTATGGTAATAAGTTAAAGAATTCAATAAAATATTCATTTTATCGTTTGCATTTGTGGCTTTTCTGATTTCATCTTGTAGTTTGTAGTGATCTGTATATAATAGGTAGTGAAAGTAGTTACAATTACTAATTGAAAACATGCGTCGATAAATGGGGTGATTTAGATATTTATTTCTATTTAAATCGTTGCTTTTGATATTTAATGTAATAACATTGTGATCTGATATCTTAACATCTAAAACAGAACCAGAGCACCCATCAAAATTTACCAAAAAATTATCTATACATGTAGAACTATTGCCTTGCGTTCTTGTAGGCTTGTCAATTATCCACTTAAAATTAAAATTATTTACAATTCTCTGAAATTTTTTAATACGAGAAGTTTCTTGAAGAACATTTAAATTAAAATCTCCGGCCACAACTACTTGCTTGTTTTCACGACTTAATTTGCTTAAAAGTTTAGTTAAAATGTCAAAAAACAAATCAATGTCACGGTTTGGTCTGTACAAACTTATTATCACCATTGCACAAGGTCGCAGCTCAATAGCTGCGATCTCACAGCACATTTCAAATGACATCTGGTTAAGGTCCTTTCTTATTTTAAATTCTAATCCATCTTTCACAAATATAGCCGTACCTCCGTGTTCAAAAAGTTTTCTATTGTAAAATGTAGAGAGTTCGAAGCCATTAACATGCATTCCAATGACCTGATGATCTTTAGCCCAAGTTTCACTCAAGCAAAGCACATCACAAGAAAAAGAATTAAGTAAATGTTCGATGGAGAGATATTTGTTATGTACACTCTGGACGTTCGCCGAGACGATCATCTTTGAGTCGGCGATTTTGATACTCTTATAAAATTTGTGTTCTCAGTTATGTTACTGTTATCAGATTGCTTTATGAAGGTCAATGAAGAAGATGCCTGAAATCGCTCCGTAAAAATAATTCCAATTTGTTTGATAATATGAGTCTTAATCCTGTACATTGATTGATATCCAAAGTTAGTGATGTTTAAATCTATGTATTTAATATTTTCATTTAAATTCGCTAAAGACGCCAATTTATTATTCAATGTAAAAATATCACGGTCATATTTGCCATCATATCTCATCCCTGATATCACCAAATTAAACTCTCTACGCCGGTCATCTATAATATTTTGTAACATTTTAACATATAAGTTTTTATGCTGATACTTAGGGAAATACCGATTAATCAATATAACAGCAGTGTCACCCTTTTGTAAATCCTTGGTCTTTTCTTCGAAATTCTCCAAAACGTTTTCTAATGTGGCCTCTGGCTTGCAGTAGTTTATAATGGTATTAGATATATCATAGTGATATTTTAATTTAGTTATGAGGTTTCGTCCTATTTCATCTGATAGAACTACGCCTTTCGGTTTATGCTGGAATATTTTGTTTTCATTAATTTTTAAATGTTTCAGTGGTGTATTCTCTTTGCCGCTGAAGTTTGAATTTTTATTATACTTTACGTTAGTATGCGTTTTTATTGTTTGTAGTTGTTTCAGTCTCTTTACCTCGTGTTCGATTTCTAAGTTAATATTTTCTTTATTTTTCGCTAATTCAGAACATTTTCTCTGTAGATGGGTTGCTTTTTTTGTCAATTTCTTTATCTTCCTACTAAACAATTGTAGTTTCTTTGATGTATAATGTTTTTTATTGGATTTCGTCATGTGTTTTCTCTCTTCTAGTTCCTTGGTTAGTTTTAAGCATTTATTCCTTTCTTCCGCAAGCCAAGTCGACAATTCATTTATTTTTTTCTCTAATTCTAGTTTATTTTGATGATTAGCTTTCGATTGTTTAGACGGTGTGTCAGAGTCTTTTTGTGTAGATGAAATAGTACTTGTGTCTAACGTTAAGCATGGTTTTTTTCTTTTTCGGCCCACAAGAGGTGTCGAATACCCTTCATTACACTCAAATTTTTTAAGGAATTTTATCACCTTGTCTTTACTTTCTATCTGTTTTATTAGGTTAGAATTTTCAATTAACAGATTATCGACTTCGTTGTGAGCAGATTGAAGTTTAATTTCTAGATCGGTTATTTTTTCTTTGGAATCAGAATCGGAATCACTTAAATGCAATAATTGCTGGTGTGACAAACTCATTCTTTCAATGGATTCTAGGGATGAGTCGCTAAGCTGATTCATTTCCATCGAGTTTGCCCTCAAGCGCCTGTGAGTTCGAAATGTTATGTTGTCATTGCCTTTGTTCATTTTGCCAGGTTTATTTCGTATATTTTGTATATTGTAACTTATATTATGTTGTGTGAAATTGTATGAAATGTAAGTATTGGGCACTTATCTTGTCTGTTTGAAATTTTTGAATATGGAATATACATTTTCAAATTATTTTATAACACAAAAATACATTTCTGCGTTCGAGATTCGAACACGGTGTCGTGCGTTCTGACGGTATCAACCTTAACCGTTCGACCACAATGGCTTTAGAAGTTTGGTTGAAAATTTGAAACAGTTTTGTATCGTAACTTATTTTACTTTCAGTCACTTGATCATTGATGTTTCAAATAACATTTCTTCTCAATACCCTATGAGATTATTAAGATAAATAACAACATGTTTGGTTGCATTATGTTGCATTACTAATAATCAATCGTATAAAGTGAGACTCACACGTTTTATGTGTTTTATCCGTGTCACCCGTCCGAAATTCGGTTCCTTAGTGTCAAAGTGTTGTTGTTAGAATCCTGTATCCGTTGTAAGCAGTCTTTTGTGTGATTCAGTATTTATTTGTTGCACTGTGATTACATTCCAGAAATATTACTGCTACATAATATGCTTCAGGTTAGTTCCTTTGTATAAAAGCACTTCTTGCCTCATATTTCAATAAGAATTGATTTTTAATTTAATTTACTTTAGAAATGTATGTTCGCGCGTCAAATGACATTGACATTTTGGATATATACGTAATTCCTGAGTGATATGAGCAGTATGTATGGTACTGTACGGGCGTTGCCGGGGCGGATCGCTAGTCACAATATAATTTTCTCCGAAAAAACAAAATATCACGCGAATGGCAACACTTTGAAGTTTGACTGCACTTTTGTGACAAGAATGGCTAGTCTGTGGAATGCCTTACCTGAAGTTTTACCTTTGGTTACAACCTCGGTGTCTTCAAATCGAGGGAGATTCTATATTTTCTAGGTAAATACGCTTCATATAGATAGTGCAATCCACGAAGACGCGCCCCACCAATCGCGTTTGCTCCGTGCGTCAGTAGCGAACCATTCACCAGTCATTGTAGTGTGCGTGTGCATTCATAGGTAATTAGTGTGTACCGATAACACTCAAACATTGACGGAAGCTTGCACACATATACTATAAACGGTAAGGAGGAATAGTGGGGCGCGTCTTCGTGGATTGCACTATCTGTAGTAGACTGCATCATTGCTTAACCTCAGACGAGATCGCGGTCAAGTGTAAACTTAGAATAGCTTTTTTTTTGTAATTGACTTTTATAAAAGCGTTCTGGGCTCACGTGAGTTTTGAACTGTTTGCAATTCAAATACAAAATAACTAAGACAGAATCAAATTTAAATTCAATTTCAAATAACACAATATTTTTTTATAATTTTCGAGTAATAATAAAGTGCTCTAGTATCCGGCAGCGACCTGGAAACGTCAGCTGAAACAAGATGTCAACAGCGGCGGTTACGTGGCCGCTGCGCTATTTATAGAAATCGCTTGAGAAATTAAATTTCAATATTTAAACTCTATGTTCTTATGTTGTGTTTTCAAGCTATTATACTGAACAGAGAAGTAGTGTTTTACAAACTAACAACAAAAAAAAAAACTTTTTCTTAGATTTATCTATGGGCGAAGTAATTTTGATACGCTATACAATTAATTGATGATTATTTTTAATGCAGTCCTTGTTTTTTTATTAACTGACCCGTAGTAGCTGGCTTTGGGGGCCTCCACTACGTACCTGATACTCAGATTAGCGCTAGAGCCGCGGTTGCGTGACAGCATGCGTCTATCTTTTAAAGGTTGCGTCATTAGAACCTTTAGGTAACCGAATTTGTTCAAAATTTGAATTAGTACGACCAATTTGCGATAGGTGGCGTAGCAACGCGCGCACAGTTCAGCTAGTCTCTATGACACAGAGTAGGTATATACAATTTTGACCAAAAAAGAAAAAGCCTCAAGAAAACTTGTATGTCCAAGGAGTCTCAAATTTATTTCCAAAAAAAGGTCTTTAGTGAGTCTATTGATTTGTCAAGTCTACCTGATAGATTCTTGTTGTCGGCGGGAGTCCTCGCCCGCCGTCTATAAATAAACCCGGTCGCTGATCAGGCGGATTGATGTACGTCAAATGGGATATTTATTTAAGTAATGAAAATATCCGTCCGTAGCCTTATTCTGGATTTTCACGGAAAATGTAATGATTTGACGCTCGATTCTTAGAAAGGTTGTTCTTTTGTTGGTACTTGTTTGGTCTTGTCTGTGTTGGAGTTTGACGGTTGAGTTTGAGTTTGGTACGGTACGGTTTGGTTTTTTCTTTTTCATGCTGGAAAAGATACAATATACAAAATAACTAGCAGCTCCCCGCGTTTTCACTTATGTAGTTCCCGTTCCTGTTAAATTATTGGGATGAAAAGTAACCCATGTATAATTCCAGACTATAATCTATCTGTGTTCTAAATTTGAACCCTATCCATTGAAACGTTTCGACGTGATTGACTACAAACATCTCAACATCCACACACTATAGTATTAGTAGGATTAGATAAGTGTAAGTTATTTGCCTTTGTGATAGTTTTAACTTATTCTTCAATTTGTGAAACATATTTTGGCTCAACAAATTTGGATGGACCTTAGTTCCAATATGTCAATAAATTTTTTTCGTATGGAAATGCATTTACTCCTATCCGCCATGCAGGGACATGATGGTGTATGTCGATATCAACACCACAAGTTATTGCAGTATTGCACTCGATCGGGGATAGAAACATTTCAAAATAATAATTGGTGGAGTGGTTGTTTACAGCGAAGGTAGGGTTGTATCATTTGGATTGAGGCAGGGCAGGGTCGTGGGAGGCGGCTGTTTCCTTTTGCGAAATAGGTAATGTTCCAAAAAAAACAGCCGAGCGTGAACGGGAGGCCATTTCTGATCTTCCGATGCGACAACGATCTTCCACGCCCTCCTCCGGCCTCCGTGAAAAGGGGCTCTGGGCAACAGGGGCCCATTGCTCGACAAATATAGCCCCTGAGGTGAGCATAGTGTTCCACGTGCTAGGTGCTATATGAGTGTGGGTGGAAAACCACCCAAATAAAAGGATGAGGCCTAGGGGACAAGCGCCGTCGGGGCCGCGGTAGTGTGCGAAAGCGTTCCCGTGACTCCGGCACCACGGCTCACGGATGAATCAATATTTTTAGAGGGTAGACCACCTTTGTGGACAGTCCCACATATCCACCGTACTCCCTAGGGACGGCAAAATTCATCAAGAATTTTCCCTGAAAAAAGGAAAAAAAATGGGTCAGCTCTTCATCTCATATATATACTTGATAGTTTTTTTTGTATTACGCGATAGCTACGCCAATTCTGAATGGATGTTGGTGTATTTTTAATTTGTTGAGTAGATAATACTTTCTTTAGGTATGGTTCCACATTTATTTTATTAAAACCGGTGTGGCGCTTTTTGAAACATCAACAAATAGCTAAATTTTGTTTGATTTTACCTGGACGACGTATTCAAACTAACTTCATGTTTCATTAGAACTGGGTATTTAATCGATTTCACCATTATTATTTTTTGTCGATTGTCGAAATTACGAATTGACTTTAATTAAAAAAAAAAAGATTATTGTTTTTTTTTCGTAATAGTTTACTTATTATTTTATAATTTGGTATCGAATCAGAACCACATTACGTCGTCTCGTAGTCCGTAATACGGCTGCCCGGTCCAATCACGTAATGGATCGAGGCTGGGTTGCATTCACGGCTTCATAGCGGCTGGAAACGAATCCGAATACACGCTCATAATCGATGGATACGATATTTTATATTCACCAGTTTACGTATCAAATACGAACTCTAAATTGTAAACGCTGAAATGATTTAGATGAGTTAGCGTGTTTGGAATGAAAAAAATGTTTGTGAAGTCTCCATTGCGCTACTGGACTTTGTAAATAAAATAATATAAAGGCCTGTTTTCATTTTGATTAGTGCGAGTGCGAGTGAGTAGTGCAGGTATTGAGTGACTAGTAGCAAACACGTGTGAACACCGATTGATTATTCCGAGTGCTGACCTTTAGGCCCGTTTGCATTTTGTTTAGTGCGAGTGCGAGTGAGTAATCGCGACTGATTACTATGCACTCGCAATAATCAATCGGTGTCCACACGTGTTTGCTACGGGAGCCTATTAGAATGCATAACTTTTTGTTCCTAATTTACTTTGTCATAATGAATGTAGCATAATGTATAGTGTCATAATGCAACTTTCGCATAATCATTTTTTGGCGTCATGTGTTTTAAGCATAACAATCTATTGTACTACATTTTATTCGACTATTGATGAGACGCATAATAGTTTTTAAGCATTTTTTAATTTGTTCTATTTTTTTTAAGGTGCCGTTTAAATCGCATATTTTTTTTTCCTAATTTACTTTGTCATAATGAATGTAGCATAACATATAGTGTCATAATGTAACTTTTGCATAATCGTTTTTTGGTGTTATGTGTTTTAATCATAAAAATCTATTGTGCTACATTCAATTCGACTGTTGCTCAGACGCATTTAGGCATTTTTTAATTATTTGTTGTGCTACGTAATATATAACCAGGTTATATAGGGTCCAGATCCGATTCGGAGCACCCCGACTCCACCTAGTCTTGTCGCTACTACCCCTAGAGTGTATTTAAAAAATGCGGGAGCCAGAAACTCATAGGAGGTCCTGAGTGGAGCGATCCATGCGAGGCCAAGCGTAGCGAAGGGGGGAGGTGGCGAGCGAAGCGAGCCGGCGACCTCCGTAGTGGAGTGCAGGCCGAGTATGGAGAAGCAACACTCAGGGCTGACCGAAGAGCTTCTGGCGGGAGCCCACCCGGAGTCAAAAAGTGCACCATATGTCTTAGGTGTATGTAGGTTTTTAAGTCCTAAAAACGTTATATCTACATAAATTGGTACAAAAATTGTTATACTACTGCATAGTCCTGCATAGATATTCCATTAAATTAGTAGATACCTACATTACGAATAATAAATATTTGTTGTCGAAGTACCCACCCGCATTTCACACACCCACGTATTTTATTTATGTCCGCTCTTTACACTTGTTTTTTAGTTAGGCGTTTAAAGTTTATGCCGTTGATCAGTATGTTTAAGTATTGTTATGCTTTTCTCAATGTGTGCCTTTAACCATTATGCTATTTATAGTTATGCGTCGAAACATTATACTAAGTTATCTGTATGCTATATATGGCTATGCGTTTAAACATTATGCTAAGTTATCGTTATGTTATATATGGTTATGCTAGTTAACATTATGCGAAGACAGTTATGCGTAGACAGTTATGCGTTTAGTTGTTATGGTAAATTATCATTAGTCCTAAAAACGTTATGCCTACCTAAAATAGGACAAAAAATGTTATGCCACCCCATATAGACCCGTTTGCTACTAGTCACTCAACACTTGCACTACTCACTCGCACTAATCAAAATGAAAACAGGCCTTTATGACAGATTTGCTGTGAGCGTACTAGCTTTTTAGGGAGATAACTTATTTTTCTATTATTTTTCTAATATTGGGACTCGGCCTTTTTTTCTCGAAAAATAAATCAATCAAGGCTGTAATCATTGACAGTGGTTTAATAAACCGTATCAATTTTTGAATGAAAATTATCCCATTTTCAAAACAAATATTTTACAATTGGCTCTAATGGGGCTAACACTGATGCTTTAAAAATCATGATGGATTCCAATATAAACTGATGTTTGTCCACCTGGTGAGGTACCACGGTCATGTGTCTGTTACGCTTTCCCATCTAAACTACTGAGCCAATTTAAATGAAATTTGTACAGTGATAGTCTAGATCATCAAAAATGACTAGCCATATACATAAAAAAAACTTCATTCAAAGTTTGTAATTTTTTTAGATACAAAATAACCTACCTACCTGAACTACAACTAATGCATAGGTACTACAATACCTACATTAGTTCTGTTGTAGCTAAGATAAGTCCCAAGTTACACTACGTATTAGCTCGCTATGCTTAAAACAAACTTACCCTGAGTTAGTCACAACATCGCTTGATACGGGAACAGCAATAAACCGACGAAACATTTCCAATATGCCGCGGGATCAGCTCGGTGTCCAAACACGATACCGCATCGCTGCGACTGACTGTTTGTCCACACCCCGGCTCCTCACTGGATACCACGACGTCATTACTCGTACACGTTCAATTAATACGTCATTTCTAATGTAAAATAGGACCAGTATCTATTTTCCAGATCAATTTCAGGGCTTAGAGATATAATATCTTAGATCTCTGGGTGACGAGCGCAGTGTAGTGCTAGGTAATGGTGGTAATGGTAGGTAATGATTTGAACTTTTCGTGTTTCAAAAGCTGCGTGTCACTGTGCTGTAATGTGGCAGGTATCTTGATTACCATCAGGCACATGTCTTGCTCGTCTCGTCACTTTTTACTGTAAAAAAGGATATTATTTTATGATTATGGCTGGCCTGTCCTGGCCGGTTGATATTCCAAAGACACGGACGAAGAGGTTTGACTACTTTTGTGATAGGTGTTTAGGCTATATAATGAGTTGCCGGTGTGGGTTTTTCCGGAGTGTTATCTTCAAATCAAGAGTGAATCGGTTCCTTCTAGGTAAACACACGCTCTATCGTAGACCACATCGTCGCTTAACATCAGGCGAGATGGCGGTCAAGTGTAAACCTATAAAAGTAAAAAAAGGCCTTGTGGCTTAGTTGGTAGTAAGTCTACCTGCGAAGCCGTGGGTCGTGGGTTTGAGCCCCACCCAGTGCAAATATTTGTGTGATGAGTTCAATACTGTGCTTGGGTAATTTGTATCTATAATGAGTATGTATTTTAAAATAATCAGGCATCAGGCGGCAGGCTTGTGGCTAAATGGTGTTGTGTGTGAAATGTCCAACGATATATTTAAATATTTATATTTACAGTATAAACAGCCCGATTTCTGTTCCCACTGCTTTGTTTTACAATAAAGAGTAATGAGACGAGCAGGATATGTGCCTGATGGTAAGCAACACGCTGGCCCATAACAGCACAGAGTCACGCAGCAATTGGAATAACATGAAAATTCCAAATCGTTACCTAGCACTGCACTCCGCTCTTCACTCAGATATACTCGTAGAAGATAATTTATCTCTATGTCCCGTAATTTCTCTGGAAATATTACTCTTCAAATCGGAACAACGTGATATTTGTATGTGACTTCTTGGCGGAAGAATAACTGGCAAAGATGTGGTACTTCCCCAGGCGGACTCTGCAAATTCTGCAAAGAGTCCTCTAGGTACTTAAAAGCGTAGTAACATTGCGTTAGTTGAGTAAGGCTGGTCTAGTCTAGTCGGGAGAACGGCACCTGCCGATCCAGATACCCCCGGTTCAATCCCACCAATGTCTTTTCAAAGGCATGTGCGTAATGCCGGTAATTTAAAAACGGTGAAGGAAAACATCGTGAAGAAACTGATATGTACCTAGAATCTTTCGAAGTCTTGTGTCATCTACCAACCCGCACTGGGCCAGCGTGGTGGATTATGGCTTTGACTCTCTCCTTGCGAGAGAAGACCCCGAGTCCCAGCAGTGGGAACATTTAGTGGGCTGTTTATGCGTTACGTTTATGAAGTTGAGTACAAATTTTATTGCAAAGAATAAGAAATTTCGTTTCTTAGGTTTGTGAACGAAACGCTACCAGTTCATTCGTATGCCACGTACTCTGAATCACAATCGCGGACCTAAATACGGGCCGCTAGTTGACACACGAACTGCGAACTTTTTGTCCCATTTTCCGACAACAATGCATCGGAACGACACGCTCAGCGCTGAACAGACGCGATGTCTCGTGTGACCTCGAACAGAACTGAAATACTGGGACGTTTCTATGTTTGTTATTGTGTAGTTATCGACAGGTGTAGATAGAAGCTCATGTCACATTAATATGCCTTAGATGTGTAAAATATGTGTATATAAACACTATGATGGATCGATAGAGTAATTATTTTTGCAATTAAAAGAAAGTAATAAAAAATACAGAGGCTAAAAATTTGAAAATGTTTTAGGAAGTAAAATTAGTAAAGAAGCTAGTAGGAGTAGGCACAGTTCAAACCTACAACCCCTTGATAACGAAATAGGACGTTATCTTTAGTCGTTTGTTCAGTCATTTCGACGTAATTGAGCAACAAACATGCACACAATTTGATTGTGGTATAGAGTTACGGCACGGGCAAGACCTGCACTTGATGGTAAGCTACACGCCTGTCCATAGCACTACAACAACAAGACAGCTATTTAACATGAAGAGTCCAATTTACTCCCTAGCACTGCACTTTGCTCATTACTCAGAGATATGGGACGATTTATCTGATTGACAGAAATCAGTTACGTTTATTACATATTACTGGTTTTTATTGGTAAGGTAGAATAATTTACAAAGGTTAAGGTTAACACTTCCGTAGAAAAAGATAAATCAAAACAAATTTATGCATTTATTTTTCAACTTGTACAACTTATTCAGTCATAGCTAGCTATCATTCCAATTTGGAATTCAAATTAGGGTATTTTATCACGGGCAAATGACAAGACCTATGCGAAACGGTACCGTTTCAATTTTACATTTCCAACTGCCACCAGCAGTCTTTCGCATATCTACACTCCATCTAGTATGACGGCGTCGTCCACTACGTTTACCAAAATATCTTATAGTTCATAAATATTCTCAGGGTGTTCTCATTGTATCAAAAGTTTGTTTGGAATCGTTCATAAATTCACTTCTAAATCCTTGTCCACGACAGATGTAACTGGCCTTCATTTGCAGGCTACACCTGTTAGGGCACGCTCCGGCAAACAAACCTGATAGCTTGGCTTAACCTCTGGCTCTCATGCTCGAAACAGCTGTGAATAGCTTGTGTATTATTGTCAAGCTATTTTCACATCTGAACGGTACGTAGTATTGTCTACTCTGTGCTGTTTCTGAACTTTGTCGTACATGTTTGCTTATTGTTAACCTACTACAAAAATGACGAGGTTCTGAATTCGGTGGAATGTTTTTTGGATTAATGTTACGTGATAGCTCTGCCATTTGTGAATCGGTTTTTATAATCGTTTTTTGTTTGGTAGGAAATACTTCAGAGATAATATAAATTTATATCCATATACATTTTATCAAAATCAGTGAATCAGTGAAGTTTCTGAAATATCAACAAACTAAAATTTGTTCTCATGTACTGACGTAGTAATAGCTTCTTATGAAATTTGGCCAAATGTCTGAGTTTCATTTTAAATTGAAATTAGTTTTTGTCCGTCTTAAATTAAGATGCGACATTGAACAATTTGAACTCTTCATGTTCCAAGCGTCTCGTCGAGCGAGCTGCGTCTCACAGCCGTCATGGGTACATAATATGTTGCTTACCATCAAGCACATGACTTGTTCATCACAACACTTTAAACTCTCAAAAAATGTGTTCATGACGTATTCCTAATCAATAATGTTCATCAGTGAAGAACATAGCTGAAGTAGACGGTATCCTCTCAACTCGCCGAGACGGCGCGATCCATCACGATATTACCCGGACTTATCCCGCGGATGCGTCTGCCGGCCAAATATTTGTACTTGCCTCGTTTGGAGCGCGCGGTTCCATTGTAACACGTCAACGATCCAACGGCTTTTAGTCGTTACAGATGGTCTAGTCGGGGGAACGGCGACTGGCGATCCGGAGCCTCGGGTTCAAATCTCACGCGCACCACTATCTTTTTGAAGTCATGGGCGTAATGACGCTAACTTAATACCATAAAGAAAAATGTCGTGAGGAAACCGACATATACCTAAAATGTTTCGAGGTCGTGTGTGTCATCACCAATCCGCATTGTGATGGATTATGACCTTAGCTTTCTCCTTTTGAGAGAAGGCCCCGAGTTCCAGTAGTGTGAATATTTAGTGATCTGCGTATGCTTACCATTTCCTTCACCATGCTAACATACATGCTCTAGTTGTAACTTACAACCAGTGTCGATAACAAAATTGTTCATATTTTATATACTAGAAAAAAAATCTAAGCGCCAAGCAGGATTCGAAAAACGACCACAAGATTAGAAATGGCACTTTCTAGCTATTGAGCCACCATGGCTTTATAAGGGCTTCTGCTATCAAGTCGAATTTTATTTAAGCGGACGACTGTATCACATAATGTATACCTACTATAGTAGGTAAAAATTGTAATTATTATAATATATTATGAATTTTTTAACCTTTATTAAAAGATTAGTTGTTTGTTACTCCAATACGTCGAAACGGCTGAACAAATTGGGATAAAATTTTGAACATAAGCAGACATATATAATCTGTTAGCACTGAGGCTACTTTTTATTGCGGGAAAGTTACGAAAACGGAAACTACACGGGTAAAAGAGGTAAGTGCTGTCAGTTAATACTAATATTACTACTGTAATATTACTAGTTGTTAATCTTTAAGTTTTTTACACTAACTCTAAACATTATAGAAAACTTAACTATAAGTTACCTCGTGAGCCAAGTCAAGGTTCTAACTAAGCTTGTCCTTCTAGACTTTCACGACGTTCTCGTCATGTATTTGTGGTATGGTGATGTCGACGATCACAGCGGGGCGCTCAAACCGGTCTAGTTTTATTATTCACTCATTGATTTCTGTACTTAGTTTCTAAGCCTTTTTTGTAATAAATATAAACATTATAAAAAACATAACACTGGTTTTATTATTATAATTTTGTCGAGTTGTCGTGTTGTTACGGGAACAGTCCCTCGCCTTACCTCTGTTGGCACAATCTACAAATTTCGGGGATCCCCTTTCTTAGGTAATGTTCAGCTATTTTCGCTTAAGTTGTTATTTCAGGAATAAAAGCTTTTCGCATGGAGCTATTATCAACAGGGGTTCAACATTATTAATGAAAAATATATTTGGAATGCATTGATAGTATAAAAGTGTGTATTGTACTATCATACTGTTAATGTTGCAATATAACTAGTTATAAATGCAAGCGTTTGGATATTTGGATCCTTGCTGCTCAATTACGTCAAAACGATTAAACAGATCGGGTTAAAAATAGAATTTGGTTATTATTATAGACTGGAATAACACATAGGCTACTTTTTGCCGCGAGAAAATAATTGGAAAGGGATCCACGTGGGTAAAACGTGGGGCGGTACTACCGGTTTTCATACACATGGGAGTCTATAACAGTCATCTCCAGTCAAATTCTAATATTTTGACATTTCTATGGCGGCCTAGGTTCGTTGAATTTTTTTGTTCGTAATAAAAAACTAGTACGTTTCTACTTGAATAAATACTGATACCTTACGATAATTACAGTGAAATTGTTTTCGAATGAATGAGTGAATTATTATTGTACTGTGAAATGTTCGGTTCAAACTTTGAAATTAAAACTATGTTAATGCTCTTTTTGTTATAAATAAATTGGCGTGTAAATTGCACACTTTTGAACAAGGAACTTTGATTTTATCAAATCAGAGGTGCAGGCGGGCTCTGAACCCATCTCACGATTTTGAAATCGGACTTTTTATTACTAGGCTACCACGGCATATTTTCTAAAGGTAAAGTGTTATTGAACTGAAAAAGCTCTTAACAAAAATGTAATATTATTCTATTAAGATTATTTCTTCATTGAAACAGCCCGGAGTCACGTATTAAATAAACACAGACCCTGAATGTTAATGTGAAACGAATTTAGCAGAAATGCAGTATCTAATGGAGTTTACGAAGCGTTGCTTTCTTCAAATTCTTTCTAAGGATCCGGCCGCTCTGGGAGCTAAGCTAAGAATAGTTTTATTTTATAGTAAAGTGATGGGATGAGCTTAAAATCCTACTAATTCTACTAATATTATAATGTCAATGTATGGATGTTTGGATATATGAATGTTTGGATGTTTGTTGCTCAATCACGTCCTAACGTATAAACGGATCGGGCTGAAATTTGGAACACAGATAGATTATATAGTCTGGAAGAGAGAGACGAGACTTCTTAGCATTCCATGGATTCACCGTGCGGGTGCCGGGTCCATCGTGTGACAGAGAGAGAAATCTCGAGTAGACCTCAAGACTTGTGACTCGGGTGTAGGTTTAAAAGGGGCCCCTTAGTGACGTACACATAGGCTACTTTTTATCCCGAAAAAACAACGGAAACCACTGGAACGGGAACTTTGCGGGTAACAACGCGAGGCGCTGCTAGTATTATACTGTACTGTCAATGTTTGGATGTTTGTTGCTCAATCACGTCCTAACTTATGTACGGATTGGGCTGTAATTTGGAACACAGATTGTAGTCTGAAAGAACACATAGGACATGGAAGAACTTTTTATGCCGATAAAATAACAGGAACAACGGGAACGGCAACTAAGTGGGCAAAACCGCGGGGCGCTGCTAGTGTAATAATACGTCTGCTTATAGCAGAACAGTCATCATCATTCTCCTCAACCTACCTGATGATCTTCCACTATTGTGTAGGCCTCTACTACCATGGATCACTTGGTTCGATCTTCCGCTAAGACGTATCGTTGGACTCGACTGACATATGCCTATTGCAGGGTCACTCCACTTGGCTACAAGACATCTCACTCTACCTTTGCCAATACGCGATCAATATAGGAATAGCACAGTGATATAAATTGGATAATTTCTATATTTTTTTACGTTTTTTTAAAGAAATAAATTATTTGCGGAGTCCACCTGGGACTATTCCTTTGCCAGTTATGCTACCGCTAACCAGTAGTGTTCAATCATCATTAGGCATGTTACGGTTCGAAGGGTAATATTTTCAAAAAAGTTCTTGGAGAATATTAAGGGCGCAGTGAAATATTAGCCACTAATTTGGATTAAACACGTTCAAATATCTGTACTGTGTTACAATGAGCAGGGACTTTGCTCACCATCGGGTGCTTGTGTTGTTAGTCCAATATCTTCTGTGTACAAAAACAGTAACTACCAAGAAGATTTATGAAAATTTGAAAGGCTCACACAGCTCTTCTTTTAGTGCAGCGTTAGCTTGAATCGTCTTTTCTTCAAATTCTATCTAAGTTTGTTGTCTTTTCAGAAAGCATCAGCGAGAAATGTCTCAGTAAATACTGCGGCACTATGTAAATGTCTGTTTACTGCTGTTTTATGCCTTTGAGAGCAGTTAATGTTATTTTATGAACAAAGTCTTAGATATTTCAGAGCGCCTTTGTATATATGGCTTCTTCAGTGTCTGTACAATAGACACAAGTTATTGTTTTATGTACATAAGTAGAAAAGGTAGCCGTTAATTATTATTATTCATTCTGGCGTAAGACACGGTTTGGAGGGTCTATTGCTTAACTAGAACTGTTTTAGCTTTGATATTGTTCTGTCTTTTCTTTTTACTTGAAATTCTAAAGACAACAATAGCCAACTATTGTTGGCCAAACCAAAGCCACTTTAGATAGCGATAGAAGGATAGATCAGACGTATACTACTAGCTGTAAGTACCTAAGGTAGATCAGTAATACAAAAATACATTGAAAACCTCAGACTTGTAGTACAATTTGACGTAAAGTATCATAGATACATAAATGTTAATATTCATACATTTGAGTACCTACTTGAAATAACTTAAAACCTTAATTTACTTACTTAATTCAATAAAAATAAATATTACAATTTGATAACAGGATTTGATTTGGTAGGGATGAGCCAGTATGGATTGTAGTAAATTATCTTCATACAACTCTACTAACTTAAATGCTATGTTTTATCTTTATGATCGCGTCAGGATGTCCAATCTATGACCAATTCAGTGGTTCAAACACAGTTTTTATGAGTAAACAAAAAATAACCATGGGGATCGTTACGTACGTTTTATTTCCGGAGTTTTTTGAAACTGGTAGTCGTTGGCGGTTGAGATCGCAGTTAATCACACAGGAGATTATTTAACAGCCATGTACCAACTAAATATTACTTGTTAATTTTCATTTATCCTTTCCTGGAATATTTTTTAACACTAATAATTTGGATAATGGAGCGTCGATGTTACGAATTCATTCTCGATTTGAAAACACTACGAAATAATCATTTGGGAAAAACTCACTCAAGCAACGCATTCTACAGCCTAGACTTGTTTATTACAAAAGTAAAGTCAAACCTCAAGTCGTTTGAGTTTTTCAAATGTCGTTTTTTCAAGCAACGAGCAGCCAGGTAGCAAAAAAAGAAAACCCATGCAGTATTAAATATTGTAATCAGCTGTACACTCTCGGAAAGGTATCCGATAAAAAACTTATAAGCTACCACAACTTTGCAGCATTAGGTAGGTATCCAAAAAAAAAAATCCAAAAATTGAAAACGTAATTTCAACAAAATAAAAACAGATTGACACAGCACATGCTCATACGAAAATCATTTCTTGATATATCCACTATTTGATTTATAGGTAATACCCAAATCCTATAACCCTAAAACATTTTTTACAGCATAAACAGTTATCCTATTAACGTCCAGAATCACTCCTTTAACCGTAAACCCGTTAACAAACTTAACAAAACAAGTTCCCATTAAATTGCAACTTAACACCATTCAAAAAAATCTCGAACCCTCAAAAAGTAAAAATTGGGCTCGTCTCAAATTAGTTGCATTTTGGGGTAGTTTGACTTTTGTTATAGTATAGCTGACTGTCAGTGGGGTGGTAAACCCTAAAACTATTTTTTTCTTGGCATCGAATTTAGATGTCATTAGTGATGGGAGTAGAGATTATCGATTTTATTTTTGGTAGAAAATGATGCTAATCGCTGTATTAGAAACTTTACGTGTGCTCATTTTTTATATTTTTTTTTAAACAAAGAGTGACAAGACGAGCAGGACATGTGCCTGATGGTACGCTACATGCCTGCCACATAACAGCACAGTGACACGCAGCTATTGAAACATGAAAGTTCAAATCATTATCTAGCACAGCACTTTGCTTGTCACCCCAAGATCTAAGATATTATATCTCTAAGCCCTGTAATTTCTCTAGAAACATTGAACTTCAAACCGGAGCACAGTAATGTTTTCACTTTACTTCTTGGCGGTAGAATAACTGGCAAAGGTATGGTTATTCCCCAGGTGGACTCTGCTAAGAGTCCTACCACTACACGCAACCGCTACAACCAATTTGTTTTTTGGGTTGATGGTCTTTGTGACTAATTGATATTTTGTTTGTTCCTTTTACTGTTAATATGTTTTATTCGTAGATTTTAATTAAATCTTAATTATAATATTATGTGTTTTATTGCGTATTAAGTGTTTTATTATGTGTTTGGGCTTTGTAGGTATTCATATCATGAACACGGTTATAATTAAAGTCTTAAAGTTAAGTAACAAGTTGAATAAATGTATTTATGTTCACTAATGTTTTGCAGCTTTTTGTTAAAAAAACATTATTGACAATTAAATTAGCCAAACGAATAAATAGTTTTTTTTGTGTTCATTTGAAAAGGTTTATTTAGGTCAAAGTTGACAATTTATTCAATAAAATATGTCTATATTATATACCATTTCTTTTACACTGGCTTGGACGTCTTATTAAAATAACATGCATTTTTTATATTGAGTTATATTTGTTACTATAATAGGTTTTCAAAATATTTCTTCTAACTTCTAATAGTTTTCTGAAACAAAGATATCTGGTTTGAAAACACATCTAAATTAGGACAAAATTGAACAATAATATATTAAGTACCGTTAATAGGTTTCCAATTGACCATCATCTAGTCTAATGTTGCGCGACCATGTGGTCTATAATAGAGACTATAAGAAACCGATATTTTTATAAATACACATTAATTAATTAGAAACACATAATTTAAGAACCCTTTGGATTTGAATTAGAGCTTAGTGTAGCATATCGCTTGACTAATGGTTTCATCTCTAAGTTTAAAAATTTTAACTCACACAAATCCATCACATTCATTTTTTTAAATTATTTACCAAATTAAATTAATTCAAAATGGCCAGTACGACATGAATACCTTTATCCATCGCATCCTTTACAGATGCCAATCAAAACTATCGACACTGACCCATCACTACGTACACGCGTTAGGGCTGATCCAAATTGATTTTAACACAATACCGGCGACCCTGAATGGGACCCTTATTTGTAGCTACGATGACACGCCGCCCGATCCATCATCCAGCTTCTATGGGGCTTGTCACGTGACACACGCGTACAGATAGAGCTCTTACAGAAGCGACATTGAAAACTGGTCAAAACTATTGCCAAGTTTTGTCTTCGTTTCAATTCGAATTTAGAACTCAATGCAATACTCTTTCCGTTGGTAGATACTATATTAGTACTTAATAAAAAATATGGAAAAATATAAACTTACTTATCTCCGTGCTCGAAAAATATTGCTTAGTCATAGTATTTGGGTATGTGATACACAATTACAATAGTAACAAGCTTGGTGTTGTCAAGTCGAGAGTGGATCGCCTTCTTCTAAGTAAGCTCCATCGTAGACCCCATCGTCGCTTAACATCAGGCGAGATGGCAGCCAAATAATGTAAGCCTATAGAAGTTTAAAAAATGGCTGAAGGAGATTGCTCTCAGCAAGAAGGACGCTAGTTGTAAGTATTCAATTTCAACTTGTGATTAATGATTATTGTAGTGGTATTGTCGTACAATTCCGCCAATGTCTTTATAATCAAATGTGTTTTTGCAATATTTTTGTTTCTTGTGTCACAATAAAAAGTTTTCTATGTATATATTTCGTGTTAGCTTAACCTTAAGCTAATAGGAAAATCTACTATTGCATCAGACTCACCAAAATTATAGGTACTTACTTAAATGCTCTAAGACTATTGCATACATTCTACGATAATGATGGTCTATGAACAAACGTGCTTACCTAGAAGAAACCGATTGGCTGTTGATTTGAAAACACCTAGATTGTAGCTTATGGAAAATTTGTGTACCTACAAGGTTAAGTGAGTTCTCGTATTGGTTCGCCTCTACACATTGTAGTTCGGTGGTCATAGCTCGCTCACAAATGTGGTGCCGGGACATGATTGAGCAGATGTCCAACGTGTGAATTAGGACGGCCAGGTGGCTTCTGCTCTGCTCTTTATTTTCGGCTTAGAGACAAGTCTTCAAACAAAGAGGTCAACATTTTCGGAAACAAAGGTATGGTAACCAAAAATATTGTCAATTATTTTGTGTGAACTGTAAATATAGGATGTGGTGACCATAGGGGATAGAATTTGCGATTCATAATCGTGAGGATGTAGGTTCAAATCCTGCTCACCTTTGAGTATTTTTACAAGTACAACATTACTATAACCACTGGATTTAGCGGTGAAGGAAAACATAGTGAGGAAATCGCTGTCGCCCTTTCGGTATAAAAGGGAATGATTTAGTCGTTCCGTCATTTTCTACAAAAATGGGAATTTTGTTACTATTAGGTATCATAAATTTGAATTTATCAATCAAACGGAAACTTTAAAATATAAGCTCTGGAAATGTACTTAATACTTGCAACTTATCTGATTCACTATTATTAACACCTTGCGCCAAATATTTCGCTAAATAAATATTGGTGGACATTTCACACACAGCACCATCTAGGCACAAACTAAGCAAAACTTGTATAATGGAAGCCAGATAGCTGATAAATAATACTTGTATCATTTTAAATACAAACTTATTATACGTAGAAAACACCCACGCACCAGTACAAATAGTAACAACGTTTAAAATTAGAATGTGTCTGCTTAATTGTACAATTTTATTCTTTGGTAATTCATTGCCTCTTGTTAGACGAAAAAATAAGGATATTTTGTGACACATACCTTCCGTAATATAGCTAAATAGTAAGCAATAAAGAATTTAATAACATTCCCGAACATACGCACATATTTGCCAATTTCAAAAGGAAAAAAATGTACCAATCTCAGTAAATTGCCGAGCTGAGGAATATTTTTGTTTAATATTGGAAATGCCAGTACCTATAACATTGCAATGTGTATTTATACACTTATTTATTTCACGTTAAGATTGTAGAAGGTCTGTGACTGTTAATATTTTTGTATTATAAAATATATCCTGGTATATTATTGGTAATTGAAAATGCTTCATAGCATTAAGTATAAACAGGCCACTAAATTTTACCAATGCTCGGACTCTGGGCTTTTTCTTGCAATGAGAGAATCAATGTCAAACTACACCACCCTATGCCAAGTGTGGGTTGAGGTATGATGCATGACTTCAGAAAATTTTTGGAATATGTCAGTTTCTGCACGATGTTTTCCTTCACTATGTGGTCGGTGGTAATGAAAAGTTGCAGGGTTTCAAACCCTGCAACTTTTCATTCATCAACCCACGACCACGATTATGAATCGAACGGTCTAAGCAGTATGCCACCACGGTTTACTCACTAATTAAATGTAACTAGGCTCATTCGACAGAGAGAAAAATACTCAATCCAAATTTGTATATATCTAGAGAATCTATACTTCACCATTCTTCTTGTTATAGCCGTATTTTATTTTCATTCGTTTTTTCTGTAACTCTCAACAACTTCCGAACATCAAAACAATTGTGAGCATGTAAGCGTTTATCAGTCCGTCGCAACGTACGAAAAGAGTTCAAATTTCAAATTAGTGCCACTTTGATCAACCGATACATCATTTCACCGACAGCCCTTTCACAAAATAACTGGCGAATGACTATAATTTACCGATCACAATGTAGCTACTATTTCAGACCCTCGGCGGGCCACACTGGGGCTGTTTTGGACCCTATGTTGCATTCTGTAAATTGCCCATCTACCGTCGTTACACAATGGCGCTATTCATTCGACTCCCATTATAAAAATACCCTATTTTATTATTATGTTACAACTTTAATGATATCTACATGTGCTTGTTTGTTACTTTTGTGTATGCTGTCATCGGGTTTGGTTTCTGACAGTGAATGTCGTGTTAAAGGAATTTAAACCTTAACTTAGTATAAATAACGGAAAACAGTTAACGCAACATCTTGACCAAAATTAAGCCAAACATTAAAAATTATAAAACAAAATAAAATAGATTTTAGAAATAATAAGTCGTGGTGGTCTAGTGAGGTCGTTAGGTTTTGAATTCCATTTGTACTTCTCAGTATTATTTCTAAGTGCAAATGTAAAAGTTTGTCATCACCACTGGCAAGCCGTGATGGAAGACATTATGAGGAAACCGGCATGTTTTAAGAGTTATTCGGAAGCATAATATGTCATTGGCCAACCCGCTCTATAGGGGCCATTGTGGTACATTGTGGCTTTGACCTCTCCTTGCAATAGAAGGCCCCAAGTCCCAGCAGTGGAAACATCCAGCAGGATGCTTATTCTATATTTAGTATCACTAATTTATTACTCCTATTCATAACTTTTCCGTTGTTTTAAGTCAAACATGAACTGATCCGATCATAACCCACTAGCACAAATTCCTCGTCCAAAACCAACAATTTCTCCCCATAATTCTCCTAAAGCTTAATATTACAGCTATCAATCTCCCGAACTCAAATAACGTGGATTCTGATAATCCGAATGTCGGAACTCCGACACTCGGCTATCCGATCTTTGCACAAAACGTAATCTAATTAAACAGAGGCGGATTAATGGAGTGACAATAATCTTATAGCATCACGGTGGGGCAAGGGATAAGCCAGAATTTAATCAGGGAACCACACAGCCCCTAGAAAACCGGTATCGATCTCGACGTCTATTATCAGTATCCTATAAACTGAGGACCTACATCGGACATTTTGTTTGGATTATGTCGAAGCAATGACCCGCGATTTTATTTTCTCGTATTTTTTGCGACTAAACATTCTGTTTTTTTTTGTATACAGTAACAAGACGAGCAGGACATGGGTAAGTAACATGCCTTCCCCATAAGAACACAAAGAGTCATAATCTTTACCTAGCACCGCACTGCGCTCGTCCCCTGGATTTATAAGGTGTTTTATCTCTTAGGCCAGTGATTTATCTGAAAACATTACCCTTCGAACCGTAACACAATAATGTTTAGACACTACTGCTTGGTGGAATAATAACTGCCAAGGGTGTGGTACTTTACCAGTTGAACTCTGCAACGAGCCCTACAACTAATAAATATACTAATTCAGTATGCATTTTTTATAATACAGAGTGAGACAAGGAGTAATAAGACACATGCTATGCTTGCTTGCTTGCTATTATGGTAAGCATAGTAACCATGCCTAGTTTTCTAAATAACAGCACAGCGGCACGCACCTATTTAGAAAAATACAGGTTTGTAGTGGTAGGACTCTTAGCAGAGTCCGCCTGGGGTAGTACCACACCTTTGCCAGTTATTCTACCGTCCAGCAGTGTGCAAACATTACTGTGTTCCGGTTTGAAGGGCAAAGTTTCCAGTGAAATTACAGGGCTTAGAGATATAACATCTTAGATATCTGGGTGACGAGCGCAGTACAGTGCTAGGTAATTATTTGGTTTCTTCATGTTCCAATAGCTGCGTGTCACTGTGCTGTTATGTGGCAGACATGTTGCTTACCATCAAGCAAATGTCCTGCTCGTCTCTTCACTCTTTATTTAAAAAAAATATATATGATACATCATATTATCAGCCGAATGACGTCCACTGGACGAAAGCCTCCCAAAAATATCTACATATACCAGTCTTGCCGATGCTTGAATGTTTGATCGGTCAGAGATATAAGATTAATTATCTTTTAGTCCTGTAACTAAAAATATTACCCTTCAAACCGTGTGCAAACACATTGTTGTATCGTTATGATAATACACCGGAAAATAGCACATTCTACTGGCGAATAAAAATATTTGAGTTTTAATTTGAGAATTTTGTCATCAATAAAACTATTCCATTTTAAACATCTGCAATTTAGTTAACAATTTCAAGGATCATGGTGCATGAAATTGGATCTAAATATCGGGAATTTACGCCAACATAATAACCACGATAGATATTCAAGTAATAATAATCAATAAATAAATCCTAGTGCAGTTAACAGACGTGGTAACTTTCAACAATGTTTGAAATTAATCTCTCAGAGGAAAAAAAAAAACTATAAATACAAATTAATACAATAACATACCGTACATAGGTACTGTAAAAAAAATTGGTATAGATTTTTTCACATAACATATTGCTAATACTGAGAGCTCAAAAGAAATTACCTCTCCCCCACAGATTACGAAAATTAATACGTATTACGTATACTCGCATGTACCTCCACAAGTAGAGTTACCACAATTTAGCAAATTTCTAAATCCTTATAATATACTAGTGGCCCATTCCGGCTGCGCTCGGATATTGTCATTTAAAGACTATCTAAATAAAAACTATCCTATCTCTCAAGTTGGACCAGACTGCTCACGGTGTGCCAATTTAATTTAAAATCGGTTAAATAGTTTATTAGGAATCCATCGCGGACAAACATCGTGACAGGAGATTTATATATATTAAGATGAGATAAGATGATATATACAAATATACATCTAATATGGATAGTTAAAGACAAAATCATTTTAACAGACAATTACCTATAATTTGTTATTTCAACACTGAGATATAGGCATATCAGCTAATGCTGCTCGCCTATTATTCAATAAATAAATAAATAAATAATATATTACATGTTTACAACACAAAATAAAACATATAACTAATGTGTAATTATGCTAATATCATAAAGCTGAAGAGTTTGTTTGTTTGAATGCTAGGATCTCGGGAACTACTGGTTCGAATCGAAATACTGTTTATCTATTGGATAGTCCATTTATCGACATAGACTATACAACATTACGCTAACTATCAATAGGACCAGAGCATGAATGAAGAATGTAACAGAAACGGGAAAAAGTATTCCTTTTTGTAAGCTATCGCGCTTACCGTGCGTTGACGTGACAGCATGTGTCTAAGATTGCGTCATTATTTGTAAGCCTTTGCTTTTAATTTTTGTTCTCATTCTGAGTTACAACCACAGAAATCTAAATAATAAGGTACTAGAAGTCGCATGACTGCGTGACATTGTCGCCGCACAGGTGACTTGTAGGCCATCAGTGCTCGAGTTGTAGTTTAGTCTTCTTCGAACCGGCTGGCGTGAATCATCTTTAAAACTTGTGTTATGCAGCATAAACAACTGTGGAAGTTCTTCCACAACTTGCAATTATACCAATAATGAGATTATATTTCACTGATAGGTACTTTATTTTATTTTAATTGTGTTTTTTACTAAAATAAACGGAGCCCAATGATTCACTATGAAAGTTATTCATTTTTGGTGTAATCGTCATTTTGCATACCATTGCTGCATACATTAATTAACATCTAAAGTGGTACAAGCATAAACAGCAATGTAATGTAAAATTAAAGATATCGTCAGAACCTCTAATCTTCCATGGTACAACCGCAGGTAGCGGTCGTGAGCTAGTGCTGTGACGGCTCAATTTTACTTGGCCAAAAATAAACGATGAAAATTGTATTTTAAATTTCACCTTTTTTATCGATAAATTAACATAAAATATCGATAAAAAATTGTACACAGTTAACACCCATACGTAATAGTACATTATGATATAAGTGCGGTAAGTTGATAATTACAGCCGAGGCTTTATTGCTAGCTCGAGCCGAAGGCGAGAGCTATAATTAGCAGAGGCTGTAATTATCAAAGCGCACGTATGTCATACGACGTTTTATAACATATTTGCGAGGAAATAAACAAAACTCTGACGACATTTTCAAATAAAAACAATACAGCGAAAAAAAACGCGCGGAATAATATTTACTTGATCACAGATCACAGCACAGAGTACGTAATCACTATGGATCACAGATTAGCAATGCGAGCGCATCGGCGCCTTTTTTTTTTTAAACAACGGCACAGAACCAGCCGGTATGCCATTAATAATAAAGTAAATTAATATTTTTGTGTTTTGTTACAAAAAAATTGAAGTAATTTATGGTCTAAATTAATTAAATTAACGAATTTAATAATTATTTATTATATTTTACCTCTCAAACTTAATTTTATTCATAAAATGTTGACCACACTTTTCTGACATAAAAACTCTTTACTAAGATTTAAAAAGGTACCGTTCGTTTTAGACGGAGCATATCTTTCTACCTAGTCTGTGGACTGAGCATTTTGAAACCGTGCGTTTTACATTACAGCACTAGTGCGTAATAAGATACATTACGATACAGAAATTGGTCCAATAAGAGACCCTTTACGAGCAAATATGTTATAAAAGATTTTATAACATATTTGCTCGTAAAGGGTCTCTTATTGGACCAATTTCTGTATCGTAATGTATCTTATTACGCACTAGTGCTGTAATGTGTAATGTAAAACGCACGGTTTCAAAATGCTCCGTCCACAGACTAGGTAGAAAGATAATATATGCTCCGTCTAAAACGAACGGTACCTTTTTAAATCTTAGTAAAGAGTTTTTATGTCAGAAAAGTGTGGTCAACATTTTATAAATAAAATTAACTTTGAGAGGTAAAATATAATAAAGAATTATTAAATTCGTTAATTTAATTAATTTAGACCATAAATTACTTTGCGCCAATGCGCGCGCATTGCTAATCTGTGATCCATAGTGATTACTTACTCTGTGCTGTGATCCTGTGATCTGTGATCAAGTAAATATTATTCCGCGCGTTTTTTTTCGCTGTATTGTTTTTATTTGAAAATGTCGTCAGAGTTTTGTTTATTTCCTCGCAAATATGTTATAAAACGTCGTATGACATACGTGCGCTTTGATAATTACAGCCTCTGCTAATTATAGCTCTCGCCTTCGGCTCGAGCTAGCAATAAAGCCTCGGCTGTAATTATCAACTTACCGCACTTATATCATAATGTACTATTAGTTCGCGGTAAACATTACTTCATAATTCATAAATTATTAACAAAAGTATATACATACTAGCTATAACGCGCGATTGTTCATCCGTGCAAAATAAATATTAAGGTAACAGAGGCAGTATTTAGCTATTGTAAGCATTTATTTTTAAGACTATTAGTTTTCATACAAAATCAGCGAACAACACGGAAGGGAGTAGGCATACACAGCGTCAACCTCTGTCAAAGTGCAAGTCCGCGGAGTTTGATAATATACCGTGGCGTGGAATACACTGAGGGCGGGGCTAGATTTGTGAATGGTGCTTTATTTTTTATGTGTTAGTGATTTGGCTGCGTGAGTATGGTCGGCAATGGATCGGTACGGGTATGTTTTGTATGTAATATTGCGGCTTTGCGCTAGTGTACAACTTTCCCCTCTCGCAAGAAATGACAAAGATTTGCACAATATTTTTTAGCTAAGGCTACTTCCCTTCCGTGCTTGCGCGGAAGATCAAGTTGCTCGATGTACAAAATATACAACAACCTTTGTTCTTCATATATAGTGTCATATGCCCATATGGTGTCAGAATTACATAGTTCAGTTTTCGAAACAATAGTATACCCCGTGTGACTCACTTATTTTATAAGCATATTGACTTTGTTCTAGTATAATACACCTAATTAATGAAATCAATAATAACCTTTATCGAATGTTAAAATTGGACCGTACTTTGAAATATCGATATGTTTTAATTTTTGTCAAGCACTAGCGTAAATGTGAAAAATTGTTAATTTTTCAATGTATTAGTAGGTTCACTGATAAGCGTTTATGGATGTGTGTGGTGCAATCACAGACCTAGTTTGTTAATGTGGAGCTGTTCGTGTGTGAGTGAATTTGTATTGGAATAGTACGCGCATGTAGTAGTGACCGCGGGGGTAGGGGAAATGTGGCGACAAGCGTTTTGCAAGTAATTTGAGAGTTATGCCATTTCTATTACCTTATTATTTAGATTTCTGTGGTTACAACCAATTTTTGGATAGTGGCGTAACAGGTAGCTGAAAAGGTTTTTGTTTGAACGCGATATTCTCAGGAATTACTGAACCGATTTCGAAAATTCTTTCACCGTCGGATATATATGTATACGGGATTCTTGAGTGCTGTCCTACTTCCTACTAATATTATAAATGTCAATGTATGGATGTTTGGATATTTGGATGTTTGGATGTGAACCCAGATAGATTATAGTCTGGAAGAACACATAGGCTACTTTTTATCCCGGAAAACAACGGGGACGGAAACTTCGCGGGTAACACCGCGGGGCGCTGCTAGTAGGCTATATATTATGTACCACAGGCGAAGCCGGGATGGGCATCTAGTGTGTAATAAGTTAGTATCTGATATTAAAAAGTCATAGTGTCGCAGTAGTACAGTAGTATCATAATCAGGCTGTCTTAGTCCACTGCTGGACATAGGGCTCTCCCATGGGTCCCACTCAGCTCTATCCTCGGCTATACGTCTCTAACCGCAGTAGTATCAAAAATGTTTAGTTCAAAAAGATGGTGATTCATCCCCCAAATATGACAATACTAATTTTATAACAATAACTAAGACTAGCTGTGCCACTCGGTTTCACACACGTAAGTCAAGATCCTGTTGCAATGTCGTGATACAAATTTGCCTACGTTAATCAGGGATAATATAACTTTCTAACGGTGACAGAATTTTCAAAATTACCTAGTTCAGTAATTTTGGACCCTATGCAAACAGCGTCTGAAGTTGTTCTGTAAACAGTTGGACCGTAAAATATTCCGAGTCTGAGCAATTCAGCCCTAAGATAAATATTTTTGAAGTGAAAACGTCTTAAGGCGCGCCTAGACACATTTTTCGTGGGGTATAAATTGGATTCTACCGTCACGCTCGGGTATGATAAGAAATATTCGGGTAAACTCGGGACCTTGGCGATTGGGCATCTAGAAATGCGTCAGCCAATGGGAAATGCTGACGCATTTCTAGATGGCCATGCCATGATGGTGAGGCCACGCCCTCCGGTTACATCCGTGTAGTTTCCAAGGTAAGCTATCAAATTCTGAGTTATAAGTTTTCACTTCTATCGACAGTTCGTATGTCTGCCAATTTTTTTTTTACAAAATTTGGATCTGGTCACCCTACCAGAAAAGAGAATGCAACGTCAGTTCCCTGTGAGAATTAATTTTCAAAGTAAGTCCTTCTGATCCCAGCATGAATAAGAAATTGGATTTATTGATCGTTAAGCTCCCTTATTTAATTTAAATACACGAAGATTAAAAATTTGATCAGGTACATACGTAAGTAAGTTTTTCAAAGATTGTCTATGTCTAATTGGACATGGAAGGGCTGTTCTGTTATGAGTAAGCATGTTGCTTACTACCAAGCTCACGTTTTTCTCATCTTGTTATTGTATTAAAAAAACTCATGGCTATTCAAATCACGAAAGTTTAAAAACAATAACTCATGGCTATGGCAACACATGGGCTATGTTATCATGAGAAAATAACGGGAACTAAACCGTAGGCAGCAAGTTGCAAATATATTGTAACAATCAAAATCCTGTGGTTTTAATTGCGTTCTTCCCGTTCCCGAGTTCCGATCTGTGTTTCAAACTTCAGGTCGATTAGTTCATAGGTTACGACGTGATTGAGCAACAAACATCCAAACATTGCCATTTATAATATCAGTAGAATAAACGGTGATGAGTTACTGGTTAGCTCGACTAATTTTATAATAATAATTGTGAGATCATCAACTCAAATATCACCAGGACTTATGAGTATTTTTCCATCTGCCAGCTCGCATTTTTCAATTATGAATTTGATTTTCTCTTAAGAGTGCGCCTAAAGCCAGGAAAAAATCAGATTTCACCCGCGCGACGCGTTTTAAATACAAATACAAATACAAAAATCTTTATTGCTGTTTGTAGGTAAGATAAGATAATACAAAACATTTTAAAAGTTGCCCCATACAAACTGGCCTCTGCGAGAGGCATGCAATATGTCTGGCAAGACAATTTGTTAGTCTTAATTTTTAAATAAAAACAAAAAATTTTTTTTTAAATAATAGTCAGCTGATTAAAGTCTTCTTCTTCCTCATCTTCTATTAATTTCTGGTTTTTATTTATGTCATCTGATTCTTCATCTTCGATTCATTTCTGGCTTCTATTTGGTGATATATATTTGTGTGAGATAAATGTTTGGTGAGCACAATTTCGCCAACGTCTTGTGTTTCATCAGGATATTGTCTTGTGTTTTGAGTTTGATCAATATGTCCATCCAGGGTCTAAGGTCTTGCATTAGTAGATCTTGCAGTTTATCCATGTGAGGAATGTCAAAGAATGTATAAAGTGCAATAAATGTATATAATCAAAAAATCAAAAATGTCGTTACTTATAATATTCATGTAAATACTCAAAGAATGTCAAAATGTAATACAGTACAAACTAATTCATCATGATACAATATATCATTATTTGGTTTTATGTCAGTTGAATGTCAAATTTCATAATGGAATAATAATATCTATTGAGATATTAATGGAATAAGGTTTAAAGATTGTAAATTAGTTTACTTTTGAACATTGTTATGTTAAGTTCTTTTATGGCATTTGGCAGCTTATTATATAAAAGAGGAGCCATACAAAAAATGCTGTCACTCATAATCTTTTTTTTGCGTTTGTCTATGAGCAGTCTACACTTATCACGCCGGTTACGTTTTACTTTGTCACTCAATAGAGGAAAATAATGAGGGTTATTCCTTACAAAACACATAACTTCAAATATGTACAGGCATGGCAGGGTTAATATTTGGTTGTCTATGAATACTTGTCGACAGCTATCTGTAATGTAAAATTTCTTAATGTGATGTACATAAAGTCGAGAATAGCATGACACAGTTTGGAGGAAAAATCAATATTTAATCAGGAGTCCATTTTTGCCCAAGTTTTATTTAATTACTCAATAACTAAACATACATTTAAAAATGTGTTCGGTTACTTTACTAGAACGTACAAATAGGAATTTTATTACCAAAAAATAATGTGGGGTCATCGCTGATAATTTGGAGTACTCGAATTAAAACGGGTTTTTTCGGTGTCATTTTTATTTTTTTATTGTAAAAAACTCTGATCTATTTTTAAAATTCTATTCGGTTATTGTGCTTCTTCTTGATTGTACCCACACGTCAATATTTTTTTTTGTCATAGTTTTTAGTTTCTTAACTTCAGTGAGCGGCGTCGAAAATGTCCTTTTTTCGTTTTCTGGCTTTAGGCGCCCCCTTAATGAGAGAGTTCCAGCTGTACAAGCGTATATAATACATGTTTAGGTACGCTTTGCTAATTCAATAAAAAAAACTTCATGTTTATATTTTACGTTATTTATCTAAATCCAATGAAAATCAAGTTTTTTAATTAACGAATCAATGTACTAAAATAAACAAGCACCAAATTTCGATCTAAATTAGATGTTATCTAATTTATTTCCTAGGGATACACAGAAACGATTTACTTACCACAAAAAAAGTGTTCTTAATTGACTTGAAAAAAGGAAGAGGTCATCAATTCATTTGTATTACTACGCAACAGCCAAGATGAATCGAAACAGTGTCTTTAGTTGATTTCACAAAAAAACATTCCATATTGTCCAATTTCTACTTTTAATTTTAAGTTAAGTCGAGTGTGTTATATTATTTTAAAATTACTGTTTTATAATAGTCCAAGATCCCAGAGCTGCCAGACGTCACGTATTTTCTAATCAACGAAATGTGGACGATTAGTAGTAGAGTTAGTACGTACTAGGAACACAAACATGCTTACCCGCTAACTTGCTTAGACGGCCAATTTTGAGATATGGGGTAATGAAGGTACATACAACCATTACTTACTTCACGTATTATCTAATAACTGATCTTCACGGATGTTGTAGGCAATCGTTCTTAAAAATAAGGCCCCAATACTCCCAGACACTTTCCGTCGACCGTCTTGCTTAACAAACGCTTTAAAACTCCCGAAATAATGACTTAACTTTACTTAACTTCTCATACTCTATTTGTATATATGTTCGTCAGACAAAGTCTTTTCACGTCAGTCCAGTCAAGTTACGGCTGGTCTAGTCGGGAGAACGGCGTTTGCCGATCCGGAGTCCCCGGGTTCAAAACCACGCGCACCACTGTCTCTTCTAAGTCATGTGCGTAATGCCGCTAACTTAAAACAGAAGACAAAAAACAGTTAAAACACAATGTTTTGAAGTCATGTCTCATCCACCAACCCGCACTGTGCCAGCGTGGTGAATTATGGCCTTGACTATTGATGGATAAGGGCCTTATCTCCTTGCAACAGAAGGCCCCGAGGCTCAGTAGTGGGAACATTTAGTGGGCTCTTTATGCAGCCCAGTGTCTTTTTTTGGCTTACTATCACCAACCTGTTTAACCCAGTAGCAAAATTGGAAATAACCACAGCATTGCACTAAATAAACAACATCGGGATCATTTATTTCGATTGCACATCGCTTGACCCAATTTGGAGTGTGATAGTGCAGGAGACGACGCCGACGGTTCTCTGCGATAAAAACGGAAAGGCTCTTCAGTTTATTTGTGATAATGAACTCTTGCCAGCTCCCGGTCTAGGAGTGCCCGGGAATATAGTTCACTGGATACGACAACTTTTTACAAAGTCCCCAACACTATTTTAGGTATAACGTATGCGTCGGGGGTTAAACAGGTGAAACAGTTTCTTATCGAAGCGAGAATATCCACTATTTTTTATAATGTTAAATGTTAATTCTTTCTGAAACACATACATAATATATACGTAGTAATTTTAATTAAGGGAGATGTCCCGTGTTCATGTGGAAAGCCATATAAATACATAAATATAATCCATGTATTTTTTTTGACTTACATACAGAGTGACGGGAGAAAACGCCTGATGGTAAGCAACGCGGCTACCTTAACACCACAGTCCAACGCAGCTATTTGAACTTAAAGAGTCCAAATCAGTACCTAGCACTGCGCTGTGCTCGTCACCCAGATATATAAGATAATTTATCTTTTCCCCTGTACTTTTTCTAGAAATATTGTCTTACAACCACGACCATAGTAACGTTAGTATCAGCAGCAGCACAATAAATAGGTATATACAGAGCTTAGCACACATATACCTGTATATAGACAGCTCCACATGATACGTGCTTATCTAGATATCTCTACATCCGCGTGGTATCAGGCTACCGCGCCGTAGCACGCAGCAGTTTGATACAATTTATGTGGCGCGATGTGCTGCTAATTGGTGGCGCGGCAAACACCGCCTTTTGATTGTGATTCAAGGCGCTATCACTGTTTTAAAGGTTTATTGTTCTACTTCTTGCACTTCGGGGAAGCCCGGGAAAGACTTATACAGCTTTTGTAACCTCAAATAATGACGACTGAGTGTAAAGGTTTGAAGGATAATCCCTGAATGAAATTATTGGTTAAAAACTTACATGGCTACCTCTTAACACGTTACCTCTTTTCTATGGTGGAAGTTAGACTTCTTAGCTCAAGGAATAATGAGGAGAAGAATTTACTTGAGTGCCTACATAATAATAAACACACACACACTTTTTTTTGTTAATCGCATGTATGAAATTCAAACATTTATGGTAAACTTTTTATTCAAATGATATTTAAATGGCTGGCTTGGTTGCGAATTGGAAGAAATATTGTTATTTGTTTGAAGTACGGGTCTGTCAGATCCACCAGGCACCCCAAGGGTTAAGCAAAAACTTATTGAACCTAGGATCTTAAAACTTTCAGTGGTAGACATAATCTCACATGATATTATAATGTGAAGAAGCAGTGCCAGTGCCGCATATAACAATATTAATTAATCTGCCAATCAACTACTTTAACAAAATCAGTGGTACTGTACTAGTCCATCCTATTGATTAACTAATAAAACTTACTAAATAAAACACAACTTCTATAACATTATACTTATTAAGTATCTAACACTACAACACTTTTTAATCAAACTATTAATACTAGGTATAATATTCACAAATTAGTTTAAAGTTTCAATAATTAATCAGACATAAAATAAACAACCGGGGGGTCTACTGCCGAACGAAAAATGTCATCGCTTTGATGTTTCTCTCTCTTTTTTTTCGCTTGAAATGATAGAGACAGCATTAACAAAGCGATAGCCGCTTTAGTTAGGCGGTAGAAGCGCCGGAATACGATCCACATTTATTTATCAATATTTAAAACAATCAGTGGTTGCGTAATAGCCACTGATTGAATTATCCTAACTCTCCAATAGTTATTTATGACTGCAGGAGTTGATAACCTCAGTTTCATAATAAATATAACATGCATACTTACCTAAATATCTTTGCTTTCCATTATAATGTTATTCTGGAATACACATTCTTTAACAAATCACATCTAAATAGCACACAAATGCCACACACAAACACATGTTAGTAGTAAAACATACACTATTAATCTTGTACAAGTATTCGTAAAAAATGGTACAAGTACGAGCAAGTAACGAAGAAGAATGTACCGCTCTCGATTTATGCGATTCGGAACGAAGGTTAATTAGTGGTAAGGCACGCTATTCACGGTACGGTATATATACGGTAATATTTTAAAAGCGGAAGTTTGTGTGTGGTTTGTTAACTCTCAATCGGTTATAGTTCAGCAGATTTGAAATCAGTTTGGAAAAAAAATTACTAACACTAAAATTTATTAATATTGCACTACTTGTGTGCTAAACATACTTCTGTAAACATGAGCTTTTGCCAGGAGAACCAACTGTGCAAATTAAATAATACATGTTCAACAAAGATTAAGTGTCCTAGGTCTAAATATAAATAATGTTACAGTTAATTACTGTTATACTTCAGCTCAAAGACCTTACCCAACCATAGCATAGGTCCAAAAATTGGTACAAACTAACATAAACTACTATTAAGAGAGCCATAAAATAAAGCTAATTAAAATCCATGTAATATAAATGTAAATACATACTTATGATTACTATCATTACAGTTAAAATCCAATTAAACATAAAAATACAAATAATATTAACCTGTTTTGGATGTTGCGTTACAATTTTTAAAACATTAATTTGTATTGTCATGATTCACAAATGAGTCGTGTAGTCGCCCCATCGACAGCCAGCTTTACGCCCAAACCACTGTTTTTGTTGCCGTTTTAACGAAATTTATCGTTTTCTTTTCCCTCGATCCGGCCGGTCTATTTGTTCCCGGCGCGGCTCCAGGTTAAGGTTACATCCTTGCTTGTAATTAAATCTAACATTTCGCTTTTTTTGTTGCAGGTAAAACGACTCTTGTACCTACTCGTAGATGTCTAATTACTGTTGGTGCGTACTGTTTCATTTTTTGGTTTGATTTTGCTATACTTCAAAGATATTTTTATATTTTGCGCTAAAATTTTACCTACGTAGTTTCCTCTTACCGTTATTTATCCAGAATGAAAAGTAGCCTATGTGTTTTTCCAATCTATATTCCAACTAAGTTCCAAATTTAAAACCGATCCGCCGTTCCCACGTGAGTGAGGGACAAACATCTAAACTTTGGCAGTTTTAAAATTAGCAAAATCTATAATAACAGGAATACACAATACAATACAAAACACTTTATTATACCACAAAAATATTACAACAACACTTACGTCAAATCATTTTGGAATCCGTTTGACCACCATCTTGTCTGTTAGTAAGTAATATCTAATGTGAGCTGCGCTGGACCGCGGCTGCTTCTAGACTAAGGTACCGATTCATCTTCTATAAAATATTAGATCAGATCATCACATTTCTTGACTGTACTAATCTCATAAATTACAGGATAGATATTTTTGTAGTGGTATTACGCAAGTTCCCGTAACTTCGATGTAGTCATTTGCTATTATGACCTATAAACATATTTTATGAAGCTGCCTTAAAATATCGGGGACTTGCTCTACTAAATAGGTATGTAACTGGTACATACATAGCCATTGTGGTACTGCCGTCGACCAACTCGGTCACCACGGTCTCTCTTGCTCGAAAAGCGCGGGTCGTATTGGCCGCCACGCCAGCCTGAACGACATCATACGCCGGGCTTTTTCCACCGCCAATGTCCCAGCAATACTCGAACCGAGTGGGCTTGCGCGTGACGATGGCAAAAGACCTGACGGCATGGCTGTTGTGCCTTGGAAGTTGGGTCGACCCCTAGTGTGGGACGCAACTTGCGTCGATACTCTGGCACCATCACATCTTCCAGAGTCACATTGTAGGGCTGGTGCAGCGGCTAATTCAGCTGAGCGACTCAAACGGCGCAAATATGCAACCCTCGGAAGAGGTTACATATTTGAGCCCTTTGGGGTTGAGACATTGGGTCCGTGGGGGCCGGGAGCTCACCTCATCTTCAAAAGCTGGCGTTTATTTGGCCCAACGCATAAGCATTGCCATTCAGCGTGATAATACCGCATGCTGGGTACGCTTCCGATTGGTAGTGGGCTTGAACATCTTGATTATCTGTAGACCTTCATTGGTCTATGGGTAATTCAGGTGTGCTTAGTGTAAGTAGTTGTTAGGTATGTAGCGTAGTGTAGTTCTCATTGTATTTTAGTTTTGTTAATAAAGGCTCTGCCAATTCTTAAAAAAAAAAAAAAGGTATGTAACTATGTACATTACTATGTTCCGGTTTGAATGGCAATGTTTTAAGAGAAGTTACAGGGCTTAGAGATTTAATATCTTAGATATCTGGGTGATGAGCGCAGTGCAGTGCTAGGTAATGATTTGGACTCTTCATGTTTCACTACCTGCGTGTCACTGTGCTGTTATATGGCAGGTATGTTGCTTTCCACCAGGCACATGTCCTGCTTGTCTCGTTACTCTTTATTAACCCCCTAACTAAAAAAAATTAACCCCCGCATACATAATTTCATGAAAATCGTTCTAGCCGTTTCCGAGATTCAGATTCTATGCATAGATATGTACAAAATTTTGCTCGTTTAAAGGTATAAGATATGAGATAATAAACATACCATAAGGTTAAATCCTAAGACTTCCCAATTCACATATCCAAGGAGTTTCACCCCTTAACCAATAGGTCGTCGTCACTACGAACTGGGGCAAAACAGAAGTACAAAATCTAGGCCAGACGTAATGAAGTAGCAGCTGACTTGGGGCTAATCGATGATGTGCGGTTTAATCCAAACCGGTGTCGTGTGTGATTGATCGACGGTAACCGTAATTTATAGTTTTAGGACCGTATAGGGTGACTATACTTTTGGGAATGTGGGATAAAATCGGGGAAAAAAATACAACCGTAATCAAATATTTGCTCAAGGCTTACTCAAGCCAAAAACCTATCTGTATTTGAATATCATAACTCAAGATTTAAATTTTCAAAATTAACAAATGTTAAGTTTCAGTAATACGGTGCACTGTCCTTGGGGACCCGAATCGAAAGGGTACATACCTTTGCATTTGACTTCAGTAAAGTACCGGAAACCAGCGGCACGTTACCTTCCCTGGAAGGCCTATGGGGTGCCGGATGGTCCTAAGCTCTAGTTTCTCTGACGCCCCAGGATTTCCAGACCAGGCTGACCACCTATTGAAAACGGGGTACGAACCAGATCGTTTCTTCGCACTTACGACGTCGTCGTTCTAATTTTGACAACTTGTGTCCTTCTTCACAATTAATAATAGACTACAGGCCCGTGAACAAAATTTACGGTTAAAATGAAACACCAGGAGACCTATGTAGGATGATAGAAGGTTGTAAAGTATTGAGATTCAGCACTATGCTTTCACTTGTAAGCTGTCCAACTGAGTGTAATTGAAGAGGCCCCCCTCTTGCAACTCTCGACCATTTCTCCTTGTCGCATGATTTTTGTACGGCATTGCGAAATAATGGATTAGAAGAGGTATTGAAACTGTGTGGAACCAATGGCGTACAAAATCGAACGACCAAATTTACTCTGTAAATTACTCGTACTCTGTAAATTTATCCGACAAACTAATAATAAGAAGTTAAAATTTATAATTTTATATTATTTTAATACCTCTTCTGATCTATTATTCCGCAACGCCGTACAAATATAATACGACAAGGAGAAATGATCGAGGATTGAAACCCCCCCCTCTTCAATAGCACTCAGTTGGACAGCTTACAAGTGACGGCATAATGCTGAATCTTATTACTTTCTACCCTTCTATCATCCTGCATAGGTCTCCTGGTGGTTCATTTGACCCGTAAATTTTGTTCACGTGCCTGTAGTCTATAAAGTATATAAATCACTGTAGGTTAGGAGAGAGTTCGTCTTAGCCCCCATATTGCGATATAACATCTATGATATCCTCAACGCATGGTATCCCTACTTGTGCAAGAGCGGCGACGGAAAATTGTGAATAATGCAGTTATGCACTTTGGTTACTGCCGGTTTGATCGATGGCTGCACGATTTGTCTTTTTGGCTATAAATCTGGCGAGTTATAAGCAAACTTATTTACAAGTTTGATATTATACATAGGTACTTTAATCAAAAATTAAAAAGAATTTGGAATGATATTTGGTATCCCTCGTGTAGGTAAACTTCATGGTTATGGTATGGTGCCTATGTAATATGAATATAATAAATAGTGGGAGTGTATTAATACAATATATAGTTTGTTTGTTTCTAAAAAAGATTCTAAAATATATTAGTATGAGGCCAATTCCAAAGCAAAAATTCTAAAAACTCAGCTACTCCATACGAAGGCAACAATAATAAGCAGTCGACAAAATTAATATTCCAAAAAATTAATAAGATAAATATCAAGTTGTAACGATAGCGTTGTATCAGCCGTTTTGAAATAATGCAGATTTATTTTACATCTGATACTCCGATGGCTATCCGGAACGTGAATAGATTTTTTTAGGAACTAAATTTAGAGCAATCCAACAAATGCACTCCTATTTTTACACCAAAATCCAAAACCAACCGCGTCATGCACGGGTACGTTCTCGGCATTTGCCGTGTCGCGTCGTGTGACAGCCGCGACACGCCATGTGATGCCACGCCACGCCACGCCACGCCACGCCACGTGGTGCGACGTGGCCACGGGCGATCGCGATGCGATGCAACATTTTTACGCTTCATTTTCTTTTTTCGTTATCAGAATGTGTGTCATTTTTTGTTGGTTGTGTTTATTTGTTCTCTGCATTTTCTGAATTCAAATGTTAAATCAAATGTAAAATGCAGCTAGTTTTTTCTTTGTGCCGTTATTTTTGTAACTGCTCTTGATTTCAAATTGATTTATTATTTTCATAGATTTCAGTCATAATAATGTCATTAATAATTATTATCTTAATAAAACTGTGTCAAAATTCATCTAATGTTTTAGGCTTAGCATGGAATATACACAATTTATGTTACGGCCAGTGTTATAAATCCGGTTTGTATTAATAAATACCGGTAGATATCTATTTATACTAATGTTATAAAGCTGAACAGTTTGTTTGTTTGAACGCAAGGATCTCGGGAACTACTGGTCCAAATTTAAAGAATCTTTCTCTGTTGGATAGTCCATTTATCGAGAAAGGCTTTAATAGGCTATTTAACATTACGCTACTATCAACAGAAGCGGAGCACGAATGAAAAATGTAACAAAAACGGGAAAAAATATTGCGTTTTGAGCTAACGAAAGCTTGACAGCATGTGTCTATATTTTAAAAGGTTGCTTCATTAGAATCTAAGGTAACCAAATTTGTTCTAGATTTGAATTGGTACGACTAATTTTCGATAGATGGCGTTGCAGCGCGAGCACGGATCAGCTAGTAAATAATTAAAAAAAAACCATCAAATAGTCATCCATCAAATAGTCAATGTAATAAATATTGAAGAAATTTTTATTTTAACCGGTTATTATTATTATTTTTATAGTTTTGGTTAGAGTAATAAATCAAACGAATTGTTTAGTTTTTCTTTTTGTTGACTCAAAATTTCAAAATGTTGATACGCAATTATTATCTACGGAAACTAACTATTCTGATTAGATCGGTGCATTTTCTTCTTATCTGTTATTATTAATAGATCTTCGTATTTATACATTTATTCGAGGCTTACAGAATCCAAGAACCTCGTTCAATCTTCAACTACATACTTACATTGATTTGATTGTTGCGATATTTTCGATTAAGTCAAACACTAAACACAATCAAATACCTAGATAATTAGACAAGATAGCGCTGACAATATTCTAGCAAAAACCGGAACGGGCCGCTAGTACCTCATACAATAGTTGAAATAAAACTGTTATCGTCTTAGCCATTTTCCTAAACAAAATGTAGATAGGCTTGATCAAACAAAAAAACTAAGTTGAACCCTAAGCCCCGTTCGCTACAAGGGACGTGAGCCCGAGGGTTCGCCATCATTTATAACCAACACGTCGACGGAAGGATTCCTGTCTCGCTCCTATCTGCGAGTTTAGACACTTTTAGAATTAGCTATGCAGAAGTTGGGGAAAAAATGTAGCTAAGGCTTAGACACCGTACTAAAATGCCGGACCAAAAGGTAAAAATCCTTACTTTTTCTAGTGTTATTTTTTAACACTCTGCGATTTTCTATCCGTTCCCGTTTCCATCATTTTGCCCTGATAAATATTGGTTTATGTGCTTATTCTAGACTATTATCTAACCGTGTAACACATTCCGTTCAGACGTTTGAGCAAAAAACATCCAGACATTGATATTTATAGTATTAGTAGTGGCAGGACTCTTTTCCGTCTGGGGAAGTGCCACACCTTTGCCAGTTATTCTACCGCCAAGCAGTAATGTGCAAACGTTACTGTGTTCCGGTTTTGAAGGGCAATGTTTCCAGTGAAATTACAGGGCATAGAGGTAAAAGATCTTATATCTCTGGGTGACGAGCGCAGTGCAGTGATAGGCAATGATTTGGACTCTTCATGTTCCAATAGCTACGTGTCACTGTGCTGTTACATGGCAGGCATGTTGTTTACCATCAGGCACATATCCTGCTCGTCTCGTCACTCCAAAATATAATTAAAAAATATATAAAATTGGCAATATAACTGGCAAACGAGTGGTACTTCCTCAGGCTGATTATGTGAAGAGTACCCTCTTCGCTACTGAGCCACTCCCACTACAAAAGTATTTTTGTTTATCACAGAGAAAAAATAAAGTTTTTTTAAGAATTTATAATTGAAGTTACTGAAGCAACTTCGTAACCGTTCCATGACGCTACCAAATTTAGGTGTAAAATGTACCTATGTTCATGATTAGAAACTTGTCAAATCTTGTTGCATGAAACTACAGTAAAGTATTGGGTACTTTCTCCACTACACAACCACGATAACTATTCTGTGATCATAATGTTATTTAAACATTTCCAGAAATTAAACATTGAAGGGTCAGCTTCTTAATACTCCCTGATCTATTTCACTGTTGTCTTGAGTCAATCTCATCGAAATTAAAAACAAAAAACTTCCTCCCGAAAAAAAAAAAACTTTTTTCTTCGAAAAAAGTATCTAAATTAGGATTTACACAAAACTCGCCTTTCATTGCTTAAAAGAATCAAAATTAAAACAAACTCAGTCCTCCCTCATTAACGCCGAAAACCTCGAATGAAGCGAAACAGTTTAAAAGTAAAATTGAAGGTTCGTAAGTGAGGCCCAGCTAACCAGCACTAATAAGGAAGCCGGCCATCCATCAAGTGGCGAGGTTTTTCCACTTTTCTCCCGAAACGAAGATTTGGACGTGTTTCTTTTTGGCAATAATGTTAGGTATTTAACCTCTTTCGTGCGCGGCCCGCGTTGATTGATTCGATTTTTGAAAAGCTTAGGTATTTTTAGTTTTGGTTTGGATTTTGTTTGGATAATACTTCGCCGTAACGTACGGTTAAACGAGCTTTATAAGACTAAATTGAGATTATTATATTTATATAAATTGTTTGTATTTTTTAATAAATAGCCTTAGTTTTATTTATACAACTTTTAAAACCACCTTACCAATTTTTTTATCAGACTGTTTCTTTGTGGCTCGAAAATGTGACATCGTTTCAAGGTTGACTTTCGCGGACGGAGAAGTATTACATTTCCCACACATATAGCTTACGCCTTTTTATCCGCGCAGTTCCCATTCCCGTTGTTTTACCGTTGGCAATGTAAAAATGTAATACTACCAATTAGAATATTAGTTTTCTTCTCATGCTTTCGGCATTCTTCTGCTTCTCCTGTATATAAGTGTTTTTTAAAATATTTTTTTCGGTTAGCAACAAACATCCAAACATTGGCATTTATAATATAAGAATATAGAATATAGAGAATATATAGAATATAGAACAAGAGTGCACGATGCTATTTTATTAAGTTTGAAAGAATACTACCATGTATTAGACGTACTCAGTACTCACACACACTCATTTACTTTTTTATATATTTAAAATGTCACGGACGAACTTCGAACACACTGCCATGTATTTGTCATACACGCGAATATAAACTCTTTTGTTAATATAAATTACGATTAAATTTCGAGCGCAAGGCGACTAGTAGTATAAACAAATACCAACCGTATTATCCCTCATTGCATAATGTTTAACAAAGTCCCGTGACACAGAGTAATCGCGGCAGCGGCGCGGCTTCGAATTTTACTCTGAAACAATAGAAGACCCATCTCAAGACACAGTGTGGTAACAATCACGCGAAATATTAAATCCTGTCCGACACACGCTCACAATAAAGATGTGACGTGGGTAGATAAATCATCCGTCGCCATGGCGACCGGGACGTCGCGCTCTAGCTGCGAGACTGCGGGTAGTGGGACCGAAATGAGGGTATTACGAAAACTGTGAATTTAATTTAGGGTATTATTAGTATGTTGGTAATGCAAATATCTGTATTGAGGCTTGGCGTGCTTTAAACTGGTGTTTTTTACCTAAAGATTGCCCCTCATTCTTGACTGCCATCAGATCTCCCCTGACTTAAGATATAAAGAGATCAAATGCTTATAATTTTAATTATGTGTATTTTGTTCGCGACGATGAAAAATGTATTATATCTATGATTTTTCAAATGTGCAATCCTGAAGTCAAAATTTAATTTTAAGACAAAGCGTCGCAATGAGCAGTTAATATTATTGATATTTCTTAGTAGAAATAAATTACTGCGCTCGGTCTATCGTTATAGAACGTTTCAGTTTCTATAACTATAGAAATAAGATATAAAAGTTTTAGTTTACTCAAAGCTTTAAAGCACAGAGTAAGTAATCACTACGTCTTTATAGATGCACAGACCGCTCCTTGCTGAAAAGATTGACATACTTTGATGGATGACTATCCAAACCCTCAAGCAAATATAATTATTTGAAACCGTTTTCGTAATTAGAACGTTTAAACTTTACTTATTTCACAAGTTCAAAGAATAGATGTACGAATATTGCCCTTCAAACGGAAGCTAATTAATGTTTTGTTGAATAATATTTTTGTTCAATGATGACTATTAGATTGATAGTTCTCAAGTAATAGAAAGCTCGTTTTGACAATAAAGAAAGACCCCAGACTGTAACTTGGAATGAAAAAAAAAAAAGAAATTAAAAAATACAAACATTTTTGGCGCTCTAAATATCATAAGTTTACCAATACGACTATATTGCAAAAAGATTCTTTTATTTTTTGAAAATTATAGCTGAAGTATATATATGTAAGTATTAGGTAAATATACAAAAACCAAGTCCGCCTGGAGATATAGGTTTAAATAACCTATATTTCCAGGCGGACTTGGTTTTTGAAAATTTTATAGGTTTACACTTGACCGCCATCTCGCCTGATGTAAAGCGACGATGCGGTCTACGATGGAGCGTGTTTACCTAGACGAAAGCGATTCACTCTCGATTTGAGGACACCAAGATTATAACTATGAGGAAAAACCCACTCAGGCAACTCATTCCACAGCCTAGACGTTCTTATCACAAAAGTAGAGTCAAATCTCTTCGTTCGTGTCTTTGGAACATCAACCATGAACCGGTGCCGCCTCTTCGAGCTACAAAAAGTCCATTAGAAAAAAGGGCAAGGTGGAATTAGATCATGCAAATCAGTTGCACACTCTCCGAAGTGTATCCGTTAAAAAACCCGATAAGCTAGCAATTTTGCGGCGACGTTCAAGACTATCTTGATAGAGTGTCCTACTACTATTTCAATTTCCTATCTCCTAAGATCCACATTTAGAACAAAACCGCCATCGATCTAGAATACTAAAAAAATGTATTGAAAATCCATCGTTATTTTGCCCCACATTCTGTCATAGAAATATGATTCAATCGTTATATTGATAAATTCAAAGTTGAACGTATCGGATCAGGTGTGAAAAATGGCACCGGTTTCCGTGTGAGCGGTCCCATTTCGACTCATTGGGCAGATGGTGACGATTTCATTGCCTTTTTTGACGGGGTAGATATGTGACGAAAATTACGTGCGATACAATTTGATCGGTAAAGTTATTTTGGTATCTTTCTTCTAATTCGATGCGATTGGTACGAGCAAAAGTGAAAGTTCTGTCTGAAAATATACATTGTCTTGAAACACAAAAATAGAACTCGTTGAAAATAAGCATGGTTAGGTTATGAAGTGCTTTCAAGTATGATCTAGATTTGCGTTTAGTTACTTCGTAAGTTTTTTTTATGGGACTGTCATGTGTCATACAAGTACCATAAAAAAAACTGATAAAATAAAAGTTTTTTTTTATAGTATAGAGTGACAAAGCAAGCAAGATACACACCTCATGGTAAGCAATACGCCTGCCAATAAAACCACAGTCTCACGTAACCATTGGAACATGAAGTGTTCAAGTCGCAAACTAGCACTGCACTCGTCACTCGCAACGTTCGTAACGTTGCTCTTGAAACACTAACACAGTAATATTAGCACACTACTCCTTGGTGGTAGAATAACTGGCAAAGATGAATCTTGTCATTAGATTTAATCTTGGGATTATCTTTACTAAAATAAAAACGGTGCTAGAAAATATCGCGAGAAAACAGATATGTTCCTGCATTTGTGTCATCCACCAACCCGCATTTGGCGAGCGTATTTGGATTATGGATTTGTACGAGAATACCCCGAGTCCCAGTAGTGGGAAGGTTTAGTGGTCTACTTATGCTATTATGATTTACATTAGAAAATAAACAAACAAAAAATATAGAATGCTACATATCAGGACCACAAATAATTAGTAGTAATCAACTAAACGTTAATTTATTTCCCGGATTACAGTAAAACCGGCATACTCGTACTTTAAAAATAAACCAACGTTACGGTTATATTTATTTAGGTCTGTCTCAAAATTAAGTCAACTCACAAACATTTGCCAACTGAGGGGTTGAGCGTTCTTCAAGGTCGCGTAACCCCTGAGACTTGTCACGTCAAAAATCAACCACAATTATAAATCCCTTCCCTTATTTTGTTGCTAATTTCATTGAGATTTCGAAATACTCCAAGTATTTACGATTCTTACACCGATCTTTATTAGGTTTGAAGTTAATTCGGCGTGGCTCGAACCTGATTTGTTGGGTGTCAAATTGTTTTGTTTGGCTCGGGATCGTGAGAGTTTGTGTAAGATTTCTTTAAAAGATATTGTTTGTTGCATCGCTCTTAATTTGACTCGAGGATGTGTTAACAAGCATTTATTTAGAGTAGCAAAAGCTGCCTCTTAAATGTACCCATTGCTGGGCTCATGGTAATTTCTCTTAAGGAGAGCGTAAAGGCTATTATCCACCACGCTGGCTTAGTTTGCGATAGTGAAGGACACATAAATAAATAAATAAATAAATATTGGTGGACAATTCACACACAACACCATCTGACCCCAAACTAAGCAAAGCTTGTGTGATGGCGGCCAGATAGTTGATATAATACTTATATAGTTGTAAATACATACTTATACATAGAAACACCCAGACACAGTGCAAACATTTGAATTCATCACACAAATATTTGCACTGGGTAGGGATCGAACCCACGGCCCTCGGCTTCGCAGGCAGAGCTACTAACTACTTAGCCACAAGGCCAGTCATGCCCTCGAAATAATTATTTAGGAGCATTTTGGTTTCCTCACAACGTTTTCCTTTGCCGGTTTTAAGTTAGCCGCATTAAGACAGTGGTGCGTGTGGGGTTCGATCCAGGGGCCGGATCGGCAGTTGCTTATAGGTTTTAGTAGCATAGACACCCACTGGTGGGACTCAGGACTTTCTCACCCAAGAATAGAATCGAGGTCATAGCCCACCATAATGATAAGTTTAGATTTGTGGAGGTGTACGACGTACAAGTTGATATATATGATAGTCTGATATTAATTTATTTTGTTTCACAAGAATCTGTAACACCATATCTAGTCCAAGGCTAACAAACTCAAAACAACTCCTGCGATAGATTTCTGAGAAACCTTGAATGTGGTAAATAAGTACTCGTATCAAGTATTTATACTGTTATGATTATCAAATTTCCTTGAAAGGCACTTGTATTATATTTCAATGGATGAAAAAGCTTAAAATATATGTTTTGTCAAAGCCTCACAAAGCCGTTTTATCTATCAGGCCATACTTCTCTGTCCCACTGTTGGGTACAGTACAGGAGGCCTGTACACAGAAAGAAAATAAATAAATATTGGTGGACAATTCACACACAACACCATTTAACCCTAAACTAAGCAAAGCTTGTGTGATGGCGGCCAGATAGCTGATATAATACTTATATAGTTATAAATACATACTTATTATACATAGAAACACCCAGACACAGTGCAAACATTTGAATTCATCACGCAAATATTTGCGCTGGGTGGGAATCGAACCCACGACCCTCGGCTTCGCAGGTAGAGCTACTACCAACTAAGCCACGAGGCCAGTCAATGGGCGATGAACATTGCAGTTAGACCTTTCGATGGTCACCGTGGTTTTGGATTTGAAATCGAGTAACGACAAAGCCATAAGGGAGCTATCTCCGTGCCGTTTATGGTTCTGCCATTATGCGCAGTACCTTGCGAGCTCAGAAACCTTGCGCGTAACCTTAAAAGATATGTAGATACGTGCTGTCACGGACTTCGGCGCATGTCAGTGCGCGCACATAAAGCTTGAAAAAAGGAATATTATTTTCCTGTGTTTGTTACATTCTTAATTCATGCTCCGCTCCTTTTGATAAATGGACTATCCAACAAAAAAGTTATCTTTCTATTCGAACTAGTAGTTCTCGAGATCGTAGCGTCTAAACAAACAAACTCTTCAGCTTTAATATAGATAGTATAGACTACATCAGTTATTTAGTCCTCACTGCACAAGCTTTGTTTAGCTCGGGAGTAGAGTGATTTGTTTGAAAAAAAAAAATTATTATGCATAAGTATGCATAATGTTTTCTTTCAATTATTAATAATTTGGCATATTTATGCCAAATTAGTTTAATCATAGCTTGGCGACGCTGTCGGAATTAAATGATTTAGAAACAAATATTTATTGAAACATAAAGCTTAGTGTTCAATATTTATCCCGAAATATCGTCCTGGGGCCCATAGCAGGAATAAAACAAATATATATGCCGTTATACCGATTTTTTTACCCCCACACTTTAACAAGTTAGACACTTACCTAGGGTTCCCGGCGGCGTCCAAAGCCCTGTTTGGTTGTTAGGAATAGGGAACGGAAACACGGGAATAAGGAACCAAACCAGACAGCTCCAGACTTCCCGTCCCAGCAATAGTCCACCGGCACTACGATTCCGCGTTCCACGATCCGGCGTTGGAGAAAAGGGCCAATCCAGTAGCCCACTTTCACACCAATAGTCCAGCACTAATCCCGTAGCGATAAATATTCCCGTTAATACGTATTCTCGCACAATATTAACGATTTAAACCAGATTATATAGATCAAAGTAAAAAACGCTTCTTTTTCGTTCCAGCGAAAAACAGACAACGTCACTTCACAGCCGGCTGTCAAAAACCATAGATCCGCTATATTTCGATGGCCGATATAATGTTGCCCGATTATACGGAACACTTAGTATCAAATAACGATTTTTAGAAAAGACAAATTTTAGTATTTTTGAGGACTAATAGTCAAATTTAAGTAGTTTCAGTTATCAAATACTACGCGAGAAATTGTTTAATATATTTTAGATTTCATTACTAGATCTATCTTTGCAAAGCAAACTGTAGTTTTATCTCAAAAACTTTCAATACTCTACCCACTTTACGTTTCACTCAAAGACGATGCTGTGCAGAATTTTAAAACTACAATGCAGAGGAAAGTTGCCACAAACTGTTCTCGGAGGAATTTTAGGGGATGCGATAAAAGTCTATTCGTTTGCAGTTTTTATTACAGGTAATTTTCTCTTTGTATTTTAACAACTAAATATGTACAAAGGTAAGGACTCGCCAAAAATCCTCACATACCTTGCACCTTGCTTACGTAGGTTCGGCTTTGACCACTAACTCATCTAACATGGTTGTTTTTATTTAGCTGTTTTGATACAAAGATCTTATATATAAAATTCTCGTGTCACAGTGTTTGTTTCCTTACTCCTCCGAAACGGCTTTACTGATTTTAACCAAATTTTATATGCATATTCTGTAAGTATGAGAATCGGCTACTAGCTATTTTTCATACCCCTAAGTGACAAGGGTTGTTCACTAAGGCAAAACAACGTTTGCGGGGTCAGCTAGTAATTTTATAAAACTGTAAGCAAATCGACTTTTATGACATCTCGTAAAGTCTAGCACTGCCAAGAATCAACTTTGCTAGTGATTCTACCGCCAAGCAACCCACTAAATAATATTCTCACAGCTGGGACTCAGGGCCTTCTATCACCATAGTCCATAGCCAAGGTCATAATCCACCACGCTGGCCCAAGCAGGCTGGCGAATGACATATGACCTAGAAAGACTCTAGGAGCACGTCGATCCCCTCACAATGTTTCCTTCATCTTTTTTTTAATTAGTGGCATTACGCACTCGACTTCACTCGACAGTTACCGTTCTCTCGACTAGACCAGCCGTAAATTGCCCATTGCCACCAAGCAGTAATATGCTAATATTACCTATTGTGTTCCATGAAATGACATGAAAAAAGGCTATCCATACGAAATCGGTAAAGAATCCTACTACTACAAAAAACTCGTGTACACCTAAGCCTTAAGTTAATGTTTCGCTTCATCGCGATTAGATTATAAAACTAGAATACCGACGTCGTAATTAGAAAGATAGGTATTTATAATTGGCTAAAACATAATTTTGTTACCACAACAAATAAAATTATATAGCGAATCGAGACGGTTCGATCGCGTAAAGTCGGCAGGCGCCATGACACTCGCTGATTTACCGCCAGCGATAGTGGCATATCGCGGCCATCTTGGATGCGCGGCGTTATGCCTAAATGATGGTCCATCGAGCCGAATTTACGTCGCGATTTTTCGGAAATGAACAATTTTATGGATTGTGCTTGTAATTTTGTTTATACTGTTTGATAAAAATATTTATTACCAAAGTTCCGCAGATATGATACCTACTTTATACTTTAAAATCAACTTAAAATTGTAATATTAAAGTTTGGATGTTATGATGTTTGTTGCTCAATCACGTAAGTACGCCTAAACAGACCGGGTTAAATCTTGAAATTTTGATAAATTATTGTCTGAAGTAACACACAGATATGCTACTTTTCATCGCGGGAAAATGGCGGGAACGGGAGCGACGCAGGTGAAACAGCGTTGGGTATTAATGCTGACAGAGGTATGTTAACAAATTAAGATATCCGTTGATTCATAACGCGTTTTTAAAATGACATACGTGAACGACAGATCGGTATAAACATAAGACTTACCAAATTTCTTTGACGAATTCAGAGGCTAACGTCACCTGAAGCTAGGCCAGAATTCTCCGTGCTGGCTAACTGCAGATAGGATGACACAATGTTTTTGAAGTGGTAGGATTCTTTGCAGAGTCTGCCTTGGGCATTGGGAATTACGACACGTTTGCTACCGTCAAAGTGTAATTTGACAACATCACTGTGTTCTGGTTTAATGGACAACGTTTCCAGATAAATTACTGGGAGAGATAAAATACGTTATATCTCCGGGTGGCTCCAGTGCGGTGCAAGGTAATGTTTTGAACTCTTCATGATACAACAGATATCACTGTGCTGTTATGGGGAGGTATGCTACCAGGCATAGCATAGTCCTGCTCGTCTCTCATAAATAAATAAAGGAATAAGGGCAAACGGTTACTGACCATCTCGAGCTTTTGGGCGTGTCTTTATCATCGACGCTCAACTGTGGCATGTATAAGTTACGCACCAAAAAACTGGGTGTCCTCTCAAAGGTACGAAGATACTTCAATTCTAAACAGTTCTACACTTTATACAAAGCGCAGAGTCGTTAAAAAAACGCAGCTTTATTCGAATTAAAAAAATGTAGCAGTTTAAGAACCGACCGACATTTAACCAAACATTTGGCAAGTAACAGAAAGCAAAGCAGTCGAACAGATTATTGAATCGCAGAAGTGCGCGTCACGTCGCGCGGTGTACGTTAATATGTGGCACGTGTGTCGCCTGCCTAATGCCGGTTATAAAACGTGCGCCAGGGACTTTATACCGCTTTTGATTGTGACGACGTGGGTCCGCGTCGTGCGATACAGTTGTCTACAACAGCTGCTTTGAGGGAAACAATGGATTTATTGCAAAAAATAAAATAATCCTACTAATGTTACTTCCGTAGCACAAACTTTGCTTAGTTTGGAGTCAGATAGTTTTGTGTGTAAATTGTCCACCAATGTGTAATTATTAACATTACAAATGCGAAAGTTTGTAATAATGTATAAATGTATGTTTGTTACTCTTTCACACTAAAATTACTCAACGGATTTGGATCATATTCGTTACGCAGATAAATAATGGTCTGAAATAATATATTGGCTATTTTTGTCCCAGGAACCTAATATATACCTACATATATGGTAGGTATGTTTCATGCTAGGCCGCATTTTTGCGTAGTATCAGCTATTTGTGTGGTGTGTTTTTTTTTATTTGTTAAAACGTTAGGTATGTTAAAAAAAAACAAAAGTAGGCCAAAAGTAGTAGCCCATAGAGTTAAAAATCGCAACACATGACCATTTTTAAAATAGAGGAGTGTCGATAACAGTAACAGTTTAGCTAGTTAAACCGTTTTTTCCATCTCTGAAAACGCAAAGACACAAGAGTTTTATCAATTCAATACATTTGTTCAATGAAAAATAAGTTGATTGGCTTAGTTTGATTTCTAAAATAATACTACTAAAGTAAAGATTTATTTGCGTATCAGGGATTGATTGATGGTTGCTTTTGGCATGCAAAATATGCAAAAAATAAAAAAAACAACTAAATCGTCATTACATCTGCAAATTACTGACACGATACAAAAACACGTTCAAACAAAATTAATTAAAGTACTTACTGAAAGTAATAACAATAATCAAAATGTCTCCTGTCGCAATTAATGTCAATGTCAGCGGAATAAATCTGACAAAACATGGTGAAACATATCGTCAAAATGTCAGTTACAATAGTCAGTGGTATCAATTAGATTAGATATACACAGTTGGGTATCTACATGGAATCATAGTCGCAGTCGTAGAAGTGTATTTTGTAATGTCTAAAACTCTGCTACTGTCTTCCACTGCCCCGTTGGAGAACAAACGCGCAACTTTGTACAACTTTTGATCATGACGACGGCAGTATCCTGTGACGTCATCAAGCGATGTGTAATGATTACTCCTTCCTGCGGTCTTGGTGGTCTAGATTCATTATTGAATACTTACCGCTTTTATAACGCTTTCTGTAATTGTAGTTTAGGTTCGGTAATTTAAAAACCAAAATATATATAGGTAAATATATATATAGGTAGTTATACCTATCAAAATTATCTGATCTAGGTGCTACATTTCGGTGTTGTCTACAATAATTTAGAATACTGTAAGAATTTAAAGTTTCAAGTATTGACATACAGTGTGGTAATGCCGCCAGCATGCTGGACACGCTTCTGTTTGGTCATAACAACTGGATCTGGAACTTCTATGGATATAGATCGGCATATAGATAATTCAGTTGAGCTTGGTGTAAATAAAATTAGGTACGGCTATGTACTTGTGGTGTAGCACAGTTCTCATGGTAGTATAATTTTTAAGCCACGAGACATTTTTTTTTTATGTAGACATTAAAATCCGACTCAGGTAACGTATTCTATAGCCTAGACGTTCTTATCACAAAAGAGTCAAACCTTCTCTTTCGAGACTTTGCCACACCTTTGCCAGTTATTCTACCGCCGAGCAGTAATGTGCAAACATTACTGTGTTCCGGTTTGAAGGGCAATGTTTCCAGAGAAATTACAGGGCTTAGAGATACATCATCTTAGATCTTTGGGTGACGAGCGCAGTGCAGTGCTAGGTAATGATTTGGAATCTTCATGTTCCAATAGCTGCATGTCACTGTGCTGTTACGTGGCAGGCATGTTGCTTACTATCAGGCACATGGCCTGTTCGTCTCATGATTCCTTATTCAAAAAAAAACTTTGGAACGTCAACTATGAAACGACGTCGCTTTTTCGAGCTATAATTTGTCCAAAATTGACTTCAACAACTTAACCTAGAGATAACCTAGCAAGTGAACCGTAACCAATCACCGCAGCCTAATTCGTCACGCCACACAGCTACAGACAGACATATGTACGTAATTAATTTATATTAATCGAATGCCAAACTGACATTACACGCGTCACAAGTAATGAATTCATTAATAACGTCTCACATACACCTACTCGATATATTGGCTGTAGTTGAGAGATATATTGGAAGGTAGCAGGTGGTATTAGGTGTAGGGATGTCGGAGTTAGGTATCGACTTAATTTCAATTCAATACACATTTTGACGTGACAACGTCTTATAATTCGATGAAGCCGGCTGCACGCCCGCAAAACATGACGTCATGTGCCGTTAACGCCGTTACCTCGCCGCATGACGTCATGCGGCGTTACCTCGCTCTAAGGCGTAGTTGAAGTTGTCACGTTCAACTATCGTCAGTAAACCGACTTTACAGACAACCATTTTTTAAAATACTACTGGGATGATGACTAGGTCAAAAACATATTCTTATTTATTAGTGTGTCATGTAGATTATGCTAAAAGATTGGACACGTATTTTTTGTTTTATCAAATTTTTAACAAACCAGCTGACTCGGCGCCGGCGAACTTTGTTCCACCTTCCTTGAACTCGCACGATTCATTCAAAACCAAAATTAGTCCAGCCATTCTCGAGTTTTAGCGAGACTAACGAACAGCAATCCATTTTTAAACATGAGATAATCGACAAAAATTTAAGAAGATCATCCAACTCTCGGAGTTGAGAGTGGTGAAATCACGTCTTCGTAAAAGCGTGCAATGAAGTGACGTCACTCAAAATCTGAGCGCTATATTAATGTTGATTTTTCGAGCTACGACTGATTCAATAGAAAAAAACAAAGAGGTATAAGATCGTGCAGATTAGCTACAAGCCGTCCGAAATGTATCCGAATAAACCCCTATACCTGACTCGGCGCCAGCGAACTTTGTTCCACCTTCCTTGAACTCGCACGATTCATTCAAAACCAAAATTAGTCCAGCCATTCTCGAGTTTTAGCGAGACTAACGAACAGCAATCCATTTTTAAACATGAGATAATCGACAAGGATTTAAGAAGATCATCCAACTCTCGGAGTTGAGAGTGGTGAAATCACGTCTTCGTAAAAGCGTGGAATGAAGTGACGTCACTCAAAATCTAAGCGCTGTATTAATGTTGATTTTTCGAGCTACGAGTGATTCGATAGAAAAAAACAAAGAGGTATTATATCGTGCAGATTAGCTACAAACACTCCGAAATATATCCCAAAAAACCCCTACATTAACTTTGGAGCGATATTCAGGGCATTGAAGTCATTTTCGAACAACAGTATCTAAAAAAATAAGATACTATTTTACAACTTCCTTTAAAAACAATCAACATCACCCACTCATCAGCCAACACCTAAAAAATCCCACTCCCCATGAGGGGACATAAATTTGTCGTCAAATCGTGTCATCGGCGTCACTCACGTAGCGAGTCGAGGTTTCCGGATCCGCCTCACAGGACGGCCTACCGCAAACAATCGGACAGACCATCCGACGTTTTATAGTTGGAGTAAGGTCAGGAGCTGTAGTAAAAACGCTGTTAAAATACTCATGCATTATTTAGTAATTGGTGTGGATAGTTCTAAAACGGAATCTGATGACCAGGACCTTATTGTGAAGAAGTTGGTGAATCAAATTAAGTAAATGTCGTCATCGATAATCTTGATATGGTAACTGTGAACTCCAACTATATTTTCCGACATACTCCTTATACTGGCAGCACCCCGTGTTTTCACCTGCATAGTTCTCGTTCCCATTGTACTTCCGTGATAAAAGTATATAAACAGTAGTAAAGTAAGCTTATGTGTTCCTCCAGATTATAATAATTTATGTTTCAAATTTCAATCAGATAATACTTATTAGTAATATGATATAAAATTGATATATTTACATTACGACCTAATCGAACGTATAAGTTTTTGTCTACTTACTCTTTATTGTCTGTTTTAAAGAATTAAGGAAAATAAAATGAGAAAACCGGTATGTTCAAAGAAAAATATGTCATTCGGCAACCCACACTGGTTGGTTATTGTGTCTTATGGCTTTGTGAGACTCTCTTCTCGTAAGAGGACTCCGCGAGTCCCAGCTGTGGGAACAATAGTGGGCAGCTTGTACATCACCGTGTTTAAAACATGTACTCAAGGCTTATGTAACCAAAAATGAGCAGGACATGCGCCTAATAGCACATCTCCTTCTGGTTTTTGGTCGCTATTGGAAGATAGACGCAGCCATTGGAACAAAAAGAGTCCGAATCATTACCTAGCGCTGCACGGCGCTAGCCACCTAAATATATAAGATGACCCATATCTATGCTCTGTAATTTTTTTGGAAACATTGTCCTGTGTTCCGGAGACAGTAGATGTTTGCACATTACTGCTTGGCGGTAGAATAGCTGGCAAAGGTGTGGTACTTTCCCAGCCGGACTCTGCAAAGAGTCCTACCACAACAAAAACGTACGTCATTTCCGTAACATTGGTAGGTATAGAAGTTTTCGACTTTTGTAACATCATACGATCTCTAACATTGAGGTACAGTATGACCAACTTATCTGTAGAACATAACGATGACGCCACGATCGAAAATTGTTGCAATCTATTACAAAATTAGACTGAACTTCTGTGTTCTTTAAATACACAGTAGTTCCACATTTGGCCGTTATAGAGATAAGTTGATGGCACTGTACATGCGGGATTAAAACTTATGACCAATCTCACAATGAGACGTTTTCCAGATGAAGATAGACTTGTCAAAGACAGTTCCCAATTTCACCATAAGTGGCGCCAATGTTCCATTTTGTTAGAGAAATTTCACAAAAACAAACAGTGGTGCCACACTTGACAAAATTTAGAACTATTTTTGACAAGTCTATCTTCATCTGGAAAACGCCCCATTGTAAATCGCACGTTCAAACAATTAGGCTGACGTGGCTTTATTTGTTTGTCATGTATTCGGATTTTCTTCATATTTCATGGAAAAACTTGTCTTAAAATCAACGATCTTGGTTATTTTTTGCTTACAGCGGAAGTTAATGTGGGTAGTTCTAATTTTTCCGATTTTCGTAATCGGCTAAAAATGTAGCAAAACTGTGAGCCTTCGCAATTCGGAAGTTGCGAGGTTGCAACATCCTTCCCGTTTTATTTACGAAACTTGCGAACGGAAACAGAGTGCTTAAATAAACAGAAAAGATGCTGTGACAAGCTGGCGAGTGCTTACAGCTCACGATTCTGGCATAACTTTACATATGGTACTCTTTTATTATGTGGATTGAAGAGACGAGGAGAACTTGCTTTTCATAGTATTGAGTATAGAGTGACGGTACGAGCAGGACATGCGCCTGATGGTCAGCAACACGCCTAATGATAACAACACAGTGTCGTCACTATTTAAACATGAAATGTCAAAAACATCACCTAGTACTGCACTGCGTTTGTTACGTAGAGATATAAGATGATTTTTCTCTATGCCTTGTGATTTCTCTGTAAATATTTTCTACCCTTCAAACCGGAACGATGTGTCATGAACCCATGTTTGCACATTACTCCTCTGCTGTAGAATGTAGAATAATTAACAAAGGTGGGGTATTTCCCAGGCGGATTCTGCATAGGCTCCTAACTACTAAAAATAAGTAAGTGGACATTATATTATAGGCAATTAAGAAGTTTTGAACACTTCACAAAGTTGCTAATAGCACAACCAGTCATTTTAGGATGTAGAATGATTGGATTAAAGTGACACTTTTTAAGTTTGTAGTGGTAGGACTCTTAGCAGAGCCCGCCTGGGGAAGTACTACACCTTTGCCAGCTATTCTACCGCCAAGCAGTAATGTGCAAATAGTTGTTCTTCGGTTTGAAGGGTAATGGATCCAGAGAAATTACAGAGTTTAGAGATGTAACATCTTAGACCTCTGGGTGACGAGCGCAGTGCAGTGCTAGGTAATGATTAGGACTCTTCATATTCCATAGCTGCATGTCACTGTGCTGTATGTTATGTAGCTGGCATGTTGCTTACCATCAGGCACAGGTCCTGCTCGTCTCGTCACTCATTATAAAAAAAACACTGAATCACTGAACCAAGGCATCAGTATCTGTACTACATTAGATTATTGGTAAGCTCGTAACTCAAAAAAGCGACGTTTCATGGGTCTCATTCCAAAGACGGGAACTAGGTTTGACTCCAGTTTACTTGAGGAATAAAAATCTTTAATAATAAATAGGCTGTGGAAAGCGTTGCCTGAGAAGTTTTTCAGATGGCTAAAATCTTGGTGCATAAAATATACATTTTAACGTATCAAAAATTATGAAGTTTTGTTCCCAGTGAACTTTTCACCAAATCAACCAACATTCATTAAAGTATACATTTTGGTCAAACTTGAGAGATATATTGTGGCTCAATTTTGGGTATATAATTTGTATATATTGTCCATATACAGGGTTATTGGTAATCAGCCTGCATCCTTTTAAGGGGATGTTAGGTACATTCAATACGTCAACTTTTGTTCAACAGTTTTAAAAAAATTTTTTTTTTTTTTTACAAAATAAATAAAAAGTGCATTTGCACGGTCTAAAAGTATCGAACTCTTCGTAACAATTCGTAACGAGAGCGCGTACGCTCTTTAACGCGCAAAAAATGATGTACCGAAGTGAATAAACACTAAAAAGTCGCTAAACAGTACAAAAAAGGGCAACAAATACAATTTTTTTTTGGGTTATCTATTAAGTTTTAACGAAAGTTGTAGAACAAAAGTTGTTTGTTTAAATATACAGAACATGCCCTTAAACGGATGCAGGCTGATTACCAGTAACCCTGTATATTAAAGTTTATTTTGACTTTTCTATGTTTAATTAAGTTGCAATTTATTTTATCTCTACATGCAATAAAAAAAATTGATTATTTTTTTAGTTCATTATATGACTATTTCCTTGCAAAACTGAACTGGCTGCTGGAATAATTACACTTAATTACAATTAACGAACAAATTACTTCACACAATTTTTCGTAAATGTTTTCTTTCAAGAACTTGAGGGTAATCGTGTCGTGAATTAAAGAGCAATGATCCGTCGTATGCGTTCCCGAAACTCGGGCCGACTCGACTTCGCTAACGTTTTCAACTTTGTAATTAAGTTGCCGAGTCTCGAGCTAACATTTAGAAACGCTGATTAGTGCTGAGTGAGCGAGCCCGCCTCATTTTTACTGTTGTCTGACAAATCTGAAAACTTAATTGCAATCGTAAAGATTCTGCAAACTGTCGATATTGGTTTTTGACGATTACACAATTTAGGGGTCCAATCTTACCACAAACATGACTAAGTTTACTCAACGGGACAAAGTGGGTTCTGGGCGCTGAAATTAAAAGACGCCACATTTCTCTGTTTCACACCTTTTCTTTCCATGGAACAGAGGTTTGAAGCTCGCGTATGTCTCGTTCCTTTTCCGTTATCTTGGCCTTGCCATCGGAATCTGAGACATCCCAACGGTTTTCGACTCTAATCTGACCTCTAAATGCGTGCGTTCAGCAGGTAAATTTTCTTCAATTCTCTCATACCATAAACTTAATTTTGGCACTGCTGGGACTCGAAGTTTTTTCTCGCAAGGAAAGAATAAAAATATGCAACCCATTCAATTGTGCCACTGCCGGGACTCGAATTTAACCACCTTTTCTCGCAAAGAAAGAGTCAAACCATAGTCCACGACAATGATCCCATATGAGCAAGCAGAACACGTTGGTTTCTTCACGATCTTTTATTTCACCCAAAAAGTGCTCAGAATCCCTAAAGACGCGTTCACTTCAAATAAAATTTTCTTTAATAAAGTGAGTACCTTCGACATAAATGCTCAAACTGAGCAAGCGCGAAAGAGATGGCCACGCACAATATAACATTCTATTAGACATTCAAGTCTCCATGTAATATTTGTATTAGTATCTCGAACTTGACCCGCTTGCACGTGTCAAGGTCATCGCTAGAAATGAGCTAATTCGAAGAGTTGCTGCCTCCTGGGAAATCAGGTGTCTCGGTGCCGGCGTGACGCCCAGATTTATGGGCCCGAGGGGACCCAGCGGGAAGCGGAGACTGAGAGCTGGAGGTACGTCACGGGATCTTACTGCTGTTTATACCGATGCTGCTGGTCTGAATCAATCACGTGTGCTTGACATTTCCAAATACGTATAACGTTTTTGATAGAACCTATTTTAAAATATTGATCGGTTTTCAATTGGGTGAAACTACAACATTATGATACTACCTACTCAATCCTCAATAATTAATTACTTCATAATGTTACAGCTGGAAAATATCACTGATACAATTTCTTGGAGTCAAGTGTTTATTCCACAGTCTACAGTTACATCACAAAGATTAAGGTTTTCATCCTTGAAATGTCCGTCTTAAAATCCAACCGACCAACCACGCTGTCCACCTAGTTGGTCGGTTAGTATTTATTTTTCTTAACCAACAAACCATAATAGTTTTTTGGTTCTTAGGTCTTCGATTGAAAACTAAAATAGAATCCATTTTTTAATTTTGATAGGAAGTTTATTATACGTTTTTGTGCATGGGAACCGGTACTATGTAATGTTCATTCTTGATGGCGGTAGTTCAAGTTATATTTAAATAACATCGCAGTTAAAAAACTTACAGCTGGTCTAATTAAATTACGGTTGGTCTAGTCGGGAGAATGGCGACTGCCAATCTGGAGCTTCAAACATCCAGGAAAAGGAGAAGATCTAACATGAGGAAAAAAGTATATTTTAAGAATTTTTCAGGTCATGCGTCATCCATAAGCCCACACTGGACCAGCGTGATGGATGACCTTGACTCTCTCCATGTGAGAGATCGCCCGGAGTCCCAGCAGTGTGAACATTTAGTGGGCTGCTTATACTGAAGTAAAAGATGTAGGAATAGCAAAAAAATAGTTGTTTTAGTGAAGTAGTGGTAGCACAGGTTTCCGAAGTAAAGCGTCAGATTGGACAAATCGATAGGAACGTGCTTGGGGGCTGGAGACTGTCTGTCGAGCCAATTTAGGTTTGACACGCGTTGAGGAGCGAAACATCTACTTCGGTAGGAAACACTTAGTGATTCGTATCTGAATCCACTACAATTCAGAAACGCTAAGCCCTAGCAACCAGGAGTATGGGATTTAAGTCCTAATTACACTATACTGTCTTAGTCTATTTAATCCTGAACCATTGAAAATGTGAAATGTGTATTAAAATTGTTAAATATTATTTATTGCTCGTGTCATCCTGCGGCTTTATTCACGTATTTCAAGATTCCGTAATTTTTCCGGAATGAAAAGTAGCCTAGTGTTAATATAGACAATTAACAAACTATGTACAAAATTTGATCCTATTTATTTTAATAGTTTTTGCTTTGTATAGTAAAAAATACTTATACATACTAATATTAGCTTTTAAAATTTTGTCGCCATTTATATTATTTTATAATAATATATTATTTGGTGGCTGCCCGTACAAAATGATGTTATTTTCAATAAATTTGGTAGTTTTTGTTATTACTGGACATATTATTTTGTAAACCACTTCTACTTTTCTGAGCGGTGACTTATGAAAATATTTTCAGGGAAATAAAAACGAGAAAACGAAGAACAAAATACGAACAGAAGCTTCACCAAATATTATGTTCAGAAACTGCAAAATCCAGATCAAAAGAATAATTTAATACAGAATGCAGCGTTCAGTGAAGCAAATAGCACAACTTGATTTACAAACAAAATTTTTAAGCAGATTTAGTACCTAGTTGCCTCTCTGGATTCATTTATTCGAAGCTTACGAGGCAAAGTTCCAAGTTTTTTGGTGAAAACTTGTTTAACGTGTACTGGGTCGGGAATGAAACGTGATCTACTTTGAAAAAAAATATGTCATTTTACAGTGCTCTGTTTAGAGTTTCCATAAATCTATAATTGTATGCTTCAAACGTATAACTATGGTACTATAAGCTGAAATTTAAATAAAATAAGACTACATAAACAAATTAGCCCGTTAGTTAGATTATTAAAAAAAATCGTACATGTATTTTTTTTTCGTTTCAAAAGCATAAATTGACGATGATATAGTATTCAGAAGTATCATGTGACGTCACGTCTATACACAGTGTTTATGTTGACGTGACGTCACAACCCCTCACTCTGGAAATTTGATGATCTATATCTCTGTTGATTTTTAATAAAACGTGGCTCATATTTTTCCATACCTAACCTACCTGGCAGACAAATTAGAATGGTATATATTTGACCCCGTAATTATCCCGATTCCCATCATTGTCAGTTTACATTTTACAATACAACTTGTGAGGCTTTGAGTAAATGGCTAAGTACTCAAAACGCATTTTATTATAAGCTCCCGGTAGGTAAGGTTAGTTAACGTCGCGTCGTTAGATATAATTCCACAGTTTAAAAAAAAAATATTGTGGCACAAACAAATTAAGATATTACAAAGAACCACTTATTTAGTATTTACTAATACTACTACTAATATTATAAAACTGAAGAGGTTTTTTGTTAGAACACGTAATTTTAGGAACTAATTTACTGATTTCAAAATTTGTTTCACCGTTGATGATATGTACGCGATCCGTGAGAGCTACAACAGGCTATATATATTATGTACCGTGAACGAAACCGGGGCGGACCGCTAAATTATAATATAGATTTTTTCAACAATCTTTTCGTTACTTTACACTTGCTAATAATACTAAACTTTTCGAGAGAGGCAAAAAGTGTGAAATCCAAATCCACACTTTGAGAACACGGCACGGACCGGTCCCGCGCCGGCGCCGGCCCGGTGTAACGTAAATATTATTGAATACCATGAGAATATCCCGGGAACGCGCGTATCGCGAATTGTTCGCGATTTTGTTAAGGTTTCGCGATGGTTTACTTTTTGATTTTAATGGAGTGGAAGTGAGTGTATGAATGGGGTTCTGGACGTTTAGTGCTCTCTGCTTTTATGTTTTATCGGATTTCTCAACTATGAAAACAAACTAGGAACAAACAGTCTCAAATATTTTTCTGTGATGTTATTTTCGTAATGTTTTGTTATGTTAATGTTGTTGATATGATTGCCTGCTTTATGAACTAACGTAATAAATCAGTTAATATTAGGATTAAGCTAACTTTTACTTCTTATTTTATTCATTTAGTAAATGTTATGCGCATATTGAATGTGTAAAGGAGTTTCGTATAGTACAGCGTAGGCTATACTTTTATTAACTAAAAAGCAGTTTTCTTCCACCATCTCTGGCCTATCAAGCTTTGAGCTAGCTTAGACGGTGAACTTTTTACGCAGCGCATACGCAGCGTAATTACTTCTAAAGCGTATGATAAGTATAGCGCGCAGGGCCCTATACTTACTATACTTATTTAGCGTTCTCAATTAGTACTATATCTCATACAACGACTAGTGCATGGCCGCCTCAGAAGGCTTCGGCTTGGACTTTGCTGGTACGGAAGATTAAACACTTCTTGAATCTTGAAGTCTAATTGCAATCTTCATCAGATTAGAGAAGACATAACTGAGACCCCAAAAAAGGGTACTTATCGGGGAAGTTCTGGCGCCTGTCGACTTGTAGCAAGTATATTGAGCTTTAATATATTTTGTATTGTCGAATGTCGGTCAACCGATTGTGTAGCAAAATATCGACTTAAGTCGGCTGACTGATTGCTGTTTTGCCATTCTATCTATGTATACTGATAAATAACTGTTTTGTTTCTTATACGTAAAATAATGCATATTTCGTTCGTAATATATTTGTGATACTGTCTATATGTCATGAATAATAACGAGTTAAACTTAGTTAATGGACATAAATAAATGCTACTTTCGAAAGGAAAAAAATCAATCTTAACTTTTTTACAATTTACAATGTTGCAGTATTTTTATAAACAGTCACCAACCCCATAACCTACATTCTTTTGTTGTAAAATAATGAGTTGATTCCAAGCAATGGGAACATAAGTTTGGCTGATTGTGCTAGACAGTTAAACCCGAACGAAAAAACTTAAAGAGTTTGAATTGAAAACCGCCTCTTTTTTTTTTGAATCGATTCAAAAAACGAAACACATAAGACAGTCACTGTGTTCAGATATCAGCCCCAAGTTTCCCCGTCATCGGTTCCCAATCTTCTAATCCCATAACATTGGGAACATATTCGAAAAATATCCATTTTTCCATAAAACAAGACAACTCGACACCTATTAAATATTTATGACCAAGGTGCTCCTGAAATCTTTGGTAACACAAAAGGCATATTGATTTTGCTTCTTACGGTCCCATTGCATAATAGGATCTCTTGAATATTGTATGGGTTTTGGTATGGGGTGTGAATTTTCCGCGCTCTGGTTTATAGGTTTTGGTAAGGGTGAGCAGACTCTTATATTCGGGCTTGTTTGAAAAGGTAGGGGTGCGAATTTTTACAACTCATTGTAAAATGAACCCTTCAGGGCGTATGAGCGAGGTCGTATTATGAAAAAGACTGAAACTTTTGCTTGCATTGTCAGTTTTTACATCAATAATGATGGGATAAAAAATACAGGTATTAAAATTACTTAAATTGTGTCGCTCCAAATTAGGCAAAGCTTTTATTTGTGATATAATACTTTGAGGAACATATACATATATGTATGTAGACACACCCTGACACAGAAACATTTGTATTCACTACACAAATAATTTTCCTTCATGGCATCGAACCAAAAGTCCCCGACTCCGCAGGCAAACCTACTACCAACTAAGCCACGACGCCAGCCAATAATTATTTTGCAATCTACAAATTATTATTATTTTCAGGTTCAGTCGGTAGCACGTTTTTTACTGAATTGTAGGTCATTTGTTCAATTCCCACTCAAGGCAAAGGTTTTTGTTTGAACAATACAAATGTGAGTTCCATGTCTGTATTTTTAAAGATTATTCATTTAAAAATATATAATTTTAAACTCCGTTAGATTACAGCCTGGAAGAACACGGGAACGGAAATTACGCGGGTAAACTCATGGGGTCCTGCTAGTATATAGTATTCGCTTTCTCCTTTCCATAGTATAAGTTTTGTTTGGTTTGGCATTCGACAGTGTTATGTAAAAAATATTGATCAATAAATATATACCGAAAACATGAATAGTTTTTCAGAAATTTCCTTTCGCAAATACTGTGCATGTAGCATGTGCGTATTTAAATTTAATTTCTCCTGATTGGCAAGAGATTACCTTCAGCAATGGTATGACTATTGACTACCATTTATTGCACTAGTTCATAATAGTTTAGTGTAATCTTTCTGTTTGTTTGTGTGTAGATAACGACCTATCCATCTGCCTATCTATCTACGCAAATAACGTTGTAATATTATGTTTGTAAATTCAAATTTAGAAATATAATTACGAAAACTTACAACGTTTTGCAGTTATATTTCAATTTACGAAGGAACGCGAGGACGTGAGCCGTTCACAGCTCCAAGAATCGTCGTCAAGTCCCACAGGAGAGCGCTCTAAGAAACCTACTTGCTTTTACACTTTTAGACGAAAATTCTCTTACGAGTCGGATTATACCAGGACCTGGTTATTTCCTTACGACCTGGACTTTTAAAAACTGGATTTTTGCTCCGCCATCGTTGGTTTTCTTAAATTGCCTCTTGCGGAAAAACGTAGTCGCACTTAGGTGAGTACTGAGTTTTCGCAGTTTTAACAATGTAACCTGAAACTGGGGATGAGCGTTTGTTTTTTGTTATGCCACAAATATGTTAGCACTGGATTGCTATCTTGCCTGATGTTGGCAATGCGGTCTACGCTACGGTAGTGTGAATATCTAGAAAGAAACGATCCATTCTCGACTTCAAGACACAAACATTCCGGACCCGCTCAGCCAACCCATTCCACAGCCTAAGCGTTCTTGTTAGGAAACTGGAGTCAAACCTACTAGTTCGAGTTTTTGGAATGTCGTCCATCGCCCGTTCTTGACACAAAGGTACAAATTTAAAAAAAAATTGGTAGATTTGTCATTTACCATCAAGAGCTTGACTTGTTCGTCTTTACGCACTACAAATAAAAATAAACATAATTGTATTCGGGATCAAAAATAATTAATTTACTCCGAAAAAAATACTGACTTCAATTTAAAATTAAATTTGAACTCTCGACCAAATTTCATAAGAATCCATCATTGCGTCATTGTACAGCGCCCAAGTATTCAAAAATGAAACGCACGTTTAACATCTATAAAGATTGTATTCGTTTGTTTGCAAAAGTTTAGCCAAAGGACAACAACATCACTTGAGCCCCGAGAGGCCAAATTTGGGCAAAACCGGTTTTGGGACTTTAAAACCTTATTTTTTCATGATAAACATACTCGATTATTAGTTTATTTTGATGCCTAAGAGATAGGTGATAATATTTATCAGTACATTGTCGTTTACAGACACACAAAATTTGGTTTAATTTTTTAGTTATGATTTTTTGTGTGACGTCACGACGCCGGCCGCGTCGCGAGTCGGGCTTAATAGGTATAATACACATATAAAAGAGTGATTTGTCTCGGAAACAAAACTTCATCGCGTTTTTAGGCTTAACAGCGCCATCTAGTTTCGTTCGAAACAAACCAATAATTGTATACAAAATTACAAATTAAATAGTCATCTACAAGCAAGTTTTAGTTTTTCGTTCAAATTTCAAAAATTCCGCACTGATTTCGAAAAAAATTAACTCGAACTTAATTCTCTGAATTATGATCTACCAAATGAAAAATGAATCATCAAAATCGATTCAACATTGATGGCGGTATCGCGTAAGATATATAAAAAACAAAGAATCAAATTGAGAGCCTCCTTGTTTTTTTTTAAATCGGTTACAAAGTACCGTAATTTCAGGGAATTCCACTAACGTGTTGGCAACATTTATGTAAAAATATAGCCAAACAGTTCCCTTGTCCAGATCTTATCATGGTAATTAGTAAGTAACTCCAGTAGATAAATCAGGGTTACCCTCTAGCTACAAATTCCCCCTGATCATTATCTGAATCTATAAGTTTACCCCACAACAAGAGTATTCCAAGAATTAACGTGGAATAATATATCAAGGTAAACTTTAAATTTTCCACAGCTGGAATAAAGTAGGGAAAACTAGCAAAATACATCTTACAAGTAGGGTGAAGTTACCAGGAAACGGAACTGGGTTTATTAACTTCCCCCTGCCCTGATTTATGATAGTTTATTGTTTTTGCGGGTAGCTCGAAGGTTTTGGCGACAAAATTTTATGAATATTGAAGTAGTTTGAATATCTGTTGTCGTTGGACTTATTGAAAACTCCGCCTGGAGAACAAACACGTTATTGCCAGCAATTCTACCGCCATTATATGCAAATGTACTGAGTTCCGGTTTGAAGAGCTATGTTTCCATATAGATTGCGAAGCCAAGGGATAAGTCATCTGATATCTCTAAAGGCCTGTTTTCATTTTGCTTAGTGCGAGTGCGAGTGCGAGTGCGAGTGAGTAGTGCAGGTGTTGAGTGACACGTGTGGACACCGATTGATAATTGCGAGTACATAGTAATGAGTCACGATTACTCACTCGCACTCGCAATCGCACTCGCATCCGCACTCGCACTAAGCAAAATGCAAACCTGCCTTGAGTGATGAACGCAATGCTGTGCTAGCCTTTGATTTGGACTTTTCATCTTAAAATATCCGTGTGGCACTGGCAGATTTTATAGGCAGGGTTGTTCCTTGCCATTAGGCGCATAATCTGCTCGTCCCTTCAGTCTGTACTACAAAAAAAAACATAAAATTTTAATATTCAATAATTTATTAGAAAATGTCAACAATAATTTTTTTTTGCACTTGTCCTAATAATAACGTCGAAAAAAAGTATTTTACAAATATTTTACAATCAGAAGGTTTTTTAAACTCCAAGCCATGTAACAAATGACGGTAGTGAAGTGTTTCAGTACAACAGATGAGTAAAATAGTAATGATGGCTACCATTGCTATACTATAGCTAATTTCAACTTATTATAACTTGAATAAAAATATGAAGATGCATAAACAGTTATTGGTAAAAATGTACTTCAATTGGCCTAATGTAATTGATAGCTTAGATTTCCGACAAATTATGTTGACGTCTTGTTAAGTGTAGCTATGATACGCGCCATCTATTATAATTTTCGAGCCAATTTTAGTGTCATCTCAAAACCTGATATTTGGTGAAGGGCGATTTTGGTGAAAATAGAGGGCATAGTGATAAAACATCTTAGATCTCTGGGTGGCGAGCGCAGTGCAGTGCTAGGTAATGATTAGGACGCTTCATGTTCCAATAGTTGCGTTTCACTGTGCTGTTATGTGGCAGGCATGTTGCTTACCATCAGGCACATGTCCTGCTCGTCTCGTTACTCTATACAATAAAAAAAGCGTTTGAATTTTACGCGAATTGACGTTTTCCAAAATTGTTTTTATTTCCATAGAACTTTATCTGTGTTAAATCTATAAAGTGGTATTATAAAGTTAAAAAGGGTGTTTTTTGAACGCACAAATCTTACAAATTACTGGACCGATAAAAAAAAAAATTCACCGTTGGATATTATGTTCGTGATGCCTGAATGCTATACAGTATGTACTAAGGGCAAAGCCAAGACAAACGACGTAGTAGTAGTTTTTGTAGTGGTAGGACTCTTAGCAGAGTCCGCCTGGGGAAGTACCACACCTTTGTCAATTATTCTACCGCCAAGCAGTAATGTGCAAACATTACTGTGTTCCGGATTGAAGGGCAATGTTTCCAGAGAAATTACAGGGCTTAGAGATATAGAGATATAACTTAGATCTCTGGGTGACGAGCGCAGTGCGGTGCTAGGTAATGATTTGGCTCTTCGTGTTCCAATAGCTGCGTGTCACTGTGCTGTTATGTGCAGGCATGTTGCTTACCATCAGGCACATGTTCTGCTCGTCTCGTGACTCTTTATTAAAAAAAAAAAAAAAACTGCTAGTGAAAAAATAACTAAAGGCGTATTTTATTTTTGCCTAATTCACAATTAAAAACTGTTAAGAAAAAATGTGGTTTCTATCAAAACGTAAAACGAGCTCTTTCGCATTTCTACTGGAATGAAACTTTCCTAAATATTCTAAAACAAAGTTATGTTTAATCCGCACATACACACTTTGGACTTACAGACTTTTTAACTTATGTTAACTAAGTTGGAAACACTCTTGGTTACTTAGATCCAGTCGCTTAGAAACAGAGCTGAAAAGTTATACCGGCAGAATTAACAGATCCGGAATAACTAGAACATTTAAAAATTTAAACTCGTATATTTTTCAGTGGAATATAGTGCGAATAAAACTATTAATGTACATACACGTAGATATTATAATTAATTTTGCCAGTCTTTGTAATTTATGCACAGGATTATTCACAAAATAATCTACCATATTTTCTGGCTTAGCGTGCTCGCCATTGTGTCATGGCGGCCGCGGTGGAGCTACACGGGAAAAAGCGACATCGTTTCATGGTTGATGTTCCAAAGACACGAACAAAGAGATATGACTATACTTTTGTGATAAGAACGTCTAGGCTGTGGAATACGTTGCCTGAGTGGGTTTTCCCCGAAGGTTACAATCTTTGTGTCTTCAAATCGAAAGTGAATCTTTTTTTCTAGGTAAACACGATCCATTGTAGACCGCATCGTCGCTTAACATCAGGCGAGTTGGCGGTCAAGTGTAAACCTATAGAAGTTTTAAAAAAAAGTGCTGGTATTGTGGTGTGCCACTCTTCAAGTCTTCTGCAACTGGATGGAGAAAGGTGACGAGGCAGACTACTTGGCGTTTTGCGGTGGATACGAGGTGTCGAGACATGAAAGTATTTTGCACCCATTTACGTGTTGCTACCCGAGGTAGTCCCGGTATGCTGTGAGTGTTTTGATGCGTCGGTGACGGAACAACACACTGAAGTTGACTCTGAGTTCTGCAGGCCGTGACGGGTTTGTGAAAAGATGCGAAAACATTCCCGTATTCGTGTGGAGGTTTTCGTGGTGTCATTTGGACGTTACCTGATCGTCTTTTTTGGCGGAAGGGAATATTAAACGAATTTTCTCCAAGTAAAAATTGGGGCTTGCACATTTGTTTCTTACACAATCTGTGAATTAGAATCTCCCAATCCTTAAACCATAGTTAGTTAGTTTAGCGGGGCCTTTTCCGCACCTAACCTCTTTATTGGGCCATTGTACGTGACTCATACTTCCCTTTACTCCAACCAGCCCAGGCTGTCCCAGAAGGCAAGCATCCTGTTAAGGTTGCGACAGGCATCCGGAACAGACGATGGAGATTGGAGGAATTCTGCCCGTTGATCTGCCACACTGCTGCACTCCACAAGTACATGCTATGGCGTTTCTTCTTCCTCCATGCATCCTCTGCATAGAGGACTGTCTGTTACACCTATGGTATATAAGTGCTTATTTAGGGGATCCTTAAACCATATTACAAACATGTTCTCAAAATAAATCCTCTAAGCTTGAATCGGTTCACTTAAATTTCCTAATTCCGGGAAAAATTTTGTCCGGCTAGAAATCTCATCTCTATTGCGAGTTAAAAGTTTCCGGTAAGATATTAAGTAGGTAGCATAGACATAAGTTTAGCCGGCGACATGTGGCTCTACACTCGAGTTTAAATGTGTGGTATTAAAAAGAAATCCGAGTCTTGTGAGGAAGCCGGTCTTGCTGCTGGCGTAGGGATGAGAAGTTAACTTATCGATATTTTGGATTTCATGATCATTATCTACAGCCGTGTATCCCACCGTTATGATAAAAAAGGGCATAATTTTTGTCACTATCTTCGTCAGTTCTGTCGCAATCGTGTGCAGATTGGACCCGCAATAAAGACGATTAAAAATTAAAAAAAGTATGCACCTGTACTTTATTCAATTGGGGTAACTCACATATAATTATGGTCGATCAATCCGACTCGAGTTTCGGCCGCAGCTGGCGGCCTATTTTAAGGAGAGTGTACGCGTGATGGCTTCCCATATGGCAAAAATCAAAATAAACGGTGCAAACCAAAACCAACCAAATTAATTCTAATACTACAATACTTCTACTTTGCTATTTTAAACTAATGTACAACATTGCTGTGTTCCGCTTTGAAGGGCAATGTTTACAAAAAAGTTATAACATTTCTTGTATGCCTTTAAATCATCTCATATTGATGTGTGACGAGCGCTAATAGTGTTAAATGGGTTATGACTTTTCCAGAGTCCATTTGGAGAAGCACAACATCTTTACAACTTCTTTACCGCTAAGTGGTAAATGTTTTGAAGGACAACGCGTTGAGAGTTTACAGGGTAAAGACATCAATAAATAATCTTATTAATATTCGCGGCTGTCAAGTGCAATACCAGGTAGTGGTAAAGTAGACTCTTCATGGTGAAATGCCAGTGTGGCGCTATGCTGTTTTTGGGCCAGCGTGTTATTTATATCTGATACATGATGATGATACACAATCTTCTAGTAAGTCTAGTAAGTTACGGGCTGGTCTAGTCGGGAGAACGGCGCCTGCCGATCCGGAGACCCCGGGTTCAAACCCCACACGCACCACTGTCTTTTCGAAGTTATATGCGTAATGCCGCTAACTTAAAACGGTAAAGGAAAACATCGCGAGGAAACCGACATGTACCTAGAATCTCTCGAAGTCATGTGTCATCCACCAACCCGCACTGGGCAAGCGTGGTGGATTACTGCCTTAACTCTCTCCTTGTGAGAGAAGACCCCGAGTCCCAGCAGTGAGAACATTAAGTGGGCTGTTAATGATGACATACACAATCCAAATGTCTATTTAATTCTGTCATTCTATATACAAAAATAAACCAGTGACAAGCGCAGTAACACAGCTAGGCAGTGATTTGGAGACTTGGTGCTCAAATAACTCTATGCTGCCGCGCTATTACAAATAAACCCATTGCTTACCATCAGGCGGAAATCTTGCTCCTCTCATCACTCTATACAATAAAAAAGACAAGAGGTATTTTTCCTCAGTTTTGCTCTGATAAATTAATTAAAAAGTTCCTCCGTTTAATTTACTAACGCCCTGCCGGAGTTATCTCATTATGTTGCGATAAAGTAAATGAATGTGAGATACCTTTGAAGTATTTGCGTAAGAAAATTGAGATAATATTCTTTGTGAATATATGGCTGGAATGGTTTTGTTTGTCTCCATGTTTTATTGCTTAACCAGTTCACTAAATGTTTCCACTGCTGAGCCTTCAGGCCTTCTTTGGTAAGGAGATAGTTAAGGCCATAATCTACCATGCTGGTCCAGTAGGGGTAGGTGGAGGACGCATTACCTAGAAATATTCTAGGAACATGCCGGTTTCCTCACGTTGTTTTTTGTAACCGTTTTAGTTAGTGGCATTACGCACAACACAGCATCATCACTTTATGATTCACATTCCAAAGGCTTGATTTGGAAGGTTTGGGCCCACTTTTGTTACAATAACGTCTAGTTGTGGAAAATGTCTTGGTCTGCTCTTCAAGCGGAAAGTGAATCGTTTTCTTCTAGATAAATACGCTCCATCATAGTCCACATCATTGTTTAACAGCAGGCGAGGTGGCGGCCAAGAGCAAACAATTACTTTTAGCCTTTTTCAGCAATGTAGTTTAGCAAACCACCTATTATGTTATTTGAATGTTTGTTGCTCAATAACGTCGTAATGTTTGAACGGACCAGGTCAAAATTTAAAACACAATTAACAACACATAGGCTACTTTTAATCCCAGGAAAATGACGGGAACGGGAACTATGCCGGTAAAACCGCGGGTATTGCTAGTAATTCATAATGCTGGCTCATTCCACGTTTGAATTCCTCATGATGTTTTCCTTCACCGTTAAATCCATTGGTTTGACATACTTGTACATACTCTTCTACACTTATACACTTGGAGGATTAGGTGGAGGCGGAATTTGAACCTATCACTTTACGAGTATGAATCCCACGTTTTTTCCACTCTTCTTAAGATTGCATAAAATGTAAATTTACAAAATATTGGACATCAAGCTTTCTACGGTACCCACCGACAGCTTCTGTCCCTCGAGGTAGTGCACTGTGAGGTGAAACAAAAAAAAAATTGGCAGTCATAGGAACTGCCGATAGAAGTGAAAACTTGTGACTCAAATGTCTTCACTTTTAATTGAATTATCTAATTTATTTATCATCTTGTCAGAAGACAAATTATTTGTTAAACCATCGTAGGTCTATGTACATTCGCATAATTTCAACACCGCCAGCTAAATCGATGGTTGCACCATCTAATTTTATATCAACGTAATTATACAGAATATTGCAACTCTTTACTGTTTCTGTTGCCCTGGTACTGGTACCTAGGGGCAAACGCAACTCTTTTATATTTCTGTTGTCCTGGTATCTGGAGATAAACGCTAGGTAGGTAATCGAAACGGTACCTACCTGGCCGTTTTTACCGAGTTTACCCGAAGATTTCATATCCGATCCGATCCATTATCATATCCAAGCGTGACGATTGATGAATCCATTTCACAGCCCACGAAAATTCTGTCTATAGCGCGCCTTAAGAAGTTTTCACTTAAAAAATAGAAGAAGTGAGGAGCAATTATCCTATTAACGAAACGGCAATGAAGGATAGAAATATTTTCCACCAACCTTCTAACTGGACACAATTCAAGGTCAGTAATTGTTGTGTCCCGCCTAGGACACAACAATTACTGACCTATGGAGATATCTCGCTCTGGTCGTAGCTTGAAGCCCCAGGGCTTCACGAGGTCCTCTTGGTATGTCTGAAGCAACTACAGTAATCGATACGCGACTGCCGTTCAACGGTCGCATCCGCGAGAATTGGAGGGAATCTCTAACTATCCTCAAGCTATTTACAAAGATCGAACAAGTTTTATACAGCACAACAAGGTTTTCAGATAACTGGTATAGCTCTCTGGATTGCTATACCTACTTTTGGGTAAAGTAAGTACTTGCTCTGAGACCCCTGAGGCGAAAACCACTTTAAAACTAATTTTACATTTTTTATAACGAAAAAGTTTCACGTCGTTGTTGTGAGGTCATACATTTGAATCCTGTCCACTGAATACTGTTTACGTTAAAACTGAAGAACACTACGCGGAAAGCGACACGTTAGAAATAGTAATTCAACAACTCGCACTAGACTAATTTAGTGGGTTATGGCCCTGACTTTCTCCTTATGAAAGAATTCAATTTTTTTTTCAATTCAATTCAATTCTTTATTTGCTAGTTAATGGGTTACAAAGATCTTATAAAATTACAAATACAGCCAAAAACAACCTCACATTAGGTATGCAAATCTAAACAAGTATATTAGAATATAATAAATGTCGATATACAAAACATCACAGACATATTTTATACATAACGTTAAAATTAAATACAGTAAGTTCATAAATTCCAAGTCAAGAGTATGGTTAGCTAATACTAAAATAATTAAAATTTACCGAAATAATTATACAAGCGGCAGGATGCTTTGTCTAGAAATTCCTTGACTGAATAGTAACATTCGCTCGCAAGCCACTTCTTCAACTCAGTACAAAATTTATTGTAAGGCAAATCAACAATTGAGCCTGGCAAAGAATTATATATAAGTGGAGCCATGTAAATAGAGTTGTTCCTGAACAATTCCAACCTCACACTAGGCATCTCGAGTCGCAAGCAAGCCACGGGTCTTCTACCAAAATTGTTAAAAGGCCTGAACAATGAAAAGTTATTTCTAACAAATTTTGCCATTTCGAAAATGTAAATACAAGGCAAAGTCAATAATTTATTTGATTTGAAAATAGGCTTACATGATTCAGACCATTTCATGCCAAATATGGCACGAACACACTTTTTTTGTACTATGAAGATATTATTGATCAAGGTAGTTCCGGCACTACCCCAGATCACAATGCCGTAGCGAATTAAGGAAGAAACAAAAGCATGATATGCTGTAAGAACAGTTTTAAGTGGTGCACAACGTCGTAACTTCTTCATAGCAAAAACGTAACCATTGAGTTTTGAGCAGATTACATCTATATGATCTTTCCATGTCAAGTTTGCATCAATATGAATACCCAAGAACTTAGCCACGTAGAAGGAACATTAAATGAGAACACAAAGTGGGCTGCTTATGTATACACATAGATCTTAAACCTATCGATATCTCCGTCCCCATCTCTACAAAGACGATAAAGAGGGACGGATATAATGTAGTGCTTTCAAACATTGAGCGAAGTTTGCGTACGGAGCAGCAGACAAATGACAACCGGCCCGAGGCGGGAGCTGCGATATTAGAAGCCTTTAAGATGGGAAAAATAGCAACTTTTACTTGAGGTACTTTTCTGGGCATACAAGTTAAGAACTGAAGCGGTTTGTGTCCACGTCTGTCATTTGGTGCTAATATTAGACATGTATCTTAATATAATGGTCTTATTATGATCTGTGTTACATCCTTGCAGCAGAATGTTATTATAATTATGTGCTTATGTTTCTTAAGTGTGTCGTGTAGTTGATAAAATTTCTCCCTGGATTAAAATGTTATCTTGAAGAAATTGAGAATACATTTTGAAGTATTTTTTTTGTTTTTTATATTAACGACTGACGAGACGAGCATGACATGCTCCTGATGGTAAGCAAAATGCCTTCCACATAACACCACAGTAACACGCAGCTATTGGAACAGGAAGAGTCCGAATCATTACCTAGCACTGCACTGCGCTCGTCACTCAGAGATATAATATGTTTTATCTCTATGCTCTGTAATTTCACTGGCAACATTTCCCTTCAAATCGGAACACAGTAATGTTTATATACTTGGCTTGGTGGTAGAATAACTGGCAAAAGTGTGGTACTTCCCCAGACGAACTATACAAAGAGTCCTACCACTACGAAAATTGGCGATCTCTTCTCCCTTGTGGCACACGTCGCCTAAGACGCCGCTGATGTTCCGCTGCATGCCGTGAGAAGGAATCGCTGACAACATTTGTTTCAGCGCCGTTTCGGATGCGAGAGCTTTGTAAACTTCACAGAAAATATATTTTCATACATTTGCCGCGAAATGTGGCTAAGGATATAAAGTTTCGGATTAGCTTTTTAAGAATGGGAGTACTTTGATGTCGTTTTTGTAGCACGTGTTCGTTCCCACGACGTGATGGAAAGGGAGATGAGGAGATCTATTCGTCTTCTTCTTTTTGTCGATGACATTGTCTTAAAGGACTTCCTCTCTATTTTATATCTGTATGTGTCTATGTGTGAGTGTTTGTTTTTAATATTGTTGAGAAACTTAGTTACTCCATTTATTCAATAGAAATAGTTTTAATGAACTCAACTGCATTGAAACTAGATGGAGTGATGATTTACAAAAAGCAGTTGATGGTGGTTAGAAACGTAAAAACGAGAATTTGGCTGAATGGCAAATTATGGGAGTTCCCGTTCCCTTAATTTTCCCGCAGTGAAAAGTAGCCTTTGTACTACGCTACTCAAACTTTCGGATTTATAATATTGTTCGTTGGATAATACAATTTGCACCTTTAAACGAGTAGTATTTGAAGTATCGATCTGTATGTTCTTACCGATATCTAATAATGTTCTTAGTTGTAGTTGTACTACGGAACAGACTTTCATGTGTTCGTGAGGATCTTATCCATAGATTGTGTGATCTTGTATACTTATTATAAACCGTGTTGTCAACTCGATATGATTGTTTTTTGCTTGTTAGCAAGGACCCATCCCACTAGGTAAAAAGGTCTTAATACGGTTGGCTACAAGGATATTCTATGAACATAACTATACAGGTACCCACAGTAAATTTACCCGTCAAACCTTTCTCTCTACATACGAGCTAGCTCTTGTCTAATTTAGCACAAAACACTAGAACACAAGTGGTCCTACAAAACATCTTCTGAAGGTCCGCCGAGCCGAGCAAACACGGGCGATTGTTTGTTCGAGGCCTGATAGGCGTAGCTAGGACATACATCTAGCCTAGATTTACTGTTACACAGGCTAAAATTAAACCTAGTACCTTAACATGTAACTACGTAAGTGAAACTAAAAAGTTTAATGTCCGTTTTATAATGTTTTAAACTCATTTTTTTATCTTTGACCTCTTGAATATTTTTTTTTCCTTACAGGGGAAAGATGGGGAACTTTCAAATTTTGTTTTTAATGATATTTCAAACAATCTTACCGATTTTCAGCTTGGTGGGAATTTAGGTAACTTTACTCTTATTTTTTGGTCTAATTTTACCGGACTATTATGGTTTTGATCACATCATTAAATCAGATTTAAAGCCGGGTCACACACAGGCGATCCGATAGCGATAGCGATCCGAGACGGGATTTTTTGTAATGTTCAAATTTGTATGCAACCTGACACACAGCAAGCGGGCGCGATCCCATACTGGGATACGATCCGGATCGCTATCGGATCGCTATCACTATCGGATCGCCTCTGTGTGACCCGGCTTTTAGACAATAATGTAACTGTGTACCAAAGAGTAATGTAATGCGATAAGTATCTATTCAAATATTTTCAATCTAGTATAATCTGAACCGAAGCGCATAAGAAGAGCTTATGCTCAGCCTGGTATGGGACTCAACGTTTACAGTGAAATAATGGACAAGGAAATTAGGTATAAACTCTTTTTGTAGACTGTATTCTTAGTAAAAATATTTAAGGAATAAATGTTTATTATTGTTATTATCTAACGGGTAAATCTTTAGAGGTCAAATGTTAAAGATAACTGGCTCTTTTATTACAAGCAACCCCAAAGGTTTTCGGTCCTATGACAGACAGGAATAATAAGTCCAACTCAAAAAGACAGTCCTACAAATTATGCACTGGTGTTTGTCACGTTCTACGTTACTCATCGGTGTAACACTCGCCCATTTAACCTGTGCCTTGCAAAATTGCCAGCCTCTAATAATGACAAGCCATGGCAAAAACAGTTTGCACAGCGCCTGTTTGTATTGCCTGATAGTCGTCTACGAGGGACGATAGAGCTTGTAAGCTCTATGATGAAGGATAATAGAAGCGGGGTCGCGGCATGGAGCTAGTTATAACGTCTTTGCTATAGTATGATGGAACATGGATTTGTTTAAAATACAGTTAGGTAAGGAATTATATTTACTAAGACTAAACAAGCTAATTATGGCGTTAGTTGCGACTATCTATACTAATGTTATAAAGCTGAAGAGTTTGTTTGTATGTTTGTTTGTTTGTTTGAACGCAAGGATCTCTGGAACTACTGGTCCGAATTGAAAGATTCTTTCTTTGTAGGATAGTCCATTTATCGAGGAAGGCTATAGGCTATTTAACATTACGCTACTATCAACAGGAGCGGAGCATGACTGGAAAATGTAACAAAAACGGGAAAAATTTGGTTTTGAGAGCTTTCGTTGCGTGACAGCATGTATGTGTCTATCTTTTAAAGGTTGCGCCATTAGAACTTAAGTTAACCGAATTTGTTCAAAATTGCTTTTTGAGAGCTTTTTTTGCGTGACAGCATATGTCATTATGTCATATATGTTAAAGGTTGCGTCATTAGAACCTAAAGTAACTGAATTTGTTCAAAATTTGAATTGGTATGACCAATTTTCGATAGATGGCGTAGCAACGCACGCGCGTTCAGCTAGTTAAAAATATTGTGCATACGTATCTTTATAATCGAAGAAGTGACGTCACAACTCCCGTTTCAGATGTTTGATGATCTATCCCTTTGTCAATTTTAATCTACATATATGTTTTGTTTTAACGCGCTAATCGCAGGAACTTTTTTTTTTAAATAAAGAGTGACGAGACGAGCAGGACATGTACCTGATGGTAAGCAACATGCCTGCCACATAACAGCACAGTGGCACGCAGCTATTGAAACATGAAGAGTCCGAATCATTACCTAGCACTGCACTGCGCTCGTCACCCAGAGATCTAAGTTGTTAAATCTCTAAGCCCTATAATTTCTCTGGACACATTGCCCTTCAAACCGGAACACAGTAATGTTTGCACATTACTGCTTGGCGGTAGAATAACTGGCAAAGGTGTGGTCCTTCCCCAGGCGGACTCTGCTAAGAGTCCTACCACTACTTGATAGATTTCAACAATTCTGTCACCGTTGAATATGTTCGTGATCTGTGAGTGCTATTATAAGGTACCCACATATTATTTACCACGGGCGCACCCGGGGCGGACGGCTAGTGACTTGATAAAACAAAAATACGTGTCACATTTTTTCCATAATCTACTTGATGGGCTAATTAGCAGCATCGATATATTTATGTAAACCAATTGACGTAACTACAAATTACAGGCCTTAGAGATATAACATCTTAGATCTCTGGGTGATGAGCGCAGTGCGGTGCTAGGTAATGATTTGGACTCTTCATGTTACAATAGCTGCGTGTCACTGTGCTGTTATGTGGCAGGCATGTTACCTTACCAGGCTTACCATCAGGCATATGTACTGCTCGTCTCGTCTCGTCACTCTTTATTTAAAGAAAAAAAAACGTGCCCTGAGCACCTTGAAATCGGTAATAAACTGCGTCTCTGTGAGTATCGTAAGTGGTTTCCACACAACCAATCTACTTGACCCCTAGAATTGCTAGCGGCGAGATTTGCTATGGTTCTATTTATTTTGGTTGTTGACAACGATTAGTGATAGGTAAAAACGTCCGGCATTCACCGCTTCCTGCAACCGAGTAGAACGGAAAGAGTGAGCTCACTGTTCCCAACGATGACATAATTCCGTGCTCCTGATGTTTGGGTGGATTAAACATCTTATGGTTTATGTCGATGCTATTCAGACAGTACAGTTTGGACCCAGTATTTATCCCACTCCATCCCGAAAACCTTGTTTTTGATTAGTTCACACTAACGCGCGATATGATTGGTTAATTTCGAAGTAAGTTTATATTTTCATTCATAGAAATAGAACGCGATTGGTCGTTGGTTGTTTTGCATTTTACACGTTAGTTGCCAGAGAATTAATTTAAAAAATATAACAACCACACACCAGGCTTGTAAAAGACCAGTTTGGTTTTACCTTCCAATTAACTTCGAAACTGAACCTTAACTAGGAGAAAACAAGACTGCTCCGTTAGAAAATAGGACGGTCTCACCACCTCGGTGTAAGTAATATATAAAGGAATAAATATTCCTGTTATCGAGCTCGAAAATTCGTGAAACATTTCTGTAACACACACCTCGCAGACAGACACAAGTATTCATCCAAATAGCACAATGGTACGACGACAATTAGTCGCCGTCTCGCCGAAGCCTTTCAAAGCTAAGCCGTAGACAGCCTGTAACGCCACTTTTATTTCGTCTCTATCTATGGATGTAGATTACTGGATGAGACAAATTAAACTTTAGTGTCAACACTAACGTAGTTATTGTAGTGCACATTAGACTGACCTCGTGGCTTAGTGGGTAGGAACTCTGCCTGCGAAGCCGAGGGTTGTGGGTTCGATTCCCACCCAGTGCAAATATTTGCGTGATGAATTCAAATATTTGTACTGTGTCTGGGTGTTTCTATGTATTATAAGTATGTATTTAAAACTATGTAAGTATTATATCAGCTATCTGGCCGCCATAGTAGGTACAAGCTTTGCTTAGTTTGGGGTCAGATGGTGTTGTGTGTGAATTGTCCACCAATATGTATGTATGCATTTTAAATGAATCTGCGTGACACAGTGCTGTATGATACATACAAACAGATGTGTTGCTTACCATCAGGCAGATGTACTGCTCGTCTCATCACACTATTATTATTAAAAGAAAGACTAATAATAATATTCCGAGCCACTTCCATATCTTCAGAGATCATCAAACGCACTATACGCTAGTAATGTGTGAATTCTCGGCGTCCGCGCGGCACTTGTGAGGCCTCCCAGGGTTCCCTTACATTCGTCCATCTCTGCCATTCTATTCCCGATGTTCACGGGCTTCAGATTTGGAATCACTGAAAATTTGGTCTCCTGATAATCCTACCAATATTATATTTACATGAGAAAGTTTGTAAGAATGTGTACATTGTATGATAGTTACTCTTTTACGGAAATAGTATTGAAAGGGTTTCAATGAAATTTTCATCCCGGAATAATAACGGGATCGCAAACTGTGCGCGTGGAACCGCGAGACGCTGCTAGTACTTTTACATTGTAAGTTTATTAAGAGCACTTAATTTATCTCATTCACAAAGATTAAAATATGTACTAGTTGCACCCGGCACGTTAGTTTGCAGCTTAATAGCATTAGGTGTAACTAATATAAATGAGAAAGTGAAACAAAAATAACGATTCTTTTTAGAAACATTAAGACACAGCCTCAGACACCCAACATTTTTTCTAGGTGAGAATCAAACCCAATAACGACCTACGCTTCTATAGACAAACTTGCTACCAACTAAGCCACGAACCCACCAAAGTTGTGGTACATCGCCAAACGGATTATGCCAAAATCCTGCAAATACAAATAGTTCAATAATTTCAAGACACACTTACATAAGTCTAACCCTAACACATTAAGAACCTTATTTTCAGCCCGTTAAAGTACAAAAGTTTCATTATTTTTTTCATAAATTCCAAATTCATTGCGTGCAAAGTCGAAAGCATACTTAATAAAGCAGTCAAATACCCATCTAATTATACGAGAAAAAAAATCTCGAAAACAAAAAACACAATCACTAGACGGAAAAGCGACCCTTTAAACAAGAAATCCAATTTAAAAGACAGAGAGAGAGAACAGCGAATTAAAGGAGGGAGTTAATTCTGAACGAACAAACGCCATGATTTAGGTATTCCTCGCGGGGTGATCCACAAGATGGATCATATGTTCCGGGACCGCTGACATGACTGCTGTTTCATTGTGGCTCCTTTACTTGGATTTAAATTCTTTGAAGAGTTAGGTTCTGCTTTTGTGTGTTACTTTTGTTTTGCTATAAAACACTTGTTTTTGTAGTAGCAGGAACTCTTTGCAGAGTCCGTCTATGGCAGTACGGTAACGTTTTTTTTATCTGGTTTTATTTGGAGACATTGAGTCATATTTGACTATGTCAGTCCCTTATTTAACACACAAATTACATAACAGCACCGAGTATACGGTAACATTGCCATAACGTTCATAGTGAAAGTCCAATTACTTTATTCATAATTAAGTACCTACTATTCGTGAGTTTATACTAATATTTTAAAGCTGAAGAGGTATTTTTTTGTTTGAACACACTCAGGGAGTGCTATAAACTATATATTATGTACCAAGAGTGAAACCAGAGCGAACCGCTACTTATTAAAGAAGTTACTAGAAACAAAAGCTACAGCAAACAGACAGTTTGCATTTTCGAAGTTTAAAATATAAATCTTACTATACAATATTGCAATTATTCAATACCTAGCAGGTTTTATCTGCGAAGCGTAATCGTTATTTTCCCGTGATAAACGGTAGCCTATATGCTATTCCAGGCTAGATTCAAACTATTCTAAGTTAACCCGATATGTTCAGACGTTTCGACGTGGTTGAGCAACAAACACCCAAACATTAGCATTTACAATAATTGAAAGATTTTTCCGCAAATTAGCTAATTCTTAAGTAATATCAACATCGTTGCGTGAAACGTTCCTATTAAATGAGAAATATTTTCAGTAAGATTGCTGAGCAAAAGAAAGAGCCCTTCCCTAAGCCCTTTAGTAGGTATAAAACCAGCTTGATAGGACTATGTTGTATTGTAAAGAAAGCGTATTCATTCAAGGCTTGCTATTCCCCAAAACTATATGTTTACTACTGGAGTATCTCTTTAAAGAAAAAGAATAATAAAGGGTTCTTGTTATTTTACATATAAGTCAGCGTTTGACCACCAACTTGCTTGTTTATACTCAGTCTCTTATTTTCATTAAAACTAATAGATAGCGATTAGTTTTATTAGTCGTGTGGGTACTGCTCAATCCCGTAATCTTCCTACGAAAAAACAAGTGATGTGCAAATTATTCATGACTATCTAATTTATCTGTGTAAAGCCTTTTCTATCTGATTGATCAATAAAAATCCAAACTTTCGTAAAAATAATGTTACAACGAGTAAACAACTTGAAAAATTATTTTGCACTCGGGCAGTGCTAACAAAAGTGAAAAATTGAAGAATTATTACGCACAAACACACTATATTATGTTAATAGAGAGTAGAGAGGTATCTATAACGGCAATGGTAGCAGTGTCGTTCGTGGGTTCAATTGTTTTTCCTCAAAAAATACTCAACACTCCTAAACACTTTAAAAAACCAACTTTTCTGCTGTAAACAGCTCTAAAATGCATTGAAATGATAAAATCCGATCTGAAAAGTTTTTTTTGAGGGTTTTGTTGGCATTTTGTGTATTTTTTGGGAAAAATCAAAAACTTTAGCATTGCCGTTATCGATACTTCTCTATTCACGTAGCAACATTAGTGTAACAATACGTCACGTCACCTGTGTAGCTGTAGATACATCATCATCATCATCAACATATCAGCCGAAAGACGTCCACTGCAGGACAAAGGCCTCCCCCAAAGATTTTCACAAAGATCTGTCCTGCGCTGCCCGCATCCAACGATTTCCGGCGACCTTTACCAGATCATCGGTCCATCTTGTGGGGGGCCTGCCAACGCTGCGTCTTCCGGTATGCGGTCGCCACTCGAGAACCTTTCCGCCCCAACGGCCATCGGTTCTGCGAGCTATGTGCCCTGCCCACTGCCACTTAAGTTTAGCAACTCGTTGAGCTATGTCGGTTACCTTGGTTCTCCTGCGGATTTCCTCATTTCTGATTCTATCGCGCAGGGAAACTCCGAGCATAGCTCTTTCCATTGCCCTTTGGGTGACTTTGAGCCTTCTTATGAGGCCCATAGTAAGCGACCACGTCTCTGTTCCGTATGTCATCGCTGGCAACACACACTGGTCAAAGACTTTCGTCTTGAGACACTGCGGTAGTTTCGACGAGAAGATATTACGTAGTTTCCCGAACGCTGCCCAGCCGAGTTGGATTCGACGAGTGACCTCTTTCTCGAAGTTGGATCTACCTAATTGGACTGTTTGTCCTAGGTAAACGTATTCGTCAACAACCTCGAGCGTAGAGAGTCCTACTTTAAGAGGAGTGGGTACAACATGGTTATTTGACATGATTTTTGTCTTATCCATGTTCATTTTAAGACCCACTTTTTCAGAGGCTCTACTGAGGTCATTTAGCATTCTGCCGAGGTCGTCCAGGGTTTCAGCCATGACCACGATATCATCGGCAAAACGGAGGTTGGTCATGTACTCACCATTTATGTTGATGCCGAGTCCGTTCCAGTCCAGAAGTTTGAAGACGTCTTCCAGTGCGGCGGCAAACAGTTTCGGGGATATGACATCCCCCTGTCTCACACCTCGTTGCAGCTGGATCGGTTTCGAATTCTGGTCCTGAAGACGAACTGACATGGTGGCGTTTTCGTACAGGCATCTTAGCACCTCAATATACCGATAGTCAATTTGGCACCGCTGGAGCGACTGAAGCATAGCCCAGGTCTCGATCGAATCGAAGGCTTTCTCATAGTCCACAAACGCCAAACATAGGGGCTGGTTATACTCTTCGGTCTTCTGTATAACCTGCCGTAGCGTATGTATGTGGTCTATGGTGCTAAAGCCTTTTCGGAAACCGGCTTGTTCGGGCGGTTGGAAGTCGTCAAACCTGCGTGCGAGACGGTTCGATATGACTCTCGAGAACAGTTTATAAACGTGACTCAGAAGCGTGATGGGCCTGTAGTTCTTCAAAAGGGTCTTGTCACCCTTCTTAAAGAAGAGTATCACCACGCCTCCGTGCCATGCCTTCGGCGTTTTGCCTTCGAGAATGACGGAATTAAATAGCTTTTGTAGAGTCCTTAGCATAGGCGAACCTGCCGCTTTCAGGAGCTCAGCTGTAATGCCGTCATCACCCGGCGCCTTGTTATTCTTTAGCTGTTTGAGAGCCATTCTAATCTCGTACAGGCTAACGTCCGGGATATCTTCGGTGTAATGTCGGGTTAACCTGGCTCTAGGATCGCTGGTCAGGTTTACGACAGGTTGCTGTGTCGTCGTGTATAGCTGTCCGTAGAACTTCTCAACCTCTCCCATGAGCTCGGATTTGGACGATATGATCTTCCCATCCTCGGTCTTCAGCTTCATCAGTTGGCTCTGGCCAATAGACAAATCTCGGGCGAATATTTTAGAGCCTTTGTTCTGCTCAATGGCCTTTTCAATACACTTCGTATTGAATTGCCGTATATCGCGAGTCAGTGACTTTGAGATCTGTCTATTGATCCTTCGATACTTAGAAGCATCACCTGAGGATTGTAAAACCATCTTAAACCATTTATATTAAGATGTAGATACAAGAAGACGTAATAACACATGTCGGGGACGTCAAGTCAAAAAAAAAAGTAGCCGTCTAGCGTCTAATGCCTATTGTTACACTACATACAGGCCCGTGAACAAAGTTTATGGGTCAAATGACCACCAGGAGACCTATGTAGAATGATAGTAGGATATAAAGTAATAAGATTCAGCACTCTGCAAATCGTCGGAAAATCATGTTTTTTCCAAACATACTAATAATAAAAAAAAACCTCTTCAAATCTATTATTCCGCAACGCTGTACAAAAATCATGCGACAAGGAGAAACGATCAAGGGTTGCAGTTCCCCCTCTCCCACTGCACTCATTCTGCACTCATTTGGACAGCTTACAAGTGACGGCATAGTGCTAAATTTTATTACTTTGTACTCTTCTATCATCCTACATAGGTCTCCCGGTGGTTTATTTGACCCATACATTTTGTTCACGGGCCTGTAGTCTATAATTATGTCCCGTCCGCTGCTGCGCCACTGTACCGGTGCCGGTGGTCCGCCGCTACACCAAAACATAAGAATGTCGTTGACGCAAACTCATACGTTTTCCCCTCTAGATGTTAAACAAAAGTGCTAAATGAGACTGAAAAAGCTTTCACTTCAAATATTTCAATACCTACATTTGTGTTACAGGAGGAACAAATAAGACTACAATGTTGAACTTAAGTCCAAGGAACCATATCAAAAAGGACTTTACGTTCCGATCTTCGCGTTGTCAATTTAAGTTTATTCTGCAGAACGACTTGCAGCCAACCTTTGGCCTAAAGCAAGTAGTATTATAGTACAACTTGGCAAATAAGAGTAGAAAATAAAACGCTTTACATCAGGCCAAACTGCAAGTGTTGGCCGATCATCGGTGCAAAAAGCGAAAACAAATTAATGTCAGCAATGTGTTATAAATTTTCCCATAACAGCACAGTATTAAGCAAGTATTCGAACACGAAGAGTTGAAACCATTATCTAGCACTGGACTGTCCTCGTTACCCAAATATATATTCTTACATTCTCACAGTCAGATTTCTCACAGTCGTGTAGTTTTTCTGGGCACATTGGCTTTCCAAAACATAGTCATGTTTGTACACTACTGCTTGGCGGTGGAATAACTGTGTGGCATCTGGAAAATCACCAGGTAGAGTCTGCAAGGATTCTTATTACTTCTACGAAACTTTACAAATTTAAGAGCAGTTTATCTCCCGGTATACATTTTTTTTTGGCAGAAACGAGTTTTCGCAATCGATGCATTTCGGCTAATAATGCTCCTTTATAGTGAGATTTACTAACAGTACATTTTTTTGAGGTTTAAAATGTTGACTCAATGTTTAGATTCAAGTTTGACGTTATCAGAAAAATAAATATGTTAGTTACATTTCACGGCTTTTCTTTGCCAAGCTGTAGCAAGTTTTACTACCAGAAGGTATTGCGAGAAGTAGGTTAATAGAGTTCCATTTTCCATGGGCAATATCTCTGAGCAAATGTTGAGTTCGCAGTTAATCTTTGTGAAAATGTAGTTTTAGACACTTTCTTTATTTTAAAAAGGCGTAAGCATTTACACACGATTGAAGTTAAGTGCACCCAAACTACGGATATAAAGCTGAGAGTTGAGTTGAGTTGGTATTAGCTACAAGAACGAAAAAGAAAAGACGATTTTCAAATAACGCTAACAAAAAAGATTTTTTTAATCTCTTAATTTTTTAATTTGCCCTATTCGACGATGCTTTGACAATTTCAATAGCGGTAAGGCCTCCAACATTCACACAAGCATATTTTTTTTCGTAGTTTTTTGGTATGCCAATAAATAGTATCTATCAAATCTATCTATCGCTGCATAAAATTGTTCCCTGGTCACAAGCTTATTGAATCTTATCCTACTTCCTACTAATATTATAAATGTCAATGTATGGATGTTTGTATGTTTGGATATTTGGATGTTTGGATGTTTGTTGCTCAATCCTACTAATATTATAAATGTCAATGTATGGATGTTTGTATGTTTGGATATTTGGATGTTTGGATGTTTGTTGCTCAATCCTACTAATATTATAAATGTCAATGTATGGATGTTTGTATGTTTGGATATTTGGATGTTTGGATGTTTGTTGCTCAATCCTACTAATATTATAAATGTCAATGTATGGATGTTTGTATGTTTGGATATTTGGATGTTTGGATGTTTGTTGCTCAATCCTACTAATATTATAAATGTCAATGTATGGATGTTTGTATGTTTGGATATTTGGATGTTTGGATGTTTGTTGCTCAATCCTACTAATATTATAAATGTCAATGTATGGATGTTTGTATGTTTGGATATTTGGATGTTTGGATGTTTGTTGCTCAATCCTACTAATATTATAAATGTCAATGTATGGATGTTTGTATGTTTGGATATTTGGATGTTTGGATGTTTGTTGCTCAATCCTACTAATATTATAAATGTCAATGTATGGATGTTTGGATATTTGGATGTTTGTTGCTCAATCACGTATTAACGGTTCGGGTGAAATTTAGAACACAGATAGATTATAGTCTGGAAGAACACATAGGCTACTTTTTATCCCGGAAAAACAACGGAAAAGGGAACAACGCGGGTAACACCATGGGGCGCTGCTAGTATGTAATAATTTATAGGAATTTTTTAGTCTTCACCCAATGTATATTTATTTTATTCTTCTTACCATAAAATAAATAAAGGAAATAGCATTGCTTATAACTACAACTCGCGCAAGACATTTCCAAATAACGAGTTAGATGAATAAAATGGATATGTATAGTTGTATAGGCTCAGCCGTGACTACATGACATTTCAGACGTTTGACGTCACTAAAAAAACTCTGAATTTCAAATATTTACAGCTGCACTAGTGGCCGTTCCGGCTTCGCTCGGATAATAATCTAGATACCGACTGCAGCGCCATCTGCCGGGCTGATTTGTGAATCTAAACCATGCAGAGCGTTACCCTCCCGCATACCAAAACAATTCAAAATGGTCCAGCCGTTTAGGAGGAGTTTAGTGACATACACACGTACAGTAGAATTTTATATATAAAGATAGAAAGCCATATAAACGCCTGAAGAGTTAAATATTTTCATCGCACACCTTACATTTTCACGAGCGTCCAAAAATAGGAAATCCAATAGAGGTTCCTCCAGGCTAACATCCGAGCGCCAAGTGGCTCTTGAGCAAATACCAATTGCTATTAAATTAAGTTTTGGCAAGGACATAGCCTCTTAAGTACGCGGATCTTGGCAACTGAGAGTTTAAAAACTTCTTTTTCCGGGGTTATTAAACCTGAGATGGCGGGAACTTAATGAAAAGCCCCGCAGATTATGACGATGTAATTTTATTACTCGTTAAATGAAGGTACCTTAATTTGATTAAATTTGTTGCGATGTAAGTTTTATTTTTTATTACTTTATCTACTTACTCTCTAGACTCTAGCGTCCATGTTTTATTATACCTTGTAACATATTTTATGGTGGGCAGACATTTTTTTTTTAGTGTTGAAGGAGCTGATTTTTTTAAAATTTTGACCTCGTCTTCTTTTGACGGACCTAAACGGCAAAGGAAATCATCCTAAGGAAACCTACAATCTTTCAAAGTCATGCGTCACCCACATTGGGCCAGTGATGGCCTTGACTCTTGGTGGCAAACGTCAAAGATGACGTAATAGAAAACTCCTATTCACTCTGACGATGATAAATTATAAATTGTATTTATCAGGGTACAATGAGGCTGGCAACTTATTCCACCCTAAAGTTGTATGTGTGAAAAAAGTGAACTCCAATCGTTTGTGACGAATTTAGGGAATTGTCACAATGTATGGGTGGTAGTGAATGCACTAACACCCATACATTGTGACACCTGCAACTGAACCTACAACTTGTCTTCTAGTGGTACTGAGAAGGCATTATAAATCTAGAGAAATTACAGGGTATGGAGATAAATAAAACATCTGATATCTCTGAGTGACAAGCGCAGAGCTGTGCTAGGTTATGATTTGGCTTCTTCATGGTCCAATAGCTTCGTGACACTGTGCTCGTTATAGGCTCGTCTCGTCACTCTTTACTTCAAAAAAATACAATAATATGAGGTGATGTAATGTATGCAATTGACCTAACCCTGTATTTTGTGAAAATATCGTTCGGCAGTCGAGGCAAACAGAGTTTTGTCTCGCAAATAGCGTGGCATGAACGTGCGTATGGCATCCCCATAACGCGCCGCATCCAGATGGTGTTGCCAGCGCGACACAGTTAATCGATGGACCGGCTCCCCGCGGCATGCTAACTGCCTGATTAGGTGACTGTTTGTATTGTTTCCGGGGATCCTGATTTGTGGGGAAACACGCCCTTTTTATCTTATGGGGATGGTAGATTTAGGTACGCGAGCTGGTTGTGTTTTTGTTTTTATTTCTTACTAACAGCGTTCCGGGACTTTACCCGCGTAGTTTCTAGCGTATATGAACTACTTTTAATCCAGGGTAAAATCTAAGGCCAATTGTCCAAGTAGCTGCACGACATCCGCACGATTTCGACAATTGTCGGATGCAAGACGAATGCTTGCATCTTGCGTACAAATAATGAAGTCTGTGTTCACGAAACGACAACGACACAACAGCCGCACGTCTTGCGTTTGTTCGTAGGATGCATGCATTCGACAAAAGACGCGTGCGTGGACAGTAGGCCTAACTGTGTTTTAAATTTCCCTTTGACGTCACAACGTGATAGAGCAACAAACATCTAAATATCCATACACCCAGATTATGAAATTATATATTTATATATTTTTTTAAATTAAGAGTGACAAGACGAGCATGACGTGTGCGTGATGGTGAGCAACATGCCTGCCACATATCAGCACAATGACACGCAGCTATTGGAACATGAAGAGTCCAAATAACAACCTAGCACTGCACTGCGCTCTTCACCCAGAGATCTAAGATATTATATCTCTAAGCCCTGTAATTTCTCTGGAAACATTGCCCTTCAAACCGGAACATAGTAATATTTGCACATTACTGCTTGGCGGTAGAATGTCTGGCAAAGGTGTGGTCCTTCCTCAGGTGGACTCTGCCAAGAGTCCTACCACTACACAAAATTAGTAGAAAATAGGACTAGTAAAGCGTTGCGGTTTTACCCGCTTAGTTCCCGTCCCCGTATTTATAGCTAGTAGCGATTTTAACAGTAATAAATCACTAAGTTATCGATCTGTTACATGAGAAGGGAATCATTTCAAAATTTTTTATTATGAATACCAATACTAAAAATGTGAAAGTTTCGATATTTTTTACTCAATTACCTCAGAACGGCTGAACAGGTCGGATTGAAATTTGTAACACCATTAGATTATAATGTAGAACAGTAACAATACTAATATTACCTAAACAATACGGAAATGGAAAATACGCGAGTAAAACCGCAAAGCGCTACTAGTAATATGTAAACAAAGAGAGGTTCGGTTCGTAATTATTAGTATAATGTATCCATCAGACGACATATATTTAAGTGTGTTAAGTTTGACCATTTATAAACCTTAACAATACGCATATAAGATTTAAAATAAAATGGATGTCTGCAACCAACTCGCTTCGTAGGTCTTTTAATATAAAAAGCCTGAAACAGTATTTGTAAACACACTGCAACTGTCACTGCATCATTATTGCAAAACCCAAGTTGTTCCAGGCTTAACAAAACATCGATAGTTCATTACCACAAAACTCAATCTTATGATATTATCAATAAAGTTGAAACTCGAGTATCAAGTTTCCAGGTTGTGCTAGTGATGGGGTAGTCAATAAAGTCGGCTTAGTGGCATCGATAACTTTACGTTTTCGATATTTATGCGCTCCACTTGGCTCGGTACACCTGTTTGGTTAGCTTCGGTACAGATCTAGTTTGAACCGGTAGTTTTGATTTTCAAGTATTTTTGTGCCAAACTAATCTATGTGTTAGATTAGTGTTAACATTTTCCTCAAATAATTAGAAATGCTTGTGGGAAAAGCATGTGAACTTATAAAAGAATAGTCGCATTGAAATCCATCTCACAGCTAACGGTAGCACACTAACAGATTAGTGTGTACCTATGTCACCTTAGTATTATTGCCAACACCGCCAGATTATAATCTAACGCAGATGATAATCTGAATTCGTTAGATTTTATAATCTAAGGGTTTTTCCAATTTTACGGTAACATGGACTTACATATTATAGTACATTTATAATTAAGTGTGATATGCGGGAGAGCCAGATATGCTCTTACCTGAGTGGGTTTTCCTGATGTTTTTAAAAAACTTTGGTGTCTTATAGTTGAGAGTGAAATCGGTCTAAAGAACTGTAGAATCAGGTTGAATATGTTCTCTACTTCCCTCAACTTCCCTTTTTAGGGTTCCGTAAAACGTAAAAACGGAACCCTTATAGATTCGTCATGTCTGTCTGTCTGTCTGTCTGTCTGTCTGTCTGTCTGTCTGTCCGTCCGTATGTCACAGCCACTTTTTGCCGAAACTATGAGAACTACACTGTTGAAACTTGGTAAGTAGATGTATTCTGTAAACCGCATTAAGATTTTTACAAAAGTTTTTAAAAAAAACAAAAATTAGGGGTGCCCCCCATACTGCGAACTGAAGCGCAAAAATTTTTTTTTCATCAAACCTACACGTGTGGGGTGTCTATCGATAGGTCTTAAAAAATAATGTTGAGGTTTCTAATATAATTTTTGTCTACACTGAATAACTTGCGCGAGAGACGCTTCCAAAGTGGTAAAATGTGTGTCCCCCCCCCTCTAACTTCTAAAGTAAGAGAATGAAAAAACTAAAAAAAATATATGATGTACATCACCATGAAAACTACCAACGAAAATTAGTTTGAACTCGATCTGATGAGTAGTTTTTTTTTAGTACGTCATAAATACACTATTATTAAAACTTCGATCAAAGTTACAACGAACTACAAGAACTATGTGTACTATGTATATTATGTTACTTGCTGGAACGGAACCCTTCATGGGCGAGTCCAACTCGCACTTGACTACTTTATTGTTCTCCTAATCTAAGATATCTATGGTATATGTTAAACAAGCCAAATGACAAAGATCATTCAGATCAGAAGGTCAGAGTGGCAATTGTTTTGTTAATAGAAAAGCTCCAGGGACATTATGTATTTTTTCTAGATATGCGCGCTGAATTGTAGACTGCGTCGTCACTTTACATCAGGAGAGATGGCGGTCAAGTGCTAACTGATCTTTTTTTAAATAATCACACACAACACCGTCTAGAAATTTAACGTGATTGCTTTGAAAACTAGTCCCCGATACTTCGACACCAAGTCGTTTCAAATAACAATCATTTAAGTCAACTATACATACCACTATACATAAGGCCATATTGTTGAAATGAAATAAAGTTTTATTATTATTTTTTTTATTTTTTTTATTATTTGCGTGAAAGTTTAGAGATGCTTAAAACGACAAGTTATTTATTAATGCCAGTCTAATACATGTTTGTGTATTTCCTTGTCCACAGGTGAGTTAAGTGAACTAGTGCTTGGAGGCTATACAGAGCCAAATGCGGACGCAGTGCTGCGGAAAGTGATGCACTATACTCGAAACCAAGGTTAGTTTACATTATGTTTTGATTTAAATGAAGTACTCGTAGCTTATCGCGCATCACACGCTCTGAGATTTGAGCTTCTTGGTACGCTAAATTGTTCATTATTGTTATATTAACCTATCTGATCTCAACGTTCAGCAAAAGCCTCTCTTCCCTGCCTCCGTTGGTCTGTATCGAGACTAAGTTATGTGATACAATGCTTGTAATTCATATGAAACTCGTCTTTCTACCTCTTTCTGGGCTGATCTGATGGTTATTGAACTCCCGAGACTCAGTCATTGTAGTAGTTTTGGCCCACTGTTGTTCTGGCATACGATAGATATGTCCTGATGCTCAGTTACATTTCAGCATAGCAGTCTCTGAGCCACATCTATTGTTAGGGTATTGGAGCACATCTCTGTGTTCCTGGTATGATCTATCAATTTTAGACCTGTGATACTGCAGTCCATGGGTCTTTGACAAATTATTTATTACAGCGGACATCTGCTCGATAGTCAATGACCAAGTTTGGGTGCTGTAAGTGAGAACTAAATTGCTCATATATCGAAAAACGTTCATAAAAATCAAGAACCTCAAGTTGACAACCATCATGCTAGCAGCATTACCGCCCTAAATGACAATGCTTAATCATTGAGCCTATTAAGTAGTTTCAACGTTTTGGGTTAAAACTAAAATTTGTCAGACCATTGGCACCTAATCAAGTTCCGACGCACCGATTGCTCTCCAATCAATTCAATATAGGATTGACAATGGTGGGCCTTCCGGCCGCTTACCCTTCGTCTGATTGGGAGCGCCCGCGTGGGGTCCCTACCTGCAGACACCCCTTAAATATCCAGTTTGCAGTTTCCATTCATTGTAAGGGGACGGTTTCCCAGCTAAAGCTATGACGAGAGAAGTTGATAAATAGTTTTCATTATCAAGGACTTTAATCAACTTTTACTACAGAAAGATAGAAAATATAGAAAAAAAAATTGAAATACAAAAAAATAACACAATCATAGGACAATTTTAAGAACGTAGTGAATAAATTGTTTGCTTTGTCGGTAAAAGTGAACTTTTTGGTATGACATCACTCTGATAGTAAACAGCATAAGATGCCTATAAGAGTAACGCTATAAACAGCATAAGATGCCTATAAGCTATTTGAACACGAAGATTCCAAATCATTACCTACCTAGTGCGCTTAAAACTCCAGAAATATAAGATTAATGTTTTTGCCCAGTATTTTCTATAGGTAATTTGCTTTTTATACCAGACCACAGTAATGGTAGCAAATTACCTACGGCTCAGCGCTGGAATAATTGTTTAAAGTGTGGAAGTTCCGCAACTCCGCAAAGAATTCTTCTACAGCAAGACGATCAAAACAATTGGCAGTGGCTGCTGAAATAAGCGAAAACTGTTATTTAAGAGTTATAGTTTTAAACTGTACTAACGTTACATAATACATCATCTGAACAGTTTTAGATATAGGTACTGCTATTACGTATATACATACAACATGTTGATGAGGTGAACTCACAAGATTTCACCCATCCAAAAAGTATCTAATGCGCACGTTCCAGTTCGCTGCTCTGACACTGCTCCGACGCTACGTCACTACAGCGCTATAATAACATGTCCGTGACGCAAAGCTATAAGATTTTCACACACCAAAAACTGCTCATCGCGGCTAAAGAAGTTTTCGTTTCTAAAAGAAAGAATGACTTTAAGAAAAATGACATCACGTTAGTACTCGTATAGCATGTCTTGAAGAGCACAACCGCCCTGAAGCAACCCCCTAATTGTGACAATATATCGAGCTGAATTGTGTGAAATCAGCCATAACGTCTGTCTGCTGCGAGGCGAGCCGTGACGGGGGACGTCGGGGGATCGCGCCTGTATTCAGGACGCACTAATTGTATTAACTTACAATATACGTAATTATTGCGAAAATTAAATGATTAAAATTGGCCAACATATTTCACACAACAATCATCTAGCCGCAAAATGTGCATAGCTTGCCATAATAAAGTAAAATAAATAGAAGAAGAAGCTGGTATAAACAAACAAACAATATTTTTTTTAAGTATAGAGTAAGGAGACGATTATGCCCATAACAGCGCAGTGACACGCAGCTATTGGAATTTGAAGAGTCCCATTACCTAGCACTGCACAGCGCTCGTCACCCAAAAATAAAGGATCTATAGGATGTATCTCTATGCCATGCCATTTCACTGGTAACATTGGAACACAGAAAATAGGACTTTACAAAAAAAGAAGTCTACTGAACCCGAGCTAATTCGAACTGTTTCGGCAGTTGGCAGTTTCGAAAGCCAGCGAAAAAAATTTGAAGGTCCTAATTTATAATTTGTTAATAATTATAAAATGAACAGATAATAATTATATATTATATAACGCTCACACATATTTTGTAAAACAATTCAGTAGTTTATTTTTCGCACCCGGTTATTTAATATTATAATACAAATTGAGTGAACCGCATCACAGAAATGCTTAAACGCTTAGTGAAAATACTGTTAATAAACGTAATACACGTTTAAATTTTGCTCTATAGTGTTGCCTAAAATGAATATCCTAAAACAGATATTTTGGTATAAATAAAGTCCTTTAATGTCCCGCCGCGTTGCATATTTAATTTTAATTAAAACTCGTTACACAATTTCTAATTATTGCACAATTTGTCATCTTACACACCCCTAGCCGTATAAGCAAATCTAATTACGTACCTGTAAAGTACCTTTTTAATGAATATCAGACTTTATTACGTGTGTCGTAAGGTTGAAGAATAGTTTGGTAAGTGTAAAATTATATTTGTGTAAATAGTGTTTGTTAATTTTACAGATTGTTAAAAAGTGTCGCTATAGGGTTGGGAATTTACTGACTATTATATACCGTACTGATGATGTAGTTAGGTGATGGTAGTTGAGTTACCAAGTTACGGCTGGTCTAGTCGGGAGAACGGCACCTGCCGATCCGGAGACCCCGGGTTCAAACCCCACACGCACCACTGTCTTTGCGAAGTCATGTGCCACTAACTTAAAACGGTGAAGGAAAACACATTGTGTTATATGTTTAAATCTAAAATTAGTGGGTGTATGAATGTTGTATATATACACTTTCAAACTAAAACTACTGATGGAATCTGGATAAAATTGTTTACATAGAGAGGTAATTTGATAAGTAACGGGATCGGAAATTAAACAAATGAAACCGCGGGATGCTACTAGTCCATACTAATATTATAAAGAGAGCAGTTTAATTTATATGTTTAAAGAAAAAAACCGGAAGAACGTACATGGCCAATTTTGAAAATTAATTTAGTTGTAGAATGCTATAATTATTATTACTCAATAATACACGCTATACGATATTGTTTTATTACTCTTAACGACAATGTTTTATACATTGAGCCAAATAATAATGTACAGTATTATCAAAAATCTGTAGGTACATACATATGTGTGCAGTAAGGATGATAATACACCCAACGTCACAAGAGTCCTCTCCAAAGCACCCACACGGTTTAGGTGAGATTTCGAAAGCGGCTGCCGAAGCGAAGACACTATCTCTAGTCCATGTCCTATCTCGTTTGTTACTAAGTGCTGAGCTCCTCACCGCCACCGGCTCACACCACACGCGTACAGTTAGCAACGCACGTTTTTTTTCTGAACTGTCTTAATGTCATATTTTATTGGCTTAAATATACATAAGCAATAACACTCTTGTGCGAAAAAAGGCTGCAAAGTCTTGAACATCGCCGAAAAATTGCTAGCTTATTGGGTTTTTATCGGATACACTTCGGAGAGTGTTCAACTGATCTGCATGATCTAATACCACCAAGCCTTTTTTCTATCGGACTTCTCGTAGCTCGAAGAAGCGGCATCGCTTCATGGTTGATGTTCCAAAGGCACGGACGAAGAGGTTTGACTATACTTTTGTGATAAAAACGTCTAAAATGTGAAATGAGTTGTCTGAGTGGGTTTTTCCCGATGGTTATAATCTTGGTGTGTTCAAATCGAGAGTGAATCAGTTTTTTCTAGGTAAGCTCCATCTTTAGACCCATCGTGGCTTAACATCAGGCGAGATGGCGGTCAAGTGTAAACCTATGAATGTTAAAAAAAAACATTTTATTTGTATTTACAGTTAGTGAGATTATTATGCTTTCAGGTATGATTGATGTATGCTGCATTTAGGTGTGTGCGTTTGCATACTTGCGTTTCTACGCTTGCCCAAAATTCAAGACACATATCTGCAAATTGTTTTTTTTTCATTTTCCTTCTTCGATGATGTGAACATTGCGCCAGATTTTGGTAGACAACGTTATGAAATCTGGTTAAGTGTAAAAATAATGCCGTAGTTTCAAGATTAATGTGTATAACATCTAGTATAACTGTTTGTTAGTTTATCTGCATAATTTGTAAAAAAATATGTTCGAGTGAATTAATTTTTATATTACAACTAACAGCGCCCCGCGGTGTTACCCGCAAAGTTCCCGTTCCCGTTGTTTTTCCGGGATAAAACGTAACCTATGTGTTTTTCCAGACTATAATCTATCTGTGTTCCAAAGTTCAGCCCGATCCGTTCATATGTTAGGACGTGATTGAGCAACAAACATCCAAACATCCATACATTGACATTTATAATATTAGTAGGATAGGATAGTAGGATTTAACTACTCTTCAAAATATTTTTGCTCGCTCGGAAGAAGATCGAACCTACGATTTACTGCATAGTCAATTAACTGGTACCAATTCAGCCACTTAGCAGAATCAAAAGTGGCAAAAAACTTTTTTCGCAAACCAAACTTCCTAAAAGTTGATTCAAAATTATAACTTTTCAAAGAAATTTCAACAACTTTATTTTTACTTGTGTTGAGATTTTAAAAGTTTCGTGACTGTTTTGCCCACGGTATACGGTTGCTGCAGACCACTTGAGACAGGTGTAGTGGCTCCACACCTCTCTAGAAGTTCAAGGTTGTACACGCTTATACATTTTAATGCCTAGGTGTTGAATGGGGTGCGATAGACTGGGAGTTTGCCACTTAGACAGGGCATTCATTCTACGAGTACTATTACAGCCGTTTATTTTTACATAACTTAATACAATATTGCCTTAATAATTCCTACTAATATTATAAATGTGGGCATTTGTGTGTCTGTTACTCGTTTAAGTAAAACATACTAGATAGATCTGTAAAAAACAAAATATTATTCAATTCAATTCAATTCAATATTTTTATTGACAGAACACAAAAGTTACATATTTAAATTACAATATAATTAGATGTTACAGCAACACGAACATGTATGAACTATTTGCTATTTATGAAACGGACACCCAGTTACCTATGCTAGGTATATTACCTGTGATATAGGTAACTGTTTTACGATATTGCTCAATTTAATCAGTCACATGTGTAAGTAAATTGCAGTAGCGTATAATAGTAACTTTAGTCAGTATGTGAGACATTATAAATGTAACAAATTTGAAACTACCCTCATACCACAAGTTAATTTTGAAACAACATAAAATTATAATTACAAGGGTTAGGCTAATTTTGTGAATAAAATATTTTATCATATTATCCTATTGTACCAATCAGTAATTAATTAGTAAAGTCATACTTATGAATATTACAATTACAATTATTCTTATTACATGTTTTTTTTTTTTAATTTTATTTGGATTTGGGGGAGGAGGGGGTTTAGGTAAGGAAAAGGATCGAGGTAATACCAACCTAGCTGAATATGGTTAAGAGTTTTTCTGTCTCGTGGTAGTCAAGGGACCCTAACAAGCTCGTTAGTGATTGTTTTAATTCGTAATAATTTAGATCTGTCAAATTGGTAGTAAGTGATAGTTCATTATAGAGATGACAACCGAGAAAACAAGGAAATCTATTGCTAAATTGTGTCTTGAGTGGTAAGATTTGGAAGACTTTGTCCATTCGACGCTTGCGCAATGAGGGGTCGAGATTTGTTGGAGGGCAAAGTCTATGTTGCCTAAGAATAAGCCTCAAAATGAACAGCTGGCGCACCGTTAAAACTTTACATTCACTATACAGCGTTTTGGTTGGAAATCTAAATGGCAATGATTTCATTACCTTTAGTACTCCACGCTGTGCTACTTCAAGAGGTTTCATGTGAGTCCTTGCACAGCCTCCCCAGCTATCTATACAGTATCCTAAAAGCGATTGGCATAATGCATAATAAAGCGTTTTCAAAATTTTATCATTGGCAGAATTACGAATATTTTTGAAAATAGCCATTAGCTTTCGAACTCTGCCTGTTAGGTCTTCTACGTGCGGCCGAAAAGTTAGCGTATTGTCCAACCTAACTCCAAGATACTTTATCGTGTCTACTCGTTCAATAAATGGACAGTCACAGACCCCCCCGGAACCGATGCCAGTCGATTGGTTGAGAGAACACTGATGGTATCTAATGACAAAACGTTCTCCTGGTTGGGACTTTTTTTTCATTGAAAATGTCATATATTTGGTTTTTAAGGTATTAACAGTAAGCAACGCTTGCTGCAGAGATATGGAAACCTTAGTGAGTCCAATTTGAGCCCAATAAAACACGCTATCCCAGGCCTTGCCATGAAAAACCAGAGCAGTGTCGTCTGCAAAAGCAACAATTTTTCCATTTTCTAATTTAATATTGCATAATTCATTAATGTAACCCAAGAAAAGGGTAGGGCCTACTATGCTTCCTTGAGGAACGCCAAAAGTAATCGGTTTCGCGTCGCTTGAATGAGAATTGAGTCTTACACATTGGGTACGATTACCGAGATAGTCCTTAAAAAGCTGCAGTTGAAGGTCTCTGACACCCATATCCTCCAATTTCTCAAGCAACAAAGGCACCGATACGGTATCAAATGCCTTCGCAAGATCTAAAAATATAACAATACATTTATCACCAGCGTCCAGTCCCGTAACAATATGATTTGTCAAGTTAGTAACTGCATCCGCCGTGGAGCGATTCCTTCGGAATCCGAACTGGTTTTCAGATAACAAGTTAAAATTTTCTAAGTATGAGGTTAATCGGTTGTTCATAATGCGTTCTAAAATTTTGGACATGGAGGGTAGAATAGAAATAGGTCTATAATTGCTTATGATATTCTTAGCGCCATGTTTATGTATAGGTGTAATAATTGATTTCTTGAAAGCAGCTGGAAATAAGCCAGTATTAATTGACAAATTACAGATGTGCGTAATCGGGCCTGCTAGTTTAAATTTACTACCTTTTATTACTTTCATAGATATACCGTCGTGACCCACAGTCAATTTTTCCTTAAAAGAATCAATGACAGATAACACCTCCGATACGTCCGTTGTTGACAAACAAAAGGATTGTGCCTGCGAATGCGACTTACATTTTTGTAAATTAGGATAAGAAAAACTGTTTAAAATATTTTTTGCTAGGGATTCTCCCACGTTCACAAAATAATCATTGAGTTTGTTCGCTGAATCTAAAGGCGATGAACCAATCAAGAGAAGCTCTCGTGGCTGGCCCAGGTCCGACTGCGAGCCAATAATAGATTTGATCACGTTCCATAGTTCTTTTGGGCTCCTAGCTTTATCAAATTGATCACGTTCATACTGGTGTTTGAGTTTCTTAAGTAAGCCGTTCAAAAAATTTCTGTATCTACGATATGAACGTTTAAAACGTTCATTTCATTTTCAGGAAAATTTTTTAGTTTACTGTGCATTTTGTCCCTGTGTTTCATGCATCTGATAAGACCAGGAGTTATCCATGGTTTGATAGGCGTTTTGTTTCGGGACGGGGTGTAATTACTGGTATTTTTGCTAATAATATTTGAGATTGTATTGATAAGAAAGTCAGTTGCTATGTTACAATCATCCATTTGATATATAGGCCGAAAATCAAATGTACTAATCTCTTCATTTATTTTAGAGTAGTTAAGTTTCCGAACAGCAGTACCACGGGAAATTACTAGGCAATGTTTAAGGTTGAGAGACACTAAAATTGTGTAATGGTCAGTCAAGCTATTTCTGATAACCAAAGTTGAAGCTTTACATTTGGATTTAATGAATGCGTGATCGAGACAGCTGTTCAGTCGAGTCGGCATAGTGTGAGCCGGAAGCAACCCATAGGAAGCCATCAAGTTTAGGTAACAAGAAGAGTCATCGTTTTCGGCATGTGTGATAATGTTAATATTAATATCGCCGACTACGATGATATTTGAGTATGACGCAACGGATATTAGAACTCTGTCCAAAGACACCATAAATTTATCAACTTTTCTGAAAGCTGGGGGTCTGTATAGAGCTATGATTGCAGTAGTATTGTTAATAACAGTCACCAAACAGTTTCCCTCTTCGAAATCCGGTTCCCGACTTGATACAACATCACCTCTAATGTACAAGACGAGGCCATCGTTCTGATTGTAGTGGTTATTTGTAAATATAGTTTTATAACCTACCATCTGTGATAGGACAGGGTTATGTGATAGCCAACACTCCGACAGTACAATTACATGTATATCGACTGCTATCCTAGTTATTAAAGTAAACAAGCCATCAATATTGCGACCAATACTACGTATATTTTGAGATACAATGTTAAGACGAGTTTCACTATTACTGTACTGTAGGAGTTTACAATGTAATGTAATAATATAATAATGATACAAACAAATATAATGGTCTAGAATAACACATACGTTTTTATCCTGGGAACTACTCGAATGAAACCATGGGATGCTTTTAGTGTATAATATATTTGGGAATTTAAATTGAAATGGGATTAAAAAGTTACGATGACGTATTCAACACGCATCTCCAACAGCAACACCTATTTTGTAAAAAAGTACGGATAAATATTGATTTTATGTACATAAATATTATAGTAGAGCTAAAAAGGAAGCTAAAGAGATATTTTTTCTACGTTTGAAAAACTTTTTCACACACTAGATACGTGTGTATCAATAATCAAAAAAATACAAACTACATGCACCAAAAAAAATTATTACAAGAACAATATCTAAATTACGTCAATATGAATGAATGAATGAATTGTTCTCCTCTCATAATTAATGAGCAACAAACGTTCAAACATTTAAAATCTAAACCAACAAAACACTTTACTCTTTCTCCAGGCGAACTCTCAAAAAGTCCTAACACTACAAAACATTGATAAATTAGACATTGAAGTTAAAAATGCTTAAGTTTTGAGTATAAAGTCATAATTATCATCCAGAGTTTTAAGCATTTCGCATGCAGTGGCAGCTGCTGTACGCGAGCAGGGTAGAGTTACACGGCGCTGAGAGACCGCTCCACTCCGCGGCGCAGAGTGCCTGAAACCGTGCCGCCTTCACTCCATGTAACTATACTCGGCTGCTCTGGAACTGGAATAACAATAGATCGATACAAAACTCTTTATTGTGACACAAATATAAATATATTTGTTACAAATATTGTAATAGAACATTTATAATGGTCTCGATTTGATATTTTTGATTTTAAATTGACTTGTTGTTTTACATAACTAAGATTTTAGACGAAGCTCTACAGCATGCATATAATATACAGCAAACATTTTCCATAATAATAGGTAAAATTAAAAAATATTTCGGTTATAAACATGTAGTAGCAAAAGGTAGAGGGTAGGTACTACTTTGGTGATATCTAACGTCCTTAACGTTCTTTCTTGAAAATTTATCGATTTAGTATGTTACAAGTTCTAGATATGTTCACATTACCATAATGATAGATCTTACATTATACGAGTATATGCGAAAGAGTGTATGTATGTTTCTTACTTTAAGAAGTAAAGGCTAATAGGGATCTAGGTGAAAGTTGGTACATACATAAATAATAGTCTGAAAAACACATATAATATGATATTTGTATCCCGTTAAAATAACGGGTACAAGAAAAATGCGAGTGGAACTGCGGGATACAAGCTGTATTGTGCATTTTAAAGTTGGGGTCTTTGTATTTTCTTTTTATTGTTTACTAAAACTACTGAACCGATTGTGTTGAAATTTGGAACACTATGACTTTAATTTAAATTGAGTCATAGATAATATGATAATGCAAGAGGTTTATTTACATCAAATTAGAAATAAAACAACGCAACAGTCTTATGTTTACAACCAAAGCAAATAATACCCATAATGCCTCTAGGATTCCTACCGCAGCTTACAAAAGAGCTTATAATTTTGAAACGGCTGATTCTATTTTGATGTTATTTTTTTGGGTTAATTAAAGTCAGATTCAGTTCATCCATTCTGGAACTACGGTGAGATAGAAATACTCATAGATAATTATAAATCGTAAACAAACTTATACCATCTCGTAGTTTTTACATCAGAGATTAAAAAGGGTGAGTAACTTGCATCACTCACTGTGTCGTTAAAACGCTCCCCGTCGCAGTCGTCACTCTGCGGCACTCAATAATGCAGCCGCGCGATGCGGCATGTTGCACGGGAAATGCGACCGGTTACCAGGCCGCTGGAATTGTACGCACCTTTGTTACTGTGCCTGTTTTCTGCGTTTGTTACTCGCTCTCACAGCACCCGACTGGGATACTACAGTTGTAGATGTAGATCCGTTGTATTGATCATAGATGTCATATCTTCTTACAAAAACGCGAACAAGCGAAGCTGATCGTCATAAGTAGTCAACAATCAAATAACGTGGATTTATATACAAAATGTTGCTTTCATTATTGTCATGTGTGTGTTAAATAAGGTTTAATAATAAGTTTTGTGGCATAGGAAGGCCGTTTTATGTTCTTGCTGCCAGAAAAAAATTGAAATGCTTACAAAAAGAGGCTCCACAAAATGAATAGCTATAATTTACCACACTAGCCAAGCTTGAAGTGGTGTATCACACATGTCCTCATAAAAATCACATGGGTTTCTTCACTATATCTTCTAATGTATATATTCGTGAATACATGCCTATAATAGATAAATAAAACACCCAGACGTACAACAAATATCTGAATTCATAACATACATATTTGTCCTAAGAAAATCGAACCCACGACCTGCAAACTCTGCAAGCAGACTTAGCCCCAACTGAGCCACAAGGCCAGTCAAATCACAACGATAGTCTGGAATCACACATAGACTACTTTTTATTGCATGAAAATTAAGGAAACTGGTACATGGATAAAACTATGGGGTACTAATAGTAATATTTTTTTGAAATAAGTGTCATAGTAAAAGTAATTATTTATTCACCAGGTGCCCAGTATCATGTAACCTGATTAGATCTGAACCCTAGGTAGCAATACCCAAAAAAACACCTAAAAATGAACTCGAGACATAATTCACAAAGAACTTTTCTTATAAATCTCGATCGGGAATCGAGTTCTTATAACGAATTTTGTCCAACTAAATACATATTTCATGTTCTATCAATAATCGGCTCGGTAGCAGTTTCTTGCGAAAGGCCGCGGGCTACGCAGATTGGAAACTCTGACTAGATTCCGGGAAGACAAATAATAGCCTGGGTTTAACTGATTAACCGAACAACGAACATAGTAACCACTATGTTCGTTGTTCGGTTAATCTTGTGGGTAAAAATATTACTATCCACAGTTAACTTATTCTTACTGTCAGACCTTCTTACATAGGTATAAGAATAAAGAAATAAATACTGTTTAATTATAGTATAAAGGGACGAGACGACCAGAGCATATGCCTGATCGCAAACAACATGCCTGCCCATAACAGCACAGTGGCACGCAGCTATTAGAACATGAAGAGTCCAAATCATTACCTAGGATTGCATTGCGCTTGTCACCCTGAGATATAAGATATTTTATCTCTATGCCCTGTAATTTCACTGGAAACATTGCCCTTCAAACCGGAACACAGTAATTTTTCCAAATTACTGATTGGTGGTAAAATAACCGGCAGATGTGTGGTACTTACTTACCTAATATAAGATAATCCAAAACGCTACAAAAAAATCTAAATAATATCTAAAAGCAAACTGATTATAGTGATCGCAATTGAATTGCATAATTATACATGTACAAATACCGATGAAGGTCTATAAATAATCAAGATGCGGCAAAACCTGCCTCACAAAAGAAGTTTCTACTCTTCCTTTACCCAGCGATCAGCCTACTAAATTCATAAAAAGTTTCCTGCTAAAGTTTTTCAACTCCGTAACATAATGGTTGTCTTATCAGTAAAATACTTTAAAATTACAGCGTTAGAGCAAGTTGTAGGAAGATAACGCGAGGTAGAGGCCGGCGGGGTAAGTTTTTATCTGCGCGCCGGAGGCTGTGGACCTCTCATAATCAATAGAGCCTTTAACGGTCCGACTGTAGTGAATAGTGGAGTAAGTTTACGGAATTAGTTTTTGTCGTATCTCTATGTTTTAGTGCTTTAGTTTTATGAGCTTATTAGTTGTGTTTGTTTGTCATTAGGGATGCTGACTTATTTAATGGAAAATACGATTTATAACTTTACACTACCCCGTATAGTCCAGGATCCCTGGTACAATTTTTGCAATTGATAACTATCAAGCTATTTTTGCGCTTGTCTTATTTTGATGAGACACTCAACAAAATCCTGTAAGAAACTTTTTTTTTTAAATAAAGAATGACGAGACGAGCAGGTCATGTGCCTGATGGTAAGCAACATGCCTACCACATAACAGCACATAACTCTCGATTGTGGTAGCTAATAGAGATAGCTAGGATAAAATAAATAATTCTGAACATAGGACTGGGATAATGTACTACGCAAATTGTTGGACAATATGACTGATGATTATATTATTATTAGCTAAGTACAAAAATAAACCTTCTAATATGACTTTGTATCATTATCGATACATGTTGGAAGGAGGGGCTGCTGATGTTTTATTTATTATTATTTTTACATAGCTAGTCTTATACCTTTAAACGAGCAATTCTTGTACCTATATAAATATGTATATATATATAGAATCTGAATCTCGGAAACGGCTCGAACGATTTTCATGAAATTGTGTATGCAGGAGGTTTGGGGGACGATAAATCGATCTAACTAGGTTTCATTTTTGAAAAACGCATATTATGCGCGTTTTTAGACAACGAAAAACTATCACATTAGACATTAGAATGCGAAGGTAAATTTCGCCGCGTGACGCGACAGCATAATTGGCTCAGACGGGAAGTCGGGCGTTCGTGGCGGTCACGAATTAGTAGATGCGGGTTCGAATCCAGACGGTTTCTCTTTTTTTTTTTTCAAGTTTTTTTTTTAGAAGAAAATCTAAGAGTTTCTAAGTATTTTTAGTATTTAACCGAGCAAAGCTCGGTGACCCAGGTACTATTCATATAATTTAACGTTCATGCTGTCCTACAAATTGCGTGGTACATTATCCCGGTTCTACGCTTAGAAATATTTTATCCCAGCTAACTCTGTTTCACTATGGCTTGTAATTTGTAATATTGTAATTGTACTAAGGCTTAGTACAATTTTTGCAAACTATCAAACTAATTTTGCGTAAATAGCGTCATTTCGATGAGATGCTCAACAGAGTGGATTTTCCCTGATAGTTATAATCTTGGTGTCTTCAAGCCGAGAGTGAATCTGTTTCTTCTAGATAATCACGCTTCATCGTAGGCCGCATCGTCGCTTAACATCAGGCGAGATGGCGGTCAAGTGTAAATCTATTCAAGTTAAAAATAATCAATTTCCTGTAAGAAGCTCTCGATTGTGGTAGCTAACAGAGATATCTAGGATAAAATGGTGGAGATAGTTACATAAAATAATTCCTGGACTAGTTAAGTACATCGCAATTTTATCCGCGCAGTTCCCGTTACCGTAAATGTGCATGTGATAAAAAGCATTTTATGATATTTATATTCCGGACTATAATCTCAGAGTATTCCAAAATGTTATGCAATCCGTTCAGACGTTTTTTTTTTTTTTTTTTTTTTTAAATAAAGAGTGACGAGACGAGCAGGACATGTGCCTGATGGTAAGCAACATGCCTGCCACATAACAGCACAGTGACACGCAGCTATTGGAACATGAAGAGCCAAAATCATTACCTAGCACCGCACTGCGCTCGTCTCCCAGAGATCTAAGTTGTTATATCTCTAAGCCCTGTAATTTCTCGGGAAACATTGCCCTTCAAACCGGAACACAGTAATGTTTGCACATTACTGCTTGGCGGTAGAATAATTGATAAAGTTTCGTCGTGATTGAGCGGCGAAAATCCAAACTTTCGACTATAAAATATTAGTTAGATTTAAACCGTTTTCAATCCGCGTCTACTTTTATGAGAAGTAGCTTATGTAGTTGGTAGTAAGCCTACGAAACCATAAGTCGTGGATTCAAATTCCATCCACTGAAACTATTTGTGTTATCAATGCAAATATAAGGTTTATATACAATACAATACAAAAACACTTTATTGCACCACAAAACAATACAGAAAACAGTGATTAAACTTAAAATTAAAGCATTTTGGGTAAAAAAGGCGATCTTATCGCTCATAGCGATCTCTTCCAGATAACCTTTTGGTAGAGCTAGAACAAGGTGAAAAGTACGGGCAGTGGTGTGGTATCCTATATCTGTTCTTTTACGGTGTGTCTTTACTATTAAATAAGTATAATATGCTGAAATTAATCTGGTTCTCATAGCACAAGGTTTGCTTGGTTTGGGGCAAGACGGTGTTGTGCGAGAAATAAAATGAAAATTTTAAAAAACATATACGGAATTAATGAATGAATTGAATTATTTTATCGGTGAATATACTTTTGCTACTTTCAAGTAAGTATTACTTCGATTTCGATTTCGAAATCCGCGATTTAATTTACAAGATAATTCTGATAATATTATACCGAATAAATTACATTTAAAGCGATAGAATTGATCTAGAAATGAACTCGAAAAGTTACTTTATTGAAAAATTCATTCCAAAACCAATATTTCCGTGAAATTACAATTTTTGATGTTTCGGTGAAATATAGTCAGACCATGACTGTCTACGTCTACCTACCATGTCTACGTTCCTAACACTTACACTATAACAGAACACACGAATTTGAGGTTATTGAGTTCAAGCACTGTGGTATACAATAAGTATACCTACAAGACGCGACGTAAAGTTACCAACATATTTATATTGATTGTGTAGTTCAATATATGTTCTAGAAAAATATTATTTTTTTTCTAGGATCTAGGAAACTAATGCACGGTGATAAGAAAAATTAATCTACCTTCGGATCTACACATTCCGTGTCGGATCTACACAGTGGTTTCTTCCGAAAGTAGGTTACCAGTAACGACACACCACAATGCTGTCGAGATCTGATAGGCCCCTTGCCAGCATCGGAATTGGCTCGATGGCAAATACGCTTGTTGACCTACAGCCTTATCACTAAATTCCGTTTTACTTCAATCTGTATCTACTTTTCTGGGACTAGGATGCTAACTGCCACAAAAAACGAGTGCTAAACCAAGAACAATATGTTTTTTTAGACATTTTACACTGCTATGGGACGTAAATATCGTACTTCCCACTAATATTATAAATGTCAAAGTATGGATGTTTGGATATTTGGATGTTTGTTGCTCAATCACGCCGTAACATATGAACGTATCGGGCTGAAATTTAGAATAGTTAGATTATAGTCTGGAAGAACACATAGGCTACTTTTTATCCCGGGAAAATGACGGGAACAACGGAAACTACGCGGGTAAAATCGCGGGGCACTGCTAGTAGTTTATAAATTCGAAAGTTTCGATCTTTGATGAATTTTAATTAAATTTATACTCAAACACGTCAGAACGTCTGAACGGATCGGGTTAAAATTTGGAATACAGATAGATTATAGTCTGGAAGAACACATAGGCTTTAGGCTAAAGCTAGGCTTTTTACCCGACTGCGCGACGCAAAGGAGTGGTAATGTGTTTAACAGTCTATGTATGTATGTATGTATGTATGTATGTATGTATGTATGTATGTATGTATGTATGTTTGTATGTTCCTTTGAGGCACTATACAGACCAAACGCCTGGGCCGATTTTTATGATTCACACGTCAATCGATTCCTCTTAATCTGGCGAGTGACACTAAAGACATGACATTAGTGTAAATCCAATATGGCGGATTCAGGACGCCATATTGTCCAAATTAAAAAAATGAAAATCACCAAAATATGTCAAGAGGGGTATCGTTGAATAGGTATTTGAAAATAATGTTTAGCTTTCTCTCAATGTTTTTCGATTTGACTGACCGTTTAGGATGTATATCGATTTAAAGTTGAGTAACAACCATTCTGACATTGATAGGTTTTTAGGTAGCAGAAAACTTCGTATAAGTAACTGTACGTGTGAATGTGGATGGACATTATATACTAATGTATCTAGTAGGCATCGATATAAATCAATAGATGTGCCCTGAGAATCTTGAAATTGGTAATAAACTGCGTCTCTGTATGCATCGTAAGTGGTTTACAAACAACCAATCTACTTGACCCCTATAATCGCTAGCGGCGAGATTTGCTGTGGTTCTACTTATTTTGGTTGTGGACACCGAATAATGACAGGTAAAAACGTCCGGCGTCCACCGCGTCCTGCAACCGACTAGAACGGAAAGAGTGAGCTCACTCTTCCCAACGTTGACATGATTGCGTGCGCCGTGAAGTTTGGGATGGGGCCCATCTTGGGTTCTACGATCTATGCTAGTAGGTATACTGGACTACCTTTTTTTCGTACGTGCAGGTACGTAATAGTGGGAACACGGAACCGCTCTCGGATTGCTCCGCGTCGGTCGCCCATTTCCAACTTCAAACGATTTAGTAGGTATTCAACGTCAATCGAAAACCTATACTAACACAAAACTATAAATATGAATTACATGCAGTAGAAAATCCTACATATAATATCAGTAGAAACGAAGACATTTGGTCAACAACCAAAAGATGCATATTGTTATGTTGAGCATATTAACATTCACAACATTGTTCATAACTAAAAAGTATAAAATAAAAAAATATAATTTAAAAACTCAAAAACCCGACTGCGTAAAAAGTGAACCAAACTACGTACTCGCATACTAAAAAAACTGAAAAGAATAAAACAAGCATTTAGATTTCTGGTGGTCTAGAATTCTATAATATGTTATTGTATTAATACTATTGAAATAAATACAATATTTTCTAATAAAAGAACATTACAACTGAACAGTCGGGATCCATTATTATTCGACATACAATGTAATTGTTCAATGGATCCCGACTGTTCAGTTGTAATGTTCTTTTATTAGAAAATATTGTATTTATTTCAATAGTATTAAAACAATAACATATTATAGAATTCTAGACCACCAGAAATCTAAATGCTTGTTTTATTCTTTTCAGTTTTTTTAGTATGCGAGTACGTAGTTTGGTTCACTTTTTACGCAGTCGGGTTTTTGAGTTTTTAAATTATATTTTTTTTTTACACTTTTTGTCGCCAGAAACTAACGAGACCGGGAATCACTCGATTAAAACTGCGGAGAGTTGCTAGTTTTCCATAGAACTTTTTTTTTCTATAACGTTCGTCATTGGCCACCTAGTACTTGGGCAACGTGCTAGATTATACTTCCTTGACTATTTCTGTGAGAAAAGGCCTTCAGGCCCAGCAGTGAGCTACATAAATGCTTATACATCTTCGAAGACTATTATTAGACTATTTTCATAGTTTTTTGCATTTAAATATTAATAAAATATTGACTTCAATTTTGTACTTGAATGATTTTATTCTCATCTAACTAACCAACGTGAACGCTAATCCCATTATATGTAACGAAATAATTTCACAATGAATTCCCCAATCATTCTGCATCCATCATCTAATTTGGGAAAGGAAACACGAAATGACAAACAGATAAATAAAAAGCAATCAGATTTCACGGCTGAGGAGACGTCTCGTAAGACATACAGTCTCATTAATTTACAACATGAGACGAGAGACACAGCGAGGAGAAAGCAGTAGGAGTTAATTAGTAGGTACGAAATTTAGATTACTTGTGTGTTATGATTGTACTGACTAGTTTAGTTTACCCAGTGCAAATATTTATGTGATGAATACTGTTCTGTGTCTAGGTGTTTCTAATAAGCTTGTATTTAAAACATATTTACTAAAATGAAATGATAATTCAACATATAACTGTATATTACATATTAAAGATTACTACAATAATACATACCTACATAGTTCTAATCGTATTATGTAGGTATGTATGAAAACTATTTAAGTATAATGTATGAAATCAGCTATCAGGTATCCCTAGCACAAGCTTTGCTTAGATTGGGGTCAGATGGTATTGTGTGCTTAGAGCCCGCTATTTGCTCTAAAAACTTATGTTATTGTCACGTGCTTGTAATTCACTGTAGAGTTATTCATGTATGCTGTGGTCGGTTCAGTCAGTCGGTTCGTGTCATCCAGCGACCTTATTCTACGGAAATGTGTGCGCAAGCAAGGCTACCGTTGTTTGGTACTACGGCTTTGTGAAAAATCGTAAACTAATCAAAATTGTGACGATGGTTGGAAATTAAAAGTTGCAAAAAGCGATACATTTTGTGAGAAGCATTATGATGACATGGTTTAATGTAAGGCATTTGACTTCCCTCGTGGCTTAGTTGGTAGTAGCTCTGCCTGCGAAGCCGAGGGTCGTGGGTTCGATCCCCACCCAGTGCAAATATTTGTGTGACGAATTCAAATGTTTGCACTGTGTCTGGGTGATTATATGTATAATAAGTATGTATTTAAAACTATTTAAGTATTATATCAGCTATCTGGCCGCCATCACACAAGCTTTGCTTAGTTTGGGGTCAGATGGTGTTGTGTGTGAATTGTCCACCAATATTTATTTATTTATTATATCTCCTGACTTAATCTATATATATAAAAGCGAAAGGTCACTCATCAAGGAATCTCAGAAACTACAAATGCTAGGAATATGAAATTTTGCATGGAGGTCGCTTTTAGCACGTAGGCGCTCGCTAAGACGAGGTTTTGCGAAATTCAACCCCGAAGAGGGTGAAACAAGGGATGAACGGTTGTATGAAAATTCGTCATTTTCAAAGTTATGAAATTTTGTATCTAGACACTTGACACGAAGCAATTAAATGTTTGTTCTATCATTTTTGTAATTTCGAACTGTACGGGGGTGAAATTGGGGTTAAAGTGGGTGATGGATGTCAATATGGAAGTTCTCAACCGTTAAAGATAAAACCATGAAACTCTGTATATAGACACTTGACACGAAGCACACGGATGTTTGTTCAAGCAATTTTGTAATTTCGAACTGTATGGGGATGAAATAAGGGTTGAAATGGGGGATGGAAATTTTATTTAGAAGTTCGTCATTGTTGAAGATAAAACCATAAAACTCTGTATATTATAAACACTTGACACGAAGCACACGGATGTTTGTTCAAGCAATTTTGTAATTTCGAACTGTATGGGGATGAAATAAGGGTTGAAATGGGGGATGAAAATTTTATTTAAAAGTCCGTCATTGTTGAAGATAAAACCATGAAGTTTTGCAACTAGACACTTGATATCCCATGCTAATATTTTAAATATGAAAGTAACTCTGTCTGTCTTTAACGTCTAAATCACGGAACCGATGTTGATGCAATTTGTTACACAGGTAGACTAGACTCAGGAAAGGACAAGGGTCACTTTTTATCACAGAAAAAGATTTGCTGGGGTGGAAATGAGGAATGAAAGTTTGCATGGAAGTTCGTCAATGTTGAAGATAAAACCGATAAAACTTTAAAGCCATACTATTTTATATTATAAATGTGTAAGTGACTGTGTCTGTCTGTTACGCTTTAACGTTGAACTGATTTTGATGAAATTTTATAAAAATAGTACAGTAAGTAGGGAAGTACTGCCTCAGTTACTTTGATATTTATTTTGGGCGGACGAAGTCGCGGGTAAAAGCTAGTATCTCATAAATATAAAAAATTCAAAAGTGTACGACTGAAACTATTTTACTTTATGCCAAAATAAACATGCATACTCGTACTTAGAGCGATCGTTCTCCTATGAGACAAACTTCTTAGCATTCCATTCAAACCGGAACACAGTAATGTTTGCACATTACTGCTTGGCGGTAGAATATTTGGCAAAGGTGTGGTACTTCCCCAGGCGGACTCTGCTAAGAGTCCTACCACTACTAACTTGTGACTTGGGCGTAGGTTTAAAAGGGGCCCCTTTGTGACGTACGTCAACACTCACCTTCACTACTCGTACTTCTCTCCCTGCCCAGACAAATCCGATATGCTCCTACTAGTGCAGCTTTAGATACTCGTTCTAGTATAGAACTTAATGCACTTCTGGACAAGCCAAGGTTTTTCAGCAGGTTATAGAGAGATTTTGCTGGTATACTTCTCGCTCCTACTTCTACAGCGTATAAATTACTTAATAGCCATTTTTTGTTAATTCGTTTTGAAGGTCGTATACTCGTCGTTACGGTCGTATATTTTGTTTCATCGTGTGGTCTTTAGGTATATTAGTTTCCCACGGTACGGTAAGTTCTACAAGGACTATGCGTTTCGTAGCTCTAGAAAAAAGGAAAATGTCCGGTCTGGATGACGAAACACCCACATCCTCTGGGATTTTATAGTGCTTTTCATACGTGTCCATTAAAATAGCCCAATCAAGTGCTAATATTATAACTACAAAAGTGTGTAGGAATGGGGGGATGTTTGGTACGAAAAAGTTTTGAATCCATCTGAGTGAAATTTGATAAGGAAACCTTTATAGTCGGAAATAACAAGGAATAGAAGAGAAAAGGCCAGTAACGCTTCTAGTTTTCAACTTAAATCTACTCGAATAAAATTTTGATCAAAAAAAAACATTGAATGTTTTCTAATTTACTAAACAATCAAATAAAAGATAAAAGACTTCTAGAAAAATTATTTCTGCATAAATTGAAATTCGTTTGGCAATTTTCATAGCTGAATTTAAGATATGCATTTTACAAAACTACGAGTAAAATACTTCTAGAGAGTCTTCACAAGCCATCTTATATTAACTTTCATATTAGTCTCATTCCAATAATATTCTTTGAGCATTTACTAATACTACTGTAAAATGAACTTGAAATAAAATTGTGCTCTTTAATTCAGAAACCTTTTGTTCACTGACTACAATCAACTGGTGGATATTGGTGGGCATTTCACACACAACACCATCTGACCCCAAACTTAGCAAAAGTTGTACTACGGAAGCCAGACAGCTTATTATATATTGTACAAATATTTGCATTTAGGTATCTCAAATATTCCACTGGGTGGGAATCGAACCCTCGATCCTCGGCTTTGCAGGCAGACTACCAACTAAGCCACGAGGCCAGTCGTCATCACTATATGTTACAGTGTATGTAACCGAGTAAACTTTACCCTCTTCAAAATTTCCACTGCGGCGTCGTCCCAAAAACTGCGCCACATGTTGGTGCCGTAAAATATATTTTCCTTTTAAAACAAAACGATGTTTTGATGCATGCGCGCGCGCACCGCACGCGACGCGCTCGGCGACGCTAATTATGATTGTCGGGCAACATCGGAAGCTATTTCTGAAACTGGTTTGAGAGATATCTTCCTTAGATTTCGTTAATAATTTTTTTTAAATGGTCTGATATAAGAGATGCTAGCCAATTTTTAATGTTACCCAATGATTTAATAGCGTCGCTCCCAGTTTATTTTCGATATCACTATAAAGCAATTTTTTTTACCACTTTGGCTTGAAACTTTAGGTACATAGACTTAGAACTTTGAATTGTAGAATCACACCAATTGTAGAACAATTGTAGAATTGTAGATCATAAATTCGATCTCTTTACTGATTGGACTTACATAGTTTAGTAAATAATATTATGAGATTTTTCACTGTAGAAACTGGAATAAGTAGCCCATAATCTTCTGTTCCGATTGTTGGGATTCATGCCTTTTATCACTTGGAGAGATTCAACGCCATAATCGACCACGTTGGCTAAGTATGGGTTGGCTAATGGCACAAATGTTAATCTTTTTTATTTTCTATAGGTTTACACTTGACCGCCATCTCACCTGATATTAAACGACGATGCGGTCTAGGATGGAGCGTGTTTACCTAGAAAAAAACCGATTCACTCTCGATTTAAAGACATAAAGATTGTAACCATCGGAGAAAACCCACTCAGGCAACGGATTCCACAGCCAAGACGTTCTTATCACAAAAGTAGAGTCAAATCACTTCGTTCGTGTCTATGGAACATCAACCATGAAACGATGTCGCTTTTTAGAGCTACGAGCATTCCGATAGAAAAAAGGACAAGGTGGTATCAGATCATGCAAATCAGTCGCACACTCTCCGAAGTGTAATCTTAATCTCCTCGAAGAATGTGTTGCTCGAACTTGTTGGATGGTTGAAATCTTGTGTGTCACCGACATTCGTAATAGCAGTATAGATATACTATAGTAGTTGTAGTAGTTATACAAGTGACGAAATCAATATAAGTGTTGTTTAATATGCCATGACTGCCAATCTTGTGCAACAATAATAGCCTATCTATCTGTCCTTTTTTTTTTTTTAATACAGATTTTTTTAATACAGAGTGACTACACTGACAGGACATGTGCCTGATGGTAAGCAACACGCCTGCCACATAACAGCACAGTGACACTCAGCTATTGGAACATGAAGAGTTCAAATCATTACCTAGCACTGCACTGCGCTCGTCACCCAGAGATCTAAGTAGTTACATCTCTAATCCCTGTAATTTCTCTGGACACATTGCGCTTCAAACCGGAACACAGTAATGTTTGCACATTACTGCTTGGCGATAGAATAATTGGCAAAGGTGTGGTACTTCCCCAGGCGGACTCTGCTAAGAGTCCTACCACTACGAAGTACACTACGTCTGTCTATCTTCTATTTATTAAAAGACAAAGTTGAGAATACATCAAGTATGGTCAGTGTATTAATTTTAATGTCACCCATATATTCCAGCCAGTATCAATTACAGTGATTACCACTAAACAAAGTAGCGTCAGCACAAAAGCTCCCAAGGCGCGACGCGTGAAAGTGTCCGACGGTCTCGCAAGCAATTAATAAGTTTGGAGCGAGGGCCCGCGCCGGACGTCCGGCCGCGCGCCGTGCGACGGTCCGGTCCGGCGGTCCGGTACTGACGGAACAAACTGCACTTCATTGTTTTAAAGATTTTAAGCGGTGAATGCTAAAATTTTGTTGAGACGATATGGAACGAACTTGTAAGGATTACTTAGTTACGACATGAAAAAGACTCCTTGAAGCTTGAAAAAACGACATCGTTTCGCTGGCAATATGGCGTTGCTTTAATAAAATAAATACAGTATTTATTTGATAGGTCAGAATAGAAATATGATATAGAATACGTATAAAAATCAATGCCACTTTTCATTGTTATTGAACTCCTCCTAAACGGCTGGACCGATTTGAATGATTTTTTTTCATACGTTTGGGTGGGGCCCTGAAAGGTTTAGATTCACAAATCAGCCCGGCAGATGGCGCTGCAGTTGATATCTAGGTTATTATTCGAGCGAAGCCGGAGCGGGCCGCTAGTAGAATATAATATAGAAAAATGCCATTAATTTACAATGGCATTTAAAAACCCTATAAATGGTATATAAATAAATAAATATTGGTGGACAATTCACACACAACACCATCTGACCCCAAACTAAGCAAAGCTTGTGTGATGGCAGCCAGATAGCTGATATAATACTTATATAGTTTTAAATACATACTTATTATACATAGAAACACCCAGACACAGTGCAAACATTTGAATTCATCACACAAATATTTGCACTGGGTGGGGATCGAACCCACGGCCTTCGGCTTCGCAGGCAGAGCTACTAACCACTTAGCCACAAGGCCAGTCAGTCATATAAAAATGACATCTTTCCATGAAAGTTTACACATTAAAATTCTGCACTACGAAACTATGAATCATTCTGCCTGAGTCTATGTTTCCCGACAGGTACAATCGGGTTCACTTCCAATCTAGAGTAAACAGGTACATGAAGCTCTTAGCATATTAACGTTTTATGGTAGTATCATAAACGTAGAAAATGTCCTGACATTATTCATTCATATCACAGTTTTATTTGTTTGTTTTTGTACTCAAAACAAACTGTAATGTCGAATCAAATAAGGCAGTTACTGTATTTACGTTATTATCGGTATTAAATTTGTGCATTTTGTTATGTTACTGTGTTGTTTGTGGAAGTGCTTAGAATACGATGGTTACTGTATGTTTATTGAAAATATATCGCAGGACTAAATCATGTTTTAAATTATCATTTAAGTAGCAGCGCCTCGTTTTTTAGCCCTTGTTATTCCCGACCCGATATTTTCCCAGGTTAAAAAGTAGCCGACGTTTTCTCACAGACAATAATTTCACTGTGTTCCAAATTTCCACTTTATCCATTTAGGTGTTATACAAAGTGATTGTGCAACAAACATGCAAACTTTAAAATTTATATTAGTAGGATAATTTGAGTAGGAAACCTTGATTTACCTCGAATTACTTCGGCGATATGGCAGCTTTATATTGATCACGAGAAGACTATTAGCTGTAAGTAAATTTAAAATTATAACAGAAGCATAGAATAGATAATGACAGAAGCATCCAATGATAAAGTTCCGGCGACCGTCAATAGATGGCGCTACGGTAGAATTAGAACACGCTAACGTTTGTTAACCAGAAATCTAAAAATATCCAGTGTGTCGTCCATTGCGGTATCCATTCGTAGGCTCCACTAACGAATGTAGCGGACAGCTGCCTGGCCCTATACCACGTTTACAGAGTACCTACTACGAGTCACAGTATCGGACAGCTGCCTAGCCATACTACGACATCTTTTCCCTCGTACCCGCGTTGGTACCGGATTGCGGTCAAGTAAAAAAAAACTGGTTTTGTTTGGGTATTGTATGTATTTTCTATTATTCGCCATCAGACACTATAAAATGCAATTAGCTCCTGTGTGATGTTTTAAATATCAGTCCAAATCGCGAAAGTTTAAAAGTGTGTAATGCATGTTGTTGCTGTCGGTACTAATCTCTGGAAGTGGCAGTGGCAGAGTCAACAGTGGCCGCTCAGTCGCTCGGGGCGGCATGTTATGCCAACTTTGTTGCCGCCCTTCACTAAACCAGCTCTGATCTTTGCGCTCTATTGGCCTCTTTTGTTATCCTTTGCATATAACTAATGAACAAGCTGCAATAACCTGTTACATAAAAATATCAAAAAAATGTTTTCAATTGCACTCAACATGCGTTTGCGTATGCATGTATGTGTGTTTTATATTATCGGAGTAATTTGATAAGCACACGTGTCAAAAACTTGTGCTGTCACTCATGTCTCTCATTAAAAAAAAAACAAGTTTTTGCATTCTTCTCTTCAAATGGCTTTAACCATCAAAATTCTTAACTACCTTAAAGTCATACTTAATTTCTGTAGGTAATCCATGGCCAACTGTTAACCGAAGCCGTTAAAATTGCCTTTTGTTATTGGTAAATTGTTTTTTTTATGAGCATATAAAATTGTTTACTATGAAATAATTATTATCCACTTAATAATGTCAACAAAAATATTTTTTTCAATTAGGTTCTGCTTGCGACATTGTCTGAAAATAACTATTAATTTCTCAAACAAAAATATCACGTAGGTAATTAATGAACAAAAAATCAATGTAATAAAACATTAACATGAATGAAAAGTTGTTGAAAATGCGTCTATAATTTACTAGTAGGTAGATAACGCCAGAAACACAATAATCATTAAAACGGGCCGGTTGTCGCTAATCAGCGTTCAACCTGCGATTATCTAGTTAACGCCCGTTAAACATCGGTTAATAAACGTTCTATAATTGAACGGAGCCCTTTCATTGGTGCATGTCACGCGACACTATTTTGACTTTTCTATGACGTCATTGTCATGACAGTATATTATATGAAGTATTTTTTTGTGTTATAAGTCGTATATTATTTTACTTTTTGATTGAAATTTTAATTTAACTCAAAGCGCCCAGTGGTGTGACCCACGTTACACCTCTGGGTGTACTGGTTTGCGTAGAATTTACAGCAGCAAAATTCCGTTTATTATGAAAATAAAAAAACGGAATTTTGAGTTAAAAGTCTATGTAATGTTCCAAGCTATACCAGATTTTTTTAGTTCCAACTTTTAGAAAGATCAATTCAGTTCTTACTACGTGATTGAGCAACAAATCCAAATATTCTAATATAATATGAATTATAGAAGGTTGTCTAACCCGCACTAGGCCAGGGTGGTAGATTATGTTTTAAGTCCTTGACTCTCTCGTAGCGAGAGCAGATCCCGAGTCCTATCAGTGGGAACATATAGAGAACATCTTATGTATGTGTAGAAGATTGGCTCAGTTTCCATCTCGTCTCTATAGCCGAGGAGGCACAGGTGAAATCACACGCCTGTGATTTACGCTGACAACGCACCCTTCCGCAATTACTTTCCCGCTCTTCGCCCCTGAACAAATAATTTATAATATCTTCCTAATATTTCACCAACAATGGCCTTTTTCGTGGAGATAACGATATAAATTTCATGGGACAGCATACTTTGCAATTTTTTCGGATTTTTGGCTTTATTACCGGTCATCAGAGCAATAACTCTTGATTTTACAGCATATTGCGTTATTTTATATCTACTAAGTGCATTTTTGAGTAAAATGTAAATCATTATTATAGACCTTGCTTTAGATAGCAATACCTACTACATATTGCTTCCGCAGATGAAGATGTTTTGAAAATTATAGAGAATCCCACTAATGTAATAAATGACAAAGTTTGGATGTTTGTTGCTCAATCATGTGGGAACCTCTGATCAGATCTGGTTAAAATTTGGAATATAAAATGATTAACTATAGACTGACACTAGCATAAGATATTATCTTACCATACATTTGTTAAAGCGCTTAAAGAAAATTTTCACTTAAAAAAAGCAGATCGCAACAGTCCAAAATCTAATCGAAGCCAAAAAAAAAACAGAAAACACCCTTCCAAACCTGTGTCCGTAATCCGAACCTAACCTAATAGCATATTCCTTACGGCCTCGTATCAGTTTTCACGCAGTGAACACTGAACACTGAACACTGGCTTACGGAGGAGTCTTATTAACATTCGCGCGACGTAAAGCGTTCTGCTACAACTGCTTTCGATCTCGCCTCTGAATGCTAAGGAGCCATCCGAAAATATTTGACAATCTGAATTACACCGGGTTCTGGCATATTGTATTGTGAAACTTGAGATAAATATACATTTTATTTTTATGGCACAAAGATAAAATATACTTTTTTTTTTACATTTATAGGTTTACACTTGACCGCTATCTCGCCTGATGTTAAGCGACGATGCGGTCTAAGATGGAGCGTGCTTACCTAGAAGAAACCGATTCACTCTCGATTTGAAGACACCAAGATTATAACCATTGATCCATATAAAAATGTATCTAGGGTGTCTTTTAATGTGTTGGTGTACACAATATTGAATTGTGATGAACCAACTAAATAAATAGGCAGGTCAAAACCCATGAAAATCTATTTGTCTGTAGTTAATTTTCAATATTACAGAAGTATCCACCACTTCTTATTTGTTCTTAACGTCTTTCTATTATCGTATCCTTTTCTAAAACCTACGGTTGCCTGAAAGAGATTGCTCTGAGCGAGAAGGTCGCAAACTGTAACTAATGTATTATTTTTTAAAGTTCAGTACATTTTTAAACGGCTTCAAATAGAAGGAGGTTCTCAATTATTCGGCTGTTAGGATGACGTTTTATGTATGTTTGAGTATTCACAGTATAATTAGGTGCAGTAAAGAGTATTTTTTAATTCTATTAATATGATTAATTATCAATGAATCAATAACATATGTATTCAACCCTTTAATCCAACTTATGTTAAAAATGTGAAAATTTTAATCAAACAATCACTACTGATCTCCTGATGGTGTCAGGCGGTTTGGAACACAGATAGATTATTATAGTCAGGAATAACATAGGCTGTTGGGTACATAGGATATTTATAATGCGGGAAAAATACAGGGACCGGAGCAACGCAGGTAAGCCCACAGGACGCTAGTTAGTTAGTTAGTGTCTCTTGACAAACTAACCTTTGCCTGTGCTGTTTCTCTACTTAGCATCTAAATTGGGCCATTGTGTGTGGCTCATAAATACGTTACGGCTGGTCTAGTCGCGAGAACGGCGACTGCTGATCCGGAAGCCCCGGGTCCAAATCTCATGCGCACCACTGTGTTTTCGAAGTCATGTGGGTTATGCCGCTAACTTAAAACGGCGAAGGAAACACTGTGGGAAAACCGACATGTACCTAGAATCTTTCCAGAGTATGTGCCATCCACCAACATGCACTAGGTCAGCGTGGTGGGTTGTGGCCTTGACTCTTTTTTGCGAGAGAAATCCCCGCGTTCCATCGGTAGGAATATTTAGTTTGCTGCTTATATTGCATACTAGCATCGCCCTGCGGTGTTACCCGCGAAGTTCCCGTTCCCGTTGTTTCCGTTGGTTTTCCGGGATAAAAAGTATGCATTCTTCCAGACTATAATCTATCTGTGTTCCAAATTTCAGCCCGATTCGTTCATACGCTAAGACGTGACTGACCAACAAACATCGAAACATCCAAACATCCATACACAGACATTTATAATATTAGTAGGATTTCCTCTTTTTCTACTCCAACCAGCCCAGGATGTCCCAGAAGCCAGCATCATTTTCAGATTGTAAAACGCCTCGGGATAGAAGCCGGTGATTGGAGGATTTCTGCCTAGCTAACGCACGCTGTTAGTATTCTAAAACTAAACACTACATGCGCTCGGGAATAGCTCAACCGTTTCCAATACGTAAATAACGGTTAGAGTGCATTAAGCTGTGTTTTGTTTCAGTTTGATGATAACTACCGACAGCCACAATAGCCACGTCTCGTTAAATCATTTACACGCGCGCATGACATGCCGTGTGTCCGCTACCAATGACGCAGAATAACTGGACTCAGATACCGAACTACGCCAGTGGGAAACATCGTAAAGTTTGTTTTGGGAAAATGTTACCAGTTTATTTATTAAAATGTGTATGCTTCGCCGCCTTGATGACATGTGACTGATAGATAGATGGATAGAAGCTTCTCATTGTCCACAATACCCAAAAATAGTAAAAAAAAATCGGATATACATTTTCATTTTAAATAAAAAGCAAAACCCGACCTACGAGTTTATCCGCAGTCAAATTACAAGATAGGCAAGACATGTGGTTGATGGTAACAACCAGCGAGCAACACGGAAGGGAGTAGGCATACACAGCGTTTCCCCTCTGTCAAAGTTCAAGTCTTCGTGGACCATGGAGTTTGATAATATACTGTGGCGTGAGGGCGGGCTAGATTTGTGTATGGTGCTTTATTTTTTATGTGTTAGTGATTTGGCTGTGAGGGTATGATCAGCAATGGATCGGTACAGGTATGTTTTGTATGTAATAGTGCGGCTTTGTTGTATGTAAAAGTTGCACACTGGCGTGTGCAACTTTTCCCTCCCGCAAGAAATGACAGAAAGATTTGAACAATATTTTTTAGCTAAGACTACTCCCTTCCGTGCTTGCGCGGAAGATCGAGTTGCTCTATGGTAACAACACGCCTCCCAACCCCCAAATGAAGAATCTAAATTATTGCCTTATCTAGACACTAGCACTGTTAGTCTTTCCATCTAGAAATATAAGACTATTAATATCTTTCGCTTTATGCTTTATGACTTCAATTATGTGGAAAAAACTGAGCAACTATTTTACGTGTAAGTATTTATAACTAGTACAATGACGATACTTAATTTTTTGTCAATCTGTTTTCACCTCACTCGGTTTTTTCTTTGTGTATATCCTGCAACTAATAGTTGCCTGGAATAAATTTCTATTGACAATGATGCCGCTATACATGTCACTAGTTATAATTATTTTATGTTATATAATTTCATAAACTTTTCTGGTGTGTATAATAAAGGTTTTTTGTCTGTCTGTCTATCACAGAGCCAGAAAGTCATAGTGAAGTATCTGTAGTAATCAGCGCGCGTGTAACGTTTTGGCATGCGCCTCGCAGCCGACAATGAGCAAACTGCGGCTCCGTACGCGACCCGCATCCGCGATCGGCCGCACATCGCAGATTATAACACGGAAGGGTGGAAACACTCGCGGGGTTTTCTATACGAATGCGGGGTTTGTAATCTCTGCCTTTTTGCAACATTTTTTAAGTCCTCCGAGTAAATTTCTAATTTTACATATATATTTTTTTACATATTTCACACTAGCATTTTCGATATTTTTTTTATTCGAACAAAAGTATGTTCGTCCACCAACTGAAAGCACGTGTATGTACTCGTCACTGTAACTCTTCTCCCAGAGCTGAATAAACTTCTTCCCTAATTTCTAAACTACTCAATATGTATCTAAAACCTAATAGCTATCTATTACATAAGCAGCCTAGTTAATGTTTCCAGTGCTGGAACTTTTTTCTTTCGATGCCGCTTAATCGAGCTACGAGAAGTCCGATAGAAAAAGGGCAAAGTGGTATTAGATCATGCAGATCAGTTGCAGATTCTCCGAACTTCTTCTCGAACAACTTGGGACCTTCTCTCATAAGAAGAATCAAGGCTGTAATCCACCACGCTGGCCCAGCGCGGGTTGGTGGATGGAACATGTTTTAATTATGAAATCCTAGTTCAACACTTATTCTAAGGAACACTCCTACCAAACCAATGTTAAGTAAGTAATACAGTCCAGAATAGCGATTTGAATTCTCTCTGTTCAAATTGTTTGGTAAAAGTAAAATAAAGTAAACCTACTTCGCAAAATTCAAATTAGGTAGGTACTATTATTCTGGACTGTATTACTGCAAACTTTTTTTTTTTACACAATTGAAATCGCTTCTAGTTCTCCTTGTGTCCTTATAAAATAAGCATACAAGGAGAACCACATCCCCTATTACTTCGAGCTAGTTTGACCGTTTTTGATGAGTTATTGTATTTTAGTAAAGTGTATGCCAAATTCAAGCATACACCTACTACTTACAATCCAATAAGTAACTCTTTATTAAAATATCAAAACACAAATTATAGAAAGCTTTTAACGGGTGGCTTTGTTGTTTAAAGCGATCTCCTTCTTGGCAACCGCGCACAAATATGATTTGGAAGACACAAAAGGCCCCTAACTTATTACAAGCGTAAAACACAATGAATGGATCATCTAACACCACATGAAAAATGCACTCCACATATCGTGGTATTGAAAAGCGGCCTTATTCGGCACTCCACAGCTATACTAGTATCTCAATCATTATTAATTACCGCGCCCGGGTTTCGACGCATCCCGACAACTTATGGTCTGAACTCACCGCCGGCTGAGACGTGCGGTAGCGTTCGCAACACAAGCTTTGGTTCAAGATTTTGAATTATTTTACATTTTTTATATCGTACTATTTAAAATATGTTTGTAGAAACCAGAAGTGGTTTTCACAGTTTTAAAACAACAGTTTCACACGTTTCTATTATCAAATTATAAATTATTTCACAAAAACCACAGTAATAACTAAAATTAATCTATATGTCATAAGCACATCCAACCCTAACAACCATCCCGCCAAAAAGAAACAAAGGTCAAGGATCTAGATTCCAAGGAGGCGGCAGCTATCCTCATGAAACCGCTTTAGTTTCGTCACATCATGCTTGGCGCAACCCTCTGCCTAGGTGATGTTCCTAATAATATTATAACAGTCGTCTCCATATTGACTGGCCTCGCGCCTTAGTTGGTACTAAGTCTGCCTGGGAAGCCAAGGGTCGTGGGTTCGATTCCACCCAGTGCGAATATTTGTGTGATGAATACTAATATTTGTTCTATGTCTGGGTATTTCTACGATTGCATTACAAGTATGTAATAAAAATTTGTAAGTATCGTATCAGCTATCTGGTTCCCATAGTACAAGCTTTACTTGGTTTGGGGTCAGATGGTGTTGTGTGTGAAATATCCACCAATTTTTATAAATGTATCTATTATATTTTCCCTCGTGGCTTAGTGGGTAGTAGCTCTGCCTGCGAAGCCGAGGGTCGTGGGTTCGATTCCCACCCAGTGCAAATATTTGTGTGATGAATTCAAATGTTTGCACTGTGTTTGGGTGTTTCTATGTATAATAAGTATGTATTTAAAACTATATAAGTATTATATCAGCTATCTAGCCGCCATCATACAAGCTTTGCTTAGTTTGGGGTCAGATGGTGTTGTGTGTGAATTGTCCACCAATATTTATTTTTTAAAAATAAAATAAATAAATACTATATGAAATTACAAGTAGGCAGTCTCGGTTAAAAACGAAAAAAACTAATAAAGTGATTTTTTGGCCTATGATGACACTGCTGGATTTAACCGTTACCCGATGGCGATAATGATTATAAATAAGACTAGCTACCTTGGCAAATGTTTCTTTCTCTTCTTCTCATGTGGCTTTTCGAACGTCAAGGTGTATTATAAAAATTCAAAAGCAGCAGGGAGAAGAAGATAGGAACACTTTACAACCTATTCACGTTCCCACCAAATAATCATAAAATTGGAGGAGCCATTTAGAAAGAAGAACTAAATTCCTGCAACTTCACGAAAGACGGTGAAATTGTATGGTATTTGTTATTTAAAAAAGCAAAAATGCGATTAAAAAATGGAAAGTGGAAGTAGGAGTCAAAAAAATTTACGCCTTTTTCTCTCTCTCAATTTAGACTTTTTGGAGGAATTGGATATGATATATTTTTAGGTGTACTCATATTAAGTAGCGCTCACAGAAACGAATGTTACGTAGTGTCTACGCTGTTTACTATTTCTGTATTGCTCACATCATCATCATCAACAGCCCACTAAATGTTCCCAATGCTAGGACTCGGGGCCTTTTCTGGCACGGAGAGAGCCAAGACCATAATCCACCACTCACATAATACGACAAAAATCACGCGTAGTTTCTTATAAAACACTAAACTCGGCGATTTCTCACACTTTTTTCCCCAAACCAATACAATTTCCTCTCCGATAACTTAATTTCCCACCAGTACAAACCCTTCGTTGCACAAGCAATCTCGATCAAACTAGTATTAGGGTCTAAAACGCCCGTTTCACCCTTCCCATACATTATTACTCAGGACCAACCACCGGATAACTCAATATGGGCCCTTCTAAGCGATTTAAGATCACTCTATGGCTGTGTTAAATATCTTAGGGTTGTTTTGATTAATTTCGAGATGGTATCGAGTACCAAAAACTGTTTTCATTATCACGGATTGAATGCAATACTAGTCGAAGGTTGACCTTCATCCATCTACTTCCCGAATGAAAAATATTTTGTGGCGAATATAATATGTAGGTATGTTGCTGAACACATGCTAACGGAATTGCTTAAAAATATAGTCAGGGATATGATTATATGTGTCTGGGTCTTTCTGTGTGTTTTTCTATGTATGTATTTACAATTAAGTAAGTATTATTGCAGCTTTATGGCTCCTGCTTTGCTCGGTTAGGGGCTTAATAGTGTTGTGTGAGCAATGTCCACCAATCAATATTTATTTATTTATTATGCATTGAATTTTTTTTGTATACATTTACTCTCTGATTTTTTTTCGGTATAATAAAATTTAGCTACATTTATTTATACTCGTAGTATTCTCTCATATTTACAAACAAATCTACAATGTCTGGTCACGCATTTTAACTCTCCACCCCCCTTTTTACATAACCATAAATCCATTTGTTGATGTCCATTTTATGCCTAAATAAAAGGGTGATTGCCGTCCCCTTCGGGGTAAATGCATACGTTGGAAACCCTAAACCCCCGGAATTGTCCGAAGGAAGGATTTCTAAAATTGCTCTATGAATATGAAGAACGAATATGTTTGCAGCTGGACGATATATGAACGGATGCGTTTTGACATTGCGACGCATGCTATGTGTTAAGGTGAGATTACACTGCTTAAATTTTTACTGATACTTACTTGTCTGTCTGTGACTTTGCCCACGTACAATGACTAAAACTAACTGTACTGTACTAAATCTCGACGTTTTTTTCGAATGGAATCAATAATGAACTGCCTAAATTGAAATTCATGCTAATTCATTCATTTTTTCATTTCTGAGTTGTCAAAATCAAAATAAAGATATTAAACACTGCTCAAATGATTACTTCTCTGTGATCAGTGACTATTGACTCCTCGTATATAATTTCCATCTCATCAAGACAAAAATAAATCTAATAAGTTGACTCCAAGTTTTGCCAAATATGCATAGCATTCTACAACCACTCATTATTTTTAATTTTATTTATGTAATTTTTACAGAGATCCAATGATACGATCCAGTGTCTAATATTTACAAAATATTTTAAAAATATTACTCTTAACACAATAACACACAAACTTACTCGAGCACAAAAACTATATTTTTTTAAGTAGAAGAATCTATTTTCATAAACTGACTGAAGTCTGACATTTGTGTGTTTAAACAAACCTGAAAAAAATGACTTAAGTTTAGCAACACAATAATAATAAGCTCCAAAATATATCATCTAAAATCTCTTATCGATAAAAAATCTCACGAAAACAAGTGCTTGTTAAAGTTAAAGTTATAATGTCAACTGTTCTGCACGCACCTTTATTCCAACAATTCACGCAATGATCCCTTATGCATTTATTCATGAGGTATACATCGTATTTATACTTAGGCTTTTGTATTATAGCCTGTTTAATGCTGGAGTATCTACGTCAATACATATCAATATTGTTTTGTATTTTGTTACAGTATCTGTTATGCTCGTGGTTTCAGAGTTACATTTTACTAGATACATAAATATTAAGCTCTTGGACTTCCTGAATTTCACCATCATCATTATTAGTCCACTTACTGCCTTCTGTCCACAGGACTCCTTCGGAACACACACCCAGTAATTAGTCAAAAAACGTTTATAGTGACGATTTAGGCTGTGTTGATAAACATTGTTAAACAATATCACCTAGAGTGTTTTGTAATAAGTTAATTAATTTAAAATTTTTCGATTGTCGTCAAAATATTTAGACAGTGTGGTGGATTAAGGCCTTGGTTCTCTCCTTGTGAGAGTAGGCCTCGAGTCTTGTAAGCTGTTTATGTTAGATGCTAGAGATTATCGTCATGCAGACAGTTGAAAACACTTTTCAAAATTGTAATAATAACAGAAATTGCCTAAACAGAAATGAAACCCTTTGGCGCTGTAATATCTTTGGAGAATGTAAATTTGACTATTGTTATGTACCTAAAAAGGTAATTTCTATAGTTCTTGAGTGTTTCCAATCAACCGAAAAAAGGTGGAATGTACTATATTTATGTTGTACAACTTTACCAAAAATCTCAAGAGAAAGCTATCACTTAAAAAAATATTTCTAACGCAATGAACCAAACTCTCGACTGATAAACTACAAAAGCAGTAGAAACCATCTAATGTCAACTAAAGCAATGTTTTGGATAAATTACAGATCATACAGATTAACCGTCTGGTACCTTTGGTTGACGAATGCAGTGTTGTAGGGACAGGGTAACTGTTGCCTTGTTGGTACCATCATTGTACGTTGTAAAATTTTATAGGTATTATTTTGTTGTCTAAACTAGGAAATGCGATTTTTTTCCGCAAACTTACCTTTTCGGCTATTGATGAGTAAAACGCAACTCTTCAGACGTAGGACAGGTGTTCTGACTAGCCCAGTATCGCATGTTAATCTGTGCGTGATGACTTTATCACACGTCAGATCAGTTCACGGCACGCTGCTCTCGCATCGGCCTATTGATTGTCAATCTGCACATCAGGGCAGCATTGCGGAATGGAGATGTTACTTCACAGGTACGTCGATTGGCAAGCGATACTCAATCCTGCTAATATTTTAAATGCGAAAGTTCGAATATATGAATACACTTTAATATGAAGACATATTGGTGAATGTTTATTAAGGCCGGTTTGCGTTTTGCTAAGTGGGAGTGCGATTCCGAGCGCAAGTGCGAGTGCGAGATACGTAATAGTCAGGTATAACAATTAGTTACTAAGAGACGAGCGCAGTACAGTGCTAGGTAATGAATTAGACTCTTCGTGTTCCAATACCTGCGTGTCACTGTACTGTTGTGTGGCAGGCATGTTGCTTACCATCAGGCACGTTCTGCTCGTCTCATTACTCTATGGTGAATTTTTAGATTTTCGAAACCACTTCACCTGCTAAATCTGATTGGACCCTGTTGAAATTTTTTAAAACTGATTTTAGTTTGGAATAGTATATTTTTACCGGGGGAAATTAACAGGAACGGAAATGCGCTGGTAAAACTATGGGGTAAGAAAAAATAAGGAACATAGATATATAATTATTATTTTTATGAGTAAGTCACTGCTGTAGACTGCGCGGTACCGTGAATCATTCACCGATATCTACAAACTCGGATCGAATATGAAAGTAGCTTGACCACAACGTAAAGGGGCATACATTCTGTACTGTTGTAGTCTGTTGTCGGCTATCAGCAGTTCGGTTGACAAACGAGACTGTGAGTCTGGTTTCAGGCGTGTGGTTTTTAGGGTTCCGTAAAACGTAAAAACGGAACCCTTATAGATTCGTCATGTCTGTCTGTCTGTCTGTCTGTCTGTCTGTCTGTCTATCTGTCTGTCCGTCCGTATGTCACAGCCTTTTTTGCCGAAACTATGAGAACTACACTATTGAAACTTGGTAAGTAGATGTATTCTATAAACCACATTAAGATTTGAACAAAAAAATTAAAAAAAAAGAAAAATTAGGGTTGCCCCCCATACTGAGAACTGAAACTCAAAAATTTTTTTTTCATCAAACCTACACGTGTGGGGTGTCTATCGATAGGTCTTCAAAAATGATGTTGAAGTTTCTAAAATCATTTTCGTCTACACTGAATAATTTGCGCAAGAGACACTTTCAAAGTGGTAAAATGTGTGTCCCCCCCCCTCTAACTTCTAAAGTAAGAAAATGAAAAATCTAAAAAAAAAATATGATGTACATTACCATGTAAACTACCAACGAAAATTAGTTTGAACTCGATCTGATGAGTAGTTTTTTTTTAGTACGTCATAAATACACTATTATTGAAACTTCGACCAAAGTTACAATGAACTACAAGAACTATGTGTACTATGTATCTTATGTTACTTGCTGCAACGGAACCCTTCATGGGCGAGTCCAACTCGCACTTGGCCACTTTATTTTATTCTGCTTTTGACTAGCTTTCAATGACTGGTTGGCAATATCTTTCTTTATATTCATTTGGACTTAAAACATTTTGTAATAATGTATTTTTTTTTAAAATATCTAATTACTCTACATCTTTTTTTTTTATATCTAAATCATTTTGGGTGTTTTTCTTTATCATATGCTCTAATCCAGATTATTATCCCTCTAAGTTTCAAATTCAGTTTGGTCTTTCCACTAATAACAACGTAATCAAACAAAAAAACATTCACATATATAGCATACTAAATACTACACGACTATATACATAGCATATGTACATAGTCGTACAAATACAATGGTTAAACTTTATTAAGATTACCGCATTAAATAAACAAACTCTTCAGGTTTATAATATATATAGATATTATAATTTTTTAGTTTATTCCCGAAATATGATAGAATTAGTTGTTGTTGCGTCTTCTCATATAAAAATTAAAAGCTGAAATTATGATTATTAATTCGTGTTGTTAATTTTTCCCAGACGCGAGTTTTTGTTTCGATTTTGTTCGTGTAGTGTAAAAGTGCTCTAATAACAACTTGACCACAGGAACTATAAGTCAGCATTAGTCATTGTTCTTCTTACCACTACTAATGAGATGGTAAACAGTTCTCGGTACTTTAGAAAGTGGTTTTTGAGATATCATAGAGAAAATAGATAATAAAATGAGTCAAAGAATTCTCACTTTTAAAACAAAATACGATTATAGATTCTGAAAGAAATTTTTAATTGTTGTTTTAATAGTTAGTGTGACGGAATGAGCAAGACATGCGCCTGATGTTAAGCAAGACTTTTTTTTGTTGTTTTTGTACCACACGCTGTTATTTGAACATCTAAATTACTGCCGAACATTATGCTCTACATTGGTTTTATATATTTCCACGATCCAATGAATTTGATGATAGTGATTTTCATTCTAAGGAATAAATGATTTTTGCTAAAATTTTTAGAGTAAAATCTTTTCCTCGATTGATCCTGAAGTACGATCTCATAATATATCTTGATCAGTAATGAATACTGTGCAATTCCTGTACTAACCCAAAACGGTGTGATAGGTGTGATTAGGATTTTCAAATCGTTATACTACAGCTACAGGTGTGTTTTACTATTTCAGAGTTGATTGTATAAGAAAAATCGTTTATTTTCGGTCGAAATTTTACGTATTGTCAATGTTTCAGTTTTCCACAGACTAGACTCGTTTTAGCGAGTGTGCGTTGGGTTTTCATGACATTTTGCCATTCTTTTTCAACCACACAAGACAATTTGTATGTGGGTGTACTATCATCACCCATACATATTAGATAATTCCAAAATTCTAACCAAACAGTTTTGGTTCATTTTTTTCATAAAAACAGCTATAAAGTGAATTAAGTTGGCAGTATTATTGTTCTTAATGGTATAATTTAGTACTTCAAGGTCAGAGTAAATTGATCTGTTCAGCGTGTGTCATCTTCGACTAGAAACTCCACTTTTGTAATAAAAAAATCTAAACTGTGGAGTACGTTGCCTGAGTGAGTGTTTCCTGATGAATGCGATCTTGGTGTCTTTAAACCTCTAGGTTGATCGAGGTTAGGTGGATCGGATTCTACTGGGTAAGTACGCTCCATTGCAGATCACCAAACCAGACGACGGTCAAGTGCATTTTACACTTATCGATAAAAACTATTAGTTAAGTAATTCTAATCTATTACTGAGTACTACGAGTATTTTACTAGTAATACTGGGGATGTGAAATCCATTAATTGATTTACCCAAAATAGAGATAATACCACATCGTGATACAGTTCGATTTCAATATTCGATTTAAGCACATTACCCGCTCCAATTTTGACGCGAAACTGAAATATACGTAAGTTTGTATCATCTACATTACATCCACAGCCATTATTGTCATCGGAACCTAATCCAGGCCAAAATATAACAACAATAATCCGGCGATGCAATAATACCGTACCCGATAAATCGAATGGCTAATTCCTAGCCAGTGTAACCAGACCTCTCACCCTTTCGCCGACTAAGCGTTTGTAATCAAACATTGGTTGTTATAATGATGTGAGAGGGTCAGGTTTTAATGGACGGATGGCCCCGATTGGATTGAATATTGATGCGGCAGATGGCAGCACATTCGACACATAATTAATTTCTCAATCGCGAGGGTACAACTGACCCACTGCCTGCCCATTTACATATTTCGTAATGGCCGGCTTAGGGATGCCAATGATCATTCGAATCGCTTACTCGATATTCGAAATTGAAGAGCGGACTTTAGAACTACGAGTTTATTATAACTTTGTTAGCTACCGCACCGATCGATGGAGTTAAGTAATTGTTGCCTCATTAAAACGATTTCATTTTTGGAACTCGATATTTAAGTTTCTACTATTCTCTGAATTTTTTTGTTAGCCATGCATCGCAAAATGTTTCGGAAACATTTTTCTGCAATTTTGTATCGAATAACTGTGGTCCTGATTTTTACAAGCGTTTTTAAATAGTTACCACACTTTTGTTAGATCCTACACCATCAAACAGAAATGAAAAAAAATGTTTCCAAAAATATAACAAGGCTAGAGATTAATGATCTTATACGTCAGATGACGAGTGCAGTGCAGTGATAGGCAATGATGTGGGCTCTACTACTGTTGAGATAGTAGTTGAGTAGTGGTAGGACTCTTGGCAGAGTCCGCCTGGGGAAGGACCACACCTTTGCCAAATATTCTACCGCCAAGCAGTAATATGCAAACATTACTGTGTTCCGGTCTGAAGGCCAATGTTTCCAGAGAAATTACAGGGCTTAGAGATATAACAACTTAGATCTCTGGGTGACGAGCGCAGTGCAATGCTAGGTAATGATTTGGAATCTTCATGTTCCAATAGCTGCGTGTCACTGTGTTGTTATGTGGCAGGCATGTTGCTTACCATCAGGCATATGACCTGCTCGTTTCGTCATTCCATATTTAAAAAAAAAAAAAAAAAAAGATAGCCGCGTAGCATTTTACTATTAAGGGGTGGCGTGATGTTTACCGTCAGATACCTACATGTATTGCTGGCCCCCATCCTTCCGTAGTTATAAAACATTTAGGGATATGATTTTTCGAATAAAAATAAATATGGGTAAACATTTTTCACATACAAATCACAATAAATTTACATATAAAATACATTTAATATACGAACTAGGTATGTAGTTTATTTCTTTATAATAAAGTAAACTCGAATAAATTCGTCATATTTCACTATTTTCACATTTTTGTTCGATTCAGCTCTAGTTATCAGCTGTATATGCATGCGGAACCGGTTTGTTTTAACTCTGTAAACTGTATATTTTAGCGAAAAAAAAGATGTTATTGAAGCGTGTTCGCTGAATGGAGACCATTAGCCGCTGTGCCGTTGCAAATCCGAAAATGGCTCGTTACATTTACATGTTTTATTATATGAGGATAATCTATCTGTTACAAAAAACGTTTCTATTTAAGGTTGCATTAATTTCTTATACATCATGAGGAGCCAGACATATACCTAGAATCTTTCGATGTCATGCATCATTCACCAACCCGCACTGAGCCAGCGTAATTAATTCTGACCTTGATGCTCTCCTTCCGAGAGAAGGCTTCGAATTCCAGCAGTGGAAACATTAGCGAGCGCCTTAGGCTAATTTCTTCTGTTTACGGGTTTTCAGTTTAGGGAAACCATAAGTGTAATAAGTTTTTATATTTTTGAATACATTTAAATGTTTGTTCTAGTAATTACTAAAGTACTCATACGCATTTATTCATACTTTCTGTAAATGTCATAATTATGAAATATAATAATTACATCAATCAGTTACATAGTTATATTACATTATATGGTAATTATAAGATTCCAGACGAAATAGTAATGATATTATAAAAAATATATGTCAAATAGTAATAGAAGGTATACAAAATTAATAATCTAAATTGTATGTCATGTCAAAATAAAAATCCAAATTGAATACAATACAGTGAAAATTAGAAATAATTCATAAAAAAATAATTAAAACATAGCTTAGCTATGTGACTTGTTTTCGTGCCATAAATTCTTTATCAATATTGTAGAACGCTTGGCTGATAATCCAGCGCTTTAACCTATTCTTGAAAGCATTAAGATTTGGTGCCTAATAGGCTTGTTTCCACTAAGAATGAATAGGATGGATTAGAGGTTCTTACTATTGATTAAGATATAGAGATTTAAAAAATAAAACAATTTATTATTTATACGTAAAGATTATTAATATTTTTAGAAAAGAAAATCTTAAAAAATAGCCATTTTGTCACGTGACAGTGAACGCCAATCAGAAAATGTGACGTCACGCCGTGCTAAACATCACTTGACATCACTAATGTTGTTGACATTTTCATAGAACAAATATAATTATTTTTTATTTTTATTTATTCTTCGCCATGGATACTAGTTCTTCAGCCGCTTTACTGAACTAGTTTTTTTATTGTTTTACCACTATTTTTGAGGAAAATCATCAGGTTTTTTTACATATACTTTACTAAGATTATACTGTGTCAAATACTTTCATGAAAATGATCTTCACAAAAATTTATTCTTGATTTAGTGGGCATCATTCCTCCTCGCAAGTGTTTGCCACTTTTTTCGCAATTGTGGATCGTTTGGAACATAGATGAATAATTTGTTTGGCGTATTTATACTTGTGCTTGTACACTGAGGCACTATGCAGTTCTTGTAATACGAGGGATTCATTTTAAAATAAAAACATTGACAATGTGCTTATACAAACACATATGTTTGCCACGGCGTGACGTCATTTAAAACGCCATGACAGTCTGGAGCGTTTTTGTGCAGAAATTTGTTTGATTTTTTGAAATGCAAAATACATATTGTAAATGTAAGTTTTTTTCAAAAATATAGATGTTTCGGAATAATATAAACATTAAGCTATATTATTAACCAGTTTTTTAAATTTAGTACACAACCCTATTATGTCCTCAGGCAGTCGGTTGTATACTGCCTATAATACCTTTATACCTTTTTATTTCTTTTGTGCACCTTTTTTGAAGTTTAATAGTTTTTTAATCGAGTAAAGGTTTGCATTTAACCACCAACTCGTGCGTTGTTAAACGACGATACAATCAACAATAGAACATTCTACAGTCGGGTAAAGTTTCTATAGTGTAAATAATGTATTACAAAAGTGGAATCAAACAACTTTGTTCAAGTTTTTCAAACATCAAGCATGAAACGATGTGACGTTTCAAGGTACGGGAAGTTTTATAGGAAACGGTCAAAGATGTGATAGCTCATGCAAATCAGCAATCAGCTGCACTCTTCGGAAGGTATCCGGTTGAAACCTGATGACCTTGTTACTTAACATTGGTACAAGACTTTGCAGTCTTTTCAAAACAAAGAAATCGTTTTTATGAGCCTTTTGGCACGTGTTTCGACTGAATCTGAATCGTAGCTGGTGCATTGCCGACTCGAACTGCCAGTTGTCAGACAAAATCATCTAGATCGTTATAAGCATCCACTCTCACCTTTTAATTCAAAAAGTAAGTAAAAAGTATTCAATAACTTCAAAACATCCAAAAGTCGTGTCACAAACCAGTCAATATATTCAACTTGAACGTACGAAAATAATTCCATATACACAGCAACTGAAATCCAATAAAACGAACTTGTTAACGTTTTATATCAGTTTAGCTGTACATTAATTTGTATTTATTACTTAATTATTTTGTATTTCAGCCCCATCCCCATCCCCGTAACATAAATTTGAAAAATTACTTCGTGCATCTATGCCGTGACCTAACTAACTCTGCCCTACAAAATAATATTCCAACTAACTGAATTATGTAAGCACAGAATATAATAATTACAGAGTCTAAACGAAGTCTAAAGCTGGTTTTTTTTTTCATTTTACAGATTTTTAAAAGGGAAAATAGTAGAATAACTTAGGTTTCACTGTTTCAGCTACAGTTTGTACAATAATTAAATTTATAGGTTTTAGTTCCATCAAAATCTTCAATAGACAAAGTTAATTGCAAATTATGTCTTCAATTAACATTACTCTAAACTACACTAAATACATGTTTTTTTTAATTTTTACATTAAAAATATTATTCTACATTTACAAATACTCTTGCATCTTTCAAATATTAAAAACTTTACAACTAAGTTACTGTTGTGTGTAATGTAGTATTTATGTGAGAGACCTGTTTAAAGAAATACAGTAGGTAATTAAAAATAATAATTAAAATTCATTGATTTCAAGTAACATAAGGCTCAGGGTCAATACCGTTTTTGCAACTCGGCTACCAGATTATGTTCTCTATTTTACATACAACTCTGTCTGCAAGCTCATAGACATCAAGAATAACACTTTCTCAGAAGTAAAACATAACATAATTAACTGGCTTCGCTCCCTATCTGAAGAACAAACCGAGAGACTTGTGTTTTACTCAGAGATGAGACGCAGGGAGGTGTATGGTACTTGTGAATCTTTTCAGGGCTAACTTAAATAGGATTTTAAGATTTAGATTTGGATACATGTTTAATAAATGGACCTCACAAACAACCTTTACACGTATTTTTGGGAATGCATGAATAAACCTTCTGAACACACTCATTCATTTTGTATCACTACACGCAGCTGAGGCCCGTTCTCTTCGTCGTACCTTCGCCCAATCACTTTCTAACACGCACCTGTTTATACGAACAGCAAAACGCACACACGACATAATATATGCCTGCGCAAACACTAAAAATGTACGTCACATCCTGAACCAGTGATACACACACTCTCTCTCACATACACATACACACACACACACATACAAAGACACCCTCTCTCACACGCACCCTCTCACACACACATACACACACCCTCACACAAACATACACCACACACATCCTCACACACACCCTAGCACACTCACGTACACACCCTCACATGCCACTCTAACATACCCGTACTCTGTTACACAGAAACTCACACACAAACTTCTGCAACCACACATAGCCCACCACCAACCTGTATTTTCAATTTTTGATTGTACATAACTACTTTTAATTAATTTACTGTAATCGAAATGTGTTATAGCGAAACTTGGCTTTGTCAATATACTTTCATAGACTGTAGATATAGCGCAACATTGAATTCAGCAGTAATGTTGCGTCTAGTAGGTATGTAAGTTTTTTTAGCATTATCTTTAATTTACTGTTATTAATATTTTTCTATGGATTTTTTCTCTCTTAATAATAATTGTATAAGTACTGTCAACAGCTATCTTTAAAATGTAAACATTTCGGAAATTTAATGGGTCGCCCAAGATACAGGCTTAGCCTAGTTTGGGGCCCAATGGTACTGCTAGTAGATTTATATCAATTCCGCAATATTACCATCATGTTAAATGTGCTGTGTTGTGTTTTTGGGAAATAAACGATTTATTTATTATTTATTATTATTATATACATGGATAAAAAATTAATTACGTCACATTACATTATATATACCTATTCAACAGTCATTACACCTATTAATTATTAAATTTTACATTATTATTATTGAACATTAATTACATTATTAATTATTAAATTTTACATTATACAGAATTTACATTTTACATACATACACTAAAATAAACATTCACACACTCAACAACTCTCATTTATGTCATAGTCACCCTTGCAAACTTTCACAGCTAGATTAAGCAGTCAAATGGTCTAGTCGGGAGAACGGCGACCGCCGATCCGGAGTTCCCGGGTTCATGTAATGACGATGAAAAGTCTAACATTTCTATCTGTGAGTTTTTGATCTGTATCTACATTGTCTGTAGGTCAAGACATCGGTCTACGGGGAATAAATTCCCTTAATTACTGGGATTGGTCTCGAATATCCATCAATTTGAGGCGCTCCCACAAATATCGGATAATGTTGCTTTTTGAGGGTAGTATTTAGCACAATTTGTAGTTGTAATTTGTTTTGGGGGTGCGCTGAGGTTTTAGATACATTGTTTTTCGGGAAACGATGGGGAGATTTTACTATTTATGTTCATTCATGCATTTAATGACCATTATTAATGTATTTACATTGCTTACCAGCATGCGAGTCGGTGGTTCTTTATTAATTGTAGGATTTTTTTAGCCGCTTTATGCATTTTTGAGATGAAAAAATGTACAAGTAGTGCACACTGAAAAGTTTGTCCAAATAACTATGCTCCGGTTTGAACGGCAATGTCTTGTAACCAGATAATTAAATCATCTTAGAAATTTGGATGATAAGTTCAGTGCAGTTCTAGGAGGTAATTTTTTTTAATTTTTTTTATCGCATATAGTGACGAGACGAGCAGGTCATGTGCCTGATGGTAAGCAACATGCCACACAACATGCCACATAACAGCACAGTAACACGCAGCTATTGGAACATGATAGTCCAAATCATTACCTAGCACTGCACTGCAGAGATCTAAGATATTATGTCTCTAAGCCCAATTCTGTAATTTCTCTGGAATCATTGCCCTTCAAACCGGAACACAGTAATGTTTGCACATTACTGCTTGGCCGTAGAATATTTGGCAAAGGTGTGGTACTTCCCCAGGCGGACTCTGCTAAGAGTCTTACCACTACTGAGATTGAATTTCGGCTATTTATATACAATCGGTAAAATCGCCTATAATTTGCTTATAATTTCACAAAATTCTGTAGATCTAGTAAAATTCTAGTAAGCGAGCTCACTCAACTGACATCCATCTCCACAAGGCTTATCGATCTCTCTCCCAATGATTAGTGGCGGCGTTACCACGCTAATTGGCTCCATCGGTCACGAACGAGACGGAACGAAGGGAGCGGGGCTGTAGTGACGGACACAACGAATTACCTATTCTATTTATTTAGTTTAGTCAGTACGGACGTGAGATTACATAACTCTAAGATACTGACAAAATACAAAACAATGTTTTACAAAGTACAGATCTCTGTATTCCAAATCATGCATGATCTCAAGTACTATTTCGGCTCTTTTAGTTATTTTGACGTCATACATTTCGAAATTTTTTTACAACTATTAAATACTACTAAAAAAAATTGGCAGTTATAGGAACTGGAACAGGAAATTTTTGAATTTTTGAATTCAATTCACAGCCCACGAAAAATCTGTCAGTGGCCCGCTAAAATGTTTTTAGCTTGTTTCTGGGCTAGTGCAAAATTTAATTTGTTTACACTCCAGACATTTTCCATCTTAGCTTAGCTTATAAAAGAATATCAAACTCGGGCAATATATTTTATTCTGTTCCTTGCTTGTGTTTTGTTTATTGCTTTACGTTAACGAAATTTAATAATATTTTTTTTAACATTTCGTTGGACTTTTCGGAATATAAACCATATTAAAAAGGAATTGTTTACGTGGATTGTGGTAGGAATGTATGATATTTCGATTTAATTTGTTACACCATATTTATGTAACACGTTACACAAGTTGCGGCTGGTCTAGTCGGGAGAACTCTTCTTCAGAATCTTTCGGAGTCATGTGTCATCTACCAACCCGTACTTGGCTAGCGTGGTGGATTTGGCCTTGCCTCTCTCCTTGCGAGAGAAGGCCCTAAGTCCCAGCAGTGGGAACATTTAGTGGGCTGTTTACACCAGTTTGTTTACTGTCGGAGAGTGCGCTTCTGATTTGCATGATCTACCACCTTGCCCTTTTTTCTATCGGAATGCTCGTAGCTCGAAAAAGCGACATCGTTGCATGGTTGATGTTCTAAAGACACGAACGAAGAGATTTGATTCTACTTTTGTGATAAGAACGTCTAGGCTGTGGAACACGTTGCCTGAGTGTTTTTCGGTTACAATCTTTGTGTCTTCAAATCGAGAGTGAATTGGTTTTTATCTAGGTAAACACGCTCCATCGTAGACCCCATCGTCGCTTAACATCAAGCGAGTTGGCGGTCAAGTGTAAACCTATAAAAGTAAAAAAAAATTGTTTGGATAAGCTTTAAGATTATGAATCTTTCTACATTATTTTCTGTCATTAATAAATATCAGTTGATGTAAAATGCACTGTTTTATCATCTATCCTATTATTTTTAGTAAATAGTCATTTACCGGTAAGTTGAAAATAAACTTTGCATGGTAAGTAATAGTTTTGGAAGTCTCTTTGGAAACATTTTTCTGCTCTTTTCCACTGTGGCTAAGCCGTCCAACTCATTTGCCAATTGCAGGATAAAAAAAGACAAGCGTAATCGTTTGGCTCGTTACATTGCACTGAAAGAATAACATTTTGGATTTCGAACGCGCAAAAACGAGAACGATTACAATCACCGATTGGATGAAATCGAACGAGTGTGCTCCACTCGTTCCAAATTCGATTTAATTGACGCGCCAAATTGACCGAACCCTAGTGACCGCTGTTCGGAAAATTAAATTATAGCATTTACACACAGACTTCAAAAAAGTAACCCTTTTTAATTCTATATGCGTTTGCACAGCATTCTCCTATGGACTTTTTCTCTTTAGATTTGAGTGTAGTGTGCTCAAAAGATCAGTGGATACGAATTTTAAACCATTTTAAATCCATGAAAGTTGTGTCTTGTTTTAATTTTACTAAAATTTTAATGATTGGACACTGTTACATTGTATTTTTTAAATGTGTGAGACATTTATGACTTCAATAGTCAGGAATTATATTATGTATGTTTTTTTCAGAGATAATTAAATTTTCTTTTCAGCTAATGAACTTTGAATAAATGCGGTGTTTATTTTTAAATACGAGTAGCTCAAACAAAACATTGGCGAATGAAAAAAAAATACTAAGATTGGCATTCTAACTTTTAAACGCACAAGTAAAACCACTTTACATTTGCAACTTATTTACTTTCCCTTGAACCTTATCACTGGAATTGAAGATCTATTTTTACGTAGTGAATTTACTTTATAAGTTTGTTGATTTAGAATTCGATGCACAGTTCAGTAGAGTTGTATTAGTAGGGTATTTGAAAGGCGCTTGTTACGTTTCGGTGTTGAATTAAAAGAATTAGGAACATAAAGCGACTGAAAAGGGTTTCCATTGCGATCTATCTGTTGCGTAAATCTTTAGTAAACGAGTATGTACGTGGATAGGCGTTCAATGGGGGCTCTGTCGGGCGATCGGGGCGATCGGGGCGATCGGGGTGGGTTCTAATACAGTTTTGAAAACTCTATTAACGTATTGCTTAGTAATTGAGAACTGTTATACGCGTATTAATTGTATGTCATTTTTTTTAAATAATTGGCAGAACAAGCGTTCTTCTGATGGCAAGCGAAACGCTTACCCATAACACCACAGTACCACAGTCTATCAAATTAAACAGTCGTTCGACGAAACTGTCTAGGCAGGGCAGTCGTGCGGGGCGTGCGGGGTGAGACGCGGGAAGCGCGCTCCTGGATTCCCTACATTACAATGTTAGTATTGCAGGAGCGCGGCTCAGGGCTGATGTGTTCCGTATGTTTTAATTTTATTTTGGTGTCATGTTTTTAAAATTGCGACAACCCTACCCGTGTCTAGACATTTTCTCCCAAGATCAGAGGCGATGAACTACTGGTAGTAGGTATTTCTTAATACTGTGACAGTACTTCGCAGATATTTGTACACAAAGAGTCACTATATATAGAGTATCACTGCCATGTGCACGTGACCCAGTAAAAAGTGAATTCTTTGCCTTTTTTTAAAGATTTTTCCTTTCAATCGAAACTCAGTAATGCTTGTACATTACTGCTTAACGGCAATATAATAGGGTACAATCCTCAAAAACACTAAGTAGCCCGTTAGTTAGATTGCCAAAAAATATTGTACACGTATTTTTTCTTTTGTTTCACAAACAAAAAATGACGAAGATACAACGCTTCGAAGTTTTGTGTGACGTCACTTGTGAGTACGATTTTTACTCACGAGTGACGTCGCGCCCCCCACTCTCGAAGTTTGATGGTCTATATCTTTGACGATTTTTAATATTATGAAAAAACAAAAAATACGTGGCCAATATTTTTCCATGATCTAGCTGACGCACTAATTAGGATGGTGTATTTTTGACCTAGTTCGGTACCCTATTGACAATGGTGTGATACGATTTCAAATTCGCGAGGTTGTAGGTTTCCCTTCCGCCCATATTTCTAAATATTTGACTCAGTTCAAATGTACAGTCTCCTTATAATAACTGGTTTTAACGGTGTACGAAAACACCGTGAAGAAACCTCTCCCTTTTTTGATTCCAGAGAAGACTTTGAGTCCTAGAAATCCTACTTGCCGCTGATAGTAAAAATTTGAAAATTTTGATGTTTGTTGCTCAATCACATCGCAACGGCTCAACGGATCGAATTAAAACTTAAAACATACATATCTTATGATCTGGAATACCATGCAGACTACTTTTTACTGCGGGAAAGTAACAGTAACGGAAACTACACGACTACTGCTAGGAACAAAAATTGGGGCACTTATGCTCTACCCCAGTAAGTAACATTTAAATACCAATAATCAACAAAACATTACAATATTTTCAATATAAAATAAAAATAGTTTTAATCTCAAATAAGTCATCACACGTGAACTATAAAAACACAAACATTATTTTAGAACAGTTGTAAAAAAGTACACCTCCATGAGACACAACACCGTACCCATAAAGATTGCTTACACTGGCGAAATCCTTAAACTGCGCATTCATTTACAAACACTGTCTAATACCATATAGTAAATTAGTAGTACCGCTACTTTCAGACAGATAAGAGTAGTTGTCTGACGACGCTCTAAGATTCCACACCAAATATTAAAAGTATAATAAATATTTACACAGGCGAGAAACAGATTAACATATCACTGGCGACATCTGGAAACGTAATGTTGCCGTGATAAACGAAATCAGTTAATTACAAGATTAGTACGGATCTTGACTGTCTCTTATACAAACACTTACCACGACACGTTATATTGTAAGTTAAATAAGCTATGAGTATTTAGTTTATTTTCAAGTTATTTATACTTCTTTTGGCGGCGTTAGGGACATTCATGGTTTTATGGAAGATGAAAGACGCGAACGAAGAGGTTTGACTCTCCTTTTGTGATAAGAACGTCTAGGCTGAGGAATGGAGTACCTGAGGGGGTTTTACCGATGGTTATGATAATGTCTTCACATCGAGAGAGAATCGGTTTTTTGGTCCATCATAGCTTAACATCAGGCGTGATGGCGGTCAAGTGAAAACCTACAAAAGTTAAAAAAGAGTAGATTATTACATTGCGCGTGCACACACTGTCACGAAACACCAACACCTTGAAATTAGCTAGCCGCTTGCTTCACTGCCGGCGACTCGTGTTTACAATTTTGGCGGGAAAACGGGTGTCAGGTTAACTAAGTGCGTTTGTTTACGCTTCAGCATAATATGAAGTGCCGCGTTACTTGTACCTGGCAACATTTTAGTAAACATTGTAACTAATCTTAGGTTAATTTACTAATATACTGCTATTAAAAATGTTGGCGACATATATACTCAGAACATTTCATTACCAGGCATCTAACACGCACGCGAGTCCACCGCCTAACTAAATCTGCTTTGGCTTTGCTATTTCTATCTCTACTATCTCAAACGAAAAAGAAAGAGAGAGAGCAATATTAAAAGCTAAGACAGTTTTAGTTATTCCGTACGGCTTCTCTGCCGCTGTAATATTTGCTGCTCTTAAAAAGTACATAACGCCACTAAGGAAGTTTCTACTTTCAAAAGGGGTCACAGAGATAGGGAAGGATAGAAATCAAAACTCATAGCTCAAAATTTGATGGCTTACTTTGGAAACTACGCGGTTGAAACCGGAGGGCGTAGACATGACCATAGCCATCTAGAACACATTTCTATATGGCCATGGTCCCGAGTTTACCTGATGATTTCTTTCATATACGAACGTGACGTTTGAGCTCAATAAAGCGTTTTCCAGATGCGAATTGACTTGTCAAAATTATTTATAATTTTTTCCAAGTATACCTAAGTGTATCAAAGTTTACCTAATATGAACTTGTCACCGTGGTTCAACTATGGAGTCGAACCACGAGGTCCCAAGTATTATTAGTTCACGTGGTGCGATTCTAAAGTCGAACCAACGGGAAAAAAGTTCACGTGGTTCGATTGATCGAACTACGCTGTCAAACCACGTGGCCTGGAGGAATAAAACAAACCATTGGCGCCACCTATGATGAAATTGGGAACTGCCTTTGACTGGTACTTTTGCATCTTGAAAACGCCCCATTTACAGCCCACGATGTATGTATGGGCACGATGGGCACGGCCCACGATATTTAATCTGTATGTAGTGGGCAAAAAAAACTTTTACTTCAAAAATATCAAATCACTTAAGTCATTAGGTGTGGTTAAGTCGACCGATCACAAAGCAGGCCAGTCTGGAATTACCGTCAGGCGCCCTGACGCCGGTCTTGCTGCGCCAGAGGGATCGTTTACTTGTCTTTTGCATTGCTTTCTCATTTACTTAGACTACACAGAAATGATGGGGCCGGATCAAACACAATTATCATAAAAAATACAACAAAGAGTGAAACAATGTCTGCTCCTGTTCTCTATCGAACTGCTGTAGCTTGGAAAAGTATACCGTTTTATTGTAGAAGTTCCAAATACTCGAATAAAGAGATGACACATAGTTTGTTATTAGAACGTCTAAGCTATGGAATATGTTGCCTGAGTGGGATTTCCTTGATGATTATAATCTGGCCCATGGTAGTGACACTAGTACAAGCTGTCCACTAAATGTTCCCACAGCTGGGACACGGTACCTTCTCTAACAAAGAGAGAGTCAAGGCTATAATCCACCACGCTGGCCCAGTGCGAGTTGGTGGATGACACATGACTGCAAAAGATTCTAGGTACATGTATCCTTTCCTCATGTTTCCTTACGATATTTTTCTTCGCCGTTTTAAGTAAGCGGCATTACGCACATGATTTCAAAAATACAGTGGAGCGCGTGGGATTTGAACCTGGACTGGCAGTCGCGTTCTCCCGACTAGACTATCCGTAACTTTACAATAAAGAATATCTATCAACCTAATTGTCAAATAGCCTAATAAATATGTTCTATGCAATGCACTCTCATAAGCAAGACCCGTTTAATAGTATGACGAATGTGTCAGCAAAACCGCTTTCATCGATTATTTTTAAGGGAAGATTCATAATAAAACCAAAGAAATGCTTTCTGCCGCCACTTTGAAGAAATACCAGTTGCATTTTCCACAGAAATTACACATCGCTATCGAGACAAGCAACAAGCAAATAGGCACACAATCGCACCTCCCAGCACTATCGCCTCTTTACCTCTAAACGCCGCTAACCTGAGGCTAAAACAAAAGAAATATACTCTATAAATCCGCCCGCACTGTAATATACGTCTATTAGGGCTGCCAATTGAAGTGCAGTAAATCTCTTGACCACCCCAAATAGGCTCTGTTTTACAGCTTATAGCCAGGGTTGCCAGTAAAATTGTTTGAACGCTATGCTCGTAAAAGTTACGGAACTTGGTTCGTTGGAGTCTTGTTTTACTGTTTGGCTCGCCAGGTGCTGGGCCGTGGAGGAAGACTGTTCAATCGCCGTTTTAGTACAAGTCTTGACGTGAAAATCTATTTCATTGTTTGGTTTGAAGTCTACATCATTGCATTTGGTTTAAAACGTTTGAGAACTGCCATATATAAAATTTTGTACTTAATATTAATACAAAAAAATCTCCAAAAACACAAAAATAGATTTAAATTTAAAAATAAACTTGGATATTGGCCTAAATTTAAAATTTGTGTGAAATCAACTAAACACATTGTTTCAAAGAAATAGCGAGGTAGTACGGATACGTCGTTGAGGTAAACAAATATGCGAGTTTCTGTTATATTTCAAAAACCAACACCGATTTTGAACAAAAATATAATATGGAAATTACCTTTAAAATGTAACCCACCAAACAAAAAAACACCATACCTAATCGATTTATATTTGGCGGTGCGGTAATAAACATTCAAAACGAAAAAAAAAAAAACATACATCCGGATTAAGAACCTACTCCTTTTTTGAAGTAGGTTAAAATAAACTATTATATGTATAAATGTAAGAAATCAGTCAATATTAAACAAATATTATATTCGATCTAGAATCGAGTATTGTTTGCAGTTTCGGGATGGTTTGGTTAAGTACTAACTGGATTCATTGAATCCCATTCAGAGACCAACTACTGAAATACTAACAGGCAACTACTCCTTTGTTCGCAAAAAACTGAAACATCACAAACATTACAAACAAGCAAGATTATCGTTTTTATTTTTATATGTTTCTAGATAAAAGGTTCCGAAAAGCGTACTTTTATGTATTTGGTACTGGGTTTTTTTTTAAACTATAATATCTGAGTTTATAGGTCGTAATGGATGATACTTACTCGTAGATAGCTACTTTATTCGGATGTAATGTTTTTTCCGTCTGTTTTCCGATTTAACTGTCAAAGATCCAACTCGCCATTGTGAAAAAAAAAATTGTTGGAAAAAATTAACAAAGTGAAACATTTGCATTGAAACTCCACCTCAATCTCTGACAAGTGAATTTTTCACCCTGAAAACGTGGCATTACATACCAAAATTGATTAATAATTTTAGTACAACATATAATACTCAAAAACAAAAAAAACTGTTTTAATAAAATTAGGAGAGAAATCTATTAAAATTGATTTATTTGTAACACAATTATAAAGAAAACATAGCAGATGTTTTCAGCGAAAGTTCCACCAAAAGATCAGAAATTCAGATATCTGGCCATATCTCGTTGCAATTGGTAAATTTTTAAAGGCGGTAGTCCCAGGGGTGCTGTGGTTTACGGGGTTCGGTCGGGTAAGTCCCGCGGTTGTTACGATGCATTCTGGTTGGGGGGTAGTTGGGACGTGGAAAAAATGCCGATTGGTGGAGGTGCTTAAAGTGGCCTTCCTTTACTGCTTGATAAGGTTCAATAAATTAAAGTTTGTACGGCTTCTTGTGTTTTTATCGATTGAGTTTCACGATATTAGAGAGGACTTGCAATGTTAATTGTCGGACTAACGCTCAGTTTTGTTGATTGTGCCAAATAGAACATATTTATATGTAACGTACGTTGAGGTATCCACGTTTTTAAACGAATACCTTAATCGGCAAATGTAGTGAATGACACCCTGAGACTAGATGAAGCGAAGATATACTTACAGAAGACAGTAGCCAGTGGATGAAAACGTAAAGCTGAGGACTAGGCTGATTGAAGAGCCATGGGACGACTAAGTCAAACAGTAGACGAAAATAGACTGATGATGATGATGATAGAATAAACAAACACATTTTATGTTCCTGTTGACTGGGACTTGGAGCACAAGATCAAAGCCATACACAAGCTTGCCAAATTTACTTTGTAAAATGTTGATTTCATCATGGTCATTTATATCACTGTTATAAAAAATACGTGATGTACAACAAACTTTAACGTCAACGTCTCTAAAAACATACTTGCATAATAAGAACGTGTAGGTTGTGGCTGTGTGTGTGCGTGTGTGTATGTCTGTATGTGGCTGTGTGTGTGTTTCCTGAGTGGATTTTCCCACATTGTTACAATCTTGGTGTCTTCAAGACGAGAGTACCTACTAGATTTACTATTACTACTATACGCTTCGTTTTAGACCGCATCGTCTTTTTAAATCAAGGGAAATGGCAATCAAATGCGAATCATTATTTTAAAAAAAGCATGAAATAGTAGGACCTCTGTAAGCTCTGTCTGGAAAAGAGTCCTTCTATTACCAAATATATAAATCGAGCATGTTGTCTGAATTGTTTCTCGGAAGAAATCCAATCTTATCGTCAAATAAAAAGTGATTCAATTTCCGTAGACCAAGTTCAGTATACACAATACACAAATGAATGTTTATGTTTGTGCGTTTTAACTTCATCACAATTTTCGAATGATTGTATGATGATCATGCAAAGAAATGGGAGATTTTTTTGCTATTTTGGGACACATTAGGCAGACAATCCTTCACCGATAATTATGAAATATGCAAACACTAGCACCGCCCCGCGGTGTTATCCGCGTAGTTCCCGTTGTTTTCCGGGATGAAAAGCCTATGTGTTCTTCCAGACTATAATCTATATGTGTTCCAAATTTCAGCCCGATCCGTTCATACGTTAGGACGTGATTGAGCAACAAACATCCAATAATAGTAGTAATAGTAATAGTAGTAATTTATTATTCAAAAGCTTACATTTCTATCTACTTACACCAAGATGTCATAACTAAACAAGAACAAAATACAATTTCAGCTTCAAGGTGTTCACTGAAACCCACACTAGGTTATCCTGTGTTGTGGCTCTCTTCTTAACAGAGTAATTTTGATGAAGTCACAGCTTCAATTACAAATGAAAATAGAGTTAAAGAAACATTGAAATCTAAAATAGGATTATATCTAGGGTAAATATGTCTCAAGAGTTCATACAACCACTACAAGCCATAAATAAATGCTTTGTCTACCATTTATTTACATTATATGTATATACTTTTGTAATAAGTTAAGCATACACATCCAAAAGGAAATAATAAAAATAGTACATATTTGAAAAGAGGGTAAAATAAATACTTTATAATTCATTTATAGACAATAATAACTGAAATGGGTGGTAAATCGATGAATTTTCCGGATAAAAACCAAAACATCGGTGACAATATAAGTGAACCCGATGCTATCACTTTTCAATTGATCCAAACATCCATACATTGACGTTTATAATAGTAGTAGGATAGTAAGATTAGAAGGATGTGTTTCGGCTTAGCGGCAGAATAACTGTCAAAGGTATGATACTTCCTCAAGCAGACTGCAAAGAGGCTACAAATCTTGCATATATAATACTAAATATTCGAAATTGAATCATTGTATTTACTAATATTGTAATAATGTTGTTGCTGACATCTTTCTTTTTCTATGTAATAATCTACTGGACGTGTAAATCGGGTTTACCGATAAATATAAATAATAAAGATATTCAACTCGATCTAACAGGCTTGTTATGTTCCCGTGAAGGTCAAGGAGTCAATGCTAGCAGCAGGCCGTTTCCTTCAGGTCGCTGGCCGGCGCTCGGAGCCCTGGGGCGTCTCGTCTAGGCACAGATTTATGCCCGGACTTAGACTTATATGTTTTGTTTCTCGCCTTCGTTGCCGTGGATGTACGAATGCCATTATGTGGATAATGGAGACGAATGGATTATACGGCAATTGGCTATTTCAAAATAATTATAGTATTAATAGTAACGTGGTTGCTACACATATTTAGTTGGGTAAACGGGTAACTCACGTGTGATATGGTCGGTCAATCCGACTTGAGTTTCAACCGCGTGATGGCTGCACGTTTGGCACAGGCATACGAGCAGCCATTACGCACGTGCACTCTCCTTGAAAAAGGCACTCGGACGAGGCCGAAACTCCTTGACTCCGCAGATTGACCGACCATTAATATTACACATGAGTTACCTGTTAACTCAAAATAATTATTTTTCTTTTCAAAACAAAACCGCGTCCGCGTCTTGTACATACGTATTGCTGGGGCTCGGGCCTTTCTCTCGATATGATAGAGTGAAAGCCATAATCCACCACGCTTACCCAATAGGGGTGGTATAATGATTACTTAGTTCGCAGCATGTTTTAGTGTTTTTAACTTATTAGTGAAGATAGCGTGAAGAGCACAGTGTCACTCAGCTATTCGAACATGAAGAGTCCATCTTCACTTGTTTCTTCACTTCACTCGTCGCCCAGTGACATAAAAATGGTTAATCTTTATTACCTGCAATTGGATTGGGAACAGTGCTCTGCAAACCGAAACACAGTGATGTTTGCACATCACTGATTAGTAGTAGAATAACTGGCAAAGGTGTGGTACTTTCCCAGACGAACTTTCCAAATAGTCTTACCACTACTAACTCAGTTTTTGTAGCTCAGTGTCGTCAGATAGACGTCAGTAGTTTCCTAGGCAACGAGTCCCGGGTCCATCTGCCTATTGTTTCTACAATTCCAGTTACACTCCATCTAGATTTAGGATTTATTCGTGTAGTTCCTAGTTCTGGGTGATACTTTGTGCGATATGTTGTAAGTACAGTTTTCTCATGTTTTGTATTCTTGCTAAAAATATTTCATAATTTGTTATCTTATACCTACCTTTAAACGAGCAATTCTTGTATATGTATATATAATACTAGCAGCGCCCCGCGGAGTTCCCGTTCCCGTTGTTCCCGCTGTTTTTCCGGGATAAAAAGTAACCTATGTGTTCTTCCAGACTATAATCTATCTGTGATCCGATCAGATCAGATTCAGCCCGATCCGTTCATACGTTAGGACGTGATTGAGCAACAAACATCCAAACATTCAAATATCCAAACATCCATACATTTACATTTATAATATTAGTAGGAAGTAGGATATCCAATCTGAATCTCGGAAACAGCTCGAAGGATTTTCATGAAATTATGTATTCAGGGGGTTTCGGGGACGACACATCGATCTAGATTGAATAAATAAAAAATGACATTTTATGTGCTTTTTCAGACAATTAAAAACTCCTATAATATCATTTGAATACGATATCAAATTTCGTCAGTAATGTCATCGGCTGAATAGCTCAAGCGGTAGAGGGCTGCCCGAGAGATCCCGGTTCGAATCCTGATGATTACTTGATCGGTCTTTTTTTTTTTATGTAATATAAGTTTTATACTATATGTGATATTTCATGGGAACGTAATTTGTATCTGCCTAAATGTAATAAAAAGAAACCGAGCAAAGCTCTGTCAACCAGGTACTGATTGTCTAAGTGAGCCGTGGTAACGTTGTGGTGAAAATTTCCGACTCAGAATCTTAAGGTGCCTCGTTAGTTCGTTCGAATGCCTCTTGCGTCTTTTTATTTATATTTTTCTAGTTTCAGAAATGCTTATCTATGATAAAATATGCATACTCCACCAACTTGCATTTGGTCAATGTTATGGCTTCAATTCTATCCTCGTGAGAGAATTATTCAATACCCAGCAGCGCGAGCATAAACTTAGGCTTATGGTTATGAGTAATTTTCAACCCACTGTAGCGTTGCAATCTACAAATACCACTGTAGTGGCTATCATAGCTATGCTATAGTGACAATACCGTAGCAGTATAGAGTGGCAAACATAGCGTCACTACTATATTTTGACAACCATACCATGGTCACTTGACCAGTAATGCAGTTTTTCATACTAAAGCTTGTATACCTATATATTATTTAACTCACACAATGAAAACGCAAATTAGATTAGTTAAGAATATATAGACATCTCGTCAAATATTTCAGACCCTATACAATTACACGTGGACATGAAATAGCCTTCGTTACGCGTTTCAAAGGGTCTCGGGTATTAGGTTGCTGAACGAATTATTATTTCACTTTATGTAACTGTTTCTGTTAAAAATTTATAATGTGTATGATGATAATTAAACATAACATCATTAATTAAAATATATACGATATGATTGAAAGATCTATAAGTACTAATATTATAAAGGTGAAAAGGTTTTTGTTTGAACTTGCTAATCTCAGAAACTTTTTTAAATAGTTTAGAGTGACGAGACGAGCAGGACATCTGCCTGATGGTAAGCAACATGCCTGCCACACAAAAACACAGTGACACGCAGCTATTGAAACACGAAGAGTCTAAATCATTACCTAGCACTGCACTGCGCTCGTCACCCAGAGATCTAAGATGTTATGTCTAAGTCCTGTAATTTATCTGGAAACATTGCCCTTCAAACCGGAACACAGTAATGTCTGCACATTACTGCTTGGCGGTAGAATAACTGACAAAGAGGGGTGGTACTTCACCAGGAGGAATCTGCCAAGAGTCCTACCACTACTATACTCCTATCACTACAAATCTCAGGAACTACTGGACGGATTTCAAAAGTTATTTCAGTGTTTGGGATGTACGTGATCCCTGAGTGTTATATACTATGAACTACGGGTGAAGCCGGGACAGACCGCTAGTTTTATTGATATGTACAAGCTTCATCGTAAATTACATCGTCGCCTAACATGAGGCGCGATGCCGGTCAAGTGTAAGGGTAGAAAAAAAATGCTGTTTTTAAAGAACCTGAGAAAGTTTCTTTAAAAATAGCATTTTTTTAATATCAGTTTTTTTTTGGTCTTACATTTAAGCTCGCATCAATAATACAAGGTATAGAAATTATCTAACGTAAAAATCGTCCAAAAAGTGGTCACTGTTGCCAACTAAACTTTGGCCCAACTCAAAAGTCGCAAGGTCTATAAACCTAAGCTTATAAACTAACTACTTCTATGTATATTCTGTCTGTGTAGCCCTGCGTTTTACATCACAAAAATAATTAAATTTACTAACGTTCTAACGGAAAATTAAAAAAAATACAAAAGTTATAAAACTAAGTGTCATAAATGGTTCTATCACTAGTAACGGCTTCTTACAAACAAACATTAGAAGCAGGAAATAAATATAAAGAAGAAATAAAGCGAGAGGTGATGTGGAGAAAATCTACAAGCCATCATACGTCGATATTGTAAATACCACGGATAGAACCTACACTCGGTTAGCACGAAGCAAATGGCAAAGTGAGAGAAAAGCCTATGCCTACCCAGCAGTGGAAAAGAGAAGGATGTAGATGATGATAATGAAACCTATATAATAAAAGTATTTTCGGTAGAAAGCGCATTCCTATAATCAATCGTTAATAGAAATTGCAGTTATCGCAACAATTACCAGAAAAATCGCTGTGAATAAAAGTTACAACATCCAGTAAAAACGTGAAGCTGAGCTAAAAGCAAATATTAGCTCAGTTCCTCAACTAGAACCCATCCGACAAAAATCGTAGCGAAAAAAACGGAAAAACATAAGACTATTGGCTTATCCACTCCCGATTTTCACACGAATTTCACCCTTATGCAAAAAGGAAATAAAGAACGGTGTAAAGTGAACGTGCGCCATATTTCAGCTATTTCTAAATATGTACGTTCTAAAGTTGGTTTTGAAAAGGCGAGTGCCTCTTGAAATTTACGATCGCATTGGGTGGTTCAATAATCGAATTTGTTTCTTTAGATGAAAGGCTTATTTTACATTGATAAGTTTTAGTTTTGTGAGTTCGTATTGTGTGGTTCGCTTACAGATGTAATTTGATGGTTGACGTTTACCGGACTTAGTATTAAATGCTGCTTTAGTTAATAATAAACGATAATGTAGTCAATAAACAATTATTAGTTATATAATATAACAAATTGTTGAAAGCTACATGAGCACGCTTTTTATAGTACAGAGTGACTAGATAAGCAGGACGTGTGCCTGTTTTTTTTTTTTTTTTAATATAGAGTGACGAGACGAGCAGGTCATGTGCCAGATGGTAAGCAACATCCCTGCCACATAACAACACAGTGACACGCAGCTATTGGAACATGAAGATTCCAAATCATTACCTAGCACTGCACTGCGCTCGTCACCCAGAGATCTAAGTTGTTATATCTCTAAGCCCTATAATTTCACTGGAAACATTGCCCTTCAGACCGGAACACAGTAATGTTTGCACATTACTGCTTGGCGGTAGAATATTTGGCAAAGGTGTGGTCCTTCCCCAGGCGGATCTGCCAAGAGTCCTACCACTACTAAAACCTGATGAACCAACATGCCTGCCCATAAAAGCAGATACATGCAACTATTGGAGGTACAGAGCCCAAGTCATTGCCAAGCACTGCACTGCGCTCATAGCCTAGAGATATTACATAATTTATCTTTATATCTTGTACCTTCACCGAAAATATTGCCCTTCTAACCAGGATACAGTAATGCTTTCACATTGCTACTTAGTGACGGTGTAGTAGACCGTGTGGTAATTTCTCTGGCGGACTCTGCAAAGAGTCCTACCACTACAAAAACCTGACAGTAGGCAACATGCGTGCCCGTAACAGCACAGTGCCTTTCAGCTATGTGAGTACTAAGAGTCCAAATTATTGCCTATCACTGCTCTGCGGTCGTCATCCAGAGATTTAAAATAATTTATTTTTCAAATCAAAATCAAATCACTGAATTTATTTGTATTTTCACCTTCACTACTCGTATTTCTCTCCCTGCCCAGCCAAATCCGATATGATGCTACTAGTGCAGCTTTAGATACTCGTTCTAGTATTGAACTTACTGCACTTCTGGACAAGACACTTAAAGACCTTGAAGCAGGTTATAGAGAGATTTTGCTGGTATACCTCTCGCTCCTACTTCTACAGCGTATAAATTAACTACATCCTAGCATAAATAGCCCACTGAATTTTCCCACTGCTGGGACTCGGGGCCTGCTCTCGCAAGGAGAGAGTCAAGTCCACGCTGGCTCAGTGGGGATTGGTGCATGACCCATGACCTCAAGAGATTCATGTAGCACACCGGTTAACGTTCACAGTTTTTAAGTTAGCAGCATTATGAACATTTCTTTGAAAGGACAGTGGTGCGTGTGAGATTTGTACCAGAACCACCAAATCGGCAGTTGCCGTTCTCCCTACACCACCGTTACTGCAGATCGTGGCAACCGAGAGTAATTTTTCTATCAATAATAAATACAGTTCGTACCATCAGGATATTTTTTTTAACTTGAATAGGTTTACACTTGACCGCCATCTCGCCTGATGTTAAGCGACGTTGCGGCCTACGATGAAGCGTGCTTACATAGAAGAAACCAATTCACTCTCGACTTGAAGACACCAAGATTATAACTATCGGGGAAAATCCACTCTGGTAGCTCATTCCACAGCCTAGACGTTCTTATCACAAAAGTAGAGTAAAACCTCTTTGTTCGTGTCTTTGGAACATCAACCATGAAACGATGTCGCTTTCTCGAGCTACGAGCAGTCCGATAGAAAAAGGGGCAAGGTGGTATTAAGTTATGCAGATCAGTCGCGCACTCTCCGAAATGTATCCGATAAAAAACCGATAGGCTAGCAATTTTGCGGCGGATGAAGGTTCCTCAGTCTGCATCCCTAACTTTCGGGAGCTTGGGCCCTGCTCCGCTACTGGCGTTAATCTAGGTTTGGGTTTATTTATTCTTTATACTGTAAAAACTTAACCTTAAGAACATAAATAGATGACCGAATAATAAAAATACAAACAAACTCCACAGCTTCCTATATTAGTATACGTTCAAACTGACCACAGGTTTATACATTCTCGCACGCTACACGCTTTTAAAACTGCAACAAAACACCAACTCCTAGTTGATTCACCGCCGGCAGTTCTATAACAGTTCTATTTGAGCTCCGATCGTCGTAAATAGCCGCCCGGAGAGTGAATGGAATGCGAATGAGTGAATGGAAGAGGTACGAACGCGTGCAGTCATTAGTCAACTATGTTCACAGCGTAGGAAAGTTTTAGAAAACCAAGTTTTTAAGACTTACATCTAGACTAGCGAATCTCTATTTAGATAATCTGGATCTCTCAGAGTGATATGGCTGCGACTTCAAATATTATAGTTTATTTGGTTACCTTGTGTTGTGCTTTTAATCAAGAGTTTTCTTATCTGAACTAAAACTAGATCTACTATTACACGGCTAAAATAACACCTAGTTCATTTTTTTATATTCATAATACCTTTTTTAAAGTAGTGAACTAAGATAATCCTTTACCATAGAGAAAAAACCATCATTATCATAATCACAATCAATTACTTAACTGATATAATAAAAATGTTTATTCCTAAATCAGTAATTTAATTGTGATACATAGAAACAACGAGATACAGAACTTGTCGACGAATATGTCGTCACACAAATGTCTTGAGCAGTTATATAGCCCCCGACCAACAGCTCAATGAGCTAACTCAGTGCCAATTGAGCCTTGAGATCTATGAATGAGCTGATCTAGACATGGGTGAGCTAATCTAAGATAGAGCAACAAATACGAGCATTCAGTACGAGCTTTTGTCTGAACGATCACTGTCAGTTACTGTCGGTGAAACAATAATCGACAAATATGCCAGATATTGACCACTTGATTGATTTGCATAGAAGAACGAGATCCATTCAGCAATAAATGTTTCGGGTCTCCTTACATAAATTACAATTACTTATTTTTCTAGGGTGACTTAATTCTTATTATCTGTATATAGGGTTGGGACTGAGGCATTTATTTTTCACTAGCTGCCCGTTCCGGCTTCGCTCGGATCATAACCTAGACACTGTCTGTAGCGCCATCTGCCGGGCTTATTTGTGAATTTCAATCATCCTCGAATCCACTTGTACACACACAAAAAAAAATCATTCAAATCGGTCCCGCCGTTTAGGAGAAGTTCACTGTCGAATGATTAAACTACTAAAACGGCTAATAAAAATTAGGGGTTGGTGATAAAAAGGTAAAAATATAGGACTGTATGTATTTTTAATGCCACATTGTAAAAAAAAATGGCTCAAAATAAATAAAAAATATTTAGGGGTGAACAACCCTTATACCGTATAAAATTTGGTAAAAATCAGTAAAGCCGTTTCGGAGGAGAAAGGTAACTAACGCTGTGACACGAGAATTTTATCTAAAAGATAAATTTACAATCCGATTAACAAGAGGACGTAGAACAGATGAACTACGAGTACATTGTGTCGCTGAAGGAGTAAATAACAAACCATTTTGAAAATCGTGATAGACACGAGGTTATGACTCTTTCTAGGACAGTCGGGGGACACCTGAACCGTTTTGAGCCCATCGTGGCATGAGACAAGATACCTACTCCACCCTTTTGGAGCGTTATATATACCCAAATAATACACCTAGTTTTATACGAATATGTCATCACTACTGGCTTTAAAATTGAAGAAACAAAATCAACTACTAACTTTTGTTTTTTCAGAGTCGTGAGTTGTTTAGTTGGTTGGACACAAACACGTCATCCACGAAACGTCTTTCTTGGAACATGTTGGTTTCTTCGCGATCGTTGTCTTCACGGCAATGGTGACGTTAATGATATACTCGTTCATATTATGCACTTGGGAAAATAATCAGATTTGCCGGCTGAATATTTGATTATCTTTTGGACTCACACTAGTAATTTCAGACGTTCTCGCTACCAAGTAAGCAGTTTTTGATAAATTTTTCATCGAAAAGTTGCATTGTTTTTGCAGATTTGAGGCTATATCCACAGTAAAATGTGTTTTAAATACAATGTCGGTTTTGTACAATCGTTCTGTGTAACTTTAAAATTCACCTACTGTTATTTTTCTATGTCACGTGCACCATTATCCTAATGGGATCTAACCGCTCGGCCGTTTGATGGCGTATCACAGCTAATATACGATTCAAATGTGTCTTTTATTTACGCTGATTGAAGGTTTTTTGTACGTGTAATACGAGCAAAGACAGCTTTTATTTATATACTTTCTGTACGTCAAGGTTTCACACGAAAGTAACGACTTGACGAAAACAGATTTTCACTTGGCTGTCATCATTTTTTAAACTGCTATGTCATCATTATTTAATATTTAAATAACAAACAATGTGGTAGTTGAGCGTCATTCCGCCCGATGCCAAGCAACGATGAAGCGTGCTTCCCTAGAGGAATAGCAAACCGATTGGGTTTAAATACACTAATATTATATATAACCATCGGGAAAACCCACTCAGGCCACGTATTCTACAGATTAGACGTTTCTATCACAAAAACAGAGTCAAAATTTTTTGTTTGAGCTGTTGGAACTTCAACCATGAAACGACGTAACTTTTTTGAGATACCAGCAGCCCGATAGATAAATAGGGCGAGATGATATTAGATCAAGCAGATCAATGCACTATGTACGCTCATCATGCTTGATGGTAAGCGACGATTTACCGTCGTTTAGCGCGTTTACTTAGTAGAAACCGATTCACTCTCCACTTTGCGACTATGTTCAAGATTTTTGAGTCTTTTTCGAACCAGCCAATCGTTACTTATGAGTTAGCCAAGTCATCCCAAAGATGCAATTCTACCTCTATGTGCTTAGTGTGTAATTGTTTTAATTGTGCTTAGTGTAATTGTTGTAAAGATAAAGATAATTGTGCATGTACATATACATATCACCCCTCAAACGTTCCTTTTCCTCACGATGTTTTTCTTCACCGTTTGAAGGTAGCAGCATTACGCACATGACCTTATTACAAACCTGATGTCTACTGTCCAGTTTTGCTCGCTGATAATGTTTTCCATTCCCTAGGCATAACTAGACCAGGAAAGTCAATTTATCTAAATGGCAACCCAGTTCGACATTTACCATATCCGGCATCGCAACTGCCCTATGCATAGGTCAGCGCGAGACATTTACCGAACAATAGGCACGCATTTCTATTCTGTCCACACTCGCACTTATCATTTCAATGTCGACCTAACATCGAATCGTTCACTCGTTCAATTCGTTCATTCACTACCCTTTCAACGGATCGAATGAGACGCTCTCATTCACAAGATCGGTTACAATCAGATAGACAGCTCATCTGAATAATCGATTCGAATGGTTCGATTCACGTCACTATAGAACCGGCCAGTGTTGTCGTTCGCTGTTGTTCGAAATTCGAACATTTGAATTTGAAAAGAACATGAATGTGGAACAGTTCTGAATTGAATCATGTGCGCTTTATTGAACAGATGTAGATGTTAACGGCTTTTGTGCCCACCTGTTCGGCGAATTCTATTTTTCAAGCAAAACTTTCATTCATTTTATTCTTGTATTAAAAAGACACGCATTTATTGATGGTTATTAAAGGTTATTGAAATCATTATTGAGACATTTTTTGAAGAGAAAACTTCTTCTGGCGCGCCAGGAACAAATTTTTCGTGGGCTGTTAATTTAATTACAGCGTTACGCTCAGGAATGATAAGAAATCTTCGGGTAAACTCGGGACCATGGCCATTGGCCATCTAGAAATTCGTCAGCATTTTCCATAGCCCATTGCTGACGCATTTCTAGATTACCACGCTCATGGCCACGCCCTCCGGTTTCACCCGCGTAGTTTCCAAAGTAAGCCATCAAATTCTGAGTTATAAGTTTTCACTTCTATCGGCAGTTCCTATGACTGTATTTTTTTTGTATAAAGGGCACTTTGACAAGATTGAATTTTTCTGGACGATAAAACTTGATAGAGATAATAGAAGTTAGCTCAGACCAAAATTGCTTGGAAGCTTCTAGATATTCCACTAAGGCGGAAGTGAACACAGACGAGCCTATAGGCACATTATGGTTCGCATTCCGTGTCCACTGGGAAGAAGGACATTTGAGGCCGTCCGGCACCCCAGGAGGTAACGGGAAAATGCGGGAGCCTGGACAACCCCTCGCGAGGTGGGCCCGAAAAGATGGATGCTTCGTTGGGACTACGAAAAGTGACCCCACGACTCTGACCCCAGGTCATGCCGGAGAAACTAATGGGGTTTTTTGTCGGTAGAAGGACCATGTCCGCCACCATGGTGTCGAGCCTGACATATCCCACCATGTCCCGTAAAGGTATATCCCCCACATAGAAAACACCAAAATGCATACTAAATACCATACCAAAAAAGAAAATAAAACAACTTGGCTCTTATATAGGTAATGCCCGAGCTACATGAGGCTAGTTTTCCAAGCTAGGATAGCAAGCTAGTGTTAGTAAGCTAGCAAGCTAGTACTTCTATCTTCGTGAAGACAAAACTAGCGTTGTCTACACGAAGCTAGAAGCACTAGCTTGCTATCCTTTTTTTTTGACTGCCCTCGTGGCTTAGTGGGTAGTAGCTCTGCCTGCGAAGCCGAGGGCCGTGGGTTCGATCCCCACCCAGTGCAAATATTTGTGTGATGAATTCAAATGTTTGCACTGTGTCTGGGTGTTTCTATGTATAATAAGTATGTATTTAAAACTATTTAAGTATTATATCAGCTATCTGGCCGCCATCGTACAAGCTTTGCTTAGTTTGGGGTCAGATGGTGTTGTGTGTGAATTGTCCACCAATATTTATTGTCCACCAATATCCTAGCTTGAATGACTAGCCTCGTGTAGCTTGGGCATGAAAGACTATTAAAATGATAAAATCTCATGTCTATATGACGTATTCAATACGTCATCACAACACCTGCGCCGGACGGCGCGGTCCTGGCAGTCAGACGTTGATAGATAGTCCCCATTTGAATAATGCCCCAGCACTGAGCAATAACCTTATTCTACATCTGCGTTCTTTCTTCCGTGTGCCAAAATATTCAACCATGCATAAGAAGCTCACTATATGTTTAATGTTAGGATTCGAAGCCTTCTCATGCAAGGAGAGAGCCGAGAGCACGTTTTTTTAATAGTAAAGTTGACGAGACGAGCAGCACTAGTGCCTGATAGTAAACCACACACCTGTTTGTAACAGAACAATGTCACGCAGCTATTGGAACATGAAGAGTCCAAATCATTACCTAGCATTGCCCTACGTATTCAATATGTTTTATCTTTATGCTCTGATTTTTTTTCCTTCAAACCGTAGCACAGTGATGTTTATAGATAGAATACAGTAGAATAACTAGCAAAAGTGTGGTTCAGGTGGATTCGGTTAAGAGCCAAGCCTACCAACTCCAAGCCACACCAAGCTAACCCAGCCCAGGATGAAGAATGATGCATATACTCGAAATATAACATTTTGGTTTCCTTACGATGGAGTTCTTCATTATATCTAGAGGTGATGACTACTTGGTTCCTACTTCCTACCTACGTCTACAGTCGGCAAAATACTCAGAACGGAATTCAAACCTACGACCTTAATATTATTGAGAGATCCCAAGTTCTCACCCTTAACCCATCACGGCTTCCAAAACGTTGCTCAAACAAAGTTCTAGCTCCTCACGTTCATTTACTTAGTAGACTTCGTTTTGCGGCGATTTGACTTCACTCAAAAATTTGAAATTTTTTTTGCACTCATCGTACAAGTGGCAATATTTTAGGTAGGTTATTATCCTGTATAAGTGGCAATATTTTAGGTAGGTTATATTCCCAGTATAGTTCACAAATACTACCTACGAGTAGATGATTGTTCTAAGTTATCAATAATTTAATTGTTAGGATATAGTTCATTATCTAACTGTCAACAAAACAACACGCATAAAACACATAAATAGTACAAGGTCGTAAGTTTTTGAACAAACATACATAATTGTTAGGGGCAAATGTAAGAAACAAAGTAAACTAAATTATAAGTAAGCCACGAATTTAACCGTTAAGTCATGATTAACTTTTAGAGTTTCTTCACCACCTTTCTGAAATAAATTAAGTATGAAGATAAGCTAAAATTACTAGAATATTCATAACTGAGCCATGCAGTCATGAAGTCAGCAGAAAGCTTGAAGCATGAAATCAAACATTCAGTACCCACTTCGTGCCTTAATGCTACCCGTTTATTGCAGCTCTTAATTTACCATAGCGTTCCGTTTTACGTTCTACGGCTGATATAAAACTCAACCGCGGTTTTAAACTCTTTAAAATGCACAACAAAAACCTTAAAATGAAGATAATAAACCAAAAGTCCGCAAGTTTGAATTAATTAAAATATTTAGAGTTAAAATGTGGAACAGTGTGTTTATAATTGCAATGAAAATATATGTAGGCTGGTACAGCTTTCATTATGTCTGGAGGCGCTTGTAGAGAGTGCGGGCTTACCACGACGAATTTAGTTCTCTAAAATCAATAAAAAAATAAACACCAGGAAAATTTTATGGCAATACGGAAGAAGAAACCAATTCAATCCAGACCTGTAGACATTCATATTATAACGGGATAATTTTTCAGGTGATACGAAAGTGAAGTGAACCTTCTGTAAACTAAATAATGTGACCAATCTTACAATAATTATGATAAATTCATTATGAAATTGCACGTGCTTGATACACGTTCTTAATTAATAAATCAAGCCGGATCTACTTTAAAAGCATTCACAAAGTCACATAATGTGTAACATCTGATATGTAATTTAGTTGTTGTGTTCTTCTTCACTATTTTCTTTCTCGTCACACACAGTATGTTAGCCGACGGGATGATGTACCACACTATACTCATCAACTATATTCAAGCTCATAGAAAATGGATTGTCACCACCTTACTATCATCTATCCGCTACGGCACGCAGCCAAGCAATCATTATTTAAATCAATTGAAGCGGGTTTCTTCAGTTTCCTGAAACATATTTATTTTTGTCCCTTCTCATAAAATCATCCAACATCAAGATCACGTTGATTAACGTTATTTGTAATATATTGTCTTAACCTATTTAAAATTTCTTCAACACAAAGTTACCTGTAATATAATATGTTAAGATAATATCAAAATGAACATATTTTTTTCAAAACAGATACATAATACTAAATTGATGTCAAAAATTATCAATCCACAAAGTCCTGTTAACAACACTCCCCCGACCGTTTATGGTGCAAATGTGGCTATAGTGCTGGCTGCGTTGCCTCGTTGAATGACCATGCCTATTTGTCTATCCTCTGCATCAGATACGACACACAGCGGGAGTCACCGCTTTGTTTGCATGAACGATGTCAAATCTCTCGGATTAAATCCATCGCATCGGCTCCCCAACTGTCCATAGTATCCACAGCTACTGAAATAAAAAGGTGCTGGTCGATTATCCATAGGTAATGGTCCATTGCGGTGTACTTTCTCCGCATTTCACTAACGGCTCAAATTTGTAGACACAAACTTTGAAGGTAGCTAAAAACTTAATTACAATAATTATCGCGTATTTATTTCATGCATATTCACCGCAACGAGTCCGCACTTCGCGTGTTCCGCTCGCGTGACGGCCTACGAACGCTTTTATGCGTTTTCATACAGTAAGCTACTCCTTAACCTATATAGCGGAATGTAAGCATTTAGTTTCGAGTGAGCCTCGCAGCGCCTGCACACTACCCCTATTATTAACTACGTACATTTACTTGTTCATAAAATCAACCGCAATTACATTTTTGAAAAGGTTTCGAAATAATGTTACAATTTAGTGTACTTATTTTAAATCAGAGAATTAAAACTTTTTACGCACGTTTTTGGCTTTTGAATTTGTTACGGACTACAAAACAAGAGGATGTTCTATGTTCGACTGTATAGTTTCGTGTCCTGCAGGCTGGCCACACTGAACGTGAATCCTTATTAAGATAATGTAGATATTACTCAACATTTTAAAAATTGCTTATTAGATTATGAAGAAATGTATAGTGTTTGAACTGTGAAAATTGTATACAGACAAAACAGTGAAATATTGGAATAAAGACACTGGAAATAGATGCAACAGTTTGTATGTTTGTTTTTTATCTCGTCGGAACGTCTGACGTCTATACCCGGTCCGGTTCACACTTTTATCCCGAAAAAATAACGGGAGCAAAAACTGCACGTGTAGTTTATTTATAAATGGACCTACGGCACTATGGAAGCCAGCTTCAAATAGCCTTTGCTGCCTATCGAACGTAGAACTAGCACAAAAGGAGCATCCTATCAAACAAATACTAACTATACCTACGTACAAACGTAGAACGTATCTCAAAGCTTACATGAATCGTACTCTAACATGTAGGTAAGCCTAAGCCTTCTTCATATACCTATGCTAATAAAACAAAGAAAGACGTTGACCGGCCTTTGGCTGGTATGGCTCAGCTGGTTGGTTGGTACTCGCTGAGCATGTAAGTGATCTTTTCGATTTCCACCAAGTACCTACGTATATTTGTGTTTATACATGGGGCACACTAAAAGTTTTCCACTTCTAGCTAATCGGAACTATTTGAATTTCGAATGTTATATTTTTTTAAACGCCACCTTCTTAGCAATAAAAAAAACAATTAGCGGGAAATCATTCGTTAATTGTTTTTATCACACCTTAAAATAGTTTCGACTTAACTCCATTTTCGTTGCATACATAAAACTTTATAATTTTGAAAATTCTTTCTCTCCGCAAGACTGTGCCGCTCGTCTTCTGATCTACAGATAGTGCAATCCACGAAGACGCGCCCCACTATTCCTCCTAACCGTTTATAGTATATGTGTGCAAGCTTCCGTCAATGTTTGAGTGTTATCGGTACACACTAATTACCTATGAATGCACACGCACACTACAATGACTGGTGAATTGTTCGCGACTGACGCTCGGAGCAAACGCGATTGGTGGAAACGAAAATTGGTGGGGCGCGTCTTCGTGGATTGTACTATCTATAGCATAGGTATTTATTTTAAGGACGTACCCCGAGCAAACGACCTTGAGTATTTCTTACCTTATCGCACACCGCAATAAAGAGCAAGAGAGAAACAGTAGGATTTGTTGCTGTTTTACGCTCAAATTTTAGAAAAAAACTTTTTATAAAATCAGATTTTGGTCTTTTGAAAAAAATAAAACTACCAAAATGTTCGTAATGGAGTTGTCTATCCGTTGGTGTAAGTACAAAATCAAAATAATGAACGATTTTCGAGGAGAGGCATGATAACTACAGTTATTTAATTTTTTCATGGTTTCGTTGTGAGGCGATTATTTAAACAATAAGTTCATTATCAAAAAAATAAAACTACCATTTTGAAGCCAAGAAGTTGTAGAAATTGAATGTATCTTTTACCAGTTGATATTTATTTTGGCTTATGAGTAGTGTATAGTATTTATGCCAGAAATACCGACTTGGGGCCCATAGCAAGTCAAAACATTATTATTTTGCTTTTATACCGATTTTAATATTTACCCCCTCATTGCAAACAAGTTATCAAAAAGAAATCACTTACGTAGGGTTCCCGGCGTCGTCCAAAGCCCAGTTTGGTCTGACAGGAAGAAGGAAGGAATGGAATAATTAGACACCAAACCAGTGAGCTTCCAGAATTCCCGTTCCAGCAGTAGCAACGGTCCGGCGTTGTAGAAAAGGGCCAATCCAGGGGCCCACTTTCACACAAATAGTCCAGCACTACTCCAGTAGTAATTATTACCGTATTCCCGCACAATAATAAAGCTTTTATCCCGAAAAACACCAGATTATCAAAAAAACAAGGAGTCGCTCGAACGTACCGGCGAAACGAGACAACGTCACTTGACAGCCGGCTGTCAAACCATAGATCCGCTATGATTTTTCGCGGCCGATATAATGTTGCCCGATTATACGGAACAAGTAGATAGCTCTTAAAACTGGACAAAAAACACGTTTTGCTGGGGGACGCACCTTAATACTCTTATATCAACTACTTGGGTATCATATAGTACAAGTTATGCTTAGTTTCATTTTAGATAGAGCTGTGTGAAAATGTCTATTAATCCACTCGCTCTGTTTACTGGTCAATTATTTTAGTATTTCCTTCGTTATTATTTTTATTTAGTGATAATGATTATAAAGACATAAGACTGATAATAATCCTGGTTTGATGTGAAAACTTCTTTTGCCGCATCACTGATTTTTTGTGGGCTATGAATGAAGCTCATCGTCACGCTCGTAAATTAAAGAAATGTTCGGGTGAACTCGGGACCTACCACATTTCATGCTTAGATTCAATTCAATTCAATTCAATTTATTTAATTTGCAAAACATGGGTTGTATACAATAAACATTGTTACATGATGTTGAGGTTATATAAGGGTCCACCATGCTTTTAGCGATTGGGATGCAAGTACAATTATATGAGTAGGTACACATTACTTTAAAAATCGCGATACATAATTAATAATTCAATAGGGCAAAAAATAAACAAATTCATCAGTCATGCTTAGAAGGATCTAAATGACTATGCTTAAAATACTAATCTAGATGGCCATGTTTAGGAGTTTTATCTAAACACGCTTTGAAGATTATTTATTGCAGACTAACAGCGCCCTCTGGTTTCACTCGCATAGTTCCCGAACTGAGCTAGGTATCAAATTCTGAGTTACAAGGTTTCACTTCTATCGGCAGTCCCTATGACTGCTATTTTTATTGAAATAGTTAAACAATAGATTAGTCGCCCAGTGTGCAATCAGCTCATTCTAACAGAGATGGCAAGCATTTAGTTTCAAGCACGTTTTACAGTAATGCATCGTGTGATTACTCGGGTTGCACTCCTCTATACATTTACTGGAGCAACTCGATGTTTATATTGAAGTTAAAATTCAAAACAATTCTTTATTACGCATTTGTAAAAGTCATATACTTTCAATCCTCTCCCATTTTTAAACTGACCAAAAAAAAAGGAGAGAGTTCTCAATTGGACCGTTTAAATATGTATGTAGGAGTCTCAGTACCAGTAACACCTACAAATACATACATATTTGTACAATCAACGGGTAAGCCTGCCGCATTTCGGATGCTCACTGGGCCAAAATCACTACTCAGTGGAACCCCGATCGCAAACAATGATGTGGCAGACCAAAGAAACGCTGGCGGGATGACCTTGATAGCTATTAAAAAGACTGGGAAACATTAACTTAAGACAGAACCAAATGGAGAGAGGGTAGGGAGGCCTTAGCCCAGCATTGGGACAGTATAGGCTCCAAATAAATATCAAAAATAAAATGCCTAAAACTTAAGGCACAGGTTGCCCAAGCGTGTTAGGGGGTGTTGCAGATGGGCACAGTTTTTTGAACAAGCTTAAATGTATTTGTACATCTGAGCTTAAAGGTTAAAAGAAACGAATTTTATTCCAAATCATTTCATTTCAACGGGGGTAGACACGTAGGCTACTTTTAGTTGCGAGAATATTACAGGAATGCGTACTTTGTGCATAAAACCGCAGAAAGTTGCAAGTTTTTCATAAGCTTGCTTGCGTGCACGTGACGTCACGTTAACAGAGACGTGCATGGCGGGAAAATGATGGATGACAGGAGCTACATCGAGCTATGTGGCGTGCAAGATGAGAAGTATAGGCGTACCACGAAATAATCCCACTTGGATGACATTGTCGGCAACCCTTGGTCGGCTTGACGACGGTGTTAGTTCCCACGTGTCATTATTTCCATGTGAGAATATGCATAGTTTGTTTTTTGCTCAGGGAAATGTTTTCTTGAATTCCACCCGGCTTCAGGGCTAACCGGATGAATATGTGGGATTCTCTGCTAGATTAGCAGTCTATCCACTAAAAACCCTGGGGTGATTCGTCCGTGCGCCTGTTTACTGAAGCTACGGGAACGCTTTTGCACTCAAAATGATATGTACTATGTACTAATCCAACTATGGACAAAAAAATGCTGATGATGATAATAACACGGGTTATTGTCCACCAATATTTATTTATTTATTTATCAGCAATTTTTGATTTAATTTTTTAACAAGGATAAATGGTGGGAGACAGGAGAGATTCTCCAAGTGACGAGTGTAGTGGAATGCTAGATAGTAATCTGTACCTACTCCTCTTCTTAACTAGTTACGTGGACTCTTAATTGTCCCATTAGTCTGTATTAAAAACGCCAGGATTTATGGACCCCTGGTCGCAACGAAGTTCTTTTCGCTTTTTGACAGACCTTTGCTGTACACCAACTACAATTTACGTTGTAGAATATTATCTTGACGAAGTTAAATCGATATACAACGTGTTGGATTTACCCCCAACAATATTTTAACAGTCCATTCTAACACTTATGTAGACTTCATCACTCAAGGTCTCTTTCCCCTCAGCACGGTAGATCACGAGATAATTCGAGTCAAAGTATGACGTAAAATTCCCACCAAATCACCAGCTTCAACCCTAAAGCTTGTACAGCAGACAAACGACCTTGCCACCGACGCCGCGACGTCGTACAAAAATCCGTGCGGAGATCTGGCCATTAGGGGTATATGTCAAATGAAATAACAACCAAAAAAAATTTTTTTTTTTTGGAAATTTTTTTTGAACTTTCATGCCTAATTTTCACATACATGATTCAACACCTAATGTAGATGAACTACCATAAATATTGTTGCACCTTTTTGCAACACCTTGTATATTTGCAAGAAAATAAATAAAACTCTGACAAAATTTTCAAATAAAAACAATACAGCGAAAAAAAAGCACGCGGTGTTATTTTTAGTTCTTGTTCACAGATTAGAAATGCGCGCGCATCATAGCTTTTTTTAAAAGCAAAGGCACATTAGCATCCCGTATGCCATTAGTAATAAAGTAAATTAATATTTTTGTGGTTTTTTTAAGATAAATTGTTGTAATGTATGGTCAAAATTAATTAAATTAACGAATTTCTGTATTACATTTTACCTCTCAAATTTAATTTTGTTCATAAGTGTTGACCACTTTTCTGACATAAAAACTGTTTACTAAGATTTAAAAAGGTGCCGTTCGTTTAAGACGGAGCATTTTGAAACCGTGCGTTTTACAGTACATTATCGGACAAGTACTTACGTATTGAGATACATTACGATACAGAAATTAGTGCAATAGGAAACCCCTTACAAACAAATATGTGTTATAAAACATAGTTAATAGTATAATGATGACTACAACAACAGTACATACACTGCTTAAACTTAGCAATAGCTGTCGGAAGAGCAATTAATTCTATTACTTATTTTCTGGTTTAGTTCGCAATTTGTTAAAGCGTCGGATGTGTGAAAGAACCTTCAATAAAAAAGTCAATTATCTTACAAAAAATCTCAACCAATTTTGGTCACACATTTGAATCGGCTAAATTTTAAGTAATTTCGGAGGAATAAACGTTCATCAAATGACACGTTACGGCAGGTGCAAGCACCGTAACGGCGGCTACGCATCTGTCATACAACTACTTAAAAGCCTCTTTTTGTGTCGTTTTCAACAACCAATGATTGGTGGAAGGAGCTTGTAATGACATGAATTAAAAGGCTTTCATCGGTGACGTGCCCCTACTCTAAAATCTACAAAACGAAACAATTGAGGTTTATTAACAATTCCTGTAATATAAAATGGGTATTGTCTACATGTAATATGTATAAATGAAGTTACATTTATGTTATGCGTACTTTTTTATGAATTTAGTAATACTAAACTTTGTTAATTTTAGCTAATTTGATAAAAAATCATTGACAATCTTTTGCAATGTAAGTAGTTGTTTGCTTACCAGACCTAACAATCTCAATCTGGTATAATTTATTGGGAACTTTAAGTTTGTAATTATTTCCTTATTATTTAACCTGACATAACCTGAATTTAATCAAATTACTGAAATCAAATAATGACGTCAGGAATAAACATCGAGAACCATTGGTACGAGTAAGCAATACTAACCCATCATTATTTAATTTTATCAGGGGCTTCTGTAAAATTGCATCAACTTACAAACAGACAACAGAAGAATTCGTCGGCCATCATATCCAAATGTACCGTTCATCCTTGCTGTTTTAAATGGGACCTGATTATGGACCGGCACCTTTATCTTACCTATAATTTCTTTTGATGGGAAAAAAAATTGACTCCGTGTGAAAAAGAAAGTAGCAAAGAGATTTAAATACTATGAGATGTTTTTATTACTAGCTATAAAGCCAACAATTAATTTAGAAATATTGTGTGTGGTATGTTATGTGGACATCGTAGTGGTTTAGTGGAGACAGCGCGATTGTCCATCGTTAGGTGGTAAGTTCGAATTCCCCCTGCACCTATGACTATTTTAACAAATGCTGATCTAAATGCTTCTCAAATTAAGTTTGTGTGTTATTTATATTATCTTATATCGGTAAAATATTGAATTTGTATGGTTTCTAGTAGTAGTCATGAGCACAGCATGTTACAAGTGGTCTAGATAGCTCTATATTTACTTACTAGCAGTGAGCCATGGCTTTACTCGTGTAGTTACCGTTCCCGTTATTTGCCCGGGATAGACTATGATCTATCTGAGTTCCAAATTTCAGGCCGATCCGTTCGTAAGTACCTTACGACGTGATTGAGCAACAAACATCCAAACATTCAAACATTGACATTTATAATATTAGTAGGAAGTGGGATGTCGTAATATTTCCCTAAAAATATTCATAAATCTTCTCACAGTCAAAAACTTCATCATAACACAAGCAGAGATCGAGTGCATAAAATATGCATCACTTCTCAAGTTCTCTCATCTTTCGGCTCCAGAACCGATCGTCGATTCGCATCGGTCTGACTCGGTTCATCAATCACTTCGCCCTCACAGATGATTGGCGTGATTAGGTAATGAATAACCCAAGTTATCATTATTGGACGGCCACCCTTCTCTAATGATTCATAATCTTTGATCCGTGATAAATATTAATAATAATGTTTTTTAATTGTATCCAAACCGTTACAGGATATTGAATGTAATCATCTACTAGTATTGTAAATTACAAAGTTTGGATGTTTGTAAATCATTCACGTTGGAACGCCTGAACGCATCGCTTTGAAATTTGGAACATATAGGCTGGAATAGAACATCGCTTACTTTGTATTGCAAAAAATGACGGGAGCTAGGAACAATGCGGCTAAAACCGTCGAGTGCTAATAGTTATTTTATTTATATATACATCTTGGTTCGGTTTGGTGGGTTGTTTGGTTGCTTTTAACGAAAACGTCAACGTCTCCTTCACTATCTTAGAATTTATGGATCATCTGTGTATGTATCTTAGCCCAGTCGGGGCAGACATTGAAAAATCGTAATGGGTGGAATTTTGTTTTCCTCAACTTTGCTTGTCGCACTTCTTAGGGTTCCGTACCCAAAGCTCTTCGACGTGAAACGTGCTCTTCAACGTTTAAAAAAAAGAAATCGCTCCCCGGTTTTTTTTTTTATTTCAGGCTAATTTTATGTCTGCCCCGACTGAACTATCTATATATTCATGTACATATACATATATGGCTACAAAATTGTATCCATATTTAGCTTCGCTGTTTCGTGTTGCAACAGCGAAGTTTTTAAATGACAGTAGTAAGTATTTAATTGACATTTTGAGCGTTGCTAATTTGGACGCTTCATTAAAATAAAAGGTGCTATTTATATCTAAAAAGTTTAATACAAAATTGTAAAGTATCAAATGAAATCACGGAGTGTATCACTATTAATTTTATAATTAATTGAATTAATCCCCATTTAAAAAAAAAATACCAAGCCGCTGTGAATGTTTTGAGTTAAGTCAAATTGGTATAAAATTTGTCGATATTTGTGACTTCAAACAACAAAAAGATAATAATTATTGTGATCAAATTATGTTTTGGAATATAGTAGATGGTTTATCAGTAATTATCTACCTACACATTAAATTTGACTTTAGTTATGATTTTGTCTCAAAATCCTGCTATCTCAACCTAATTACATGCTAAATGTGTAACTTTGGAGATTCTCATGTTTGATGTTTGGGTGATTGGTGCTCAATCACATCACAAGAACTGAATAAAATTAAAATAGATTGTAGTCTGGTATAGCACATAAACTAAATTCCTGAATTCTATGCGGGCAAAGTCGAAGAAAAATACTAGTTCATTATACTCTTTTTCTTAATTAAAGTCTCAGCGCTCTGTCATATTGAGTAACGCGAAATCAAAATCATTAATGCATTCTCCGAAAATTATTAATATATTTATGCATAGTTTTATAGAACGTCAGCCTGTCTGTCAGGCTGATGGATGATTCCACATCGCTGACCCCAGTCGTGACTCATGGTTTTGCAATGTCGGTGAGGCTTGGAGTTTTACCTCAAGAACGTAGTTATCAGGACTGTTGCCCATTACATCAGTATTTGTTCCCAACGACTTATTTATTTTGAGAAAACACGGAAACAAAAACTTAGGACCTTATGACCCCAGTAAGGTCCCAGACTGAGAAGATGCAACAAGTTCTATAAAACATTGTGCAAACACGATTATTTTTACTTCTATAGGTACTTATTATAAAGCTGGAGAGGTATTTTGCCTGAACACGCTAATGTCAAGTACAATTGGCCCGATTTTAAAAATTCTTTCACCGTTGGATGAGTGATCCCTGAGTGCTATATATTATTTAACACGGGTAATGCCGGGGTGGACCGCTAGTAAGGAAATAAAATTGTAGTGGTAGTGTGCTTGATTATCTTAAGAGTTTCATTGGTCTGTGGATAAATCAGATGTGGTATGTATGTTTTTGTTAGTAGATAGTGTAACTATGTAATTAAGAATGTGGTGGAGTTCTCATTGTACCTATGTTAGATTTATAAAAAATCACTAGAAGTTTAACCAAAGGCAAATCAACTATTCATATTTTAATGTTTGAGCACTTACAGGTTATTTTTAATTTTGTTTTTCAATCACGTCTTAATAACTGAGCAGCGCATAAATAAAAGCCGGAATAGCATACGTAGGCTACTTTTTATATAAATACATACCTAGTTCGTTAAACATAGCGCGTTTTTTAACTTTAGGAAAAAATAGTGGCAGATTAGTCGTGGTGGTCTAGTGCCGAGAAAGTACGGGTTACAATCTTGTGATCATAGGCACGAATCCAATTTGTGCTTTTGATTATTTTTTAGGGAGATTATTTCTTTATGATTTTCTCATCGCCACTGAGATTAGCGGTGCAAAAAATCGTCCTGAGGAAACCGGTATGTTCTAAGAATGTATCAGTCATACATCATCCGCCAATCTGCACAGGGCCAGCGTGGTAGATTATGACCATAACTACCTCTTTGAGACAGAAAACTCCGAGTCCTAACAGTGGAATTATTGAGTTATGCAGAATCGTTACAACCTTTGAGGTTATGTAGAACTTTCAGTTTAACTGCAAATAATCCTGCTAAATCCACAAAAGTTTCACTCGTCACATAGTCTCAGATCCTTCACTTTTAATTCATAATCGTTACAAAGAGACGCCATACATAAACATTTATGTTATACCTTACATTCAAAATCCAGTTCAGTTTATTATTAAAATGAAATGAAAATCGCTCTAGTGAAACCAGTCCACAAGAAATCTTCTAAACTAGATCCTAATAACTACAGACCGATTGCGCTTTTACCTACATCTTCTAAAATATTTGAAAAGGTTATGCAAAATCGACTAAATTCATTTTGTGAAAAATTTGACTTATTTGACGACGCTCAACACGGGTTTCGAAAAAATCGATCTACAGTCCTGGCAGTGTATAAGTATGTTCAAGAAATACTCAAAAATCTAGATAGTAAAAATTACGCAGTAGGAATCCTACTTGACATGTCAAAGGCATATGATAGGGTTAAATTTGACATACTGTTAGATAAATTATGTGACATGGGAATACGAGGTATAGTTCATGACTGGTTTAGATCTTATTTAAAAAATAGAAAACAATACGTTGAAATAGAATATTTTAACTTTGAAAACAAAACAATTGACAGAATAAGATCAGCGCCTATTCAAATTAACCTCTCAATCCCCCAAGGTAGTGTAATTGGATGTATCCTGTTTTTATTTTACATTAACACACTACCAAAAATTTTGACTGAATTTTGCGTTCTTTTCGCAGATGACATTTCAATTTTGACATCATGTAAAAGTAATTCTAATCTTAATAAAATATTAACTGACATATTTAATAGTATAAATAATTATATGACCGACCACAGTCTTGACTTAAATTTTGCAAAAACTAAAATAATACAATTTAGACCCCCACAAAAAAAACCCCTTGACATTGAATTTTACTATAATAATAATAAATTAGAATGTGTTAGTTCGGCGACACTATTAGGTTTAGAGCTCGACACGCATCTAAATTGGAAAAAACACGTAACCAAAATAAAATTAAAATTATCTAGTTTTTCTTATGCGTTAAAAGAACTAAGACGGGCGTCGGACTTAAATACAGCAATAACAGCTTACAATGCGTTTGCTTCATCGTGGCTGAGATACGGGATTACTCTTTGGGGAAATAGTGTGGACGCAGACAATCTTTTTGTGGCCCAAAAAAAGTGTATCCGTATCCTGGCCAATATAAAAAATCCCGACAAAAATATAGAACAATTTCACAAGCCTTACTTTGTAAAATTTAAAATACTCTCTCTTACATCATTATATATTTTGGAATGTTGTAAATTTGTTCGAAAATACAATGACTTCTTTGAAAAAATTGCAGGTAAACCTCGGAAGACTCCATGGAATATCAGATCTCAATATAGGCACAGAATTGTAGAACCTAAATCCCGATTAGAAATGCATAGCGCTGGCCCACACTCAATGGCTATAAAAATATATAACAAATTGCCAAATGACCTAAAAGACTTGGAAGAAACTTGCAATTTTATAAAATGTCTAAAGAATATATTAGAAATAAAATGTTACTATAAATTACACAATTTTTTTAACGACAAATTTGCCGACTTGCAAATGTAACGTTCCGAAGCCACTTTTGCCATGCCCTTATAGGGCCATATGTAATAACCACAATTTTATTTTACCATCACATGCATGTACTGTACATATGACGCAATAAATATGTGAGTATTGAGTATTATTATACCGAAGCTTTAAACAATAGACTCGCGCAGGAATCTTCAATTTCCGAGCATAAACCTAAAATTAATATTTTATATTGCGTTTATTTTATAACAGGTGATTATGATTGATTCAGGGTCCTCTGGGCCGCTGGGTATTAACCCAGGAATGCCCGAATTATTTTTTTCTTGTTTTTCTTTAGTTTGGACTCGGAATATTGTTCAATTAAGGGTTCTTAGTGACGTGATTTTTTTTTTTTTTTTTTAATAAATGGGAACTTGCAAAAAAAATACGTTTCCAAATGGACACACTAAGCGCTGACAGTAGCTAAGTTGAGAAGATATAATTTATCTTGTAGGTGTTATAAGATAAAAAAAACGATTTATCGAATGAAAATATTTATTATTTTTTATGGTAGTCAGCAAAACATGGTACGCATAGGCCGACGTTACACTTCATGCATTCAGTTCGAACCGACGAACTTTTCAACTTACAGTATGGACCGACACATCGCCTCTTTTTCATATTTTTTTTTACATAATGGTTTAAACCATCGAATCGCCCAGTATCAGCTAACTTGGAGGTGGATGGTCTTCCTCCGCCTTTGGCTGCTATTCCATAGGATTTGAGATACGTTAGCACGATTTCCCTCCGGAACTCCAGTTGTGGGATTTTATCACTTTTCCTATGTAGTTGCCAAGCATTGTGTACACACGTATCTAGCATCCAAGTAATAAGGGACCAATACCATTTCTTTCCTCTAATATGTATTCTGTACATATTCACATTTTCGTCCATTCTGTCAACACCACCCATATATTTGTTGTATTCGCCTAAAAGAAACGGTCGTGGCACTTGAGTAGTAGCTTTATCTTTTTGGGAGTAACGTTTCACCATAGATAATGGTTGCACGCCCAAATTATTTGATGCAATAGATACTATAGAGTTATCCATCCATTTAGCCACAATCACTCCATCTTCCTTGCTAATTGCGGATTCATGGTAACCCCTCTGTTTCTTTTTCATCATTTTGTTAGATGTCAGCTTCTTGCATTTCTGCAGGCGGTTTTCTCGTACCGTTCCTGTAGCACCGTATCCCTGTTGTCTGAAGTAGTTTAGGAGGTTCAAGCTGGTAAAAAGATTGTCAAAGAAGAAATGGTAAGGCATTCGTTTTTTTTCATTGGGAAATTCATCGATAAGAGTAAGAAGAGGAGCAGCACATTTTCCAAAATGTTGTTCATAAGCTGAATTAGCATTTGGAGATTTACCTTGATATACGTCAAAATTGATCAGGTATCCATCTGGAGTACATAAGCTCCATACCTTGTAGCCAAAACGGATGGGTTTCCCTCTGATAAATTGTTTACAGGAATGCTGGCCATAATACTTTACCATAGTTTCATCAAATGATAAATTTTGTTCAGGCACAAAATACTTCATGAAATTATCTTTTATTCTATTCATAAATGGACGCAACTTCCACATCTTGTCATTTACATCTATTTCATTATTATCGACACAATGCAGATAACGCAGTATTTCCTCGAACCTATTTCGGCGCATTGAATCGCAAATAAGTTCATTACGGGTATCTATCTCGGTGCTCCAATAAAGACGTCTGTTTGCGTTAGGCGAATACCCGCTCAAAATAAGAATAGCAAAAAAGCATCGCATTTCAGCAGCAGTGATTTTAGGATCAGGACAGTTTTTCCATAAAGCATAGCGATTTGATTGTAGAACAAACATGTCAATAATACCGTCATCGATAAAAAGTTCAAATAAATCAATAGCAGATTTTCCATTATTAGTAGAAGCAACCTCAGGAAACGGCCCCAAGAAAGGTTCTAAATCTCCATCAATCCATGTCCTAGGTTTTTTACCGCAAAGATCGTCAAAGCGAGGGGCACTTCTATTAGAAGCTTGGTATGACTGGCTAAACGTTACCTCAGCCTGAGCTGTCAACTGACGAGCATTCAAGTTTTCGGTTCTTCCACCACTGTCTTCGTCACCTGAATCTTCGTCTGTCAAAACAGCGGGATCAGGAGGGGCAACGTAAATTGACTCTGGTCCGGCAGATCTCCAACTTCTTCCTCATCCTCAAATAAAATGTCCAAGAGTTCATTTAGGGTCCCAGTTCCCCGGTATTGGTCAAAATCGAAGAATCTACAAACAAAAACCATTTTATATAATGACATGCCAAGAGCTTAGCGTGTCCATATGGACTCAGCAACATTAGGCGTATAAATATAGTGCTAAAATAAAACTAAACTATTGTTGACCTATTTCAACAAATAAATACATTATTTTAGAATTATCTTACATGAAAATAACATAAATAAATTAAATATTTTAAATATTATGTTACTTACTCTCGCCTCGGGTCCATTTTTTCCGCCGTTTTCGACTTTGTTGAGAATTGAATGAATTTACCCGCGAATTTAGATTTTTAAATGACATATCAATGACAGGTAAAAAAACTTTGACATTTGATAGCACAGTATGACCAGTTAAATATTTCTAAACAAATAATGGTTTGCCACAAAAAATATTTTAGCAGAGCCATATTTTTGTGTCCATATGGACACGGTAGGCATTACTGGGTTTTAAGAAACTAATGGGTAAAAGAGCAAAACGACCAGAGTTGACCTCTTCTCTGGTACCGTTGGCAACAAACTTTTTTTCTTTTTTTTTTATAAATAAGCGTATTATCCCACTAAGATTATAATTGCGAACGTTTGGATATTTTGATGTTCGTTGCTCAATATCGTCTGAACGGCTTAACAGATCAGGCTTATATTTAGAACACAATTAGATTATAGTCTGGATACTACAATCTAATTGTGTTATATATAAATTATGTATGAGCTATATGTTGTTGTGTAAGTTACGGCTGGTCTAGTCGGGAGAACGGCGACTGCCGATCCGGAGACCCCGGGTTCAAACCCCACACGCACCACTGTCTTTTCGAAGTCATGTGCGTAATGCCGCTAACTTAAAACGGTGAAGGAAAACATGGTGAGGAAACTGACATGTACCTAGAATCTTTTGATGTCATGTGTCATCCACCAACCCGCTCTGGGCCAGCGTGGTGGATTATGGCCTTAACTCTCTCCTTGCGAGAGAAGGCCCCGAGTCCCAGCAGTGGGAACGTTTAGTGGGCTGCTGATGATGATGATGAGCTATGTGCGACACTACAAATTTGTTATTAAAGCCTACTTTTTATTGCGGGGAAATGATAGGACGGGAACTGCGCGCTTAAAACCTACGGACATTGCTGGTAATATTATAAATGCGAAGGTTTTTACGTTTTTACGCCTAAACTGCTGATCACTAACTGTACTTATTTACCAGGGCCAAATCTCATAGGTTTTGTCATGTTCTCTCTGACTGTCTGGGTATGTTGTCCTTTGGCGTAAAATAACATATGTGACTCTCTACAACGCCCCTATCATTTCTTATTTTTTCTCAGTTTTCGGAAATGTTCGTTTTTCATGAGGTTTTTTTTCACATTGAAATTACGAGTAGGATTAAAAATAGCTAAAAATAAACTATAACAATATCACATCTATCTATGTGTTTCTTGATAACTTTAAGAGCAAAACCGCGTCACGAACATAAAATAGTCATTGTTAGTTTATTGATTACTCGGTGTTATTCTAATTCCTTAAACCCCTAATAAAATAATATAAAATCGATTATTTTCCCACCTGTACTCTCTCCCATAAAGCTGTGCTCACACCGCTCCGTTATGACATGGGCGTTATCTTATTAACAATCTGAGCGCGTCAAACATCGCGCCATTGTACAACGTACTAGACATTTATCAAACTAGTGATAGTAAGGACTAGATAACTTGAATATAGAGGTATACAAGTACCTGGATGTCCGAGCTCTACTCAGTTTTTTATTGTTTGAAAACATGGACAAAACGACGTTTTCTCAAAATGAAACCTAGCTAGATCGATTTATCGTCCCCAAAAGCGTACAAAGTTATTTTACGAAAATCGTTGGGACCATTGCCGGGATTCAGATTTTATGCATAATTATATTATGTCAAAAAATTGCTCGTTTCAAGGTAAATAATAGTGGTGGACAATTCAGACACTACACCATTTGACCCCAAACTAAGCAAAGCTTGTACTATGGTGGTCAGATAGCTGATATAATATTAATATTACAATTGTAAATACATATGTACTTATTATACATAAAAACACCCAGACTCAGTATATTTGTATATATTATGCTATATACATATATGAAAAAAATTACGCCTTGAAAATATGAAAAGTACTTCGTAGATGTGGGTGTGTGGGATGCTAAATATGTTAGCATTAAATAAATAAATATTGGTGGACAATTCACACACAATTCACGGATTCCCGTGAACAATGTGAATTGTTGGTGACTCCCGTAAGGCGTAAATGCATTTGTTCACATACAACAAAATGATCCTGCCCCGCTGCCTCCAGCGATTGACTAAGCAGTGTTTTTTAACATAATGTTGTTTCAATCCTACTCCTAAGATTTCAACTAAAACCCTGAAAATGATGATACTGATCATATACAGAATTTTACTATGTAAATTTATTTGTAATATAGAAACATACATAAATAACTGAGAATAATTATAATTGTACTCGTATGGTAACTTATAACAATGAGCATAGGGCAATTTTTTTGGCAAAGTAATACAAAGTCAAACATGAAAAAATCATCATCACCATAATCAGTCGATTGACATCCAAAACTGGACAAAGGCGTCCTCCAAAGATCTTCACAAAGACCGGTCTCGCGCAGGACGCATCTAAAAGTTCACTTGATTAAAAAAAACAATAAAATACAACGATCTTGCCCATAAAAAACGCACTATATAATTTTAATAGATAAAATAAAACAATTTTATAACATATTTGCTCGTAAAGGGTCTCTTATTGGACCAATTTCTGTATCGTAATGTATCTTATTACGCACTAGTGCTGTAATGTGTAATGTAAAACGCACGGTTTCAAAATGCTCCGTCCACAGACTAGATAGAGAGATATGCTCCGTCTAAAACGAACGGTACCTTTTTAAATCTTAGTAAAGAGTTTTTATGTCAGAAAAGTGTGGTCAACATTTTATGAATAAAATTAACTTTGAGAGGTAAAATATAATAAATAATTATTAAATTCGTTAATTTAATTAATTTAGACCATAAATTACTTTAATTTGTCTGTAACAAAACACAAAAATATTAATTTACTTTATTATTAATGGCATACCGGCTGGTTCTGTGCCGTTGCTTAAAAAAAAAAAGGCGCCGATGCGCGCACATTGCTAATCTGTGATCTATAGTGATTACTTACTCTGTGCTGTGATCTGTGATCAAGTATATATTATTCCGCGCCTTTTTTTTGCTGTATTGTTTTTATTTGAAAATGTCGTCAGAGTTTTGTTTATTTCCTCGCAAATATGTTATAAAACGTCGTATGACATACGTGCGCTTTGATAATTACAGCCTCTGCTAATTATAGCTCTCGCCTTCGGCTCGAGCTAGCAATAAAGCCTCGGCTGTAATTATCAACTTACCGCACTTATATCATAATGTACTATTACTCTATACATAACATATTGCCCATACAATAATATAACTTTGATTCAATTGTCCTTACTGCCATTACTGTGGCAATCCAACCGTGTGACTTCACAATGAGCGTTACTGTGCGTTATTTTACTGTTGTCTTGTTCTAATCCCGCTACAGGTGCTGGTTGTGAAGTGCGCCTTAGTGACGAGCGAGATGATTAATGTTTGTGAGATTGTAAAATGCAGATGTGGTTCTGGATGGTAATATTTATGACGCGGAAACAGCGCCATAGGCTTGAGAATTTTGTGAAAGGGTGTTTTATTTTTTGGGAAATTAAGTTTGTATGAATAATATTAAAAATGGCTTGAATGACATATGTTTTTATTTTTTAGAGTTAAGCGACCAGCAGGACACGTGTCTAATGGTAAGTAACAGGCTTGTACATATCAACACAGTGGCATGCAGCTATTGGAACATGAAGATCGGATACACTTCGGAGAGTGTGCAACTGATCTGCATTATCTAATACCACCTTGCCCTTTCTTCTATCGGAATTCTCGTATCTCAAAAAATACGTCTGACGAACATATTTACAGATGGAACATGAGAATTTAAGTGAAGTTAAATCATTATTTTGGAGTTGTTAAGCAAAACGGCTGACGGAAAGTGTCTGGGAGTATTGGGACCTTGTTTTTAAGGATATTGCCTACAACATACGTGAAAATCACTTATTAGAAAATACGTGAAGGAAGTAATGTTTGTATGTACCTTCTTTACCCCATATATTAAAATTGGCCGTGCAAGCAAGTTAGGGAGCAAGCATGTGTTCTTAGTACTTACTAACTCTACTCAATCGTCCACAATTCATTCATCAGAAAATAGGTGACGTCTGGGAGCTTTGGGATCTTACTCTATTATTATAATAGAAACGCCTAGTGGTTTTACACGCGTACATCCCGTTTTCTTGTTTTTGCCGGGATAATAACGGTATTTCAGATTACAACTGTAGTCTAAATTTCAGCCCGATCCATTCAGAGGTCCAGACATGATTGAGCAACAAACATCCACACTTTCTGATTTGTAAAATTAGTAGGATTCTCACGATTTGGTCAACCCTGAAATCGGAATAAACAGCTTGAAAAAAAAAGTACTTATTTGTAGGTTCTTTTAAAATTTGCTGCACTTAATTGAAAAAAATCTGTGATTCTCTTTCAATAAAAAACGTTTTATGGCTTTTGAGTATGAAATGGTTACGATGGTGTTAACATATTGGATTTCACGCCATAAAAATTAACAGCATTAGTGTTCGAAGGAACATTGTCTTTTTTATCTTAAACGAACTTTTTTTTATCTACAGTTATTATCGGTTATCACCATCAAGATTATGTCTGATTAAAGTCAAAGTATTTTTAAATTAAAAGCTTTTTTGGATAAAATGTCTAGTATTTCTGCTGAAGTACTACAGTTTTTCCAATTATGCTACCAACAAGCAGTGAGGTGCAAATACCTACTGTTCCTGTTTGAAGGGAAATGTTCCTGAAATCTTACAGAATTGGGAGATAAATTATCTAATACTAGCGGCCCGCTCCGGCTTCGCTCGAATATTAACCTAGATATCAACTGCAGCGCCATCTGCCGGGCTGATTTGTGAATCTAAACCTTCCAGGGCCATACCCAAACGTATACAAAAAAAAAAACATTCAAATCGGTCCAGCCGTTTAGGAGGAGTTCAATGACAACGAAAAGTGGCATTGATTTTTATATATATAGATATCAGGGTTTCGAGCTCAGAGTAGTGATTTCGACTCTTTACGTTCCGATAGTTATGTTTTTATGGGAAGTCGATTAAAAATTTGAATTGGTAACAGAACATCCTACTAACATTATAAATGTCAATGTATGGATGTTTCGATGTTTGTTGCTCAATGACGTCCTAACGTATGAACGGATCGGGCTGAAATTTAGAACACAGATAGATTATAGTCTGGAAGAACACATAGGCTACCTGGAAAAATAAACGGGAATAACGGGAACGGGAACTTCGCGGGTAACACCGCGGGGCGCTGCTAGTCTTTTATTAAACAAGTTTAATAGAGTCTCGTAAGGATATTTAAACTGTGTAATACAATTGCCTTGCAACTATCCGTTTTCTATCCGTGTAAAATTAGTAAGAGCTGTTACAGCTTGTAATAACCGAAGTTTATGCTATTTAATATTTGAGTGATAGCACGGCGCAGTGTTTCTCAGAGTAACTAGACTTTCCCATCGTTATACCGAGTCTTCATTTTGCTTTCACTGCAGTGCTGCACCACGACAGACTCTCGTAGACGATAAAATACATGGATGTGGTGAATAAAATATTAAGACAGTTATTAGTATCACAGGCGTGTTCCTGTAACAGCACTCCATAAGCTATCCTCTACACAGAAAAGGTAAATATATCACCAGAACCACAGATTACTGATCTGTGATCACAACGCTTTCTTTCTAAGATGACTCTAAACAATCGAAAACATTACGTAGAACTTTATCAAAATTGAAATCAGGTATTATTTTAATTACTACCCGATTTTTGGTCTCGCTTGTCAAACAGTCACCACCTTTTTTACGAATTTAAAATTATGTGCAAGCTAACGCCGCGCCGGTTAGTCATTTATCTTAGTTATCATTTATTTATTCAGTCATAAATATTGTATTACACCACCAAAAAAAAACAGTAATTAAACTTAAAACTAAAACAAGTTCAGCACAAAAGGCAATCAAAACACAACATTATGTATCAAGGAGGTGGTGACTCTACTGCCTCTTTTGAAATGTCCTAAACTCCTAATAGCCAAAAAGTTTAAGTGTAATAAATGTTATTTACAAGTATTCTGTTAAAAATATGTTATACATTTGAATAATTTAATGTAGTCTAATGCATTTACATAAAAATACTCACGGCGTGCGTTTAAAAAATTTAAGTTTTATCTAATTTTAAAATATTGCCGCATCATCACCGTCCGCCCTCGTTCTGCCCTTCTCCCATCTGACCCGGCGTCACCTTGTAAAATCGAGGCTCATGCCGGTTCATGTCGACAATAACTGGCAACCGTAACCCGAAGGTAATTTACCGTAATCTGCCGTACTTTACCGTATTTTACCGCACTTTGCCGCATTACCGGTAACAATGAGCGCGATTTATCTGCTGAGAATCACTCGATACCGGTTTCTAGATCGATCGATAACCGCTTTAAAAGCTAATGGCCTGAGATAACAGATGACAAGCCGAAAGCGCAGACGAACTTTAATTTAACAATAATTTTTATTTAAGAATGCTTTAAGCAAATAGCTTTGTCATTGTTCACCGGAGTGCAAAAATATTGTTAGATTCGAAATTTGATTTGACCTATTGACTGAAATCAAAGAAATTTGTATTTCTTTTTTCGATGGTAGTCTACACGACACAAATAAAATTAAAGTGGCTGAATTGATGTTTTGCGATTGGTAGAAATCTTGATATCTTCAAGGAAAGAGGGAACAGGTTTCTTAGAGGTAAGCACGATCATCGCCGCAATTCAAGCTAGACGATCATGAAACGTTAACATATCAATTAAATGGGTTATAAATATTAAATCGTAGCGTAGCTTGAGCTGGTAGTAGTCTGTCAGCTGACTTTTAAGTACTCAAACTCAGAAAAAAAACTTTAAGATATAGTTTAGATACAAATGTGATAATGAGCTGTATAAAACCGTACCATTTTGAATTGTAAAATACTGAAGTATGAAACAGTGCAATCTATGTGCAAAGAAATATTTATTTCTCTTTTGACTAGTCTGGGTCTCGTTTTTAATACTTTTTTTGCTGCGTTGTACACTTATGGACCATGGAAGGTTGCGCAGGACCGTTCGTTGTGGAAATCTAGGGGGGAGGCCTATGTCCAACAGTGGACTTCTTGCGGCTGATGATGATGATGATGATGACACTTATGGACAATTACCAGGCTAGGCATAAACGATGTACCTACCTACTTACATACGTTTAATAGCAGACAGTGGTAGAAGATGAAAGCCAAGTATCATATAAGACTGGCCTAGTGGCTTGGTTGGTAAAGTCAAGTCTCCCTGCAAAGCTGTAGGTCGTGGGTTCGATTCCCAACCAGGGCAAATATTTGTGTGATGAATACAAATATTTTTTCTGTATCTGGGTGTTTCTATGTACAATAAGTATGTATTTTACAATTCTAGACAAAAAAAAACCGTTTATTTGAGCAAATGCTTAAGATAAAAAATAAAAAAAACATGAAATACTTACGCTAGAAACAGATTTGTTGTTAGTCCTTTAACATTTTACAGTATCTAATATCGTAGGTAGGTAGGACTAATTATTTATCTCAGCAAAAATCAATTGCACAATTAAAGCGTGCCCTGTATCCCACACTAGGGTGGTCCTGTGTCGTGGGATACAGTGCCTTTCCTTCTATATAGGATATACTCAATGACCGACTGGACTACATTTATCTTAAAATAGACAGCTGATACAAATAAGCTGTCTTGCTTTTGTAGTTCAAGCTTTGCTTAGTCTGGGTCTTCGTGTATTGATGGTGTTGTGTGAGCAATGTTCACCAATGCTAAATAAATTGAATAGGTTATCATGGTTAAATAGCAGTGGAACACGTTGCCTGATAGGATGCTTCCTGTGGTTACAATCTTGATGTCTTCAAGTCGACAGTAAATGGCTTTCTGCTGGGTAAGCACGCTTTATCGTAAACCGCATCGTCGCTTAACATCAGACGAGACAGCGATCAAGTGTAAATGTACCTCTATAATAGTTAAATAAGTTGAAACAAAATTCAATTTAATTGTTTCACTGACTTCAGGTTGTCGGTTCTTCGAGCGCATTGTTCAAATTTACTTTCATCGTCATTCCCTAAAGCGCTAAACGAATCCTATAAAGAACTACACACTCAGCTCACACTGCTCGAATCTGCGTAGCCTCAGTTTTCTTTAGACATGGTTATAATACATGATATATGCACACTTGCTCCGGGCCCGTATCTCGCAACCCACGAGGTAATTTACGAGTCGAATAGCGGCGTGACTTGACGAGGATTTTTTTTTAATTTCCTCAAGCCTTGGCTTGAAGTCGACAGCCGCGTGAGACGCCGGTAATTACACGTTAGGAAGTAGGGTAAGAGGCGCTTGTGGCGTAAAAATATTACGTCATTGCCATGACGTGGCTTTAGCAATTGCTGTTATGAATACGCATGGACGTTTAAAAAAAAGTCGGACGTAGTCTCGCTAAAACAAAAACTGTGTCACTAGAGTCGGACACATTTGAACGTGTGCGTTGTCTGGTTGTTACTGATAGGCTGACACGCACACGTATACACAAGTTTGTGCGTGTCATGATCCACTACTGATATATATATCTGTGCGTGTCAGCCTGTATGTGACAGCGCACACGTGCATATTATGTGGCCGACTTAGTGGACACAGTTTTTGTTTTAGCGAGACTACATCCGATTTTTTATACGTCCATGTGAATACGCGTAAAAGCACAAAATGACACCGCTTTATCACGTACTCGATACTCGATAACAGTAGAGTTTAATTTCATCATATTAACTTAATTCTATAACTACATCGCGTGGTGTGGATACACCCCCGCTTACCTAAAGTATTGAATTTAATTTTATTTGCTGATTTTATTTTTGCGAAACTTTCCAAAGTTATTTCTTATATAGCACCAGCTATCTACCCGGGAAAATCTCATTATAATCAGTCCAGATATATACTGAAAGATACACAAAAATTTTTTAGAAAATTGTTTTTTTTAAATTCAAGAACTGTATGTACTTTCGTAAATGTGCGATTTAAGTTCAAGTTTACTTTGTTGTTATCGTATGATATCTGTAAGGCAGACTGTCAAAGTCAAAGTAAAAGTTCTTTATTCATATATGTACAATTGGCACGTCAATTTAAAAAAACAAAACAAAAAAGAGCATACAATGAGTATACATTTTTAAAGTTTAAATTTAACATTTTATTGTACGATAATAAATAAATATCGTACAAATAAGTGTCAACCATTAAAATATAATATTTATTTTTTACAATTTTAATGAACAATGTCATTTTTTTACAATTTTATTGTGAGTTTACCATCACTCTGTAAAAAATCGCTGTAGGTAACTATAAAAAAGTTTGATCAATAAGCCAGCTTTTTAATCGGTTCTTGAAACTGTTGTTAGTACTAGAGAGTTATTGTAACCCACATACTACTTTATCTACAATAAAAAAATTCTGATTCTCATTGACGTTGTGATGTAAATAATATGTTGTTCTGACATGATTGAACTACAGACATCCAAAATTTCAATTATTTTTACCGTATTAGTGGGATAACTAAAATGGAATACAAATTTTGAAACATCGACAAAGCTTATAAATAAATAATAATAGCTTATTATAAAGTTTGCTAAAATACCAACTACGAATTTTTTTAGAATTTGATGATAAAAGTATCTTGTATTTTCGATCTAAAAATACAATCACAGCTAAGAAGAAAACAAACACAGGTAAATTTGTGCACTCGCTTTAATGCAAAAAAGTACTTATTTCAAAACACACTCTTACAAAAATTGTAAAACTTCCGGATTACCTCGCTACTTTAAAAAACTTTACAGGGGGATTTGAAATTGCGAAAGTTCCTCGAGCGTACTTTACCGTACCGTATGCATTAATACCGTACAAAATAGCCCTTAAGGCGTCCTCGAGTAATTGAAGGAGAGTAGCGCGTGAAATCTCGACAATGAAGGGAATTAGTTTTAAATGTGATCGTCTTAATTGTCGATGGTTGACAGTGCACGCGAGGTCTTAGTAGGGCTGGCACTAAATAAAGCAAGAGCACGAACTAAACTTATCAGAAATTTCGATATTTTCCTCTCATTTAATTCATAAGATATATACCTACAACAACGCAACGTCTCATATGCATAAGCAACCCTCTGGAACTCTGGAGTCCCAGTAGCGTAAAGACCTTCTCTCACAAGGAAAGAGTCAAGGTCCACGCTGGCCCAGTCCGGGTTGGTGGATGACGCATGTTGGTAGATAGCCTCGAAAGATTATAGACATGTTATTTTTTTTTTTAACTTTTATGGGTTCACACTTGACCGCCATCTCGCCTGATGTTAAACGACGATGCGGTCTACGATGGAGCGTGTTTACCTAGAAAAAAACCGATTCACTCTCGATTTGAAGACACAAAGATTGTAACTATCAGGGAAAACCCACTCAGGCAACGTATTCCACAGCCTAGACGTTCTTATCACAAAAGTTGAGTCGAATGTGTTCGTTCGTGTCTTTGGAACATCAACCATGAAGCGATGTCGCATTTTTGAGCTACGAAGATTCCGATACAAAAAAGGACAAGGTGGTATCAGATCATGCAGATCAGTGGCACACTCTCCGAAGTGTATCCGATAAAAAACCGATAGGCTAGCAATTTTTCGGCGATGTTCAAGACTTTGGAGTATTTTTCGCACAAGAGTGTCGTTGCCTATGAGCCTTTTGGCACGTCTCTCGATCGATTCCAGAGCCTCCAGCTGATACTTAGCCGATCCATCCCAAAGGTGCGAACAGTACTCTATACAGAAGCGACTCTGTGCTTGATATAATGTAAGCAACTGTTCAAACTGTTCTTCATGGCAACTTAAGTAAGCGGCATTACGCACATGATTTCAAAAAGACAGCAAGCAGTGCGCGTAGGATTCTGACCAGGAGTTTCAGATTGGCAATTGCCATTCTCCCGAGCAGACCAGACGTAACTCAAATGATGATCACTTTTAATGTAAAAAGGTAGTTCTGTAAAATAATTGGTCGTGTGGTAGCCCTATTACACTATATTGTACTGTCAAATGTTTTGTCAGAGGATTATGATAAACGTCAACAAGTTTTTTTACTATTTAATGATGTTCACAAACACACGAGGTATTTGTAAAGTAAAATGTAGTAAGCTTCAATCTTATTTATTAAGTTTTTTTTTTAAACCGGATTAGAGAACCAAAGACGTGGATGAAGAAGATTGAAAATAACTTTGCTGTTGTTGACCTTATCGGCGACAAAAAAAATGTTGAGAATTTTTTTGTTTAGTAATTTCTCAAAAGCTTGGCATTCAACAGCAATTATTATCCATCTGACTAAATTTATCAAACGATCTCATAACAAGCACTCTGCCTGATCCTCGGATTTATTTTCCATATCACATGACTTCAAATCCTCAGGCATAATTCACAGCATTTCTAGAAACTGTTACTGCTAATGAAAAGCCTTGTAGTTATGATAAAACTACCTCAAACAGCGTAACTCCAAGAGCCAGACACGTAAAAACTCACATCATTTCTTTTATTACTCGAAAATGATATTACAATAAGGAAAGTTTCCCTCCTTATCTGGACGGCACCCTGAGGTATCCGGGCTACGTGATGTCTGCACCTTGCATTTTATTATTACTGCCCAACTCTGAGGGTTGGAATGCACTATGATGATGCACTTGTGTGTTGGAAAGAGATCACACTTATATTATGAAGGTGACAGTTTGTGTGTACCACGTATATTAGTAACGTGTAAACGGATTCGAATTAAATTAAATACGTAATAAGTACATATTTTTTTAAACCGGCAGGGGCTTTATTAAAAAACTAAAATACAATGAGAACTACTACACTAAGCTACATACCTAACTAACTACTTACACTAAGCACACCTGAATTATCCATAGACACAAGACTACAGCATTATATGAATCCTAAAAAAAAAAACGAATTAGTCCGTCAGTTAGATTGCTAAAAAATATTGTACGCGTATTTTATTTTTGTTTCACAAACAAAAAATGGTGAAGACGGAGTGCTTAGAAATTTCGCATGACGTCACTTATGGATTCGATTTTTACCCATAAGTGACGTGACGACTCTGGAAGATTGATGATTTATATCGTTGTCGATTTTTAATAACTGGATAAAACAATTAAAAATGTGTCTCATATATTTCTATGATCTTGATTTTGATTTGATTTGATCTAGGTGCTGAAATATATAGAATGGTTTAGTTTTGACCCCGTCTGCATCCATAGAGGAATCTATTAACACATATACACTTTTTATCCCGTTAAAGTAGATATCTTCGTCGGGATAAACGTTTTATTTCTCTAAATCGTATTTGATTAAATTAAATACTGTATCTTTATCATTTTGAGAAAAGAAAAGAAAAAAACTAGGTACATGATATTTTTTTTTAAATAATCTAACTGACGAACTAATTCGTTTTATTTCTTATCATGCCTATTCTCAAGCAAATTCGTATCTGTTGCTTTTCAGTTCAATGCATCAGTGATTCTGAAGAATTACACAAGTGTCGTAGTGTAGTGTGATCCTAAGTGGAGGGTGTGGTAAGTGGCTAGTAATTACGGGGTGTAACTTAGATTGGCTTTTTAATTCGACTGGATTTGTTCCCGGGATGGGAGAGGATGGCCGTGACCGTTTGTCACTTAACGCGTAATGCCGGGGCGAGGTATCGCATCGGAGAACTGCACTGATTTCTAGAAACTTCTAGAAGTCACATTTCATTTATTTTTATGGATATCAGTGCCCTGTGGTATCACTCGGGGAGTTCCCTGTCCTGATATTTTCCGGGTATAAGTATCAACCTATGTGTTATTTCGTACTATTATCTACGTTTACGTCAAATTTCACCCAAATCCCTTCAGTTTTTTTTTGTAAAATAGTAACTAACAAACGTCTAGATGCATAAAATACTCACATACTTTCACGTTTATTTAGTACAATACCGTGAGTATAAGACTTATTTTACAAGTAACACAGATATGATTAACTAGTAGGTGTAGGATTTAGTATGTTATGATTATGAAGGTTAAATTTAATCTTGGTATGCACTTAACTGAGTTAAGTGCATACCAAGTTACGAGTATCACGACAATGACAAAATTGAATTCTGCTTTTGTTTCATTTATTTTATGAATCCGCTGCCAGGAACTACAGATGTATTACCTTTAGGTGACATACTAGCAGCTCCCTGCAGTTTTACCCGTGCAGTTTTGTAGTTTACCCGCGATTAAAAGTAACGTATGTGCTACTATAGACTACAATTTTACTGTGTTTTATATTTCAACAATTATAATCTACCTAATCCACCATTCTGACGTTGTTGAGCAACAAACATCAAACATCCTAACTTTTACATTTATGATAATAGTAGAAATTTGGTATATTACTTGTTTACACAAGTATGTAAAAATAGTTAATTAGCGTTCGTACTTAAGTTTACACAATTTTAAATGGCATTTTCTACGAAATTGTTAAAAAGTATTTTTATGTAAAAATGCATAATTTTAGATATAAAACTTAATACGGAATGACCGAAATGAACAAACTGTTGTCGTTTCAATAAATTTTGCCATCTTTTGTATACAGTTGAGCCATAAATTATATGTAGGTAATTAAGATTCCGATTTTTCGTTCCGTTTTTAACAATAATTGTCACTTTTACAACTGCTTTTTATTGTGAAAATCGAACATTTCTTGTAAACCAACTATCGATAAAAATCAACAGTTTCATTCAATCCATTTCTGTTCGAATCATTGAGTCTCTCGACACCATAAATATTTAACAATGTTTACACTTTCCCTTAAATCTCGCCACAAGATGCAAAACGGGCACCGACTCACCATTCAGGAAATCCTTAAACTTTTACGTCCCATACATTACACCATAAAAATACCTCATAATAAACTACAGGCAAGTTGATGTGTAAATTTTCCGTGCCCATAAAACCGGCTGTCCGTTTTTCAACGCGAAAACTGGGATAAAGGATAGCTGGGCCCATAAATTGTGGATGAACGGGAATCTTGTGCGCGTCACTTTGAAATAAAGTTGTTGTTTAGAATAAGCCTACGATCTCACGGAAGAGGCCTAGTAGGGGAGGCGGGGGTTACTTTATGACGGTTTTATTTTTATGAGCCAGGGTCAGTTTCCGAAGTTACACCCTAGATTTTATGCCGTCTTTTCTAAATAGGTTTGATCTTGACATCTTGTAAGGAAATGCAAAAGGTTTGGTAGGCTTAGACGATAAAATTACGAAGGCTTATTTTGCTTTACTTATACGGAGAAAGAGTTTTTGTATTGGATCCGAAACTCTCTAAAAACCTACACCGGTACTTTTCACTTTCATTATACACTTTCGTTATACAAACGGTCAGCCAAACAATGAAACATGCTGCCCGTGTGGATTTTTCCGAATCAAACAATCCGGCAAATAAACTTAAAATCCAAAATTAATCGGTGTTTTCGAGGTAAGGAACCTCCATCTTGCATTTGCACTGCATCTTTAACACAACAGTAAAAATTGTATGAATGTAATGTTTATTAAACTTTATTTCCATACTAGATGATAAAAAGTTAACAGTTTTGTTTTTTAATAGAGTAACGTTGCAATTAAGTTATGCGCTTGACAAAAGCCAACGGCTCGCCATTGCTTTTTGAATTTCTAGAGTCCAAATCACCGTCTACCGATACACTTATCTTGTACGCCAGACTTACAAGCTGATTTGATTTTCCTCGATATCTCTCTGTAAATTATTATATTCAAGACTAAACACAGTAACATTTTCACATTACTGGTTAGTTTCACTGTTGTAGATTTACACTTGATGCTAAGCGACCATGCGGTCTACGATAGAGCGTGTTTACCTAGAAGGACGCTCCATCAATTTGCAACGTAGTTGTTGCATTTTTTGCAAGCCATGTAGCACCTCAGTCCTACCGAGCCAGCTCCCAGCTTACAACGAAAGATTTATACTGTTTGACGCGAGTTTACAACGCTCAATATTTTACAGGTTTCAGCCGCCTGAGAAAAACTTCAGTGCGAGGATGAAATATTGCAATTTAGATGTAACAGATGATCCCGGTAACTGAACATGCAAAAGTACGCCTAAAAATCATATGCATAAAGCATAAACAGCCTATTTTATGTTGTCACTACTTCCTAGTAGTGGGAAGGTCTCAATGCCTTCTCTCACTAAGAAAGAAGGTCATAACCCACCATGCTACCCAAGTACGGGTTGGCGGATGGCCATGTCTTAGAAGTATTTCTCTTTCACAATTAGGTCCAATTAGATCCAATTGTGAAGGCAAAATGTTCATTTTGCATTTGTAAAATATATTTAGAGGTGCAAGCGGGATTCGAACTCCCTACAATTATTTAATTACGAACTAATCGAATAAAATGAAAAAATAATTAGGATACATAATGATAAAAATAAGCTCTTTAAAAATAAACACTTAAACATGTTCCGCTTTAGTTTTCCAACTTTCCATAAACGCACACGTCTGTGGAACAGTCGAGTACTTATGTAATATGTATGCACAGAGTAGGTACAAGACAACAATACCGCGAGCGAGGGCCGGTCTGCTCCAAGGGTATAAATTAACTCGTTGCAATACAGGCCGTTGCACTCGGACATGACGATTTTGTTTTATGTACGGATTGCAAAAACAACTAGTTATGTCATCTATGTAGTCCAAATTATTGTAACATCTATACAAATCATGAGGTTGTTATAATTGTTAATTTACTGCTGATTAAACAATCATTTTCTATAGCAACAAAACGTTTATATACACAAGTTTTTCAATAAAAAAAAATCAAATTAAAATTTTTGTACTTAGTCTTAATATTTAGCGATTTTTTCTAATATTGTTTCACAGGGTTACATTTCACATTACACATACTTTTTTTTAAATAAAGACTGACGAGACGAGCAGAACATGTGCCTTATGGTAAGCATCATGCCTGCCACATAACAACACAGTGACACGCAGCTATTGGAACATCATCAACATCAACAGCCCACTAACGTTCCCACTGCTGGGACTCGGGGCCTTCTCTCGCAAGGAGAGAGTTAAGGCCATAATCCACCACGCTGGCCCAGTGCGGGTTGGCGGATGACACATGACTTCGAAAGATTCTAGGTACATGTCGGTTTCCTCACGATGTTTTCCTTCACCGTTTTAAGTTAGCGGCATTACGCACATGACTTCGAAAAGACAGTGGTGCGTGTGGGGTTTGAACCCGGGGTCTCCGGATCGGCAGCCGCCGTTCTCCCGACTAGACCAGCCGTAACTTGAACATGAAGAGTCCAAATCATTACCTAGAACTTCACTGCGCTCGTCACCCAGAGATATAAGTTATTCTATCTCTATTCTATAGTTATTCGCCTTGTAATTTCTCTGGACTAAATCACAATCTAAATTATTTCTTGACAGCATTGTCACAAGAAGACCCCTTTTCTCTATCTTTGTCTTTTCGTGACCACAGCAGTTGCAACGCTGCCAAAACGGCAAGTTTACTAAATAATACACGTAATTGAAACAGTGATGAAATTTTCTATCCCATTAACAACAAAAACATGCATGTAGTATACTCGTAGATTTGACGCCATACATCTTTGAGTATTAAATTTACTACTGGTATTTTTCTGTTGTTTAAACTTAGTAATGAGACAAGCAAGACATGTGCCTGATGGTAAGTAACAGGCTTGCCCGTAACAGCACTGTGACACGCAGCTATTGGAACACGAAACGTTCCAACCTTACCCAGCACTGCACTGCGCTCTTCACATCACATCATCACATTCATAAGATGTCTTGTCTCTACCCTGTAATTACTCTGGTAACATTGCCTTTCAAACCGGCACACAGTGAAGCTTTCACATTTCTGCTTAACTGTAGAATAACTTGACCAAGGTACTTCTTCAGGCGTTCTCTGCAAGAGTCATACCACTACAAGGATAACGAAAATTATAATAGACTAGCGGCCTGCTCCGGCTTCGCTCGAATAATAACCTAGATATCAACTGCAGCGCCATCTACCGGGCTGATTTGTGAATCTAAACCTTCCAGGGCCCTACCCAAACGTATACAAAAAAAATCATTCAAATCGGTCCAGCCGTTTAGGAGGAGTTCAATAACAACGAAAAGTGGCATTGATTTTTATATATATAGATGCCTCAAATTATGATTAAAAATATTTGTCATCTAACTTGTTAACCGGTTTAGAAAAAACGTGTTTCAGTTTTTCATTTTTGTCTGCATATGTTTAAAAATAAATTATTGTGCGTATTCATACACTTTTTGTCAGACCATACATAACAAAGCAGTAACCGATATCAATGCACGTCCATCGAACTCACAGCTGACCTATGATCCGCGTGGGTTCACGCTATCCTTACTGTTATAAATGCAATACGATTGAATAGATCGCACATTCTAGAATAATACAATATAGTTTATAGTTTACAATCTCTTACATTACTTTGGATCTAAACTACGAGGGAACCAATCGGTTTCGTATCAAACGACAATCACTATCAATTCTATTGGTTATTTGTAGATGCTTATTGTTATTCATGGATTTATTCTTTATCTAAATCCTTAAGTACAATAGGTACTTAAGAATTTAAATATCTTAAGGCCGATTTAAACTGAACGAGCATAGAGCCAGAGCTGGAACAAGAGCATTCTTTCTCGATTTTTTAGTGTAAACGAAAGATCGTTCTTAGCGTTTTCCATATTAGATGTTTTTTTTAAATAAAGAGTGACAAGACGAGCAGAACATGTGCCTGATGGTAAGCAACATGCCTGCCACATAACAGCACAGTGACACGGAGCTATTGGAACATGAAGAGTCCAAATTATTACCTAGCACTGCACTACGCTCGTCACCCAGAGATCTGAGACATTATATCTCTAAGTCCTGTAATTTCTCTGGAAACAATACCCTTCAAACCGGAACACAGTAATGTTTGCACATTACTGCTTGGCGGTAGAATAAATGGCAAAGGTGTAGTACTTTCCCAGGCGGATTCTGCTAAGAGTCCTACCACTACAAAAATTTAGATTATATTCCATAGAATCTTTGCGAACGCAAACAAAACAACGAAATAATGCTCTACGTTTGTTTACACCAAATGAATTTGATACAGTGGGGATAGAATGAGCATTCGCTTGTCTGATGTAAATCGGCCTTTAGATATTTAGATAGAGATCTTTACATTAAATATCCTAGTAATATTATGAATGTTAAAGTTGGATTTTTGTCGCGAAATCAATTTAAGACTGAACGGATTGGGCCTGAAAATAGCACATATGCTATTTCTTATCTCGGAAAAATTTAATGGAAACTTCGCGGTTGAAACCATAGGGCGCTGCTAGTATAGAATATAAATGTGGTTTGATTGGCTCTAGCGGTGATCGAGAGGCATGTCAAGGGATTGAAAGGCGATGAAGCTCTAATTTGGCCACGTTCTCAATGCCTTGAGCATCGCCGCAAGGTCACTTATTTGCCTTTCGTTAATTTATACGATACATTTTAGGGAATGGGCGCAGAAATTGTATAACTTGATTCCGTCATCTCTTTTCTTATACCTGATAACCAGAAAAATAAAGACTCAAGTGTCACGGGGTCCTAATAAAGGGCAACAAATCCTAATGAAGCGCTTTGATTCCACAATATTATCATCTGCACTGCGAGCCTGTTTCCCAGTTAAAAACAATCTAGGTGTTTTTAAAATAAAATAAATAAATAAAATAATAAGTATTGTTGGACATTTCACACACAAAACCAAATGACCTCATATTAGCAAAGCTTGTACTGTGGGAGCAATACATAGTGTGAGTACATAAAAACACTCTGTACCTGAGTGTTTTTATGTACTCACACTATGTATTTATTATATTAGCTAGCTGGCTCCCACAGTACAAGCTTTGCTAATATGAGGTCATTTGGTGTTGTGTGTGAAATGTCCAACAATACTTATTATTTTATTTATTTATTTTATTTTAAAAACACCTAGATTATGATGATGATTATGATATGATGATTATGATATGATGATACAGAACAAATATTTCTATTTATTACACAAATATTTGCCCTGGATGGAAATCGATCCCACGACCCTCGACTTCGCAGATTTACTATCAAGTCAGTCTTTAGATCTAGAGTAAACAAATATCTCCTAAGACTAAACGTGCTACGTCCTAGTGTTTGTATTCACGTCATCATCATCATCAACAGCCCACTAAATGTTCCCACTGCTGGGACCTGGGCCCTTCTCTCGCAAGGAGAGAGTATATACTCGTAATCCACCAGGCTGACCCAGTGCGGGTTGGTGGATGACACATGACTTCGAAAGATTCTAGGTACATTTTGTATTCACGTGTGCATATAAAAAATATTTAATTCATCTAAAACGTTGTAAAAAGTTATTAGTTTTAGCATGTTATAATTTATTGCTGTAATTGGGAGTGACCATCGGCTCCTGACACACAGTTTCAAACTACTTCAGGAGCCTTTGGAACTTTGGATTCAGATTTCTTGTACATGACTATGACAAATAAATTATGATAATTATATTATTATACGCCTGCATTACACACACCCTTGTACACACACGTCAATACGGTACACGAAAATATTTTCGTGTTTTTAACAAAAGTACGAATATTATTATTATACTTACTGATTCATCTTTACATAACATAATCCTCTCAGCCGTCTCTGTGTCACCGTGAGTCACGTGTTGCGGCAGGTCAGTACATAATGAGGCGATAAAACTGGATTCTCCTCGTAATGGCTGTTATGACAATAATTTACGATTATTGCCTTATCAAACAGGTTTATTATGTGACTTTATTGATGTATCGGTCGATGTACTCCAGATTAATAATATTATATCAACAGGATTTTAATGTGAGTAACTGTTGTATTGCGATATATCTCGTTAATAAGTAATTTTTGGGTTAAGTTTATTTAACTCAATGTAAAAAAAACAGTCGTTATGTTAAATTATGGAGGTTTGAAACATGATTTCACTGATTCCATAAACTCTACAATTGAAATAGGTAGGTACTTAAATTGAAGCACTTTGACCACTGTTGAAGTAAAATTATTGTCTCTGTACAACAATAGCTGTAAAAATTAGCAATTAAATGAACCGATATTATAAATTAATGTAAAATTTGGAATGTTATGTCTTATTACATCTTTTTAAAAAGCGCTGTTTTACACAATTTTGTTTGTTTACAAAAAATCTACGCTTAAGTAGAACAAAATATTTCCTCCCTAGGTTTATCTAGTGAATGTTTGGTCATAAGTTTGAATTCCATTTGCACCTCAGAGTATTTTTCCAAGTGAAAGTCTACAAGTTTCTTACAATGATTGGTTTAAATGGCGAAGGAAAACATCCTGAGAAAACAGATATGTTCCAAGCATCTTTCCTCATCCGTCAACCTGCGCTGGGCCTTGACTTTCTCCTTGCGAGAGTAGATTGTGAGTCCCAGTAGTGGGAACGCTTGGTAGCCACTTATGTTATGCTTATGAAAGCATGGGTTAGTAACATAGTTATAACTTCAACTTTTAACTAATTGAAATTTTAATTGTTTCAGGTACACATCACTAACTGGTAACTATACATAAGCTCTGGTAGTCACCATCTAAGAATCGTAAACAAGGGAATCCCGCCATCAATTCCAAGGGAGGCCCTTCAAACAAATTAAGCCTTGCAAAACATTACAGCCTTCTGTACATCTTGGACCAACAAAGGTTGGACATGAAACTACGGCAGTGAACAAGTTCGACGAAAATGCATTTAATAAATGTAATTTGTACAAAAAAAAATTAAAGAATTAAGAAAGATATATTAATATAAGATGTGTATATTACACCTGATATAAATAAAGTTTGTTTGAATTGCGTGGATGAGGATAATGCACGTAAGGTAAGAGCTGATTTGGCGAGTTCAAGGAAAGAAAGAGTAGGATAACAGTAGTCATTTCGATGTTAAATTAACAACTGTCACTAACAAAACTACATAGTTAAGCGTGTTCCATAATCGGTTACAAAATTGTTTAACATCAGGCAACTCACGATTGGGGGGGTCTACCGCCTTACGAAAACGCTTTGACACTTTGACATTGTCGTCTCTTTCATTTCAAGCAAGAAGAAAAGAGACAGCAATGTTAAAGCGTCAAAGCGTTTTCGTTAGGCGGTAGACCCCTGGGTCTAACGAAGAAATATAATTTGATTGTCTTAAGCCTAGAACTTCAAAATGTGAATGTATTTCACTTGAACATATATCATGACGAAGTTAACACTACAGACGAAATAGCGGTCAAGTGTAAATCTTAAATAATTAAAAAAAAAGATTAATACAGTTATGTATACCAACCTACAAATATTAGTAAAATTGTTTTGTAACAAGAAATAAAATAACCTTAAAACAAATGTTGACTAAATTGAATCATGTCATCATATTTTATACTAGTGGTTTTGTTAAATAAAACAAATTTTAAAAGTTTTTTCATGATAATAATAGGTTTGCATTCCCTACCCGCAGAGGAGCCACGTCCATAGATATTGTTCGTCGCAGACGTCGTTCAAACCGTCACCGGGCGTAAGCCGCGCCAGCGACAAATAACTCGCTGCTGAAACTGTAAAGCTGTTATAAATTGACACTAATTACTTTATTTTTGACCCTCTGGAGCTGACGTAGATGGGGTGAGACGGGTGAATCGGAAAACTGGTGTTTTTTGCATTCTTAGCATTATTAGAGCCATTTCAGCAGGTTTTATAATTGTGTTCATTGTATAACTATCAATATATTTTACTTATAGCACATTTCTCACTAGTATGTATGTAAATTTTATGTTTAGGGGTTTTGATATATTTTAGCTGGTGGCGGTTGGAGAAGAAAGACCGAAGATCGGGCTGAGTGGCGTATCATAGGAGAGGCCTATGTCCAGCAGTGGACGATTACGGGCTGGCGATGATGATATATTTTTGCTAAGTCGCGTTTAGAAATCGAACGGATTAGAGTAGGCTTTGGAAATTTTAGTTTGAGATTTTTTTGCGTAGTCTAGAAACACACACAATTAGATATATTTTATTCAATATTTGACTAATTTTTTATTCACATAAATTAAATTTGTTAAACGAATTGGGTTGTAATTAAGAACGGGCATAAATGAAATCTAAAGAACTAAAAATTGAATATAGTAGATATAAATAGGCCTTTATATTCCAATAAATCAATCCTACGTTCGAACTCTTAGGTTTTAGATCATTATCAGTGATAAAGTTGTACAGTCGTTACAATTGTTAGGTTTTGTAAATTTCATTATTTATTTTCAGATCAAGTGCAATTGAGCTTTAATTATAACTCTGTAAATGTCTCTCTCAAAATGTCTCTCTGTAAATGTCTGTCTCAAACAATAATACCACTAGAATAAACCTATTGTCGTATCAGTCTCATCGCAAATCCCAAAGCTAAGCACACAGAATGTAAAATTTTGACGACACTGAACTTTCCGATTTAAAAGAACGAATTACCCTACATCGGCATCTCCGCGATCGCTACAACCTAACTACCCAATTTTCTATCAAAAAAGGAACGGGAAGGGAATCAAGGAAAAGCATAACAGTCCCTAATTATAGACATTACATTTTAGCAAAATGTTTCTTGTAAAGCTGTTGGCCCAACGGTTATTTTTATTGGCCCAAGATGGGGCCTTTTTACGGAGCTGGCGAATGAAGGATAAACGCAAGGATGCTTAAGTCGGGCAGATTTTCCACATGGGAATACTTTCTGAGGATAAACGAGATTATAACCACAGATATAAACAAAAGTTCGAATATTTTATGGGCAATCGTTGATAAGCTACATAAAACCATGACACTAGGTACTGGCACATTCATGTAGCATATACACGCTTGTAGCTCACAGTACTGTCATATTAATGTAGTGTATAAATGCGCGTAGCTCAAAAAAGCGATATCGGTTCACGGTTGATGTTCCAAATATTCGAACAAAGACGTCTGACTTCACTTTTGTGATAAAAATGCCTAGAGTGTGAAATGCGTTGCCTGAGTAAGGATTTTATAATCTTGATATTTTTGCCGCGAGTGAATCAATTTCTTCTATATAAATACTAGCTGACCCGGTGAACTTCGTACCACCATGGCTATTGGCCATCTAGAAATACGTCAGCCAATGGTAAATGCTTAAAGGGCGTAAACAGGCTATCATGGCATGACCGTCTAGAAACGCATCAGCCAATATTAAATGCTGACATATTTCTATATGGCCATGCCAAGATGGCGAGGCCACGCCCTCAGGTTACACCCGTGTAGTTTCCAAGGTAAGCTATCAAATTCTGAATTATAAGTTTTCACTTCTATCGGCAGTTCCTATGACTGCCAATATTTTTTTTCGTCTACATTTTCTAAACTTTCTGCTGTACAAATATTGTCCCGACAATAACAAATACATAAAACAAATAATCATCCTATTTCGTGCAGTCATTCAAAAGTAATGAACGTACATACATTTCGAAGATCCATTTTTATGGTTCCGTAAAACGTACTAACTGAACCCTTATGGGTTCGTCATATCTGTCTGTCTGTTTATCCGTATGTCACAACCACTTTTTTCGAAACTATACGAACTATACTGTTGAAACTTGGTAAGAGATGTATTCTGTGAACCGCATTAAGTGTTTTATTAATAACATATTTATTTCAACGTATACAAGCATTTAAAAGCAAGCAATCCCTTTATGCAGAATGCATAAGACCGCACCTTGTGGCGTTCATTAGAAGAGGCCTACGTCCAGAAGTGGATGAATATTAAATAGACTGATGATGATGATGAATCCCTTTATTGTTAATCAAGTTATTACCAAAAATCAGTTTTATTTTCAGTGTAGTGCTTTGTGATATACGATGTTTTTGTTTGATTACCTGGCACATAGACAAACATATCTGATGGTTTTCGAACACGTGAGGGAATATGCAACATCCAATTGACCATGTGAGAAACATGAGTTTTCTAGATGAATACCGCAGACACTCTCTGCGCCATGTGTATCGTTTAAAATACTTTTTAAAGCACCTCTGCACATCTTCAGCGTACAACTTTCCCTCCAACTTTGTTACTTTTGTGATAATGTTTTCTATTAGACAGTCTTCTTGTCATAATAGGGGCTGATGGCACTTAATCTCCGGCTAACTGAGCAGATCGTTTTAGTAAAACTACAATTATTTGTTCACTTAATTGAGTGATAGTAAGTTTCTTGCGATAATATTTGTTTGAATAATAAATGTGCAGTCAAGAGAGAAACACAGAGGAATATTATTACGAAATGTGTATCTTTATTGATACACATGGCCTGGGGAATAGTTTATCTATATACCTTAAAGTATTTCCTAGGCCACGTGTGTCAAAAAATATACACACCGGTAAAAAAAGGGATGACGGGGGAGGCGGTGTGATTATTTTCAAATAATTTTTCACAGATAGGGAAATTAAATCAATAATTCAAAATAATAAAACACTTTTGGTGACGCGGTTTGTATTTGACTGATACTTGATTGATATAATGACGTGAAAATTGACGCATTTTATATCGCGTGCCGAAACTAAATCAAAATTAATAAAATCGTGAAGCCGATCAAATTGAAAATCAGTAATAATAAGTCTTACGTTTTGTGATTATTCAATTTGATTTGGTTCGCGATATTATCGCTTTTGTTGAGTTTCCTCTGAGTGGGTTTCGGAACGTGACATTAGATCCTTCTATCCTCCAACTGTTTTGATAGATATGATGGAATTTGAACTTTGTGCAGCGGGAAAAAAGTTCAAAATGACTCCTTGACATTAGGAACACACACATGTAAGCATTTGATTTAGTATGAAATTTATTGTATAGCAATAAAGGTCTTAACATTTTAGTAAGAAAACGTTTGCATGGGAAAAAGAAAAGGGCTGTTTTTAGAGTTTTCCCGGTAATTATTCAATTTTTTAACTCCGGGAAATTTTAATCAACATAGAGTGAAAACATTTACAAATAAAAGCAGCCAAGTATTTATGATGTACTAAAAAAAACTACTCATCAGATCGAGCTCAAACCAATTTTCGTTGGTAGTTTGCATGTACATCATATACTATGTTTAGTTTTATCATTCTCTTATTTTAGAAGTTAGAGGGGGGGAGGGGCACACACATTTTACTACTTTGAAAGTGTCTCTCGCGCAAATTATTCAGTGTAGACAAAAATGATTTTAGAAACCTCAACATCATTTTTGAAAACCTACCGAAAGACACCCTACACATGTAGGTTTGATGAAAAAAAAAGTTTTTGAGTTTCAGTTCTAAGTGCCAAGTCTAAGAGGTGCCCCCCATGGGCACCCCTATTTTTTATTTTTGTAAAAATCTTAATGCGGTTCACAGAGAACATCTACTTACCAAGTTTCAACAGTTCTCATAGTTTCGGCAAAAAGTGGCTGTGACATATGGACGGACAGATAGACAAACAGACAGACATAATGAATCTATAAGGGTTCCATTTTTACGTTTTACGGAACCCTAAAAAGACTATAATTGATCAGTTATCAAGCGGGATGAAAAATGATTAAATTACTAAAATGGCTATTAAAAAATAGGGGTTGGTGATAAAACAATAAAAATTTAGGGTTGTATGTATTTTTTAACATCACATTTAAAAAAATAAAAGCAAAATATTTTGGCCAAAAATTAAAAAAAAAAAAATTTGGGGTGAACCACCCTTGTCACTGAGGGGTATGAAAAATAGCTAGTAGCCGATTCTCAGACCTACTGAATATGCATATAAAATTTGGTTCAAATCAGTAAAGCCGTTTCGGAGGAGTAAGGAAACAAACACTGTGACACGAAAATTTTATATATAAGATATAAGATATTTGGTACATTCCATAAGGACCTGCATTGTCGCTTATCATCAGGCGCAATGACGGTCAAATGCAAGCCTTTCATTGTTAAAAACGTCGTAATTTGGTAATTGAGGATTTCTTTGTAAGAGATTTTTGTAAATATATAGAAAGAATGCTTTCAAGTATGCTTCAAGGAAGCTTTAAGGTATGCTCATGTTTGTGCGTAAGTATCTTACCAATATTATAAATGTTAACATTTGGATGTTTGAATGTTTGTTGCTCAATCACGTTGTAACGTATAAACGGATACCTATGGCAGACATTTTGAACAGAGTTAAATTATAGTCTAGAAGAACACAATATGCTACTTTTAATCCATAATCCAATACTTTTAATATAGTAGTGGTAGGACTCTTAGCAGAGTCCACCTGGGGAAGTACCACACCTTTGTCAATTATTCTACCGCCAAGCAGTAATGTGCAAACATTACTGTGTTCCGGTCTGAAGGGCAATGTTTCCAGAGAAATTACAGGGCTTAGAGATATAACAACTTAGATATCTGGGTGACGAGCGCAGTGCGGTGCTAGGTAATGATTTGGGCTCTTCATGTTCCAATAGCTGCGTGTCACTGTGCTGTTATGTGGCAGGCATGTTGCTTACCATCAGGCACATGTCCTGTTAGTCTCGTCACTCTTTAAAAAAAAAAAAAAAAATATGGAGAATAACGGGTACGGACACCAAGCGGGTAAAACCGCAAGGCGCTATTAGTAGTTAATACTTACATTTAAGTACGTAAAGTTATCGCCGTTTTTCGTCTTTAAAAATCTCGAGTCCTAGAAAAATGTTAAAATGGTGAATAAAACAGCGTAACAAGAACTAATACCGAATTTAATTCAAAATAAAATACTTGCATAGTTTTGTAGAGAATTCGAAATATTCCGACTAATTTCTGAACTCTCGAAAAATCTTTTATTCAGATCTGAATAAGAGGATGTCCTCAGACATCCGCTCCGGCTAGTTGTCGGGCCACTAAGTCGGATTAAACTAGCTATGAATATTAAATGGGAGGAGTATTATTTATTTGGTTTCTTAATTCTAATTAGGTATTTTATTTTTGGTAGTACCAAACTAACACTGCAAAGTAGGTATAACTTTTGCACCAGGTATCGTTCGAAGGTTATCACTTGTAAGATAATTGTTGAAAATTATTATGTTTTAAGTAAGGTTTAAACGCATAAACACGTGAAAAGAGAGAGGAAAGAAAATTCATTATTTTGTGAAAACATATCCTAAATCTCGAATATTGTTGATGTCCATTTGAACCATTTATCTAAAGTAGGTAGGCAACAATTTTAATAAGTCACTATTATATTCACAAGACTATTTTTGCCAGTAAAATTACTTAGATTTATTACTCGAGAGTCCAACCGGCAACTGTGTGGCTCGCACCCCCTTTCTCTAACACAATATAGTCGAGTTCTCCGTAAGGCAAATTCCTGGTTCTTCGCAGTCATTGTTCCGTCAAACAATGACTGTGGCCCAACGGTCACCATCGTTCACCGTCTGTGGGACTTTACATCTTCACTAACAACGTATAAGGGTGAAAGTTATATGATGGTTTGCTGATTTGATATTTTGAAGGCATACGAGTTTCATATGCATATCCGAAGACAGCATGGAAACCGTTAACAACAATACTTACAATAGGGAACGGATTTTTTTTTATTTAAATGTCATGGGAAAATAAAAACACACCTAAAACACAAAGCATGTGTACCTGTCATGCAAATAGGAAGTTCCTATTATCTGGCACTTTTATGTTCTAGTTTCGTTTTGTATGTTATCGGAATATATTCAATATCTTAAAAAAATTATCTCAATAATAGAGACTCAGATTTTGTATAATATAAGATTTAACCGAAGACAGGTTAGCACTACGAAAAAAAAAACTTTAAAATCCTTCATTTACTTTGTTGTAATTGGGATAACTAGCTGACCCGGTGAACTTCGTACCACCATGTATTTTTTCGTCTACATTTTCTAGACTTTTTGCTGTACAAATCTTGTCCCGACAATAACAAACAAAGAATTATCCTATTTGGTGCAGTCATTCAAAAGTTATGAGCGTACCTACATATATTTCGAAGATCCATTTTTACGGTTCTGTAAAACGTACTAACTGGACCTTTATGGGTTTGTCATGTCTGTCTGTCTGTCCATCCGTATGTCACAACCATTTTTTTTGAAATTATCAGAACTACATATACTGTTGAAACTTGATACAGTTAATAACATTTTACTTCAACGTATATAAGCAATTAAAAGCAAGTAATCCCTTTATGCAGAATACAGAAAACCGCACCTTGTGGCGTTCATTAGGAGAGGCCTACGTCCAACAGTGGACGAATATTAAATAGGCTGAAATGGTGATGAATCCCTTTATTGTTAATCAAGTTATTACCAAAAATCAGTTTTATTTTCATTGTAGTGCTTTGTAATATACGATGTTTTTTGTTTGATTACCTGGCACATGGACAAACAAATCTGATGGTTTTCGAACACGGGAGGGAATATGCAACATACAATAAATTGACCATGTGAGAATCATGGGTTTTCTAGATTAATACCACAAACACTATAACACGCTCAGCGCCTTGTGTATCGTTTAGGATACACAATGTCATAAGAAGTGTGTATAGTTTATGATACACACTCCCCATTTCAGTTAAAGCAGTATGTATCCGAAATGCGTACGCTTTCTACACATTTTCTCAGTGGTTTTGGGTTGGGAATCGGACAATCAATTAAGGAAGGATATTAAGAGAAAAATAAAAATCACCTTGAAATAATTTTATTCAAAAAAAGAAAGTTACTTAGAAACTAAATAATCAATTTAATAAGTTCAAAATAAATCAGTGAATATTATTGAAACATTTTTGACACAGAAAACTTTCACATACAGAGCATTTTGTAGTTGTTTGAGCTGCTCTGAAAGTCTTGCCACCAATAACTTTCCTGTCATACTTTTTATAGCACCTCTGCACATCTTCAGCGTACAATTTTCTCTCCAACTTTGTTACTTATGAGATAATGTTTTATTGATACTAATGGCCTGGGGAATAGTTTATCTATATACCTTAAAGTATTTCCCAGGCCACGTGTATCAAAAAATATACACACCGGTAAAAAATGGGATGACGTGTGGGACGATGACTGGGAGGGGGTGTGATTATTTTGTATACTATTTTAACACCTCACAACTCACAACACTAAAAAAACAAAAATTAAAAGTTGACAAAATTTGGTAGTATTTCCATATAGGGCTTGACGCTGAGCGTGTTAAGGTTGCCCCTGGGACTTGTTTATGATCATAGCAAAAGCAAGCCGCACTGAAAACTGTAGTCGTTTAAACTCAAATGGTGCATCAGTCGGAATCATTGGATGCGTGGTATCAAAACGTCTTCTCCTTTATACTTTCCTTTCAGTATAGTTGCTTCTATCACGTTGTTCAGTATTTTTTATAGCTAACCGTGTGCCGTTGCAAAGACGCGGTTCGTTCATATTTCACAACATTTTAACTACCGATCCAACTTAAAGATTAGGTATGAGGTGGCAATCCTGGAAAATCCAGCGAGTTCAAGAATTCCGGTGGATAGGTAGTTGTTGACGACATCATCTTGAATCGAATCAACTGATTTATAAATCCTCAGTTCGCCTGTAATTTGTTCTTGAATTTTGAAATTTAATTCATTTGCATCTATTTTATTTACATAATAGGTATTAATATTTATTTATTATGTGGCTGTCTTGTCCCAATATTGGGCAACAGCTTCCATACCCTCCTTCCACTTTTCCCTTTCTATGGCTAATACAGTCCAGTCTTTCCGATATTTGTGGAGGTTGTCTTGCCATCGTTTCTTTGGTTTGCCGCGTCGTCGTTTGCAATCTGGCTTCCTCCGCGTGGTAATTTTGACCCAATAATCATCCGACATGCAGCAAATGTGTCCAGCCCGATCCCACTTCAAATTGGCTGCTTTTTGAGTCACATCGGCTATTCCGGTTTTGGAACGCAGTATGGTGTTTCGTATTCTGTCCGTTAGTTTTACTCCAAAAATATTGCACTCCACAGCACAAACATGTGTATTCAAATCATTTTGCACAGATAGGGATACTAAATCAATAATTCAAAATAATAAAACACTTTTTTTTTTATTAATGGCTCGATGTGGATTAGTCAATAAACACTTTTGGTAACGCGGTTTGTGTTTGACTGACACTTGATTGATATAATGACGTGAAAACTGACCCATTTTATATCACGTGCCGAAACTAAATCAAAGTAAATAATATCGTGAAGCCGACCAATTTCAAAATCAGTACTAATGAGTCTTACGGTTTGTGATTATTCAATTTAATTTGGTTTGCGATATTATCGCTTTTGTTGAGTTTCTTCTGAGTGGGTTTCGAAACGTGACATTAGATCCTCCAATCCTCCAACTATTTTGATAGACATGATGGAATTTGAACTTTGTGCAGCGGGAATAAAATGCAAATTGACTCCTTGACGTTAGGAACACACATATATTGCTTAGACATAAGCGAGTGCTTGTTTTTTGATATGAACTTTATTTCGTAGTAATAAAGCTCAAATTGCCTTAACATTTTAGTTAGAAAACGTTTGTATGGGAAAGCATTTCATTTAATATGAATTTTATTTAATAGCAATAAAGCTCAAATTGCATTAACATTTTAGTTAGAAAACGTTTGTATGGGAAAAAGAAAAGGGCTGTTTTTAGAGTTTTCCCGGCAATTATTCGATTTTTTCTCGCCGTAAAAACCGTAAAAATCCTTGGACTTCAACGAACATTTAAAATAAAGAATTGTTCAAATTGGTCCAGGCGTTGTTGAGTGATGCGCTTACCAACACATTTTGCGATTCATTTGAATATTATACATTTTAGATTTGCCATAAGCTCCGGGAAATTTTAATCGAAATAGAGTGAAAAACGTAAATGTTTTAATAAAAGCAGCCAAATATTTATGACGTACTAAAAAAAACTACTCATCAGATCGAGTTCAAACCAATTTTCGTTGGTAGTTTGCATGTACATAATATATTTTGTTTAGTTTTATCATTCTCTTATTTTAGAAGTTAGAGGGGGGGGGGGGGCATACATTTTACCACTTTGGAAGTGTCTCTCGCGCAAATTATTCAGTGTAGACAAAAATGATTTTAGAAACCTCAACATCATTTTTGAAGACCTATCGATAGACACCCCACACGTGTAGGTTTGATGAAAAAAACATTTTTTGAGTTTCAGTTCTAAGTATAGGGGGCACCCCTTTTATGCGGTTTACCCCTTTTATACCCCCTATATTTTATATTTAATGCGGTTCACAGAATACATCTACTTACCAAGTTTTAACAGTGTAGGTCTCATAGTTTCGGCAAAAAGTGGCTGTGACATACGGACGGACAGACCGACAAACAGACAGACACGACGAATCTTTTAAAACGTTTTTACGTTTTACGGAACCCTAAAAAGACTATAATTGATCAGTTATCGAGCGGGATGAAAAATGATTAAATTACTAAAATGGCTATTTAAAAATAGGGGTTGGTGATAAAAGAGTAAAAATTTAGGGTTGTATGTATTTTTTAACGCCACATTATAAAAAAATAAAGTCCAAAAATTTAGTCCAAAAATAAAAAAAAAATTTTTTGGGGTGAACAACCCTTGTCACTTAGGGGTATGAAAAATAGCTAGTAGCCGATTCTCATACCTACTAAATATGCATATAAAATTTGGTTAAAATCAGTAAAGCCGTTTCGGAGGAGTAAGGAAACAAACACTGTGACACGAGAATTTTATATATAAGAGATAACTGGGTCAAATATATGCAATTCTAATAAGTATGTCAGGTAGGTTATGGAAAAATTTGTAACACATATTTTTTGTTTTATTCAATAACTAATAAAAATCGGCAAAGATATAGGTAGATCATCAGACTTCCGGAATGGGAGTTCTGACCTCACGTCCTCACCAAAATCTTATATGGATGTGACGTCACTTGAAACTTCTAAAACAATAGAAAGATAAGAAATCTTCGTCACTTTTTGAACAATTTTTTTAATGGTTTAATGGGAATGAGACTGAAACTCAAGTTGGAATGGAAATATCACACGTGAGTAACTCGTCAATTAATTAAAAAACTTTGTACCTACATTTTTTTTCGCGACAATTTGCGTATAAACTAAGCACTTATCCGAGTCAAATTGATTATATTTTTAATAGCGTACCCTCATTAGTAGCGGTCCGTAGCTTTTTATGACAGATTCATTAAAGCAGGACCTATTTGTCGAGTTTTTACGAAGCGACAAATTAAAAAATAACCTTTCCTTGGAGTTTGCGAAGTGGAATGAGAATTATAAGGGAGTGTTTTTGCATTTTTTGTAATTAGTTTAGGAGCATTGGGTCACCTTGAATCGAGCTCTTTTTAAACAAAAAAATGCTTAAAGATAGACGTGATTAAGACTTGACTACAATGTCATGTAATTTTATTTCAACAAATCACACTCAAAGAACAGAGAACAAATCTCACAAAACACAGAATACAGCCAGAAATGAAAAGAAGAATACGTTCATCGTCGGACAATTTTTTTTTCATTGTAATTAACATGGACGTATAAAAAAGTCGGACGTAGTCTCGCTAAAACAAAAACTGTGTCACTGGAGTCGGCCACATTTGCACGTGTGCGTTGTCAGGTTGTCACTGATAGGCTGACACGCACACATATACACAAGTAGCGCGTGTAATGACCCACTGATGTGTGCGTGTCAGGCTGTATGTGACAGCGCACACGTGCATATTATGTGGCCGACTCGATGGGCACAGTTTTTGTTTTAGCGAGACTACGTCCGACTTTAGTTACTGTAGGTAAGTATAAAAATTGAGACTAAAACAAATGTAAAAACAATGTTTTGCCAGACATATTGCATGCCTCTCGAAGAGACCAAGTTATACTGGTCAACTTTTAAAATGTTTTGTATCATCTTATTGTATCTGCAAACAGCAATATAGATATTTGTATGTTATGTGACTGCCATACAAAAAAAATTGGTTGCCTGTAAAGTCGGTATACGGGCGAAAGTTTTACGTGACAACGACTTTGAGTGGTAAAATAATTTTAATGTGAATATTCATTCGTATAGTAGGAAGAAGGATGAAATAATAGTAACAATTTAAAACATTTATTTATACAAAGAATTATATTTAAAACATTAATTTATACAAAGAATCTCGCACTGAATTTCATATTAACAAAATTTTTACCTTTACACATACATACGTATTTATATACAAATATACATACAATAACTTGCAATACATTTGCGTACAATGAAACAGCGTTTACTACAACTTAACTTGTTCCTATCTGAGTGATTTTGTTGAGGATAGGGCGATGATAGGAGAAATATTAAATGAAAGGAAGTGTTTCTGCTGTAATTAAACATTGTTATTTCAATTTTTTACATAGCAAGTCGCGCTCATTTTTTCAAGTTAAACAAATTATTATTGGTTGAGAAACGATTTATACTACTTTTTTGATTGAAAACTACCACAACATTGTGATTACTACAACATAACCTATTCACTTATGTCTTAGTCATTTATTTCATCATGTTATATTATCAGTCTGAAATTATTTACCTTTGCTGTTTGAATTGTTGCGATGGACGAAACTACCTTCACATTATCACTACACAATCGTTTTACAATTAACTGGCAACGTGTAAACTTGTATGCAGGCGCCTAAGCGAATCGGCGACTCGGGCATGGTTAGCCCGCCTAAGAGCGAGAGAGACAGACATAAAAAGTGAAAGGCACGCGTCCCTCTCACTCGCTCTCATTGTGAGCGAATAACGTGAGCGGAGCGTAACGCAGTTTCTTGAAGTGTCACCCGGCAAACCAATTTATAAGACGTTGTCACGTCAAAAAAAAACCCACTAAAACAACAGAATTTCAGTGACCCGTCAGAGATTCACCTAAGCATGTATACTTGTATACGCCACATCCTCAGTTTACAACCACCCAACAAATGTTTGTTTACATAATCCTAATTATTCGTGTGTCCGCAGCCGTAGCCCATAAAACCGAAGACAGTGCGGCCCATAAAAATGACACACCAATTCGAGGATTGTAATACATCAATTAGCTTTACGAGGGCCATTAATGTGGTTTACCCTAATAGACGTAGATCTGAGGCCCGGGACCACTGTTAATATTATAAAGAGTTGTAAATTTTGGAAAGGTAGAATCGACGAGAAAAGTGTGAAGCGGTTTCATTTGAACGTTATTTTAAGTTGTTGCGGTTGTTTATTTTTTATTGGGGTTGTATTTGAAATTTAAACAGACGGTTTTACAAGGCGTTTAAAAAATAATTAAGTCAACATCAATATTTCGTGTCCTATGACGCTATTGCTAAGCCAGACGGTCATCAACAGTAATACTATATAGTTACAGTACAGTTTCTATACAGTTTTGTATTCATATTATACCTTAAGATATTATTTACAAATTAAAACCATAAAATACCATGTAATTTTACACCACACCTGTTATGACATACTTTCGCACGAACACAGCACACACGACAACACGCACTGCTAACTTACACTGAAGACTGTTCAAATATTTTGTGTCATACTTGACCTTGATCTGTGGCTTGCTAGCTAGCTTGTTCTTTCCTCTATATATTGAGATAGGTGCAAAAGCGATAGGAACAGACGCGTCTGTAGAAATTCCCGTGAAATACGACAACACTTAGGAAGCCCGATTCGGGCCTCGCGCCAGAGGAGCACTTTTTTTACGAAGCCCCGTTTGGGCCTCGTACCAGTCGAGAGGTTAATAATTAATATACTAAACATTATTGTCAATCATTTTGCCAAAAACAGTTTTAATGTAGTGTGTTAATGTAATGTAGTAGTGATGTTTAGAATTTTCAGTTATTAATACTTTCAGTTTATTATTTCAGTTTGCACTCTCTGTGAAAAAGGCCGCCAGGTACGGGTGAAACTAACCACCATCAGTCATATCACCATCAATATAAATTTATACGTGAGCTACCCGTAAATTCATCAAAAATGTGGAATAATCTCGTTATTTTTCTTAATGTTATACCATATTGCCGTACTTTTACTTAATAAAAAATTAATGAATATAATACTGAACTTATCAAATTTACATTTAACAATAAATACGTTTATCTATGGTATTGATAAACTTTCTTGTAACCGACTTCGTGATCAAACATAATGTATTAATAATTCTAGAACACCAAACGTACAATAACTCTTAAAAACTTATTCTTTCGACTGTACCTGGATTCACATTTTACGCGTTTCAACAAAAATGAATCAATTTGAGCTTTATCTCTTGGACTGTACTTGTTAGCAACTTTGAATTGATGACTTTTACTTTTACTTCGATATCTCTAAATTATCCTTTATTTGTGGTTTATTACTTTATTTTACTACACGCTTTGTTAATTTTATGTCATGTTTGATTAGCGTGTGTGTATTATATTTGATAGCGCATAAAATATTGGAAATTTATAGCTTGCGCCATCAATAAACTCTTTGATTTTGACGAAAATGTGGAACTAAACCAATTCTTATATAACCAATACTTAAAACTTACTTACAATTTTTATTGTAAAATGTGCAATAGTGGCGTAGCTGGTCAGGTGTCATCGTGATTGTACGATGTTTGAGTTGTAGCCGTATTCCCGAAAGACGTCGATCCCCATTTCTTTCTATTTCCGTTGTGTCATGAGATTGATGTTAGCGATGATGTCAATATAGGTGGTTTATTTCGACAGTTTTTTAAGACTCTGTAACAAAATGGTAGCGGGAAATGCAAGAATTGATTTTAGTTGTACATTGTGTTCCAAATTTAAGCATGTATATTAAACTATTTGGATTTTATCTGGCAAGAAACTGAACGGTTTTAATTTTCCAATTTTAAAAGTGTAGGTATTAAACTTCATGAATTTGATTTGGCAAAAAAATAATAACTTCAAAATGTTTTTTAAAGAACAATGACAGACTTTCATACTTTAAAATAGTTGAGACGAAATGATACCGTCTATACATCAAAAATATCTTAAAATGTTGAATATCAGTCTCTGAGTAAGATATGGAATAGTGTTTGTCTGCAAAAGGCCTAGAAAAAAAAATAAGTTGAAACTTTTTTTAAATTCAAATAGGTACAACCTATCTTTGGGTACAACCAACACGGAAATCGCAGGACTGAGTATTAGTGACATAATATATATTTTTTAATTTATTTTTGGCTTTGGATACTAGTTCTTCAGCAGTAGTGACATAGGAGATTTTCTGATGTTGCCATAACATTAAAATAGAGTTAGTTACTACTAATAGTTTTAACATTAAGATTATTAACATTGCGGAAAAACGTTTTAATTAAACTTATTTTGTATTTTTTATAACTACTGATATTTTATCTACTAATGATAACCAACTCTAATGAAATATATTTTCGCCGTCATTATTGTTTTACAACTTCTTCCAAAATAGCATGGTTAAAGTAAATGGTCATATTAATTTAAACTGTGTACTAAGTTATTTTAATCATTTGAAAACCCATTATATTCTAATACTTTTGTGGCTTCTATTACCACATATACTTATTTGTAAAATCTTAGAAAAAACAATAAATTCATTTCGTATAAACGTTATTTCTAGGTGCTCCAATTAAGTTAACTATTATTTTGTTATTGTTCTTTGACTATTATATTTTTTTTTCTAATAATGTAGACCTTAATTGGTCTATGGATAATTCAGGTGTGCTTAGTGTAAGTAGTTGTTAGGTATGTAGCGTAGTGTAGTTCTCATTGTATTTTAGTTTTGTTAATAAAGGCTCTGCCCTATTAAAAAAATAATAATCTTTCATATCTGTTTTTTTCTGCTTAATTTTTAAGTTTATGCAATTTTAGCATTAACGGGATTGATATAAAGTTTTGATTTTTATAATAAATAGTAAAAATATCTGAATGCCAGTCAGACAATAGCGAAAATACGTCCTGGCTACATTAGTTTCCAACTTTTCACTCAATTTCTCATTTCAACGTAAAAACTGTACATGGCAACTACTTAGGTATAACCGCGTTTCATTTGCATTGCATTTCTTGGCATAACTTTGCTATAATATAATATGTGACTTGTTATGAAATACTCGTATTTAGTGCTGTTCAATCTTAAATTCTAAGATGATTAATTATAAGCTTCTATTTGGCAGTCCCCATGACAGTCTTTTTGTATTTTGTATGACACTAAGTTTTTAATACAAACAGAACCATTTATCTGTCAGAGTTATTACAGGGGTTCAAATTCCACCGTTGCATACTTCCTAAAACTTAGCACTGACGTAGTCGGAGGCGGAAGTTTTAGTTTTCCACCGAACTTTGCTGCACGTTTGTCGGGTAAACAAGGATTTTATTTATTAATTTGCTTGGTTTGACTACGTTGTCGTAACTACTTGATTTTACATTTTAATTCCGTGTCCTTAGTCCTAAGTTGTAAATGAAATAAACTTTTTACAAAAAAAAAAATCGGCTAAGTGCGAGCCGGACTTGCGCACCGAGGGTTCTGAACAAACCTTATGGCATTTTTAAATTGAAAATTATCAAAATATTATTTTATGATGATGTAACTAAACATTTACGGTGTTCGCAACTTTCCTTTATCTGTGCAGGATTTTAGGACAAAATTACAGGATTCAAAAGTTCACGGAAAGTAAAAATTTGCGGCTTAAACGGCTGTATCTTGTGATTGCGTTAGTTTAACAGTATGATTTTTTTACAGCTCTAAAATACAATGGACCTTATTTAAATTTCACCTTGATACCTCTGCGTGTTTCATAAAAAAAGCGTCTTGACAGACAATAAAGTGATCCAATAAGGGTTCCGTTTTTTCCTTTCGAGGTACGGAACCCAAGGAATAATAATGATACAAGACATGTGCCGGGCAATAGTTCGTACTTTTTATGGTCAAATAGTTAGATATATCATACTACCAGCGCCTAGCGGTTTCACCCACATGTTCCATGCTATTGTTTTCATAAGACATAATTTTCTATCTGTGTACCAAAGAGCCATCCGTTTATCCGCACAAACATTAGCATTTATAATATTAGTAGAATAAGTTACGGTTGGTGGAGAACGGCAACTACTGATGATCGGTTTGCCACAGTCTTTTCGAAGTTTCGCATTTACGCTAAATTGAAAAACTGTAAAGGAAAACATAGTGACAAAACTGTTCTAAGAATCTTTCGGCATCATGCGTCCACCAACTCGCAATTGAACACCGTAGTGCATCATGGTCTTGACTTTCTTCTTGCGAGAGAAGGCCCTGAGTCCAAGCTGTAGGAACATTTAATGGGCTGCTTAGGTATGCATGTTTAAATACATAACTGTGTGACACGGTACAAGTAGTACTGGTCCGAGCAGACGTATTAATTACATCAGGCGTATGTACAGTTTGCCCAGTTACTCAATATTATTTAAAAAAAGCGTACCCTTCCAAATAATTATAAATTGTATTTCTCCTAAGTAACAGGCATTTTAATACGGTATTTAAAAAAAACTTTGTCGAGTTAACGATCAAGATAAATATTAATTTGAAAGATTAACTTTTAAAGTGACTTGACTTTTGTGTTAAAATCATAACTTTGACAAGAAGCGTAAACAAAATCATTATCAACGTAGATAAAATCATTTCATACAATTCTAAGCTCTATCTCTTTGTGTTAGAGTTTAAAATTGCTTTTTCGAATGTGTTTATAAAAAAGTTGGACGCAAAGGAAACTATCAATTTTAAATTGTTCCGTCTTTTTTTAACGTAAACGAAAGAAAGAGATAGCATAATGTAACTGATGCGATGTCATAGTTAATTAACGTCACTTAGATATTAAGGCGAAGTGTGTTATTACTTCTTACTTAGTTATAGTTTGTTATAAACTAGCGGACCATCCTGACTTTGTCTGGATTTATTTGATGAGCACACAAAATAGAAAACACACAAAAAATAATCTGTTGGCTTTAGTATATCCTGAGATATTATAAAGTCTGGAACTTTTCAAGTTAAAATTCAATGGATATATTCTTAGCATGGAAAAGTACTATTTAAGTTAAAAGTGAATGTATATAATATGTAGTTCTTACTTATTACTTCCAGATTCTTGGTCAGCGACGATAACCTTCAACTACACTGTTGCTTACACCAGGTTAGTAGGTAATCAAACGCGGACCTATGTATGAGTATGTGCGTTAAAAAACAAACACAAGATTTAACTAAAACGAGTATTTACAGAACTTTGATACCTTACTACCCGTTTTGTTGACGATATTGATAAGGTTGTGATATAAATATGCCAAATTTTAATGCAGTTGTCAGTTTTATATATTTATTTTTATCCTACTATCCTACTAATAATTATAAATATCAATGTATGGATGATTGGATATTTGGATGTTTGTATGTTTGGATGTTTGTTGCTTAATCACGTCCTAACGTATGAACGGATCGGGCTGAAATTTGGAACACATATAGATTATAGTCTGGAAGAAAACATAGGCTACTTATCCGCTTTTTATCCCGGAAAAACAACGGGAACAGAAATTTCGCGGGTAACACCGCGGAGTGCTGCTAATAATATATATTTATATTTAAAGGATTTTGCCAATTTCAACTCTTTGTCAAATTTTGACGTTTAATTTTTCAAATGAACTTTAAAATACCTGATTGAGCTAGGTATTTTATGAGAAAAGTTTTGTTAATTCAGTAACAAATAAAACAATTGAGTAATTTGTTCGGTAGCGGTAATTTGGTGGCGTCGTGAGTATCTCTGATGTTGTAGATGCAAGCAACAAATAAAAAAAATGTAATCGTGCATTCTTCCCCTTAACACTAAAGGCTGCTTCACACGGGTGCATTTTAACAAGAGGATCATTATCGCGAGTTCTGACTAAAATGGCTTTAATTGAGGCCACATGTAGCCCAATATCAGCTAAATCAGAGATCACAGATTGTGGGCGCCGAGAGAGAATTTGAGTATTTATTTATACTTAATTATGATAAGGTTCTTTAATTTGAAAACAAAGAGTAATACGTTTAAATTGACGACTTTTGTACAAAAGTTAAGTATATGTACTTAATATTTATGAAGAATAAGAGTGAGTTCATCCACTAACTAACCTGGGTACTACCGTACTAAGACTAAATTACATGGTCAACATATAACCAGCAGATTCAAAGTAGATTTTTTATATTTTAGTGTGTCATGACATAATGAAACTATTTTCAAATGTATTATTCATCAGCCGATAAGTACATATATTCTGGAGATTTAGGCTTTATTGCGATTTTTTTTTAACTGTTATGGGTTCGCACTTGACCACCATCTCGCCTGATGTTAAGCGACGATGTGATCTACGATGGAGCGTGCTTACCTAAAAGAAACCGATTCACTCTCGATTTGAAGACACCAAGATTGTAACTATCGGGGAAAACCCACTCAGGCAAAGCTTTCCACAATCTAGACGTTCTTATCACAATGCTTTTTTTATTCATTTTTTCAGTTAGATAGCAGAATTTGAAACTGTACGTATTCTAAACACTGCGTGATACTGGAGAAAAACGCATTTTACTATCAGGTTTACTCAAAATTAATTTCGGTTATAAAAAAAAAATACTGCCATCAGCAATCGTCACAGATAATTAAGAGATAGTTAACAAGTGTTTTAACTAAACCCAAAAAAGTGTTATCTATAAAGCATGTTGAAAAATAGGGTGTGAATGGTTGTAATTGGTGTGATGGCGTTGTTTTACTAATTAAACTCTTTTAGTTCACACACATTTGAAAACTTCGAAGAAATCATTACTCTAAAAATAAATTTGTCTGCTTATTCTACAATACTCTCTAAAATAAATATTTACCAAGTGTTATGCATTAAGTTAATGTTCGTAATCTTAACAAATAAAAATCCAGTGTCACGATGTTTGCTCCTAGTAAACTGGTCACCAACTCAACCGACATTCACGAAAGTTGACATTTGTGTGTAATTTGCCCCAACCTGAGAAATAGAATCACAGAAATCTAAATAATAAGGTACTAGAAGTCGCATGACCGCGTGACATTGTCGCCGCACAGGTGACTTGTAGGCCACCAGTGCTCGAGTTGTAGTTTAGTCTTCTTCGAACCGGCTGGCGTGAATCATCTTTAAAACTTGTGTTATGCAGCATAAACAACTGTGGAAGTTCTTCCACAACTTGCAATTATACCAATAATGAGATTATATTTCACTGATAGGTATTTTATTTTATTTTGATTGTATTTTTTACTAAAATAAACGGAGCCCAATGATTCACTATGATAGTTATTCATTTTTGGTGTTATCGTCGTTTTGCATACCATTGCTGCATACATTAATTAACATCTAGAGTGGTACAAGCATAAACAGCATTGTAATGTAAAATTAAAGAAATCGTCATAACCTCTAATCTTCCATGGTACAACCGCAGGTAGCGATCGTGAGCTAGTGCTGTGACGGCTCAATTTTACTTGGCCAAAAATAAACGATGAAAATTGTATTTTAAATTTTACCTTTTTTATCGATAAATTAACATAAAATATCGATAAAAAAATTGTACACAGTTAACACCCATACGTAAACTCTTTTAATTCGCGGTAAACATTACTTCATAATTCATAAATTATTAACAAAAGTATATACATACTAGCTATAACGCGCGATTGTTCATCCGTGCAAAATAAATATTAAGGTAACAGAGGCAGTATGTAGCTATTGTAAGCATTTATTTTTAAGACTTTATTAGTTTTCATACAAAATCTGCAGGTCTACTACGAAGTCCGATAAACGATATATCGGCCGAACTTATGGACTTTTCCTACCTCGATAGACAATCGGTCGGTTGATCGAATCGGCGGTTTCGTTCGATCCGACCCTCGCCCGACCTAAGTCTGTAACTTCCGACCGAGATGTATCCGATCCAAATGTTTTTCGTGGTAAGTTACAGATCCGATTCAGCTGTCGGTCGGATCCGATGATTCGGAGTTTGTTTTCGTAGTAGACCTGCAGCGAACAACACGGAAAGGAGTAGGCATACACAGCGTCAACCTCTGTCAAAGTGCAAGTCCGCGGAGTTTGATAATATACCGTGGCGTGGAATACACTGAGGGCGGGGCTAGATTTGTGAATGGTGCTTTATTTTTTATGTGTTAGTGATTTGGCTGCGTGAGTATGGTCGGCAATGGATCGGTACAGGTATGTTTTGTATGTAATATTGCGGCTTTGCGCTAGTGTGCAACTTTCCCCTCCCGCAAGAAATGACAAATATTTGCACAATATTTTTTAGCTAAGGCTACTTCCCTTCCGTGCTTGCGCGGAAGATCGAGTTGCTCGATGTACAAAATATACAATAACCTTTGTTCTTCAACTATACCTAAGCCCATATGGTGTCAGAATTACATAGTTCAGTTTTCGAAACAATAGTATACCCCGTGTGACTCACTTATTTTATAAGCATATTGACTTTGTTGTAGTGTAATACACCTACTCGTAATTAATGAAATCAATAATAACCTTTATCGAATGTTGAAATTGGACCGTACTTTGAAATATCGATATGTTTTCATTTTTGTCAAGCACTAGCGTAAATGTGAAAAATTGTTTATTTTTCAATGTATTAGTAGGTTCACTGATAAGGGTTTATGGATGTGTGTGGTGCAATCACAGAGCTAGTTTGTTAATGTGCAGCTGTTCGTGTGTGAGTGAATTTGTATTGGAATAGTACGCGCATGTAGTAGTGACCGCGGGGGTAGGGGAAATGTGGCGACAAGCGTTTTGCAAGTAATTTGAGAGTTATGCCATTTCTATTACCTTATTATTTAGATTTCTGTGAATAGAATAGTGTTTATCTCGATTTATGCTTTTTATATGACTCCGAAGAAAGCAGGTATAGGCTGATAGTGGACTTGTATAATGAGTGGACCTCTACTACTTTCAGAACTTTAGCCTAGCACTGTTCCGCGTAGTAAGTAACCTGCTAACTAACTTACTTTATTTGCCACTTGAAAAGAAACTAAATCCATAGGATATTAATGAAGAAGGGTTATTTCAAATATAAAAAATAAAGTGGCCAAGTGCAATTTGGACTCGCCCATGAAGGGTTCCGTTGCAGCAAGTAACATTATATACATAGTACACATAGTTCTTGTAGTTCGTTGTAACTTTGATCGAAGTTTCAATAATAGTGTATTTATGACGTACTAAAAAAAAACTACTCATCAGATCGAGTTCAAACTAATTTTCGTTGGTAGTTTACATAGTAATGTACATCATATATTTTTTTTAGATTTTTCATTCTCTTACTTTAGAAGTTAGAGGGGGGGGGACACACATTTTACCACTTTGGAAGTGTCTCTCGCGCAAAGTATTCAGTGTAGACGAAAATGATTTTAGAAACCTTACCATCATTTTTGAAGACCTATCGATAGACACCCCACACGTGTAGATTTGATGAAAAAAAATATTTTGAGTTTCAGTTCTCAGTATGGGGGGCAACCCTAATTTTTCTTTTTTTTCTTTTTTTCTGTTCAAATCTTAATGCAGTTCACAGAATACATCTACTTACCAAGTTTCAACAGTGTAGTTCTCATAGTTTCGGCAAAAAGTGGCTGTGACATACGGACGGACAGACAGACAGACAGACAGACAGACAGACAGACATGACGAATCTATAAGGGTTCCGTTTTTACGTTTTACGGAACCCTAAAAATATGCTCACTCTAATACCTAGGCTTAGGGCGTACCGCGCTTATGATGATGTATGTAGGTGCCTTTAATGGGTGGTGATAATTTACCTTCAAATCACCCGTGGGTATAGATGCCATATATGTACCTAGATGCTTTAAAAAGTGCTATTACAATTTGAGAGTGATAGTACAACGAATATAAATTGAAAAAATAACTCACTACTTTGGCCAAGTTGGCTAAGGCTAAATGACTTTTCTTGGATCACATCGGTTTACTCACCATTTTTTTAATCGACTTTAAAAGAAGGAGGTTGTTCTGATTTCAGTTGTATGTTTTATTTTTGGATACATAAAACGCGATAACGCCACCAATTGTAAATCGTTTCTAATGGTTATCTTTTTGTTTGGTAGATGATAGTTTAGAAGTGGTCCCATATAATTTTTATCAGAATCGGAGTGGTCGCTCTTGAAATAACATAACTAAAATTTAGTTTCATGTGCCTCGATGCCACATTATTGCTTCTTATGCAATATGGTCGAGTGTCTGAATTTAATTGTAATTGAAATCGGTTTTTGTATTTTTTTTTCGAGAAAATAAATTATTTTTAATACCATTCAACCAATGATGACAAACTCATATAAATACCTTAACCTAAATACAATGAAAACTAATATTTATCTTACAATTGAATGTAAAATGAAAGGCAACCAAAGAGATAAAGTGAGAGATACATGTGATAAAAGTGAAAGAGACTCTTTGTTTTGTGTGTGGACGTTTCTCGATAAACAGAATGTATCCTGAAGCACAAAGCAAAACGGTGTTATGTAGACAAGTGTGCTCCACCGTACGCTGCAAACTGACTTCCAATAACAACAATCATAAGTATTTCTCTTAAACAAAATTACATGTACATTCACGGGAAAATAGAACTTGGAAACATGGGAGTACTGTGTTTATCTGTGAATGCATAAAGCTGTGTTGTGCATAAAGCTACGTCGAAATATCGGGGGCTCACATATAACTGTACCAACTGTGTGTGTCAGCTGAAGATATATTAGAAGCTCTAAGCTCTTGTAGGAAAATTTTAGAACGAAGATCATTCCATATTCTTTAGTTATGCGGCAATGCCAATGTGATTTTTGTGCCGCGTGTAGTTTGATTTAAAAAATCGGATGTTTAATAATAATATTTATTATTCATAATTACACCCACAAACAATATACAAGCTAAACTTTTAAGGTAATCATGCTCTAGTAGGAGACGTAGACTAAACTTTACTTACTTCCACGTTAAGCTAGCTTAATTATCAGAAACCGAAATACAGTGTATCTGATAATTAAGAAACATTGGATGGAAAAGGTGCGACAATAATCGTATAGCGGTGGTGGTGTTGAATTATAATTAAATACTATAAAATAGAAATAAATATAGTACTTGTCTGCTTTAAGGGGACAAAACATGCTTTCATTGGTTTTAAGCTAGCTACACACGTAACGATATATCGTAGCGATTAATCTGTGCAAACCGATTTGCGCAGATTTATCTACATACCCAAAGGAAATATGAGTGACAATGAGTTTGAAAAAGAGATTAAAAATGTGTTACGAAAAGTTATGAGTTTGTTGGAAGACATTAACCTTTCTGTAAATATACAAAAAACGAAATTAATAGAATTCAGAAATAATATACGAAAAGAAATCAGCTTAAATATAATACATAACGGTGTCAACGTGGACATGGTCAATGTTGCAAATTTTTTAGGTGTGACAATAGATGCTAATCTAAATTGGAAGGCACATATATCTAAAGTAAATAATAAAATAAACAAATACATGTATTATTTACATATTTTAACAAATGTCTCCTCTAAAAAAATAGCCATCAATGCGTATTATGGATACATTTATCCTCTTTTAAGCAACGGAGTTATTTTTTGGGGTAATTCCACTGATGTATAAACGACATTTATATTGCAAAAGAAATGTATAAGATCTATATTCAACCTAAGTAAGACAGATACCCTCCGTAATATTTTCAAAGAGTACAAGTTTTTGACTCTTACCTGTATTTACGTTTACGAAATTTGCTTGTTCGTCAAACAAAATCGGATTGACTTCTTTAACTCCTCATTAAGAGCTGACATTACTCGCACTAAATACAAAAATAATGTTTTTGTTCCACAAGCAAATAATTCTATGTATCATAAAAATTCGTACTTCACTGCTATCAAAATATTTAATAGTTTACCCTCAGACATCAAAAGTCTGGACAATAATTAAGAGGAAATTAAAAAACTGGCTATTAGCGAAAGGATTTTACAATCTCAAAGAATATTTCAACCATGAAAATGATGAATATTTATTATTTTAGAATTTAATTGAACGAGTTCAAATTCAATTTCAGTATTATATTATTATGTTACTATACAGAGGTTTATACTTTATTTATTTTTTGAAAGTTTTTTTTTCTTTTCATATTATTTGCAACAAAAGTAAAGCTCGAATTTTCAAAATATAATTTGTAAGTAGGCAAGCTTAATTTACTAACTTATTTTTATTTGTAACTAAATTATGTATTTGACATGATCATGTTTGTGTTAATAATAAGTCAAATACTATGTGACACATACCTATTGCACGCCCGTAATTGGGCACACTGTTTGTACCTATACCTAAGCTACTTTAAGATCTTTGTGAACACAGTATGGCAATAAATAAATTCTTATTCTTATTCTTATTCTTATCAATCGTGTATATGACAAATTGTTGCAAATTATCGGTCATCGGTGGCAGTTACGATGGTAGATTGTCATTTGCACAGATTAAACGCTGCGATGTATCGTTACGTGAGTAGCTGGCTTTATACAAAACAATCTTCCGTTGACCAAGAGCCCATTGCATACAATAAAGCCTAGTAATCCCGTGAAAGTAAACGCCAAGTCGAGGCTGTTCAACATTCCGCGCGCGTCGTCCATATCTCAGATGCCAAAATATAAAATTTTACTCGAAAACATAAATCCGGTACGATTTTACTGTCGAATACGATCGGCCGCCTTTACGACCGTCGTATCGGCGGAGATCGCTTGCTAATTTTGAAATGTGGCGAAATAAGACGCTTTCGTAGAGTCTGGAGTTCCCTCTACAAATTATTTATTGCCAACCCAGGCTATGCGACTTTTACTATCTTTCGAATGGATTTTATTGAATTTTTCGAAGCCATATTTTAAACGCTGTGAATATTTTTGCGTGTATTATGACGTGTACTGTTTGCGGTGACGTTGAAATATTAGTTTTTATTTGAAAGAATTGTTGCTGAATTAAAATCTTGTTGTAAAATTTTCAAACGTAGAAGTTTGTGTAGATTATTTATAAATACATAAATCCGAGGATGCGTGACTGCGTAGGTATTAATATATTGACTAGCAGCACTCCGAAGTTTCACTCGCGTTGTTCCCGATTCCTATATATTCCCGGGATAAAAATAGCCTATGTGTTGTTCCAGACCATTATGTGTGTTACAACGGCTGTGGTCACAAAAACACTAAGATATAATGAAAATTACACCACGCTATATACCTAACTACTTACACTAAGTACACCTGAATTATCCATAGACCAATAAAGGTCTATAGATAATCAAGATGTTTAAGATATCAATATGGGTTCAAATCCCAAAAAAAATAAAACTTTTTTCTTCGCTTTTTAAAATATATTTCAAATTAAAACAAAAACAAGTCATGACAAAGCCAACTGAAAATTATCCATTCAGTGGCAATGTTATTTCAATATTTTTTTGTATACGTTTTATACTTCAGAACAGTTGATTAGTCCGGTCACGGAATAACAAAATGTTCTTAAACAGTATTTTTGAACACAAAAATTAATCACTAAATAGATTTCAATCTATCTCCTCCAGTAGTTCGAACACAGCTTTCACCAAACTTTAACGATCCCAGTCAGAGTGCATTCCCGATAGCATCAGACGCGCGTCATTGTTGCGAGTCGCCGATGCGTGCGCGACCCGATTTTTTGTCCGAAAATAAGTTGATATCGTAACCGATACTCTTGTTCTCTCGAGCGACGGTTTATGGGATAGTACAGCCGATGACAGAAGTTATTAATGTTAGCGCATAGCAGCGGCCCGCGAAGTGGAGCACGCGTGTTATGGATATGCCAGCAATCTTTTAGAGTACACGAGAAAGTTTTTTAACCCGATCTCATTACGTATTCTATTTAAACTAATTATTCAAAAAAACGTTTTAAGGCGAGAATGGTCTAGTTTAGAACTTTCTAAGATTAAGTCTATAATTTTAAATGCCGCTCTTGTTAAAAAAGTAAATTAGGAAAAATAGCAAGGCATCTCGTGTATGTGATAAAATAAAATAAAAATCTCCAAAAAACTGTATTGTAAATCTACTTTTCAAAATGAATTTGTTTCTCAGATTTAATTTTGTTATAACAAAACATTTTTTTAAGGAGTTCAGTCTGTTTATTTTGTCAGCTTGCATAGTGACGTAATAAATAATTATTACATGAAAAAAAAAGCTTTAAAAAAAATTATGAAAATAAATTTTTCGTTATTCAGATCGCATTTTGATATTAGCAGTTGTCGATGAATGTACCTGTTTTACGTCTGATTTATGTAATAAAATATGTCTGAATGTTGAAATAGACTAATTTTAATTTTTTATGAAACTTAAATATTGTTGAAGAATTAATTGGAAGGTGTAATATTTTTCATATCGTTTCAGAAATATAAATAATAATAACATACTCGTAATGATTCATCATCATCCACAGCCTTTCTTATCCCACTGCTGGGTATAGGCCTCTCTTTATTCATGCCATCTTTCTCGGTCCTGTGCTAATCGAGTCCAGGTTTGACTCTCGATAAAGATGATATCGTCTTCCTATCTTGCAGCTGGACGTCCAACGCTGCGCCTACTTTGCCTCGGGCACCAATCGGTCACAACTTTACTCCACCGGTCATCAGCGCGTCGAGCGAACGTCGAACGTGTCCTGCCCAACTCCACTTCAGCTGCATTACCGCAGTTCCGACGTCCCTAACTTTAGTTCTTCGTCGGATCTCGGTATTTCGGATACGATCTTGGAGTTTGATGCCAAGCATAGATCTTTCCAGTTGTGAATAACCTCCTGTGTAAGCGTCCATATCTCAGCACCGTATGTAAGTGTAGGCAAGGCACATTGGTTGAAAAGTCGAGTTTTTAAACATTGTGGAATAGAGCGTGACTTAAGGGTATCGTCTTACTTTTTGAAAGCTGCCCATCCAAGCTGAATTCGCCTAGCAATCTCCTTATTTTGATGCTCTATGGCAAAAATGAGAGTATGGCCAAGATACACGTAGCTGTCAATCGTCTCTAGCCTCTCAGTCCCAATCATTATTGAGCTTGAGGGTCCAGAGACGCTGGACAAAACTTTGGTCTTAGCCATATTCATCTTAAGACCTACTCTCAAAAAAGCATCTGAAAGCTGGTGTATCATAATTTGAAGATTGTCTAGGTTTTCGGCAAACAGCACAAGATCATCCGCAAATCTTAGATGCGACATGTAAGCACCGCTGGTTTTAATGCCACTTGTGTCCTATTCAACCGTTTTCAATATATCTTCTAAGACAGCTGTAAACAGTTTGGGTGAAATAGTGTCGCCCTGTCGCACCCCTCTTTTGATGGAAATAGGGATGGTCAAATCGTGCAATTTACACTTGCATGGTTGCCGAAGTATACATACAGTTCGCGGAGCAGGTCAACATAGCGGATATTTTTTTTTTTAAATAAAGAGTGACGAGACGAGCAGGACATGTGCCTGATGGTAAGCAACATGCCTGCCACATAACAGCACAGTGACAAGCAGCTATTGGAACATGAAGAGCCAAAATCATTACCTAGCACTGCACTGCGCTCGTCACCCAGAGATCTAAGTTATTATATCTCTAGGCCCTGTAATTTCTCTGGAAACATTGCCCTTCAAACCGGAACACAGTAATGTTTGCACATTACTGCTTGGCGGTAGAATAATTGACAAAGGTGTGGTATTTCCCCAGGCAGACTCTGCTAAGAGTCCTACCACTACTACATCGAAAGAGCAACGGTACTGAGAGTCAAACACAGCCCAATGTTCGTAAAATGATTACTTCTATTCTATTTTGAGCGGCATTGTGGCACAGTCGGTGATGAGTCTGTTCACCGCATCTTAGGTCCCGGGTTCGATTCTATTATGGTTTGTGTGATAAATAGTATATTTATTTTGTTCTGTACGTCTGTGTTTATGTGCCTTAAATTTACAATTAAATATAACACGTATCTCAACATAGCATCTAATAATCTCTTGGTAAAGGTAAAAGTGGCCAAAATGACGGCGGCATTTTCACGCTTTCTCATTTTGAGCTAAGAAGATTGTATGATTGTGGTGAGCTGATCACACGCCTCTTTTAAATCATTTTTAACTAATAAAATACAGGAAGTCAAAGATTCTGAGATATACAATTTACACGTTCATTAGTGTATAAAATCATTTAAAAACAAAAGTAAGAGCATAGTTTAAAAAAACCCAGTGTAGGTTTTTTCGCACTTAGCATCTTCATTAGGCTATTGTGCGAGTACAGTATACAAATATTGAATACAGTATCATACATACATCAACAGCCCACTAAACGTTCCCACTGCTGGGACTCGGGGCCTTCTCTCGCACGGAGAGAGTAAAGGCCATAATCCATCACGCTGGCCCAGTGCGGGTTGATGGATGACACATGACTTCGAAAGATTCTAGGTGCATGTCGGTTTCCTCACGATGTTTTCCTTCGCCGTTTTAAGTTAGCGGCATTACACACATGACTTCGAAAAGACAGTGGTGCGTGTGGGGTTTGAACCCGGGGTCTCCGGATCGGCAGTTGCCGTTCTCCCGACTAGACCAGCCGTAACTTAAATACCGAATACAGTATACCTACGAATAAAGAATATTGATATACATTTGCAAATTTAAATAAAACATTTTACGATTTAACTTTAAATAATGCAACAAATAACAACTTAGCCCTCTTTATTAAGTTTCTAGTGCTGAAACTCGGGATTTTCTTTTACAAGGATAAAAGTAAAGTTAACGTCATATCCATCTAGCTGACCAAGTTGACCGAGTTGACAGATAATACGTCCTCAAAAGATGTCTTACTTGTAACAGACTAGTTTTCTTGCGATAATTTTCTTCATCGTTAGAAATCTAGTGGTAAGAAACTCATATATTGGGTAAAATACTCTGAGATGCAAACGGAATTAAAATGTACAACCTCACGATTGGAATATCTAAAGTTCTACTCACTAAGTCACCACAAATAATCCTATCAATAAGTAATCCAAATGTATTACACATTCTCATAACATGATACAAGTAACACAAAAGAGAGTGGTCAAGCAGACCCACAAAAAACACTTGACAGATTTCAACACCAAAATATAAAACAAAATATATCTCCGTGTCCGTGTGTCTGCGTCACGGTTTGACAGCGGGTATCGGTTACAGTACTGATGTGGAATCACTAAACGCAACTTGATAGGCCGGTGAGCGTCTTGATGAGATGGTAGGTACTGTGGTCACGATCTTTTAAGGAATTTTTTGAACAAATCATTTGAAATCGAAAATCTAATACAGTGAAATTCTCGTTTTTGTAAATATAAGAAAATTAAATAATACGATTTAAATCGTTATTATGGTAGCAACACTCTCTGTTGTCTAATTAATGTCTATGAATTGATTTCCTCGTTGTTCAGAGTAACTACTAGCCTATGTATAAAATACTAGCGGCCCGTGCCGGCTTCCCTCGGATAATAACCTAGATACCAACTAAAACGCCATCTGCCGGGCTGATTCGAGAATCTAAACCATCCAGGGCCCTACCTAAACGTGTACAAAAATAAATCATTCAAATCGACCCAGCCGTTTAGGAGGAGTTCATTAACAACGAAAAGTGGCATTGATTTTTATATATATAGATATAAAACGGCCAGCGGTTATGAGTATGAAATCCCACTAATATTATAAATGTCAATGTATGGATATTTGGATGTTTGTTGCTCAATCACGCCGCAACGTATGAACGGATCAGGCTGAAATTTGGAATACAGTTAGATTATAGTCTGGAAGAACACATATGTTCTTCTACTTTTTATCCCGGAAAAATAACGGGAACTACGCGGTTAACACCGCGATATTCTGCTAGTAAGGTCATAAAATCATTTCACAAATTTCTTGACAATACGCAACGTACCCAAATAAGTAAACTCTATAGAAACAGCTTGAGGTGATGCTCTCATGTTGAGCCGAAGATATCTGGTTATCTTCACCGCGCCGACCTTGGAGGAAGTGAGTCAGTGGGCGAACGCGTTATAGTTCAGGAGGCGGTGTCTATAACCGCTTGATACACTTTGGTAACTATATTACACCAAATGACGAAAAAATACAAAACTAACTTTGCGGTCGAGTTTTAGGCGGGAAAAAAAATTTTTCGTGTTTTTATTTGGGAAGGTATATAGATAAATTTGTGTTTAATGGCGTCTACTTGAACTGGTCTTTATTTTGATATAATTCACATTAAAAATAGAGTTCATTAGCATAAAAACATCGTAAAATTAAAAAAAATACAAAAATTAAAAATTTTGGCGGGAAAATGGTTCCGAAGTATTGAAAAAATTAAAAAAAATAATTTGTGCTATCGGTTTTTCGAGTTTATTTCGTATACAACACATTTAAGCCATAAAACCACTGTCTCCTTTATAAATTATGAATATAATAGCTGATCGACTACTTGAGAAATCGCAAAAAAAATCTCAAGTGTCAAAAATGTTAGTTTACATTTTAAGTACATTATTTATAAACAAACGATACCGCGAGAAGCGTCTTGAAACGCTCTCGAGAATGATGGGCTTAAACACGTACAAGTAACGCGGCACTTCATATGCCGAAGCGTAAGCAAACGCACTTAGGTAACTTGACACCCGTTTTCCCGCCAAAATTGTAAAATCGATTTTTCAAAAGTGTAGCAAGCGGATAATTTCGTTTTGGTGCGGTAAATCAAAATAATATTGCGTTTCAAAATTTTACCAATATTATAAATGTCAATGTTTGGTTTGTTAGTTGCTCACGTCGTAACGTATAAACGGATCAAATTGAAATTTGGAACTCAGTTAGATTATTGTTTGAAAAAAAAAACATAGGCTACTTTTTATCCCGGGGAAATAATGGGAACAGACTACGCGAGTAAAAACGCGAACCCTTTTTAATTTAATTTAAGTTACGGTATATCAATTACGCAATCAAATTTAGAGCTAATTTAAGTATTTTTATTGACACAGGGTTCAATGAAAACTAAAGATTTTAAGTTACATAAATTTGCTCAATAGTAAAACTAAATAAAGGACTTTACAAAGCAGAGGACCTGCCATGTATTTTGTATTTTTTACGAAGCTAAAAACTAAATCGTTCAGATTCATTCATACACAACCATTTCAAACTTTCACTCATTATACTGAATTTCATGAATAAACTTCAACAACAAGAGAATACGAAAAAAATACAATATTTACAAACTAACACAGTAGATGTGTTATTTCGAAATTGTTAAAACTTGTATAACGTGATCTCTCCTGCTATATCGCAACCATATGTAAAACATGTGGTTTTCAAACCTAAGTAAACAAAACCAGTGTTTTTCTAGCTGCGCGTAAGTTTGCAGTCACCCAAACATCATGGGCACAAATTAGTCACTATCGAATTACAATTACGTTATTCTCTGTCCTTGACCATTTGAATCCTAAAAGAGATACTTCTTTTCGCAATGACCATATTGATCCTGGATAGTTAATGTCAGCTTGTTGTTTAAGAGTTTGTTGTCTGACTGTACTTTTGGTAATAGATGCGTATGCATGTGATCACATGCATGCACACACTAATGCAAACTCACACTAATGCAAAGCTCAGCTTATACCTCGCGGACTGTACTTCGTGTTTGTTGAAACGCGCCTATTTAACTGTGATAATGTTTAAAATAATAATTATTATTGGTAAATAAAAACTTTATTTTTGAATAATACTATCAGGTTTGTTCAGAATTTGTATTTTCTCAACGCACTTTACATTTAAAAAGATTAAAAAGCTGGCTTATCGTTTAAACTAATATCGATATATTCCAGATTTTTTGTTGTTTTTCTTTTATCAAAGACTAGTAGTGCCTCACAGTTTTACCTGCGTATTTCCTGTTCTTGTAATTTTCTTGCTAATACAAAGTAGCCTATATATTTTTCTAAACACTATGATCTAGTTTAAGCAGCATACTAAATGTTTTTACTGTTTTCTATCACAAAGAGAAAATCAAAGCCTTCACCATACTGGACTATTAAATGTGAATTGGTGGATAACGTATCACCTCAAAGATTCTAGGTACATGCCGGTTTTCTTGCGATGTGTTCCTTCACTGTTTTTAAATTACCGGCATTACGCATTATAATTTTCAACGAGTGCTTCGTGATTCGTATTCGTTCATATCCACACAAACAGACAAAAGTTTCGTTTAAAATAAGTTTTTCTTTATAATGTCACTCAATTTCGTACTTTACATTTTTATTTTTCTTCAAATTTAAATTTTTCATTCAAATTTCATAGAATTACAACGATATGTTAAATCAAAGAGTTCAAAAGCTTTACAATCCCAAAGCATCAAAGAGGCATCGACAAAGATTAAAAATAAAAACAGACATGCATCCCTTTGTAATATCAGTCTAGGCACTTATACACTATTTGTTTTGGACCATCTGTTTTATGTCAAGTGTATCGTAAAAAAGTTTGAGGGGGTTGGATATCTAAAAGGTTTGTGATTATAAATAAACTCTGTCATGTGACTGTATTTCATTGTGGTTGATTTATTGGGTTTTAGAAGTTAGTTTATCTTGCTTGTTTGTGTAAGAACAACAGTCGTTAGGACGTTTCAAATGTTAGGTTTGTGAGTGCTATCTACTGTGGGGCACTATGAACTCTAATCTAGGTCTAAAAACAGCCCTATTGTATTTTTATAGTATGCATATATGACAAGATAACCAAGACATGCTCATGATGGTATGCTCGCGCTCGTGACACAAATATATATTACTAGCAGCGCCCCGCGGTGTTACCCGCGAAGTTCCCGTTCCCGTTGTTCCCGTTGTTTTTCCGGGATTTAGCCTATGTGTTCTTCCAGACTATAATCTATCTGTGTTCCAAATTTCAGCCCGATCCGTTCATACGTTAGGACGTGATTGAGCAACAAACATCCAAACATCCTTACAATGACATTTCTAATATTAGTAGGATGATTTATCTCTTAGCGCTGTTATTTCTCTGGAAACATTGCCCTTTAACAGAATCAAAACGATAATTCACTACGCTGGCCAAGTGCAAGTTGGGGGATAACGCAAGTCCTCCATTTTTCTTCAGACATTTCGGTTTCGGTTTTCATTGACCGTTAAAGCCAGTGGTGATGATGAATTACTAATTGCACTTGGAAAAATACTCAAGAGCGGCAAACTGGGTCCGAACCTATGACCAAACTTGTTAAATTAGGCGTTTTCTCCACGGTTTCTATAGACGCCTACGAATAATCCTAATTCATTTATACCTCAGGTCTTTTAGGTAAACGTGCGTCATCATCGACGGTGTGCGCTTACCATCAGGCGGGTTGGTGGACAAACGCGGACCCATACACGATAAAAAAAACATCTTACTAGCAGCGCCCCATGGTTTCACCCGCGTAGATCCCGAACCCATTATTTTCCCGGGATAAAAAATAGCTTAAGTTTAAGTAGTTTTTGTGTGAATGTACTCATTAATCATTATGTACTCTCATTAGTAATAATCATCCATACATTTTGACGTGATAACGTCTTATAATTCGGTGTAGCCGGCTGCACGCCCGCAAAACATGACGTCATGTAACGTTACTGTTAGTTCGTCGTCAGTGCCATGCGTACGAAGCTGAGCGCTGAGGGCGCCACCCGCCGAGTCGAGCGGTATCACTACTCGCGCTATCAGCGTACTGATTTCTTAAGACGTTGTCACGTTTAACTATCGTCAGTAAACCGACTTTACAGACAACCATTTTTTTATAATATTTTGCATTAATTATATTAGTAGGATAAAACAAAATTGTGTCAAGAAATTTTACTTTTAACCGTACAAAGAAACTTAAGAAGCAAAATAAAAGCCGCGTCACGTTGGCGGCGCGCGCGCAGGCTCGGTGACAAGCTTTTGTCGCGGGTTATTATCGTCGCAATATTGGATACTCTCGCGAAATAAGAAAGAAAAAGAAAACGACATATTCATACGGTATTGTGTACACAACAAGATATAATCTAATTTAAAATGTAATTTTTAATAATAAGTTATTATTACTTTATGTTTTAATTACTTCATCACTTCATTATTAGTTTTAGTAGTGGTAGGACTCTTAGCAGAGTCCGCCTGGGGAAGTACCACACCTTTGCCAAATATTCTACCGCCAAGCAGTAATGTGCAAACATTACTGTGTTCCGGTTTGAAGGGCAATGATTCCAGAGAAATTACAGGGCTTAGAGACATAATATCTTAGATCTCTGGGTGACGAGCGCAGTGCAGTGCTAGGTAATGATTTGGACTATCATGTTCCAATAGCTGCGTGTTACTGGTGCTGTTATGTGGCAGGCATGTTGCTTACCATCAGGCACATGATCTGCTAGTCTCGTCACTCTATGCTATAAAAAAAAAAAACACTATTGGAGTTCTAAATAAATATAAATTGTGGTGGCTCAGAAGTGAGAACGTTCGGTCCATACGCTGGAGTATTCTAATCTTTCCTGCTTTGAGTATGTTGTATAATATGAATATGCTAGCATGGCCCCGTGGTTATACTCCCTTAGTTCCCGTTCCCGTTATTCTCCCGAGATAAAAAGTATGTGTTTATGCCTTACGTTATTTTGTGTTCTTCCGAACTATAATCTAACTTGATTTGATTTGAACTTTGTTCCAAATTTCAGACCGATCTGTTCATACCCCACAATGTGATTGAGCAACAAACATCCAAACTTTGACATTTATAATTTTAATAGGATACTGGGCTAACTCCATCATAAACTGCATCGTCGTTTTACATCACTAGAGATAAAGGTCAAGTGCAAGTTATTATCTATGGATACAAAACACGTTAGATTTTTTTATTATTTGTGGGTTCACAAGTAATCAAATAATTAATTTATGTTAACAAGTTCTCTTTCATATTACCTGAATAAATAAATAGTAAATACCCACAGCCCACAATTAATTATTTTACTTGTGTAGTAAACAACCGTGATATTTTAGAACTTAAATTAAATTAAACTTAAATGGTAGCTTAAGACCCAAGATGGTTTAGTAAGCAGTGGATAACAATCTTTTAAGTCATGTCGTCTGACCACACGTGAACGCAAGTGGGTGGATCCTTATTTATTCGCCACTTCTTTAAACCATTAAGAGCATTAAACAGTCCTTGTACTCTTGCAACTTTCTCATTTTGAAATATATTTAAGCATTTAAATAAAATTTAAGATCCTGTTCGTAAGTCCAGATTAACATTTTTTTCATAAATTGTGTATGAAGTCAAAGTTCTTTGTTGATAAATGTACAATTTACACGTCAATGAATACAAAAATAAAACAAAAGAAAGAGCATACAAATTGTATACATTTTCTAAGTTTGAAATGAAACACTTCACTGTATTATTATAATTATCATACAGAAAGCTGTCAAGAATTATACGAGTAATAAATATAAAAAATATTATGACGTGTTGGTGGTCAAACGCAGACTTGAATTTACACCTTACAGATTTTAAAGTAAAATCATGGAAGGAAACAAGTAAGTATTAACTTGGGTGACATAAAATCCAAAGCGATTTAGGGTGTCTTTTAAGTAAGCTGGCTCCACAGTAGACCATATTAATGTATCGTCATAAAATAGGAAGCGACATCACGAGGAACAGTAAACTTATTTTAGCAATATTTTGCCAAATATTGTAACCTATTTAACAAAACTGAAATGGCATGTTAAAAATAATGACTGAATGTAATTGATTGAAGACGAGTTGAAATTGCATAGGCACAACGTTTTGAAACACTGAAAAATTTAAAACAATTTAACAATAGATCATTCGATTCGAGAGATAACTGACCAATTTAACAATCAAGTGTTTTTGGATGAAATTATAGTTACTCGTATGTAGTATTTTTGCTCATTGCTTAAATTTGAGTTTTCCGTTATGTCAATTTTCCAAGTCATTTCAACTGAGCATTTCAATAATTTCTTCAGTGTTTTTTTTTGTTTAGTGACAGTTTATACAAACTCGGTACCTACCTCATTAATAAAAAACTACTAAAAATCAATAACCATAATCACAGAACAGATATCTGTTCTGTGACCATAATTATGAAATACATATTTTGAACTTAAGTCATATAGGTATTACATTTAAAATAACTATGTTTTTTTCGTAACTAGTAGGATTATCTATGTATATTAATATTATAAAGGTGAAGAGTTTGTTACGAGTAGTTTGTTTGTTTGAGCGCTAGGATCTCGGGAACTACTGGTCCGAATTGAAAGATTATTTTTCCGTGACAGCTTGTGTCTATATTTTAAGATAATGTCATTATAATCTAAGTTAACCAAATGTGTTCTAAATCTGATTTGGTCCGAGCAATTTTCGATAGCTGGCATAGCAATGCGTACACCGTACAGGGTTCAGCTAGCATATACATAAAGATGAGACAAAACCGTAATTAAAGAAAAAAATGGAGCGGTGTAAGTTACTAAGTTAAGCGTTAACTTCATCAAACTTCATTCTATCATAGAATTTGAACTAAAACCAATTCCCGGCGAACTTCCGCTTCAGATTCAAATTAAACAGTTCCTCAACGCTCCACAATTAGATTTGGGAGATTTCGTCTTAATTAAATTCTTGCAAATTATTAACTGATAATGTACACGTGTACTTACTGACTAAGCTAAGCGGAATAAAGAAGTATAGAAATTTAAGTTACGTACTAAAAATATTCTATTAATATTAGTAAAACACATATCATTTTGGAGATTGACGTGTAAATTGTATATTTATCAATAAAGAACTTTGACTTTGAGCTGAAGTTCGTGAATGTGTTATTGTAATACTTACTAGCACCACCCGCCGGTTTTACCCGTACATTTACCGTTCTTGTTTTTTACCGCGATAAATAAATAGTGAGTTAATGGCTGGCCTCGTGGTTTAGTGGGTAGTAGCTCTGCCTGTGAAGCCGAGGGTCGTGGGTTCGATTCCCACCCAGTGCAAATATTTGTGTGATGAATTCAAATGTTTGCACTATGTCTGGGTGTTTCTATGTATAATAAGTATGTATTTAAAACTATATAAGTATTATACCAGCTATCTGGTCGCCATCACACAAGCTTTGCTTAGTTTGGGGTCAGATAGTGTTGTGTATGAATTGTCCACCAATATTTATTTATAAGTATATTTATTTATTCCAGACTATAATAATAAGTGTTCCAATTTTCAACCCGATCTGTTCAGACGTTTCGACGTAATTGAGCAACAAACATCCAAACTTTTGCATACATAATATCAGTAGGATTTATAGTGGCCTTGTATCAAGAATGAATCGGTTTTGAAATCGTTAGATCGTAGTTTTGGACACAGCCTGTATCCCAGATTACCTATTTTCTAAAATGTAGATGGACAAGTGTATTATCAAAACAGGTTTAAACGGCGAAGAAAAACATTGGCAAACTCTAATGTATTAGTGGTTCAAATTTTTATTTTTATTCGTTTGTTGTGTTTAGTTCAGATCATCATACGTAGTAGATCCATAAATATTTACATTTTTTGTAATATTTATCGAAAGTAGGACAAATACTAGGACTTCCAAAGGGATATAAATATTACATCTAAACTATATATAAGTATCTCTTTCACTGTAAGTGTTTTATCTAATCTATTCAAGTGTTAGTCATAGAGATTTTGTAACCCCACACTTAATATTATCACAAAAAATAAAATAAATAGATATTATTAACTCTTGCAACCATGATTCTAAATCCAAAACCCCTTTCGGCTCCCCCACTTCCGTTTGGAAGCGTGCAAGCCATTGTACCAAAAAGTAGGCAAATCTACCGGAAATTGCACCAGATCTTGCTACCAGTGTTGTGCTAATCCGAACAAGGGCGGTTTTTATCTTTAGTGCAAGTTTTAGTAGCTAAAAATAAAATATATATTTCGTTAAATTGTACAGGAATCGCAACAGTGCTGCTACAAACATCAGCAGCACAATTGCAATTCCGTACAACCTAACAAAACAAAATTTCGCTTCTTTAACTATCAAAACTTGTACTAAGAGTGCTGAAATATGATACTGAATATAAGGAAGCTGTGGCAAAGAAGGCGGGCCGTAGATGGGTCGCACAATATATTTACCTATTTCTGGATCGGAATCCGGAGGGCGTGATATATCGCCGGGATAGTAAATTACCGTGGAAAAGTAAAAAGAGTTGTGTCTGCATGGCCTACATTTTATGGCTGGGTGAATCTGTTTTTATAGCGGCGAGAAATTGAACATAGTGGAATGGAGAGATTCGATTCTCTGAGGGTTTATTTCTATTGTACCCTAAATAATGCAAAAGTGTAACTGATTCTAATGTAAATCAGTGTATTTGAGGAAAAACATAGGGATAAATTGTCAGTTTGATATTACCTATTGTAGATAAGAAAACTGACAAGTAATGTTTTATCTAAAATCCTAAAAATATACCAATTTTTACGAAACAAAACAGTTTCAGACATATAATAAGCTGTTATAGGTTGTCAAATCCTCCTAATATTATTAACGTAAAAGTGTTAACTTAAAAACAGATCAAGCTAACGTTTGTAATATGAATTAAATCAGCCCCGAGTTTGGGCAGCTTCAAAAACCGATAAAAAAGCTGGCTTATCGATCAAACTTTTTATAGTTACAGCGAGTTTTAAAGAGTGATGGTAAACTCACTCAACATTTTAAAATAAATTACATTTTTCATTATAATATTATAATAATAATTCATTATAATTAATAAATCTTATATTTTAATGGTTGACACTTATTACGATACGTATGTAGTACGATACTTATTATCGTACAATAAAACTTTAAAAATGTATATTATTATTATTTTTTTTTTATTTTTTTTTTGAGTTTGGAACAACCCCCCCCCCCTACTTTTTATCTTAAAATTATGCAGACTTCCTAATGAACATTTATTTCGTATGCGCGATATCAAATTTCGGACAGATATTAATGTAAAATTAATAAATATAATAAAGTATTATAACAGTTACTTAAATTAACTTTTCAAATTGATAGTTTTCCATTTATTTTAACATTGCCATTTAAAACTGTTAGATTCATGTCTATACTTTATTGCCAAGAATAAATTTGTTGTAGGCTCTCAGCCAAGCGGCACGGCGTTTCACATCTGTACAGTGTTGTCTACTCGTTGCCGCTACATAAAGCTGTCTGCGCTATCTCGGCGTATTGCACGGCGTGCCGACGCATACAATAAGTGCATAACCCGACCTGGTTGAAAAATGACCTCAGAGCGAAGACAGGGGTACCCGGGTTACCCGGCTCTATTCGCCCACGAAATCGCTGTGAAAAGAATGGAACAGATATCAGAATCTTAGGATTAAGAAAAACAAACAAGATTACATTATTCTATGTTTCACCCTTTTTTTTAAACTTTTTTGGTTTTATACTTGATCGCTATCTTGCCTGATGTTAAACGACGATGCAGTCTACGATAGAGCGTTACTTAGAAAAAAATCTTTGAAGATACCACGACTTAACAAAAACTAAATTTAACATGATGTAAGTAGTGTATGTGTTAATCGAGGTAATGTACCTACCTACTTAGTACGGTGCTCTGTTCTTCCAGTCCGCTGCGGACCTGCGTGGTCTCTAACCGTAGAATATGTAAAGACATACCTTACTGCGAATTTTAAGACTTCCTATTACTACTAATGCTGGAAATACGAAAGTTTGGATGTTTGTTGATCAATCCCGTCTTAATGTCTTAACGTATCGGTTAAATAAATACAGCCTGGAATAACACAAACATAGCCTACGGCCTACTTACCATCGCGGGAAAATAAAGGAATGGAAACTAGGCGCGTGAAACCGGGGAGACTTGCTAGTGCAATATATGTTAATCTGACTAACTATTACAGAGATACGTGGAAATAAACATACTCTTACAAATTTAGTCTTCGTAATATTAAAAACTTGGCTTGCACCACCGGCACCGTGTGACTAGACAATTAATAAGAAGGAGTATTCAGTAAATATTGTTTCTATAATATGCATAATGTTTCCTGAGAGAGAGGGATGAAAGAGAGGGATGCATAATGTTTCCTGACAGAAAAGCAAAGATGATGATGGGATCTTATACTTCTGGGAGTTGAGATCAGTACTTAGTAGTAATTCGTCATCGGCACCGAGGTAGAACCCAAGCAAGTCCCTACCAGCGGTTAGAGCTGCAGTGTCTAGTACCTTGTATAGATGCGTACAAAGACAACCACTTTCTATTCTACGTAGGTAAATATATTTTCTCTTCAAAAAATCTATTTCTTTTTTAAGGAAATGATTCCATTTATTTTCAAGTGTTACGCAAAAAAGTGGCAGTTTAATCTGATCGTCTGGGGGCAGACAGTTCCAGCTCTGGCCAGCCTCCGTGACACAGCTCCCCTCATTTCACGGCTATTAGATAAACTTGTTACCGACGCGTGGATACCCATTAAAATGCAAATTTCAGACCCAAAATACTAGCTGAAATTTAAACTGTATTAGTGTTTGTTTGTCCTTTTTTTATGGCTACAGTAAAAGTTAGAATTTTGTGTGCTTTCTGTTCTTTCGATTGTACTTTTTTATCTAATTGTTGATGAGCTTGCACTAGACTCTTCATCTTCTCGTCATCTTGCTTATATTTGCTAGGAATGGGTTTATCAGGAAGAAACCGACTCACGTATTGAAACCAGTATTTTATTATAGAGTCGCACAAGTTATTTTTAATAATAAGTTATCTCTACCATAAAACTTATCTCTTTATTCCAAACGTTTTATTTTTCTTAGTTTGATATCACAAACATCTAATATTTTAAACAAATACACGGGTAATTCACGTATAAAATAGTCAGAACAGTCCGACTCGAATCTAATATTTTTTTGAGGATTTTACATAATTCAAACATTTTCGGTTCTTCGTAAACCTTGCGTAATTATTTGCCATGAAAATTTTAACATTATCAAATGGATTTTGTCTAAATATATGGACATAATTTTACAATTGCGTTCTGCTTGCGCTTTACAATATTTTTAACTTATACTCGTAATTTTGAATAAGAGTCGGTTCCGATAGCAAAATAGCTCAATGTAATTTTGACGTCCAGAGTATTTTGTCTATTTTTTCTTTACTCATTTTACAAATAGCATAATTTGCGTAGTGGATATTTATAATTGACTCTTACAACGACTTATTAATTAATATACTTAATAATTAATGGTAGATTTTTACAAAAAACGTTTTCTTTATTCATTTTCAGGGATTAAAGGTTACAAACCAATAAATTTAATGTCTGGAATAAATCATTTTTAATTCTCATTTAATATTGATAATTTAAAGTGTCGAATTTTTCCATGCCATGACATGCATATTCAGAAATCTCGTTTCTTATCCAGGTAAAACCGCAGACGGTGTAATAGTGTGACATTGTTTTTATGACCGGCGTCATAAAAACAATGTCACATGTATTTACCAGTGTAACTATATTTACCTACAGCTAGCACTTGTGTTGGCGATCGGTGCCTATGCCGGAAGCGTTTGAAGAAACGCTGTCATTGGCTGTCCGGAGCTAAGAATACGTCACCAGCGGAAGCGCGTGGCGCCGCCAAGCGGAGAAGAAACTGACTACGGACTGCAGACTTCGCCGTAAAAACTTATAAAAACTCCCTGCGAGGATCAAAATGTCTCTTTCTATTTCTGAATTTTGTACTGTAACTATCTCCAGTTAATGTAATATAGTTATACAAGTTATTTGACTGTTTTATTTATTGCCAAGTATGGAAGTTTCTTACACTTGTAGAATTTAATTAAACTGTTACAGCTATGTTTTATCATTTTTGTGCATAATCATTGAAAATTTCAAATTCAGATGATATTTTTAACTTAGTACTTTCTTCTGGTTCTTGGTACTTGCTTCTGCTGTCGTTACGAGTTCTATGTATCTATTTTATTCTATTTTACGTCTCTATTAATTTTTTTGGAATCATACGGATCGAGGCGGTTTTATTTGTTAAACTTAGATTTTTATCTAGTTTATTGAATAATGTGTGGTGTGGATAATGTAATCATTTATTTAAGTAGACTATCACAAGCAATCATAACGAACTACCTAGAATAGTATTATTATACTAGTAACTACTGTTTGAGGATCACTGCTTTCAATAAAATAGAATGAAAGGTATTTTTTATTTTATACTGTTCTAGTAGCAGTACAACACAAAACTACTTTATCACACGGTAAAACCAAAAACAAATGAACACAAAGTGCGAACTTATCGCTAGTAAGGGGCCATCCTTACTAGCGTTAAGTTCGCCTTTTGTGTTCATTTGTGTGGGAAAAACTAATACGGATCAATGGCCACATTGATTCGTATTAGTTTTTCCCACTTTAAGCAAAAAGCAAAGCCTGTAAATATTAAACAATTAGAAAAGACCTATTCTCCCACACACCCCACTGATTATTCACCTCTGCGAGATCCATTCACCCGAGCGGAAGTACGTAGCGGAGGGGGGAAATGGGAAATCCCCACCGGAAGCGGCCGACACAGGTGTACGCGAGGTGTGAATACGGCTGACGTATGAATTACGTTTATCAACCGAACTGTGGAGAAGAATTGACGCACACTTTCAACATTTGCGGTATGAATCGTTTGTAAAATTTAAGAGTCGACAATATTGAAATTCATTGAAAAAAAGTTTTATTTATCGTAGCTTTATTAGCGGCGTGTATCCGGTAGCCCTAGAACCATCTAGTTTCTTGAGTCCGAAAAACTAAAAAAATAAATTCTTGTTAATTTGTTTTGCAATCCTATCCTACTTAATAATATAAAATTTGTCATTTTTTGGATATCTTAGTAACCTACTAGTCGTACCAGAATCAAATTTATTTACGACCCAATATTCAGCAGTTATTTTATAACAACACCTCTGTCTGTAATTCTACCACAAAACATTAGATACTACGCAAACATTATTGTCCTCCGGTTTGAATTGCAATGTTTCCAGAGAAATTACAGGGCTTAGATATATAACAACTTAGATCTCTGGGTGACGAGCGCAGTGCAGTGCTAGGTATCGATTCGGACTGTTCATGTTGCAATAGCTGTGTGTCACTGTGCTGTTATGTGGCAGATATGTTGCTTACCATCAGGCACATGTTCTGCTCGTCTCGTCACTATGTATTAATAAAAAAAGCATGGCAAAGCGGTATTTGATCTTACATTATTATGGGTGCTAAGTAGTGATGTTAACTCTTTAAGTTCAAATCGCTGCGTTAAATTGTGCTGTTATCAGCAAGTTCGTTGCCTACAATCAGATACGTTTCTTTCTGGTTAACCTTTGGGGTGAACGAGTGCAATGCAGCCGGTGCCGTGGCAGCTGAAAACATAAAGCCATGAATATAGCTGGGTGGCGTATAACTTGGGATACCTTTATTTTTTTTAAATAAAGAGTGACGAGACAAGCAGGACATGTGCCTGATGGTAAGCAACATGCCTACCACATAACAGCACAGTGAGACGCAGCTATTAGAACATGAAGAGTCCAAATCATTACCTAGCCAGTGCTAGCTAATCTGAGCGCAGTGACTGCACTGCGCTCAGAGATCAGAGACTTAAGATGTTATATCTCTAACACCTGTAATTTCTCTGGAAACATTGCCCTTCAAACCGGAACACAGTAATGTTTGCACATCACTGCTTGGCGGTAGAATAACTGGCAAAGGTGTGGTACTTCCTCAGGAGGTCTCTGCCAAGAGTCCTACCACTACTTTGTGTGTGTATTGTACACTAATGACATTCTAGTTCTGTAGCAACCTCAACAACTGTGATATTTCAACGCACACTCTCTGATTTTTTTGTTCTTATTTGTCCATATTTGTATGCTAGTTGGAACTAGACAATATTCTCGAGACCGCTGACATGTGGCGCCGCTAGCGTAAAACTGTACAACTCGAAATGTTTTCTATAAAGGTAAAGTTTTTTTTATAGTATAGAGTGACGAGACGTGCAGGACATGTGCCTGTTGGTAAGCAACATGCCTGCCACATAACAGCCCAGTGACACGCAGCTATTGGACCATGAAGAGTTCAAATCATTACCTAGCACTGCACTGTGCTCATCACCCAGACATCTAAGATATTATATATCTAAGCTCTGTAATTTCTCTGGAAATATTGCCCTTCAAACCGGAACACAGTAATGTTTTGACATTACTGCTTGGCGGCAGAATAACTGGCAAAGGTGTGGTACTTCCTCAGGAGGACTCTGCCAAGAGTCCTAGGTACAACTACAAAAGGTAAAGTAGTTTCAAAGTTTCGTCGCAGGTTTTGCGTTGTTGGTTTGAATCCGGCGCTTACCCTGTGCGGATACAAGCTACGTCGCGAGTCAGAAGTCATAGACTTTCATCCTAGTTTTTCCCAAAGTTTGCGACTTTTGTTTGCGACTGTCCAGAGGATGAATACGGTTTGAATATGAAAGACATAAAAGTGTATAGGTACACTTATACAATAGGCTTGTTTCCACTTAGAATGAATCGAATGGATTAGAGGTTCTTACTATTGATTAAGATATAGAGATTTCAAAAATAAAACAGTTTATTATATATACGTAAAGATTATTAATATTTTTAAAAAAGAAAATCTTAAAAAATAGGCTTTGTGTCACGTGACAGTGAACGCCAATCAGAAAATGTGACGTCACGCCGTGCTACACATCACTTGACATCACTAATGTTGTTGACATTTTCATAGAACAAATATAACTATTTTTTATTTTTATTTATTCTTCGCCATGGATACTAGTTCTTCAGCCGCTTTACTGAAATAGTTTTTTATTGTTTTACCACTATTTTTGAGGAAAATTAACAGTTTTTTTTACATTTACTTTACTAAGATTATACTGTGTCAAATACTTTCATCAAAATGATCTTCACAAAAATATATTCTTGATTTAGTGGGCATCATTCCTCCTCGCAAGCGCTTGCCACTTTTTTCGCAATTGTGGATCGTTTGGAACATAGATGAATAATTTGTTTGGCGTATTTATACTTGTGCTTGTACGCTGAGGCACTATGCAGTTCTTGTAATACGAGGGATTCATTTTAAAATAAAAACATCGACAATGCCCTTACACAAACACATATGTTTGCCACGGCGTGACGTCATTCAAAACGCCATGACAGTCTGGAGCGTTTTAGTGCAGAACTCTGTTTGATTTTTTGAAATGCAAAATACATATTGTAAATGTAAGTATTTTCAAAAATATAGATGTTTCGGAATAATATATACATTAAGCTATATTATTAACCAGTTTTTAAAATTTAGTACACAAGCCTATTATTTTAATGTTTTTTTTTTTCGAAAGAAGTTTTTGTGTTTAATTATTTTTTTAACAATGCTGAGCATTGTTTAGTGAGGGAAAATCTCATGAATTCGCATAACCAACATGTTATTGAACTTTTTCGCCTATGATGAATTTGTTCATGACCACCAATTCATCTGAAGCCAAGCAATAATAATCGGAACATCGAAGAAACCTACGTCAGCAGCAGTATTTCCGTACTGTTAAAATACGGAACTCCATTCCACACCATCTTGTGTGCGAAGATATAGGTACGAGGGTCAAACTGAAAGTTCTTAGAAAATCAAAAACTGATTACATTAGCCAGTTATTAGTTTTATTATATCTTTTCAAAATATTGTCCATTCACGTCAATACACCGCTGCATGCGATGGAACCACTGGGAAAAGCACTTTGCCCACTCGTCCTTAGGGGTCTCTTCAATGGCATCGCGATACGCAGCCACCGCTTCTTCAGCATTCATAAACCGCTTTCCTTTAAGTTTTTCTTTAATTTTTGAAAATAAATAAAAATCACAAGGCGCGAGGTCGGGGCTATACGGCGGGTGACCCAGTAATTCAACGTTTGATGTCGCCAAATAGTCGATCGTTCGCTTGGCGGTGTGCGATGAGGCGTTGTCGTGGTGAAGGAGGATCCTACTGCGAGGTCGTTTCTCTCGAACTTTTTCCAAGACAAGTGGCAAACAATTGGTAGTGTACCATTCTGCAGAAACTGTTTTTTGATCCTCTAACACAATTGTTGCGAAATGACCTATCCTTCCAAAGAACGAGGCCACCATTTTTTTCCCCGCACTTCGATCTCTCTTCACTTTAGTTGGCAACTCCTCGAAAGGAAACACCCACTGAGCAGATTGTCTTTTGGTTTCAGGATCATAACAGTAAATCCAGCTTTCGTCACCTGTTAGTATGTCGAACACAGCATTTGAGTCACCTCCGTTAAATCTTTCAATCATTTTACGGCACCAATCCACACGATGGAGTTTTTGAGCCTCAGTCAAATTATGAGGTATCCACCGGGCGCAAAGCTTCCTGACCGCTAAATGTTCGTGTAGGATTTTGTGCACTTGACTCATACCGATGCCTAAGCTAGTCCGAATCTGCTGATAGGTCACTCTTTTGTCAGTCTCTATCATACGCCGCACAACACAGATGTTATCTTCAGTCGTCGCCGTAGAAGGCCGTCCCTCACGTAAATCATCAGTGAGATTAGTGCGACCACGTTTAAACTCATTAAACCAGTTGTAAACAGTCGCACGAGATGGGGCTTCATCGTGAAAGGCCAATCGTAGTCTATCATAACTTTCTTGTTGACTTAAATGACATCGAAAGTCATAAAAAATCATTGCACGAAAATTTTCTCGTGTTAAATTCATGTTGACGTGACACAGACAATTTTCAATTTGCCACCAAATCGTAAAACAAATGACAAATGAATGAAGTATATACTCAGTAATATTGGCAAAGAGTTCTATTTTCAAATTATAGAATTTTTTTTTTATTATATTGTTTATAAGTGGCCAGTTCTAAGAACTTTCAGTTTGACCCTCGTAGTACCTAAGAAATCATCTAAATAAAAGAAAGATATATGAAAACTTAGATCTCTGGGTGACGAGCGCAGTGCAGTGCTAGGTAATGATTTGGACTCTTCATGTTCCAATAGCTGCGTGTCACTGTGCTGTTATGTGGCAGGCATGTTGCTTACCATCAGGCTCATGTCCTGCTCGTCTCGTCCCTCTTTATTAAAAAAAAAATGGTTACATTATTTGTCAATGCATGGCTAAACGTAAGCTTATTCAGTACTTGCGGCAGTATCGTTACCCTTTAGTTTCACTCTGGTATTTCATGCTCCTGTTATTTTTCCACAATAGCTGATGTATAATTCCAGACTATAACATGTTTTCTTAATTTCAAGCAAATCTGTTCAAACGTTCTGACATGATTAAGCAACAAACATCCAAACTTCGACATTTATATTACAAGAATGATAAAGAAGCTTTAGTCTCAGTTAATTTTCTAGCTGTGTATGTTTTGGGGTTGTTTCATGTCCTAGCACGTAATCATTCATTTCAGTTTTTCGGTGACGTTTTTCTCTTGTTATGTGCTTGAATACGTAATCGTGTTTTAGAAAATTCTGTTTGCGGTTGAGATTGTTGTTTATGTTACAAAATAAACTTATTTACGTAAGTTTACGATTATAGACGCTTGTTTATTCAATGTCAGTCTCAAAATATATAAAATGATAGGGTTATATGTACATAGGTACATTAAATCTGAAGACATTTTTGCATTCAGAAAATTTTCGTCACATGCTTTTTTTTTTAAAAATAAATAGTGACGAGACAAGCAGGACATGTACCTGATGGTAAGCAACATGCCTGCCACATAACATCACAGTGACACGCAGCTATTGGAACATGAAGAGTCCAAATCAATACCTAGCACTGCACTGAGCTCGTCACCCAGAGATCTAAGTTGTTATATCTCTAAGCCCTGTAATTTCTCTGGAAACATTGCCCTTCAAACCGGAACACAGTGATGTTTGCACATTACTGCATGGCGGTTTGTATTTGTTTCAAAAGTTTTACTTTTTTGGGTGGGTTGTTGGTTGGGTTGGTTGGTTGGTTTGTGTTGGTTGGGTGGGTGGTTGGGTTACTTACAAGGGCCTCGATATTTCGATGCAAATTCATGCACCATGTTCACAAGCATATTTTCCCGTAAACATAGTGCAAACTACGTCGAAATATTGGAATCTCATAATCTCTGTAAGTAAACCGTTATTAATAATACTAGGGGTTTTGTTGATAAGTGAGTCAAATATAAGGTTTTTTATACTCGTAGAATATTCACAGAAACATAATAAAATATAAAGAGTATAACCAAATTCACGCTAATTCTGGCTAAAGATGTACACGTGGATAATAATTTGATTACACGTGTAAAGTGAGTTTTTACCTACTATGTTTATTTATATCGACTTTAATTTGATCTTTTTTGATAGAATTGAGGTCTGAGACGAGCAGGTACGTCGATTGGTGGTAAGTAACACGCCTGCTCAAAACGGTTTAGCAACATTATGGTTATTTGAACATGGAATGTTCTAGTCAATCAGCACTGCGTTCGGCATTGAGTAATATGAGGCTGGTATTCTAGTTAAGCGAGTTCATTGTAGATTGTATGATCGCTTAATATAGCTATGACGTTGTTTTCATTAGTTAGTTATTATTATAAATTACGAAATAGTTAATATCAATGATCTCAATACAAAGATGTGCCCTCCCAAACTTCAGGGCGCACGGAATCAAGTTATCGATGGGACCAAAGAACTCACTCTTTCCGTTCTAGTCAGTTGCAGAAAGCGGTGGACGCCGTGTTTTACACATCATTATTCGTTGGCAACAAACAAAATAAGTAGAACCACAGAATATCTCGCCGCTAGCAATTCTAGGGGTCAAGTGGATTGGTTGTTTGTAAACCACTTACGATACACACAGAGAACTGCGTCTCTGTGTGTGTATTACCAATTTCAAGGTGCTCACGGCACATCCATTAGTTTATATCGATGGTTAATATGGAGATATAGTAGAGCAAGTCCTCTGTATTTCGACAGGCAGGTATATCGAACTACCTTCTGTATTTTTGAACAATTAAGTACTACCGAAGCAACAATTTTGTTATACGTGGTACTACCTACTGATAGTTGAAGTAAACGTTTATTTTCACAAGATACTGGCTGTGCCACGCTTTTGTTTATGTTGTTTCTATAGTTTTCAACTTCAAAAGAATCTCCAATCGGGTGTATGTTTTTTGTTGTTGTTTGTATACACCATACTGCGTTCCAAGACTCAAATAGCCGATGTGACCCAAAAGGCTGCTAGCTTGAAGTGGAATTGGGCTGGACACGTCTGCCGCATGTCAGATGATCTTTGGGCCAAGATCACTACACAGTGGAAGCCAGACCGCAAAAGACGTTGCGGTAGACCATCTAGTGGTAGGACTCTTAGCAGAGTCCGCCTGGGGAAGTACCACACCTTTGCCAAATATTCTACCGCCAAGCAGTAATGTGCAAACATTACTGTGTTCCGGTTTGAAGGGCAATGATTCCAGAGAAATTACAGGGCTTAGAGACATAATATCTTAGATCTCTGGGTGACGAGCGCAGTGCAGTGCTAGGTAATGATTTGGACTATCATGTTCCAATAGCTGCGTGTTACTGTGCTGTTATGTGGCAGGCATGTTGCTTACCATCAGGCACATGACCTGCTCGTCTCGTCACTCTGTGCTATAAAAAAAAAAAAAAAAAAAAAATCTAAGCGATGGCGGGATGACCTCGACAAACATCTCAATGATTGGTATATACTGGCTCAGGATAGAGATAAGTGGAAAAAGGGTAGGGAGGCCTTTGCCCAGCATTGGGACATTTCAGGCTCTTAATATAATATATATATTAGGTGCTCGGTAGCTCCGCTAATTGTGGATCTATTTTGATAATTATTTTTGTGTTTGGTAGAAAATACTTCCAAGGTGGTCCAAACTAAATAAATACATTTTAACGAAATTGGTGAAGGTATATTGTTTCTTAAGTATGAAAAAACCAAAATTTATTTGCAAAATCTGGCTGACGTAGTCATAGATTCTTATTAAATTTAGTCTAGGATCTGATTTTAATATTAAATTGAAGTCGGGCTTGCAAATAAATCATTATTATTTTTTTTGCATGTTAATCGTAGGGATGAAGACCACACAACCAAAAGAGTTTTAAAAAAGTAGATGGATGCCATGGGAGAGGTCGACCAAAAAAAGCGTGGATGGATTGTGTGAAATACGACATGATTAGGAAAGGATCACTCCTTTCCTAATCTTACTCTTACTCTGTCATTCGTCAGATCTAAGCGTGAGATGAATGGAGGAAACGTACATGTTGTACCGACCCCACCTAAAGTGGGATAAGGGTAGACGAATGATGATATTGTTTTTTCTTTTTTCTCTCGCTGTCTAAATATCCTACATGATGGTAGGGTTAGCCATTTCCTAGATAACTTTACTCGATTTCTTCTCAAATGAACTTGTAATTCGAACGAACACTGGTCGATGGTCGTAGGGTCGGCTGTAGGGCGTAGTACAGCGCTAATCGAATGAGAGGGTGTGCCCGAATCGAGACATTATCTCGTCTGCCGCAGACGGGGCCGCTCTACTACTGTATATTGTTAGTTGTTACTACCTGACATGAAAGGCACTGAGACTAACTAAGTACTTGGACCCTGTTTCTCTTACCAGTCTAAACTATGTAACTAAAACCTTTATTTTCACGAAAATAAAACTTAACTACATACCAAACCAACTTTTATTTGTAATTGAATGTAAAATTCAATTTTTATAACTAGTTATGTTTGCTATTTTTATAACTCTGTTAACTACATTACTAACTACTAACATATCAACCTGATCCGTATCTATGCTAATATAATAAAGCTGAAGAGTTTATTTGTTTGAACGTGCTAGTCTCAGGAAATACTGTACCGTACTGTAACGGTTTCAAAAATTCTTTCACCGGGATCATTTTGGGGATCACCTACATATCTAAATATGTAGGGGAATCCTGAATGCTACGTATGTATCAAGGGCAGAGCCGGGCGGGCCGCTAGTTATTTATATATTGACGATTATCTAAAAATTATTAATTATTAATAACAATTAATTTTTAATACAATAAAAACAATCTTTGGTTCCTCTTGCCAACTGACTGAAATTCAGTTAAATAGATATTTTATTTTAATTTGCATAACATGAAAGCGTTTTTTTAATGACTCAGACGCCCTACTCTACCACTTTTCTCCGTGGCACATTCTGGTTGCATGGATGAAAATTGAGGAACAAAATAAATCAAACTGCCAAAAAATTTCCTGCCGTTGCAAAAACCAACTTAAAACAATTTATAAAGCGGGTTGTATATCGTGTCATAATTTGAGCTCAATCGTTGCTTAATCTTTTGAGTCTTTGAAGAAGAGTCCATCTACAAATAATTATATTATACTTAAAACATTTACGCATAATCTTAACTTACTAACAAGTGGCTAAGTACTTACGTGGCGTGAGTTAAGTTAGTAAGTTAAGAAAAGTAAGACCATGTGTCTTCTGCAATAACTGCCCAAATTATTATAGCTAGTAGACACCATAAGAGAGAGGTCAACTGCCATAATAAAAAAAAACAAAACAAATCCAACTTTGAATTAGCGATAAAACATTAAAAATTAAGTACCTACATCCTTTCTAATCTAATCACGATTTCTTCAGCTCAATTTGTCAGTACAATCGCCGACACATAAAGCACGGTGTTTACGACATCGAGTGCGTTCAATAAACGCATCGGCAAATAATATCTTTATGGGGCCATAAAGAAGCAGCTTTTAATGCGACTGTACCGGCTTGTTTATGGTTTTACAATTCGCACTTGTCAGTAACGGGTGATTACGCACTTTTGAATTGTGCCGGCCCGAATGTGATTTGTATTCGCTTTCTATAATTTGATCACGAATTTTTAAAATTTGATTTGTTGTTTTGTAGTTCTCTTTTTCACCAATGATAAGTTTGCGCTTCAACGCCATCTCGCCTGATTATTTATCGATCTATGTTCGGTCTATAATGAACCGCGCTTATCTAAAATAAACTGTGTCGCTGTCGATTTGAAGACACCAAAATTGAATCCCCACACAAAATCCACACAGACAATTCATCCCACAGGCTATCTGGTGCATTAGCAAATGTGGCTTAGAATCTCTTTGGTCTTAGCAACGTCAAACCATAAAACGGTTTCATTTTTTCAACCAGTCAGGTCAAAACTTCACTTTACTTAAAAACGCATTCCTTTTGTGATATTCTGCAACACAGTTCATATCAACATTTTTAGTCATTACTTTTAGTCACCGGACCATATTAGTTTGTACGTCTGCATCAATCAATCTAGTAACGCCAAACCTTAAATTCATTTTACCGCTTTGTAACTGTATCTACATGTAGTTGACAAAGTGCCTTAGCAACTCTTCCTAGAAAATTTGTTCTTCCTAGAGTATCACACAACTGTAGTGTCAAAACAACAAGTCGACTGTCAAACAGAACCAGCATTAACATACAATAGGCTGCTGCCAGCGCCCCACCTGACACGCTCCATTGTGGAGTGACAATGTTCGGAGCTGAATGGTGACACCTGCCCGCGATGACTCCACATGATCTACTCATTTACCGGTGACATGTCACTGTGGCCATGATTTCTTGGGATGTAATAAATTAATACTTGTATTAATGGACATTTCACACACAACACCATCTAGCCCCCAACTAAACAAAGCTATATACTATAGGAGCCAGATAGCTGATATATCTAATCCCTTTATATTTTTAAATACATACTTATTGTAAAAAGAAAACACCCAGGCACGGTACATATATTTGTATTTATCACACAAATATTTGCACAGGGATTTCATGGATCGAACCAACGACCCGCGGCTTTGCAGGCAGACTTACACTACCAACCAAGCCTCCAGGCAAGTTGTATATTTTGTTACATTTTTTTTGATGTGGAAAGAAATTGAATTGAAGGAAATTGTTTAGGCGCACCGCACACACATTTTTTATTTTATTTTAAGTGAGGTTGACCCGTCACGCTCTGAGGTGAAAGACTCGATCGGGTGAACTCCAAACCGCCGATAAACCTTGTACCCAAACGAGACAAATACTTTTATTATAGCCAGCTGCTTTTATTACTGTATCGCAGAGTTTACTACTCTGATTTTTATCTATAGAACTAGCGACCCGCTCCGACTTTACCCATGGTACATTTATATATAGTCTATAACGCTCAAGGATCTAGTAAGTACTTGTACAACGGTGAAAGAAGTTTTTAAATCGGACAGTAGTTCCTGAGATTTTCGCGTTCAAACAAATAAACTCTTCAGATATATATATAGTATAAATTCAGTTTAAAAATAACTTCAATTACTGATTTGCTTCATATTCATACTCAAAGTACTTTAAAATAGTCTCCTTTAAATTACTATACCACGACGATGTGACAAACAAAATTCTGGTTCTAAATAAATAAAATGAACTTTAATCATAGACAAAACCGTGAATAAGACAATCGGAATTTTCGAAGTGTATTCTCTTGCGATTGAAAAACGATTTGGTAGAATAAAACTCTAAGAAACTTGAAGTTGTAATCGAAATAATAAATTTATATTCAGACAAAAGAAACCAGTAGCCAGCTCTATCAAAGGAGGCAAGCACATGAGAAATTGCGGGTACCCTCAGAAGCACTCATTATTTTAACAGTGTAAATCAATCCTCTCCACACAAAATTGAAACTTACGTTGACTATGTTTAAGTCTTTTTTCATAGAACAGGATTGTAAGAAACGTAAACATCTCAAATTCGATCGTGGCATTTGATATTATGTTTTATATTATAGTTGTTAAGGTAAAAGTTTGCCTGATAAATAAGAGGTGGGATCGGATGGTGATCCGACCGCACGCAGTGTTTTTACGCCTACGAAGTTATTAGACCAGTTCTTGAATCAAAGCCTATATTATTATACAAATATACAGTTTATTTTGTCTAAAGGGCTATTTTACTACGGTACCTGGATAATAAAATATAGCTTTGCTTTTGTTGATTTACAAAAACTATACATAGGTTTACTAGACTGGCTTAAGGTATTTAATAAGTATAGTCTAATGATATATTTAAAATTTTAAGTGTGTCTAGCAGGGGGTTAGAACCAAACGAAATGGCATTCTACGAGATCATTTTTAATAAAATATTATTTTGAATTAAATAATATAAAAAATGTACTTTATATTATGTCGTAAGTGAGGCACAATTAAATACACCTTTCCTATCCTTTAAATCCCAAAGACCACACACACACACCACACAAACTCTATATTTCAGCGTCGTTACTACCAACATGTGTTTGGAGAAAATAGAGAAAAAATTAAGCTTTTATAAAATAAACAAAAAGCCGTGGGCTTTTGGACTCATGTCTTTTATCGAAAATTTGAATTGATTCGAGCTACTTTTGATCCCATATAATTATGTGCTGTGTTTAAAATATATTCCTATATTTTGTTTTTAAATGGCGACTTAAATTAAAAGGGTGCTATAATTTTGATGTGTCTTCTGTGTATAGCTGTATAGGTTTGCCTTAATTTTTTTTTGTAAGCTGTTTGCTGCATCTTTACTCATAAACTGTTCAAACTATTTCAAGGTGTTTTTTTAGAAAGCTGTTTTATTTTAAAGATACAAAGCTTTAGAGGTTTTTTGATTGAACGTGCTAATCTGAGGAATATCTGGACCGATTTCAAAAATTCTTTCGCCGTCAGATTTATTCGTGATTCCTGAGTGCTATCGGTTGTATGTTTTTTTTTTGTATCCGCCAATGGAATAGATTTCGTAGTTATTTTTTCTTTGGTAGTTCCGACTTCCGAGGTGGTTTCATATAAATTTTATCGATTGGTGTGACCTCTTTGAAACGTGAAAAAAAAATGCTTTCATGTATCTAGACTTAAGAATTGGTCTGAATTGGTCTGAGATCTAGATGACTTGGCAATGGAAAAAAATGAGTTAAAATGTATATTTTTTTTCATATTACGGTTAGCAAATACATATCTAACTATTTTTTCCTTATCGAGTTAAATCGTCCACAGACTTACTACCGCAGACCACCCAACCTCGCTCGGTTCATTACGGCTGACCACCGATATCGATAGACGTATCAAGTTGCCTCGTAAACCGTGGCTGTGTTTGTTTGTATGTCCGCATTGAGCTGTCAGAACAGGTGAGCGGCGATCGGTTGATGAGCTCGTAAAACTAGGTTTGGGGAACTGCAGGGTTTGGTAGGAAGTTATGATGGCTTTTATTATATACAGGATATTGTTGTCTCATGTCGTGAAAGTATATTAACAGACGAGTAACAATTTATGGAAAGAAAAGTAATGTGCAAATACCACTGTGTTCCGGTATGAATGGCGATGTTTCTACAGAAATTACAAGGCGTATAGACGTGTCATCTTAAATCTCTGAGTGACGAGCGCAGTGCATTGCTAGATAATGATTTGAACTATTCATATTCCAATTAATTTATGGCTAGTCTAGTCGGAACGGCGACTGCCGATCCAGGGCCCCCGGGTTCAGATCACACGCGCACCACTGTCTTTTCGAAGTCATGTGCGTAATGCCGCTAACTTAAAAACGGTGTAGAAAAACAACGTGAGGAAACCGACATGTACCTAAAATTTTTCGATGTCATGTGTCATCCACCAACCTGCACTTGGCCGGCGTTGTGCATTATTGCCTTGACTCTCTCCTTGCGTGAGAAGTCCCCGAGTCCCAGCAGTGGGAATATTTAGTGGATTGTTTATGCATGTACCAATAATAGCTGTGTGACCCTGTGCTGATATGGGCAGCGTGTTACATACCATCAAGCATATATCGTGATTGTCCTGTCACACCTTACTGCATAAAGAAACTGGTGAAGTTAGGAAACGTAAGTTTGAAGACTGAGTGGCGTATTATAAGAGAGGACCATATTCAGGTCAATGTTACGAGTACACGCTGATGATAGATAATGATGAATGTTTGGTATCTCGAAGTAATAATCTATTTACTCCTAAAATACTATAACCAACTTCAATATAAACTCAGAACTTATGAATCCATCACTATATCGTCTAGAGACATGGAAGCAAATTTTAGTTTTTGGTTTATATTTCCAAAACCGCCGCACCGATTTCGACAAAATTTGTATGGAACTACTTCTAAACTATGATCTACCAAACGAAAAAACACGATCAAAATTGATTCACAATTGGTGGCGCTATCGCGTAACAAACATAGAAAAAAAAACGAAAAACAAAAAAACATACAACCTAATTGATAACCTACTCCTTTTTTGAAATCGGTTAAAAATATGCAAGACATGTATTGCCAATGTTCACGAACGTGAAATATTTGACTAAATTCCAGCCTTTAGCTCGTAACTTCAGCAAATCTCACAACTTGTGAAAACACAATGCATTTAAACGGGTCCAGATGACAAACAACGGCGACCGGCGACCCAGTTGGCACGGCGCGTGGACCGACAGCGGTTGGCGCGGGTCGCGGCTCGACTCCCGACGGGGGGCGTCGTTCATGTCCTATTTAAATCTTGCTTCATATAAAAACTTTTGTTGACTGCAGTTTATGATACGGATTTCGGGAAGTTTGTATTTTGGCATAGTTGATATAAAAATAACATGCAAACAAGTACTAATATTGTTCATTTGATTTTTTATTTTTATCATCATTTCTCAGCGCCACTTAGCCTGACCTTCGGTGTTACGTTTCCTATCATGTCCTGCTGCTTTCTGTAAATGGTTACTAGCCTACCAAAAGTTAGAGTCAGCTTGATTTTTCAACATGCTGTAGCCCAGGGATTCCTCACACCGTGCCTTGATGTTACCTGTGACCGTTACCATGATCAACGTTAGCAGGGTGGTGGTCTTCTGTACCCACTGGAGGCCTTTTACCTATTGGGACCTGTAACCTGTCAGGACCTTGCAAGTTACGGCTGGTCTAGTCGGGCGAACGGCGACTGCCGATCCGGAGACCCCGGATTCAAACCCCACGCACACCACTGTCTTTTCTAAGTCATGTGCGTAATGCCACTAACTTAAAAAACGGTGAAGGAAAACATCATGTGGAAACCGACATGTACATAGAATCTTTCGAAGTCATGTGACATCCACCAACCTGGACTGGGCCAGCGTGGTGTATTATAGCCCTGACTCTCTCCTTGTGAGGGAAGGCCCCGAGTCCCAGCAGTGGGAACAATTAGTGGGTTGCTTATGCTTATGCTACTGCCAAAGCCGCCACGGTGGGCATACGGGTTGGCGACCACAGGAGCGGAACTGCTTTCACCGGTGTCGCAGTTGTGTCCATCATCGACCGGCAGGTCTGCCACCCGACTCTCCTGCTTTCTACTACGCTTTGATTTGTGTTGCAGCTGAAAGCAGTCAACTACATCTGCTTCTGTTCCGCTGCATACGGAAAGCAGATGTAGTTGTCTGCTTCCATTGGCAGTACCAAATTGACTGATCACGTAACAAATCAAAGCATAGAAGAAATCAGGAGAGTTAGGCGGTATGCATACAGGATTAAAGCTGCAACATTGTTGTTATGATTTAACTACTATCATCACATACAACCATCATTCGGTTTCACCATTTAAAGATTTTTATCGCAGGCTGGGGGCATTGTTGCCCACAGTAAATCTGACGTGGTTGAATTGTGGAAATGTATCTAATTATTACCTATTACGCTGTTATTCTTCTTTTGATTTTTATTAAAATGATCAACAGGTATTAAGCAACTACAATGTTTACAATAGAATTGTTTTTATCAGGAAAAATCCACTCAAACAACGAATTTTATAGCCTAGCTGTTCATAGAACGAAAGTAGCATCAAATTTCTTCGTTCGGTTCTCCATTTCCTTATCAAGCGTCAGGAAATCTTTGAAAAAGGACAAAGTTGTAACACACAAAAAACACTTCCCAATATGCATCTGTTACAGAACCAATAAACTAGGAAGCATGCCGTACCAACCCATTTGGCACCGCTGTACCTGGTTGAGACTACACAAATATTTATCATGGATGGGAATCAAACCTACGAATTGTTAGTTAATTTTTATTGACCAACTAAGATAATTCTGACTAATTTGTCTTACTTCCATCATTTGTTAACTAAAATGTGCTACATTTTTTTTATATAAGGAGTGACGAGACGAGCGGGACATTGTGCCTGATTGTAAGCACCATGCCTGCCACATAACAGCACAGTGACACGCAGCTATTGGAACATGAAGAGTCTAAACCATTACCTAGCACTGCACTGCGCTCGTCACCCAGAGATCTAAGGTGTTATATCTCTAAGCCCTTTAATTTCTCTGTAAACATTGCCCTTCAAACCGGAACACAGTAATGTTTGCACATTACTGCTTGGCGATAGAATAACTGGTAAAGGTGTGGTACTTCTCCAAGCGGACTCTGCTAAGAGTACTACCACTACTAAAACTAAGATAAATACGCCATGACATGATGACGATGACACGTCATAGCTCCCGGCCGACGTCAGATCCCACAAATCGCGTAACGTCCACTAATCTCCAATTATCCTGGACCAGGAAGTCAGGATTACCTTCCGGCGAGTCATGCGTCACGTGACTGGACTGGGGCACGGGAATGTATAGGTGCGTGGACATGATACCGTGCTAAGAAGTTGATGATAAATAAATACACTGGTGATCTAGAAGGTTACATTGACAAACGACTTCATTACACTTCAAAGATTTATGCGCTTCCTAATATATTAATTTAACAGTAAAGTAATTTACAGGTACTAAACAAAAAACAAAATAGACACTTTTTTTGTTGTAGACGCCTGGGGAAGTTCTAATAATACCTTTGTCCCTTATACTACCGGTAAGCACTAATGTGCTAATATCTCAAAAAAGCGACATCGTTTCATTGGTTGATGTTCCAAAAACACGAACGAAGAGATTTGACTCCACGTTGGTGATAAGAACGTCAAGGTTGTGGAATGCGTTGCCGGAGTGGGTTTTCCCCGATGGTTACAATCTGGGTGTCTTCAAATCGAGAGTGAATCGGTTTCGTCTAGGTAAGCACGTTCCACCGTAGATCGCATCGTCGCTTAACATCAGGCGAGATGGTGGTCAAGTGCGAACCTATCACAGTTAAAAAAAATAAAAAAATATTACTATGTTCCGGTTTCCACGACAATGTTTCTAGATAAATCACCGAGTTTTCAAAGTAATACATCTTATATCCGAATGATAAGCGCAGCGCAGTGCTAGACAATGATTTAGACTCCTTCAATTATAATTGCTGCGAACTATTAAGCTGTTATGGGTAGGCGTGTACTCTGGCTCTGGTGGCTTTGGCTCAAAAAATACCAGCGGAGTCAAAAATAAATTGGCACTGCGACGTAACTAAACAGACTAATATTATATTTTTGGTGTAATTATAGTCCATTAATTCTTATGTTGGTAAATTATTGGAGTTTTTATACCTATGGTAAAAATATTTTAATGTATAAAATATACAACATAAAAAAAGACTAATTTTGCTTGCAATAAAAATATTCATTATTATAACTAAAAATTTCAACTAGCAGCAAATGAAAAGTCAAACAATGACGTACAAAATGTTCCGAACACTAAAATTAAAAACTACCAAAAAAAGATACCTAATTATTACCAAATTCATTTTATGAGACATCTCTTCACGTCCAGGTGTATATTCTTCCTCGCACACAGTCCACGTGAGCTCAGTAGCTTTTGCAAGTCATCTCACCACAGATTAGCCAACAGTCGTCCGGCTCCCATTGACCAAGGTAATGGTGAATTAGGATTACTAATGATGAATAGAAGGGTTTTATACAAATGGACCGGCTCTGCAGGTCAACTACGAAAACAAGCTCCGATCGATCGGGTCCGACCGACAGCTGTCCGATTAATCGAATTGTAGCTTACCACGAAAAACAATCGGATCGATACATCTCGGTCGGAAGTCATAGACTTAGGTCGGCTGAGGGTCGGATCGAATGATTTGAAACCTTAGTGATGTCCTAACCAAAACGGTTTTATCGGTTTTTGATTTTTTCTTTTAATTGTAATATATCTATCGAATTATCAATTATAAACACAATATAAATAAAGAAAAACGTATGTTTACTTTAGTTTTTGTATATTATTTCTGAAAAGTCACTTAACAAGCATGATTTCGATATTTCAACTGTATCGTGACAAATACAAAAAACACTAAGTGCCAATAAGGAAAAAAAAAGACGTGTCTTTTTGAAGGTTATGGTCATCCAAAAATCAAAATAAACAATACTAAATCTTGCTTAAAATGAGTTTGTTTTTAGTTTTTATGTTACTTTCTCAAATCAACGTAAAAGAGATAACAAATTTGAAGTGTTAGAACTATACAAGCACACTTTTACTTTTTAGCTGTGATAATTGTGATGTATTTTCGAGCTGTTGTAAATAACCTACACGATAAATAATATCAACAAAAGTGAAATGCATAGTACAAATTGTACGTTATGTTCAATATTACGATTATAACAGTGCTTAAGTCCCTTTTGGGTTCACGAGAACATAATTATAGTGTTGACACATTCGGGTTTTGAGAGATGACTTCTAAAATGACATTTACACCGGCACCAGCGGACCAGCGCAACTTGAAACTCTCTTGGACTTTCTGGATGTATATCGTATTGCCTCAAGAAATACTGAGACGTGGAAGGGCATATGTGCATTTCTATCAGCTATGAGAACCTCTCCACACTGTGTACCACACTCAATAACTTGGGACAGTGTTCCAAATCCACAAAATTATGATAAAAAGTAAGTATAATAATTCATCCTCTTGGCCTCTTGGGGCTTGACTACTTAAAGTTGAACCTTTAATTATACCTAACAGTTATTGAATTTTAAATAAAATGTGGAAGTGAATAAAAAAAGATACAAGTACACTATTGCAATTATTTTCTTAAAAAATATATACTTCTTACACCTAGTGGTGTCTATGTACTAATACATAAATACTTATGTAATTTATCTACATTTTGCATATCTCAATTTGTTTTATTATTCTAGGTTTGCACAGATGAAAGGATATAATATCACTCATAAAACAGCAACTCACAACAACAACAAGCAGGGAATAAACAATGATATTTATAATGGGAGATTGATTTGGCGAACCGCAGACATCAGCAAGAGTGTTGGTATTTCCTGAGGTTTTTTTTCCATTTTTATAAATCCTAAGCCTGGATGTTTGATAATGTATAAAAGGGGGTACCTATCTCTTTTTATGTTTACTTGTCAGTGTTGAATAGTTGGTTGCCATCCTTGTCATTTAAAATATCTATTGCAAAACTAATGTCTAAAATCGTAAACGTATTGTATAGGAACAATCCTAAAAATAACACTTAAACCGTTAAGCTTTCAAGTTTTATAAAATGTTACTAGTTTCTTATACATGCAACAGAGAGAGAAGGCCGAACCCCAACTGTGGCTACAAAAAGGGAGTCTCTCTATGCTGAGTAGCATAGACTTTTAGACTTATATTCAAATTAAAAGTAATAATTGATCAACTACAATGATTGCTCTATAGGTTATCTAAACATTCCTTACAAATTTCATCATAGATTTGTTTTGTCATAGGTCCCGCCAGTCCAGAGAGCATGTATAGAGTGACGAGACGAGCAGGATATGTGCCTGATGGTAAGCAACATGCCTGCCACATAACAGCACAATGACACGCAGCTATTGGAACATAAAAAGTCCAAATCATTACCTGCAGCACTGCACTGCGCTCGTCACCCAGAGATTATTACATTTATTATCAAAATCTATCCAGACTGGAAAATACTGGAACGCGCGAAAAACATAACCCTTCCAGTAGGGTAAAAGCACTACTAATTTAATTATAGTTTTGTCTTGTTATAGGTCCCGCCAGTCCAAAGAACATCGACGGCAGCCATCACGCCTATCTGATGGCTCAGTACCGGAAAGGCTGTTCTATTCATCATCATCAGCCTGTGTTCGTCCACTGCTGGACATAGGCCTCTCCTATCATAGGCCACTCAGCCCGATCCTCGGCCTTACGTTTTCAACCTCCACCAGCCACCAGCCATCATATTTATATAGTCACTACATCTGGTCTCAGAACAAGCTTGTCAGAAATGCACCGGCAAAGAATTGAGGAGCTGGCGAGCATCAAAACCGATTTTCATGAATGGTGCAGGCTTTTTCGGCAATCTTTAAAAATTATAAACCAGAAAAATATTAGCCATTTCTTGTTCTGTGTAAAATTGTATTAGGCTAAGATTAAATTGTTTGTTTAACTTTATATAGGTACTTATATCATTCCAAATAATAAAATAGAAAATAAAGTTTTATTAGTTTTATTCAGTAATAAATTTGTTTATTTTAATTAATTTATTTATATTTGACGGGCCTAGTGGTTTAGTTTGCAGTAAGACTGCCTGTGAAGCCGTAGGTCATGGGTTCGATTCCCACCCAGAGCGTTATTTGTGTGATGAATACAAATATTTGTTAGGTGTCTGGGAGCCGTTATGTACAATAAGTATGTAGTATGTATTTACAACTATGTTAGTATTATATCAGGTATCTAGCTCATATAATACAAGTTTTACTTAGTTAGAGGCTAGATGGTGTTGTGTGGACAATATTATTTTTAAATATTAAATTTTGATAGTAGACAATTCACACACAACACCATCTGACCCCAAACTAAGCAAAGCTTGTACGATAGCGGCCAGATAGCTGATATAATACTTACATAGTTTTTAAATACATACTTGTTATACATTGAAACACCCAGACGCAGTGCAAACATTTGAATTCACACAAATATTTGCACTGGGTGGAAATCAAGCCCACAACCCTCAGCTCCGCAGGCAGAGCTACTACCCACTAAGCCACGAGGCCAGTCACGCCACAATATGCACCAATATTTATTTATGGCAGAAAATTTAAATTAAAAAATAATCTATTGACAATCATAACATTAATATGATAAGTATATTTATGTTTTTTTATTGTAGCATAGAGTGACGAGACGAGCAGGACATGTGTCTGATGATAAGCAACATACCTGCCACGTAACAGCACAGTGACACGCAACTATTGGAACTTGAAAAGTCCAATCATTACCTATTTGGACTTTTCAGGTATGTTGCAGTGGCAGGTATGTTGCTTACCATAAGATACAGTCATGTCCTGCTCGTCTCGTCCCTCTATGCTACAATGCACTGCACTGCACTGCGCTTGTCACCCAGTGACCTAAGATATTATACATCTAAGCCCTGTAATTTCTCTGGATGTATTACTTATATACATTTCGAGCATTTTTACCATGAATGGTAAAAACTGATAATAAAATTTACAGTACATAATATATTTGAGTAAATACTTTGTTGTAACATTACTTACGTCATCACCATTTTACATGGATTAATTTTAGTCAAGTTACGGCTGGTCTAATCGGGAAAACGGCGATTGCCGATCCGGTGACCCAGGGTTCAAAACGCGGGGTCTCCGGATCCGCACCACTGTCTTTTCGACGTCATGTGCGTAATGCCGCTAACTTAAAACGGTGATGGAAAACATCGTGAGGAGACCGACATGTACCTAGAATCTTTTTAAGTGATTTGTCATCCACCAACTCGCACTGAGCCAGCGTGGTGGATTATGGCCTTGATTATCTCCCTGCGAGAGAAGGCCCCGAGTCCCAGCAGATAAGCAGTTTTTTAGGAACACTTAGTGGGTTGCTCATGCAAAATTAGTCAATTTTTAAAGATACAAGCTCTACACGATAGTCGCACGACTAGAAAATTGTTGTCGTGGATTTTAACGACGTAACTCTTGTCAAACTCAAATATTCGGTCGGACAAAGTGTTTTCGGAGTAACATTTATGACACAAAAACTGTCAGATTAGCGTCGGTCGGAAAGAACGAAACGACCGATCCGATCAAACGACCGATTGTCTTTCGTGGTAGGAAACGTCATATGTTCGGCCGATAATATCGTTTATCGGACTTCGTAGTAGACCTGCTGATTAGGAAATGATGGGGCACGAGTATGTTATTTAATTTGGGGGAAATGTTGGTAGATATATATAGCTACAGAAATATGACGTTGATACCTGGCCTACTAATGTTATAGTATTGTTGACAATGTTTGGATGTTTCGATGTTTGTTGCTCAGCCACGTCGTAACGTATGAATGGATCTAGCTGAAATTTGGGACACAGTTAGATTATAGTCATATAAGAAAAGTAGCTATATAATAGAAATATAAGCTAGTCTTTATCTCAGGAAAATAAAAGAAACAGGAACTAAGCGGTTGAAACCGCGGGGTGCTGCTAGTAAAGCCATTAGTTTATATGAATGACTATTTCAAGAGGTTTTTTTTTAGTCGTGTTGAGGACTTTTTTGCGTCAGTCTCACCAACGTGCTAATGTATCGGTATGGCAGCGTAGCAGTGTAGCGTCGGAGTGGCGGTGGAGCAGCAGATTGGACAGCGCGTTAGTCATTTTAGACGTATTTTTGGGTGAAATGGTTTTAGTTTTCTTTTCGCTTTTTGTAATCAGTGTATCTGTAGCTGTAAAAGAGATGATTTGTGAGTTATTAGTGCTGTTTATTAATAATAAAATTGTTAGTAAAAAAATCCATCGACAGTTTCTATATACATAGATAGGTGTCCAATGGACCGCCATCTCGACTGATATTAAGCGACGATGCGGTCTACGATGGAGCGTGCCAACTTAGAAGAAACCGATTCACTAGACTTGAAGGCACCCAACACTATATTCATCAAGAAAACCTACTCAGGCACAGTATTCCACATTTACAATCTACCATAAAACGAAAGTGGCATCAAATGCTAGTTCGTAAGAATCATCATCATCATCATCAGCCGCAAGACGTCCACTGCTGAACAAAGGCCTCGCCTCTAGATTTCCACAACGAACGGTCCCGCGCAACCTGCAACCAGCGGTTTTCAGCGACCTTTGTGAGGTCATCTGTCCATCTAGTGGGAGGCCGTCCAACACTGCGTCTTCGTCTTCCCTCCCCATCGGTTGTCAGTTCTTCGAGTGATGTGGCCTGCCCATTGCCACTTCAGCTTGCTTACTCTTTGAGCTTTGTCGGCCACTTTCGTTCTTTTGCGAATATCCTCATTACGGATTCTGTCGCGCAAAGAGACTCCGAGCATAGCTCTCTCCATACCTCGCTGTGTGACTTTGAGCTTTGTTATGAGGCCCACAGTTAAGGACCACGTCTCAGTTCCATAAGTCATCACTGGCAACACGCACTGGTTAAAGACTTTTGTCTTGCATTGGGGTATTTTGGACTCAAAGATGTGTCAAAGTTTCCCGAACGTTGGATCTACCTAATTGGATCTTTTGACCCAGGTAGACGTATTCGTCAACAACTTCGAGTGTGGTATTCCCAACATTAATCGGTACGGGTGAGACATGAACATTTGACATGACCTTCGTCTTGTCCATATTCATTCTCAAACCAACCTGTTGGGATACTCTACTGAGGTCCCTGAGCATTGCACCGAGGTCCTTCAGCGACTCCGCCACAATGACTATGTCGTCGGCAAGCCCCCAATTCGGTTCGTAAGAATATGATCCATGAAACAGTGTAACTTTTCCTTGCAGCCCAAAATTCCAACCAATCACATGCGCGGCTCCAGGGGGGGGGTCACGGGGGACATGACCCCCCCCAAAATCATATACCAGGTCCTGACCAGGTCACTTAGAAAGTTTTGCAAAAAAAAGTTTCTATGTATAAGACATTTGTAATTATTTTGAAAACATCGATTATTTTAATGTATAAATACAACTGTTCGATTTTCAAATTTCCCTCCGCATTTTTTTGAGAGCCAATATTTTTTTTTGTTTTATTAAAAAATGGATCTGCGTCGAGAACATTTTCGTGCTATGAGTTTTTACGAATTCAAATGTGTCTTAAAACCTGACGAGTCATTTGATCAACTTCGAATTAGTTTTATGGATGAAGGACCTTCAAAAGCAACCATCTACCGCTGGTATAGCGACTTCAATCGCGGTCGTTTTACTTTGGGGGATGAACAAAAGAGTGGTCGTCCTACGACGGCTGTCACCGAAGAAAGTGTGCTGGCAGTAAAAAATTTAATTCAAGAAAACAGACGCATTACGTACGAAGAGATTCAGCATACTCTGCAGATTGGTTCAGGAAGTGTTTACAAGATTTTGAACGTGCACCTTCGCGTAAGGAGGATAGTTTCCCGCTGGGTGCCGCACAACCTCACCTAAGCTCAGAAGCAGGCCCGTGTGGATTGGTGCCGTAATATGATATAAAAATGGATGTAGGCTCATCACGGCGCTTTTACGACATTGTGACAGGTGACGAATCCTGGATTTATCAATACGATCCAGAAACAAAGCAGTCGACAGTATGCCTGTTTCAAAATGAACCAACACCTGCGAAAGTGAAGCGATCGACGAGCGCAAGGAAAATTTTGTTCGCTAGTTTCTTCACTTTGACGGGGTACCTAATTTCAATTCCACTTCGAGACCAAAGCAGTATCAACGCCGAATGGTCCAGCATAAAATGCTAGCCAGAAGTTTTTTCTGCAATGAGAAACAAGCGACCGAACACCGGGCTCCGCGGGGTCCTTTTTCACCACGACAACGCGCCCGCGCACTCAGCGATCAAAACGAGGGCCTTCCTGGATTCCACACCAGTCAGAGTCTTGGGGCACCCTCCTTACAGTCCTGATTTGGCTCTGTGTGATTTTTTTTATTCCCTAAAATTAAAAATCAGCTCAAAGGGATACAGTGTTCATCGCCGGTAGACGCGCTAACAGCGTTTGAGAAGGCCGTGGAAGAGGTGTCTGCGGCGGACTGGAAAAAATGTGTAGGGGCCTAAGCCTAAGACCACGTACTTATGTGGTACTATTTAGTATATAAGCAGATGACAGCGGTAGAGCGATTAGTCTCTCGTCCCGCGTCACTTGTATATTAGTAAGATCAATATAGTCAGCAGTTTATACAGTGACGTCGTTTCATTTCCTCTCCAGTGCCAGTAACACCTACAAATGTTTTGAAAATAGGTTCAGACGCATGAAACTTTGTATAGAGGCTGGTGGAGAGTTCTTTGAAAAGATTTAGTTAAACATTTTTTTTCATACAAGTTAGTTTTTTAGTTTCTCAAAACTTTCAGTGTCCCATGTACATTAGATTAAAAATAAAAAAAAATCTTAATGTAATAAAAAGATTCTGAAAATGAAATGAAAATGAATTTAAAAGTAGTACATAAACTATTTTTAAACGCGGTAAAACAACTGGAGCGTCAACTACGCGGGTAAAATCGTGGGGCACTACTAGTAAAGTCTTTTTTACTCTATTCATTGTATTTCTACTCGTGACCCCCCCCCCCAAATCTGAGGCTGCGTACTGGTGACCCCCCCCCAAAATTCGAGGCTGGGACCGCGCCTGCAATCACATCCTCTCATCACTCGACACATAAACCGACTGACAATATAACTAGTCCATAAAATCGGAAGCCTCCCATTCACTCCCGGATTCGAGTCACACACGAGGTAGCTACAGGAGTACAAGACAGCGATACGCACGATCGATCTCTCCCCTATCTTAAATATTCTGCATCACGTGAAACTTTTAAAGGAATCCTTCGTTTTTTACTATTTTTGTTGGATAGGGGTGCAGAGTTGCGGACAAACAGACCGCTGGAGCGTGAATGTGTCGCCTAACTTTCGCTCAAATAAAAAAAGAGTCGTCATTTTTGATTTGGTAAAGTTTTTTAACCGACTTCAAAAGAGAAGGAGGTTCTCAATTCGATTGTATGTTTTTTTTACGCGATAGAGACGCTAATTGTGAATCGATTTTGTTGGTTATTTTTATATTATGGTTCAGAGATGGTCCCATATTAATTTTAACGATAACAGGGTGGTGTTTTTTGAAAAATGAACAAAAAAAATATATAAAATCATGAATTTAAACGACGTGACGTAGGCAAACTTTATATAGAAATTTGTTCGAGTGTCTGAATTTGATTTGAAATTGAACTCGGTTTTGGTTTGTTCGGAGAAAATAAATTCAGGTATTTTTATATTAATAGAGTAACGGACGTAACCCTCTTTGAATACTTTCCTTTTCAAACCGGAACACAGTATAAGCACATTACTACTTGGTGGTAGAATAACTGGCAAAAGTGTCGTAGGTATATGGTAAATGGTACTTTGCAGATTTTACCTGGGAAAGTACCCAGGTAAAATTTGCAAAGTATCATTACAAAACGTTGGTGATTACAAAAGTGCACTGGAAATATTGATACATAAAGAAATAGATAAAGAAGAATACGCCGTCGCTGAGGCCGAAAAGAAACCATTTTGCTCTTTCCTCGACAGCTTGAAACCCTGCGTGAGCATCGAACTAACAATCTACTCCTCAGTGAACAGACCTTCTACCGACTTAGTGATCCAGTCAATCTTAATTACTGCCTAATCTTACTTACTTCCTATTAACATTATTTATGTCAGTGTTTTGATGTTTGTTGCTCAATCAGCGATATGTCTCAACGGATTAGGTTCAAATTTGGAATACATTTAAATTACAGTCTGGTGTAGCAGATAGGCTACTTTTATCACGGGAAAAATACTGTGCGGGTAAAACCGCAATACACTGCTAGTATTTAATATTTAGAATTTAGCGGTTACTTATCGTCAAGTGATCCACTAAACCAAGTAACACTTGTAAGGGTTATATTTAATCTATCCGCGATTAATCTCCAGTTCCTCCAGTTATAGAGCGAGTCACTCGTATTTCTATCTCAATCTCTTTATGGAGCCATAAATATGTTTAGTGACAGTTTTTATTGCGGCGACTCGGTTCCGGAGTTCAGATTAACATCGCAGTGGGGAATCACAATGTGGCCGGTGTCGCCCGCGCCGGCGCCTGGCGGGTGTATGCTGCTGAGTGGTTACTTGTTTCAATTGTTGACAAGCGAATTTAAACATGTCTAGTTCGTCTCATCACTCTATACCATAAAAAGTACCTGGGTGACCGAGCTTCGCTCGGTTTAAATACTAAATATACTTAGATACCTACAGAAGATAAAAGGCTCCAAGTAATAGATTAAGAAACAAAAAACTTGAAAAACAAGAGAAGCTGTCGAGATTCGAACCCGGAGCTACTAATTCGTGACCGCTATGACCGCCCGACTTCCTGTCTGAGCTATTATGCTGTCGCGCCATTCGGCATTTCATTTACCATCGCATTCTAATGTCTAATGTGACAGCTTTTCATCGTCTAAAACCGCGCATTATATACGTTTTTTTTTAATGAAACCGAGTTATATCGATTTATCGTCCCTGAAACCCCCTGCATACATATTTTCATAAAAACCGTTCGAGCCGTCTCCGAGATTCAGATTCTATATTGTATATACATTTATACAAAAATTGCTCGTTTAAAGGTATAAGATGTGGGTTTCCCCTGTTAAATGCATTCCCACCCTTACAATAAAGATGATGACTGGGTAAAATTAGAATGGTATATTCTAATTAGTCCGTCAGATAGAGTATAGAAAAATATCGGACACGTACATATTTTTAGTTTTATCAAATTATTGATGACGTGACGACACTCAAAACTTCTATGTTTTCTTCATTCTTTGTTTCCAACACAAAGGAAGAAATGGGTGTACAATATTTTTAAGTAATTTAACTGACGAACTACTCGTTTTTTTTTAGTTATTACGCCTATTGTGGAGTTTGAGTTTTTGCCCTCTAGGCCACCAAGACTTAGTAAGTATTATATGTATGTTTGGTCATCCCAATAAGTAGTTTTTTTTTAATAAAGAGTTACGAAACGAGCAGGACATTTGCCTGATGGTAAGCAACATGCCTGCCACATAACAGCACAGTGACACGCAGCTATTGGAACTTTGGAACATGAAGAGTCCAAATCATTACCTAGCACTTCACTGCGCTCGTCACCCAGAGATCTAAGATGTTATATCTCTAAGCCCTGTAATTTCACTGGAAACATCGTCCTTCAAACCGGAACACAGTAATGTTTGCACGTTACTGCTTGGCGGTAGAATAACTGGCAAAGGTGTGGTACTTCCCCAGGCGGACTCTGCTAAGAGTCCTACCACTACATTTTTTTTCAATTTAGGTATAATAAAATTAAAAGTTTGTCTGATTGTGAATGTTTTTTCCACATATTTCTGTAACGGCTAAATGGATTGGAATAAAAATAAAACTCAATAACATATAGGTTTTTATCCTATTTAAAAGTTACTAATTTTATACTTCGGGGTACAGCAGGTGACTCATAAATATTCTTAGTATGAAACAAAAGCATTAGGTTTAATTACGTACAAAATAATTCTAAATACTCGTAATATGTTAAATATTCTAAATTAGATCACCTAAAACTATTTGCCAGTAACCTAAGAAATTAAGTTTGCTTTACAGCTTTTCAGTATTAAAGAGATTATGGTTAGCAAATTGCGCCATATACTGGGATCTAGCTCAGTACTAATGCTGTAGATTAGTGCGACTGGGTGCAGGGTCTGTATTCTCTAAAACCTAATAGATTCTGTAAAGTTACTAATCTTAAAACAAAGGAGACGGGAATGTTGACGCTGTACATACGAGTACGTTGGAAAACTAACAAACAATTGAATAACGTCCACGCACTGCGGTCAGGGTAGCGATTCTAAATCCATTCGGTTGCATCTGATACGAAATCTCATCTCTTGGTATTTGTCTTATCTGTTTAGCTGATTTGTTGTTTCATAACTAACGTTGTGATCAATTTATACCACATAATAAGTTATTCCTTTGTTAGCAGTTGTGGTATTACAGAATAGCGCTCCAAGATCGCAGCGTATTGCAGAGATTGTGATAATTTGTTTAGACTCGCTTTGAAAATGGAAAGCTTGTTGGTTTCAAAGCGAATTCAAATTCTCTACTTTACGCTACACTATTGAAATGTTACACCTACGCTCTACGTGTCTTGCCGCCATTTACTGAACAAAACTCGAAGCGAGCGCGAACCAGAAATACAAAACACAAAAGTACCGCTTGTTTTAACAAACAGTTTTTAGTACAAAATTATTTTGTATATTTTTGTTACATAAACAGAAATGCTTTAAATTAAGTCAATAGGTAGATATAATAGTTGAATAGATAGTCATTAGTTGAATTACATAATAAATAATTATTTTAATATCTCAAAATAAAATAGAAAGATATTATTATGGTAATGTTTCCAAAGAAATTACAGAACAGTGTATAAATCTTATATTTCCGTGTGAGAAAGAAAAGGGCAGTGCTAGCCAGTGATTTAAAATCTTCATATTTAAATAATTGGGATCATAACTAGGTCAAAATTATACCATTCTAATTAATAGTCTTGTGACTGTTTAAAAAAATAACAGACCACAATCACATAGCATGTAACAAATTCAACGCAAAAAGTTTAAATGAAGTTATTTAAAACGTTTACTAAAATATTGACTAGTTAACTTCAGACTATCGGTTTTTCGCACGCTTCGTAAAAATGTATTCTCATCATATTCCCCTAAAGCGCCAAAGTAAGTTTAACTTAAAAAAAAACAGCTTGCATTATGAAGATGGTGTATTTTATGATTTATGTAAATTTCATCTTTCGGTACGTATTAAGGTTTCTATCGCCACTCCCTATGACTAGCATTTTTTTTACCACAGTCTCTTCGCATTAGTCGTTTCTTCACTATGACGGTATTTTAACTCTAATCAGCGGCGCCTGCTTATGCCATTTCGCGCGCGATTCTGCTTCACGCGGCACCGTTTCGTCACCCGATATCGTCCGATGACATTGTCTGATGCCGTCCGATGTAAAAACGCACATTTTCTATAGAAATCGTTTGACAGAGAGGAGCAGGACTCGTATCCGTAGTTCCGGTTGAATTAGCACGCACGGCAGGACGCCGTACCGCGTGCCGCGTGACGTCACACGGCAACTTTTTAATTTAATTAAAGACAAGTTCGGGACACGCGCGCAGACGGTAAACAGATTGCCGGACGCGGCAGACGAGCGGTTTTGAGATAAAACAAGAATTTAAACTAAAAAATATTAATTTAAATATTTTTGAATTTATCATGATTTTATAGAATTAGTAAAGACGGTTCCATGTATCTATACTAGCAGCGTCCCGCGGTTTTAGCCATGTTATTCCCGTTTCCGTTATGTTCTTGCTATAAAAAGTAGCATAAATGTGTTTTTCCAGACTATAGTCTAAATAACTGGGTTTCAAATTTCAATTTAATCCGTTATACCGTTCTGACGTGATTGAGCAACAAACATGCAAACATTGTTTTTTTTGTATTAGTGACGCCACTTGCATCGTAAGAAAACCGATAAATTGCAAGAATGACATTGTTTGAAGACACGCGTCATGCGTTAACCCGCACTTGGCCAGCCTGGGACCTTGTTAGAGAAGACCCCAACCCCAGCAATGAAAACATAAAGTGAAATGCTTATGCTTATGTTAATATGCTTAGAGCGAGTGACAAACTAGTAGATAGCTCAGCGGACGGTTAGTGATAACAGTCGAATACACAGTTACGAGCACAGTGCAGTGCTAGCCGTGATTTGGACAGTTCGTGTCATTTGACTGGCCTTGTGGCTTAGTGGGTAGTAACTCTGCCTGCGAAACCGAGGGTCGTGGGTTCGATCCCCACCCAGTGCAAATATTTGTGTGATGAATTCAAATGTTTGCACTGTGTCTGGGTGTTTCTATGTATAACAAGTATGTATTTAAAACTATATAAGTATTATATCAGCTATCTGGCCGCCATCACACAAGCTTTGCTTAGTTTGGGGTCAGATGGTGTTGTGTGTGAATTGTCCACCAAAATTTATTTATTTGACTACTTGGTACTGTGTCGTTATGGGGAGTGTTGGTCATTATCAGACGAATGTCATGACCGGCCCATCATACTAATAATTTCCTTCTAATATTATTATAGATGGTTGCCTGGAAGAGATTGCTCTTAGCAATAAGGCCGTCATTTGTGGTACTAGTTCATAAGTATTTCACTGTAATTGTATTAATTTGTCTGTATCACATTAAAGAGTTTCTATCTATCTATAAACGCGAAAGTTTTTAAGAATGTTTAGGTTGTTACTTTTTCACGCAAAAACTACTGAAGAAATTTAGATGAAATTTGGTTCATGGATAGAAAAAAGTCTAGAACAACACATAGGCTACTTTTCATTCCGTTAAAATAAGGGGATCAGGAACTGGATGTTCATGGATGTTTAGGTATTTGTTACTCAATCACGTTACAGGAAATAAACGGATCAATCTGAAATTTGAAACTGAAATAGATTGTAGTCTGGAATATACTAATGATTTTTTGAAAAATTAGGGTCTTGACATGGACGTAAAAGAAGTCGGACGTAGTCTCGCTAAAATGAAAACTGTGTCTATAGAGTCGGCCAGCGCGATATGACATACCTACATGTTGTCACGCACACTAGCCGACTTTATAGACACAGTTTTTGTTTTAGCGATACTACGTCCAAATTTTTTAAGACGTTAATTTTTTTTTATAAAATAGTTTTCTTTCAATCCGACGCTGAGAGAGTCGCCAGCCGTTATTAGTACATAATTTGCTAGGTAATTCAGCAGTTAGTTCACCTCGAAACCTGACAGCAAGACCATCCCCTCGATACATAAAGCAGATTCCGTGTTGTTTGCTTAGGCTTACTTATGATTGCGAAGCGGTGAACTCGGCGGGACCGTGTGTGTTCGCGGCATTACCGCGGCTTACTACCGAATGTGAGCTGAGTACTTCCAGAGTCAATAATTCCGCTGTTTGATTTACGCAACCATTTGTAACGATTTGTTTTGCTAAGTACTAGGTTTTGTAGTCTGTTAAAATGATATATTTTGTGGTTTGTTGAGTACTAGGGATATAGGCTATAGTATGTGGTATACCATTGATCTAGTAAGTACTCAATTTCGTTTTAGTGTTTTTGCATGCTAAAAGGCCGAATAGCTCTTTTTATATCAGATATACAACTGTAAATATCCACAATTATGCGCAAATAAAGAATTATGATTAGTTGCAAAGATTTTTCAACCTTTGCAAATGTTTCTTCAGATAGCAGGTTTTATAGTTTATTTTTACAGTTTCAAACTAAATTTTATGCACATATATCTACCACATTGAAAGTTAAGGGTGGCCTAATCTGGAGATCGGAAATTGCTGATCAGTAGTCCCTGGGTCTAAACTAAAACTTGATTTCATTTATCTGGACGACTGTTAGCTTTTATGAAATTTAGTTGAGTTTCTAAATTAAATTTTAAGTTGAAACCAGTTTTTGTTAAGTCGGAGAAAATAAATTATAAATTGAAATCAAGCGTTTTAATCGCCGGTCGGTATTATTCAAAACACACCACATGTTACCACAGTTGCGCAAAGAATTTGAACGCAACGCAGTCTCGATGCAATTCTGCATGACGCCGTCCCGCAGATATGAATTGTTTTTAATCTTGCTTTGTTTAGGGTAGGTCGGGGAGTAAAAAACGTGTTTTGTCTTTGAATGTTTCTCTTGGGTCATATTTATCCATTTTTTGTAGAGGTTGTATTCTTTAGAAAGGTACTAAAGATACTTAGTTACTTTGGCAGTTATCTTGCAAACTTTTAAGCATTCGCAATTTGAACACTAATCAAAAGTATTTTAGTTAAATTTCGTTTGGAAGACGCCTAAGTCGTAGGTTCAATACCCACCTTTACCACGTAGCATTTTTGTGTGTGTAAATTTGTGTAAATTTACGAGTTTGTCGATACCACTTTCTCACTGACACTGTGATAAATGTTTGAACGAATAGTCGTTGAAACTTAATCTACCATAATGAAAAATTAGTGTAAAAAGTGTGAATATTTGTTGCTACATCACGAAGTAAGAACAAGTTGCTAATCGATAGCGCCGAAGTTTGAATCTCAAATCGAAAATCCCGAAAAAATGCAGCGTTTCTTAGCAAATAGTATGTTTATAAATTCCACGTGGAAGATGTCACGAACAGATACTAAATTTTACATACTTACTTATTATATACATCAAACAATATCGCATAAAAAAGCTAAAAAGTGTCTTCCACTTCTCGTTGAATTCCATTTGAATACACACTTAAAAAGTCGTATCCAAAAGCCGTTCCACTTTTCAAGGCTACAAAGTGTACATCTAAAGTTGGGCTATAAAGACACAGCCGCAGCTTCGCCGCAGCGATTACCCAGATTCATTTCACGGCCGATCCGAGACACATATTAGCTAACCAGCTCACCCCTCGAATTTACGCAAACACATAAAACTCATGGCCCAATTACCCTGTGAAAAAGAAAATTTTCATTCCGAAATTACCTATTCGAAAACGGAACACGTGCTCCTAAAGCGGTTTAAGCAAAACTTGGACCGTAAGAACGTTAGCAGAACGGCTTAAATTCCAGTCTATGTCGAAACGTAAGAATTATTGGAACATAACAAAATATGACCGTCGGTTGGACCTCTATAAATCGTTTTACATCTGCTATAAAGTAATGAGATTTAACCCTCGCTTTCGCGTTTACGACGCTCGGTGTGGCGGGATACATCAAAAATAAATTTTTGTATGCCAACTTTGTTTGGGATATACGGAGAAGCGTTTTAAAAAAAACGCTCTGTAAATTTTGACACATTTTTATCGTAAATAATGTAGTATGAAAAATACATTTTAATTAGATCACGGTTAATTCAAAAGTGATATATTTAAGTCAGATCGGACTGACCCAGCCTAATTTAAGTTTCCCGCAGTCAGCCACATCTGGCAGCCTTATTCAAGCATGCGCGTGTTATGTTTGCCTGGAAGAGATCGCCGATCGATCGAAAAGGTCGCCAATTGCTACTTTATTTGGTTTTATTATAGGTAAGTAACTTTTGTTTTATTTTTAAATTAAGTGCAATAAAGAGTTAATCTATCTATCTATCATGTGCGTGCGCTGCTCGTTTGGCACTGAGTTCAATGATTGAATTTAGTTTTAGGAGACTATTATTCTGAACAAATACAAAACTTTTGACTAATTTTTAGAGGAATAAGGCCGTGGAAACGTTTCCCATCCAGTGCAAATACCTATTTGTTTGATGAATTCAAATATGTGTACTGAGTCTGAGTGTTTCTATGTATAATAAGTATGTATTTAAAACTATTTAAGTATTATATCAGCTCGCTGGCCTCCGTAGAACAAGCTTTGCTTAGTTTGGGTTCAGATGGTGGTGTGTGTAAATTATCCACCAATATTTATTTATTTACACTTAAGTTGAGTTGATTTTCAAGACCTCATATCTCAGACAAAACCTTCAAAACAAAATATAATTATGGCTGTAAATAATACTAACCAATTAATAGATGCAGCGAAATACCATTTTATTTTCAAACAGTCTAAAAATAAATCTAGCATGAATCTACGATAGTAGAATGTTAAAATTAGGATAAATTTATAATAATAAGTTTATTACAACTAAATATCATCGAAGTGCGCTAGTTTGCATAATATCATTTTTTTAATTAGTAAAAAAAACAAAAATCTTATGTTACACCCTCACACACACATAAACGGTTATACATTTATTTTCAAATTAGCTTTGGGAGGAGCCATTGTCTTCCGAAATACAGTTACGACTAGTTCGGAGCCAATTAATATGAATCGGAATGCATGTCAGTGTATTCTAATTTTCGTTTTATAATTATGTAATCTATAACTATAATTTGGAAATGAGATTAAGCTATATTGAATTTGTAAATTTGACAAAACATAAATGTATTTTCTAAGTTTTACTTAATTTGTTATTTTGGAGTTGCATTTATGCTAATAAAATTTATCTTATCTTATCTTAATGGGTTCATATCGAAACTTTGTTTACTTTTTAAAGTGTAAAATAAATATTTTTGTATTTTTTTTTGTATGTTCAGATATTTTAATAGGATACAAGATTTGACACAATTATTATCTTCAGATAAACTTCACTTATAAACTTCAGATGTAAAAACAATATTTGTAGCGTTTCGGCTCTCATCTTTCTCCCGTATGTCTCCACAGGTTATCTTCTTACTACAATCCCACAGAAGTTGATTGACGTATTGGGAAGGGAATTCCATTCTTTAGAATTTGTTTAGATCCCTCAATAGCCTCTGCGGAGGAAAATATTAGGAATGCGATCTATTGATGGCGAATTTTTATTCGTAAGCCATCGTTTGATTAATTCAAGACGAGGGACTGAAGCGGGTTTTTCGTAATCATACCGCTTTTATGCCCCAGAAATTACAATATTATACAGACAAAACTGTTTAAAAGGTAATTGCTGGTCAAATAGCTCATAATTAGTGTTAATTTATTCACACATAAACACAATCCTCAAAATATAGCGAGGTGTAAAGATAATTAGTCACGAATAATTGTATCGATTTAAAAAGGTTTCCAGAATTTTTTTTATTCGAAAACTATGTTTTATTTAGAAATCTACTGTATATTCTGACTAATTGATACTTATTTCAGTAAAAACAATTTTGATTAATGTTGTTTTGTCTCTTTCGTTAAAAAACATTTTGAAACTTAAATGTCCGTACAAAACAAGTATCAATTAAGCTTAGTGCTTCAGAATTAATCAACTAGACCTATTGTTAGTGTAAATATGTGAGTAGCAAGTGGTCTGTTTGTATATATGCATCTACATACTCGTCTACTCACGCGTTACCAGTATACTCATAATAGAATATACTCGTAACATACCGCTATTTTTCAACGATAATTTCAGTTACCATTCCCTAACTGAAGATTACAGATGACAATCTATTTATGTATTCGTTAATGGCCCTTTAGAATTCTGGAGCCATGATGCTTATTTGGAAATTATTAGGGCATTAGCGTGATTGGACGCCGTATGGGTTTGTTGGCCCTTTTCCGGGTTATTCAGAGCTCTGTGGTACAGCTAATACGATGAGAAGAAAGCGAGATTGTTGGAGTTTCTGTGGAATACAAGGATTATTATTACGAAATACTGGTGTGTATTTTTTATGTATGGCAAACATTCATATCGTTATATAAACTGAAACCATTTTTTTTAGTCCAAAAAGATGATGCACCTGGTGTAACAAATTCGTATTATTTTTAAGTTGTGGGGAAACATCTACTCGCTACTTACCAGCCCGGTCTGCACCTCCGTGTTGAGGTGTAATAGAAGATCTACGTGACAAGTTTTCAGCTTGCCTAAAATAACAACCCAATTTTTTTTATGCTAAGAAATTACAAATGTAGGTATATGTTTCAATTGATGTCTGTTCGAAAAACAAAAGATTAGATTATTTTGTCACGCAGAGTGGAGATGTCGACTAGAAAAACTATGTTTGATTTAAAGTTAGCTATGGCAAATAAACTAGGATTTGTTAATAGTTCTATGATATTAATTATAATATTTACAAATGGATAAAGCTGTGTTTGATTCATTTCCTGAGTTGCTAGCTTACAGATTATAGTCTGGAAGAACACATAGACTATTTTTTATTTCGAAAAAACACCGGGAACGGAAACCACGCAGTTAAAACCGCGGGCGCTGCTAGTCTTGCTAGCCTAGATTTTAAGAAAAAGTTAATTTTTCAGTAACAAATTTATCATAATTAAAGTTATGTGAGTACTTAACTTTTGAATATTCGTTAACATAAATTTACATACAAATTTAAAGATTGAAAAAGGTGAGATAAAATGTTTTATAGGAAACTTTGGCTATTGAGGAGGATTTTTCTAAGTTCCGGCGAGTTCCCAAGTTCAGCGTTGTTGGAAATAAGCTTCAAAAATCTTCGACTTACAGCAAAATTAAACTAATTGAAAAAGTTTTCTAATTATCGTCTCAACAGACACTTGGAGTAAATCGGCTTGAGGTAAACAACACCTAAAGAATCTCGGCTTTTGAACAACCTGTGAGGAACCAAACTAGAGCTATCTTCGCGATGTTTCAAATTGTTTTAGCTATTGTACTTTATTTTTTTGTGAAAGAGATAAATACAATTTTTACAGATAAGTTTGTTCCTGGTGTCGTGTGTAGTTAAGCGATAATGCAATCTACAATGGGTCGTTATTACTTTGAAGAACCCTATTCAATGTAGACTCGAAGACACATTTTATAAATTCAATATTTTCACTCACTCAAGCATAATGCAATTTTTAAATTCTTATAAATTAAAAAAATTTGAATTGTGTTACAAGTTTCACCAGTATTTCAGAAAACAAAATTGCTCAACGTTAAGTTAAGCATTATACATTAACTACACCCATCGGCTTGCCTTAATTACAGGAGGGATTATAAAACTCTTCATAAGTTAAAGTTTTTACAAAATTTTTAGATTACATGTGGTTAAATGTCTAATCTTATATATAAAATTCTCGTGTCACAGTGTTTGTTTCCTTACTCCTCCGAAACGGCTTTACTGATTTTAACCAAATTTTATATGCATATTCAGTAGGTCTGAGAATCGGCTACTAGCTATTTTTCATACCCCTAAGTGACAAGGGTTGGTCACCCCATAATTAATTTTTTTAATTTTCGGACTAAATTTTTTATTTTTATGTTTTTATAATGTGGCGTTAAAAATACATACAACCCTAAAATGTTTACCCTTTTATCACCAACCCCTATTTTAGTAATTTAATCATTTTTCATCCCGCTCGATAACTGATCAATTATTATCGTTTATCACTAGGAATCACTAGAAATTACCTAGAAATGATTTATATGGCATAACAACGTTTGCCGAGTCAGCTAGTTTATTTATAGATTTTTCAGCTATCTAGCTATCTATCACCAACTTTCATACAAACTTTCCTTTTTCAGCCCATTATCATGTCTATTCTCAGGCTGTAGGCTATTTCTGCATCAAATTTAATTTGTATCAGTTTAGTAATTTAGGCGTAAACGTGTTACAGGCAGATTACTTTCACATCTAAAATATTAGTAGGGATTCTCTGTGATTTACCGTAATATAATGTTGACATAGAAATCACCTGCACACAAACATTTCATTCTTCATCCCATTATTAATTATTTCCATTTGTCATCAGCCCGTCCTAATCCGGAAAAAATATCGCTACTGCATCCCAAACTCAGATTACTGAGATATAACAGAAAGCCGCCAAATGCGATTCAGACCTTTACAGAGATGGTTCCGTAGCACCACAGCCTGTATTGGATTAAATGGAATATTTTAATTTATTTTGTTTTATAATTCATCACTAGGTTTTAGAATCTGGATTGGGAAAATTCAATTCACAATCACCAGGTTGTAATTTTGAATCCTGTCTGTTTCAATGAATTCTTTTTGAGCATTCTTCTATTATAACTTTGTCATCAGCTTTACCGTTTTTTCTTTCACTAAGCAGTAATTTGCAAATATTCCGTTATTTAGGGTTGAAGGTTTGGAGGCTTGTTTCCAGTATGGCAAAGGTGTCATAAAACCTTACATATTTTATTAGGGTGACTAGCACAACGCAGAGCTAGGCAGTGATTGGAACTCTTCGTATTCAAATTATATCTTCGCGGCGTAGTGCTATTATTGACAGGCGTGCTACTTCTCATCAAGTACATTCCTTGCTCGTCCTCTGACTTCTCTTCATGTCAGTCTAATAAGTCTAATAGGTACATATATAATATTAATATCTTCTATCTAGGTTCATGGTACGATATTGGCTTAGTATGGGTCTAGATAGTATCTACCCTGTGACAAAAATGTTGACTAATAGGTATTGGCTTTACCAATAAACATTGGTTGTTAACTAAGAGTACTTAAAAGTAATAAAATAAAAAGGTTCGTCATTTTATTTATATTTTAGATTTCCATTTTGAATCAACTCTACGGAGATTATGAATGGAGTCTCTTCTTTGCACGGTACTCTAAAAATATCCCCCATCATCTCGGCCAACGACGAGCATAACAATAAAACTTAGTATTGTTCCAAAATGTACATTTTACTTTGAAACATAACATTTCATGGGCAAAGTTCGAGCATACTTGTTTTATTGCAAGAATTTGTAAATTTTATTACTCGATGGCTGATTCATGCTAAATATTATTTGGTTTGTTTGAATTTTCTTGGAATTAAGTGACTTCGAAAATTGGGGAGTTTCTATATTCAGTTTAAAGTTTCTATGTTTAAAATGAAATAAAATCTGTTCAGTTCACCAGAATTACTTAAAATAAAGTTTATACCTACCAATGTCGTGACTAAAATGATAAAATCACCGATTTATTCAATGAAATTATGAAATGGAGAGACATGCACTTGTTATAAATGTGCACTTGCACTTTTTTTTCCTTGACTTGGCTTATTTATTAATGACTAGCTGTACCCGTGACTTTGTTCGCTATTTGATGATTAAGTATTTTGGAACTACAGTCTGTTTCATATTAAATTATTGAATAATGCTATGGTTAGCAGTGGTCACAGCATCCTACTATCCTACTTATAAATGTTCTATATGCGAAAGTTTGAATGCTCAATCACGTCGGGACGCCGGAACGGATCAGGTTCAAAAAACAGATAGTTTAAAGTGCCTGAATTTAAAAAAATCATTTTAAAATGTCGGCTGGCGTCGTCATAATATGCTTTTCTTACTTGGACAACACTGATTTACAAAATCAACAGTATTCAATTACAACAGAGAAAAATTTCAGCTTGCTGCCAAGCTGCAATAGCTTACTACAAAATTGATAACTAACCTATACCTACGTAGATGTAGCTTCGTGATAGACAGTAAAGATCATCTAAGACCAACTGCGAAATACCCTTTCATAAATAACAAAGTAACTAACTTATTTAAAAACTTTGTTTACACCTAAACTAAAGCTAATATTTTTATCACAAAAAAACTATCCGCCATAAAAAACAAGCATCAAACATGACCAAAAATACGGAAATGGAATCATCCAATTCACAAGTCGGATCAAATTTTCCACTCGATATCCCCAAGAATTACGATCTAAATTACACGAACTCTACTCATGACCAACTCATCTGTTATTCATCGAAACGCGCTGGCGCATTCTAAAACCTCCACTAAGACGGTCGTTAACTAAATTAATACGAATATAAAACATGATTAAAAAAATTACGTCGACAACACGAGGGAGAAACTAAGGGGCCATCCCCTGTGTATCAATGGAGTTTTTCTTTACAAACAATACACATCCAACGAACACCCAACTGAGATCTTTTTAACTTTTAATGTAGCGGGAATAAGAGTTGTGTTTCGTTTTGGTGGGTGAGATTTAAGTTTGTAATTGCATACGCAGAGTTTACCTTCAAGTGCCATAAGTCCTAATGTTTCTCAACTGCTTAATATAAGTCGCCTGAGGGCGAAACAATGGAAAATGGTGATGTGTCTTTTAGATATTTTTAACTTGAACAATAATAGACTAGTTTCCTTAGTATTGTTGTGGATGTTGACTGTTGGATGTTTATTGTCGTTATCTTGGGGGAAATTTATTGGCTCGTTTCTGCAGTTGTGCAGAGAATTTTCCTGTTTCAATGTCTTTTGGATGATTTAAGATGTAACACATATTCTTAATATACAAATGTGCTATCTACAACTGGTGGATTTACCCGCTTAGTTCTCGTTCCTGTATTTTTTCCGCTATACAAAGTAGATTACGTGTTATTTTAGACTATTATTTCTGTTCCAAATTTCAACTTGATCTGTTTCTTTATTCATTTTGATATGATTGAGCAACAAACATAAAAACTTTCACATTTATAGTATTAGCAGGCTAGTATCTATTAAAATAGGATTTATAATGTAGGATGGTAACACGAGGTAACCATAGAGTGGTAACACAAACATACATTCTGACTGCCCTCGTGGCTTAGTTGGTAGTAGCTCTGCCTGCGAAGCCGAGGGTCGTGGGTTCGATTCCCACCCAGTGCAAATATTTGTGTGATGAATTCAAATGTTTGCACTGTGTCTGGGTGTTTCTATGTATGATAAGTATGTATTTAAAACTATGTAAGTATTATATCAGCTATCTGGCCGCCATCACACAAGCTTTGCTTAGTTTGGGGTCAGATGGTGTAGTGTGTGAATTGTCCACCAATATTTATTTATTTATTTATTTACATTTATGTTTAGTAGTGGTAGGACTCTTAGCAGAGTCCACCTGGGGAAGAACCACAGCTCTGCCAGTTATTCTATCGCCAAGCAGTAATGTGCAACATTACTGTATTCCGGTTTGAAGGGCAATGTTTCCAGAGAAATTACAGGGTTTAGAGATATAACAACATAGATCTCTGGGTGACGAGCGCAGTGCAGTGCTAGGTAATGATTTGGAGTCTTCATGTTCCTATGCATTTATTTTTTTAACTTTTATAGTTTCACACTTGACCGCCATCTGGCCTGATGTTAAGCAACGATGCGGTCTACGATGGAGCGTGTTTACCTAGAAAAAAACCGATTCACTCTCGATTTGAAGACACAAAGATTGTAACTATCGGGAAAAACCCACTCAGGCAACGTATTCCACAGCCTAGACGTTCTTATCACAAAAGTTGAGTCGAATCTCTTCGTTCGTGTCTTTGGAACATTAACCATGAAACGATGTCGCTTTTTCGAGCTACGAGCATTCCGATAGAAAAAAGGACAAGGTGGTATCAGATCATGTAGATTAGTGGCACACTCTCCGAAGTGTATCCGATAGGCTAGCAATTTTTCGGCGATGTTCAAGACTTTGAAGACTTTCCAATAGCTGCGTGTCACTGTGCTGTTATTGTTGCTTACCATTAGGCACATGTCTTGCTCGTCTCATCACTATATAATATAAACAAATCAGAATGTCACGTAGCTATGTGAACATGAAGAGACCAAATCACTGCATTGTAATTTGTACTAACAATCGAGAAATATAACATTATATCTGTTGGTCCTGTCTTTTCTATTTTATGTGCTTTGCTTGTGCAAATATTGTTGATACTAGAAATTATTAATGTTAAAATAAATATTTATTCGAATATTAAAGAAACTTGAACGTAATTGAAATGCGAGGTTATAATGACGTATTGAAATTATAAACCTGAGAATTGATATTTTTATGTTACATGAAATGAGATATTTTGATAAATTTGAATGTCAGTGCAGTGATGTCTCAAGTTGAAAACAATATCTAAATCTCTACCATACATCCGTTAATGAAAAGGACATATGAAGATGATTCCTTTACTTTAAATATTACGACCAACAAATTTACATTGTTAAACGCCACACATTTGCCTGGAATATACATATTTGATTACAAAAAAAAATTAATCCATTTTGCGCAAGGTTTGAATAATGTTTAAAAAACAACAGTAAGATCCCTGAAAGCCTACTTTAATTACATCCCTACTACGTATATTTTAACTTCGGCACAGAATTCACAAAATACAGGCCGTTTCCTTCAAAATGTTACTAAATGTTGTACATTTTCGTGTACACGTTGAGTTGAATAGACATTCGCAGAAGTGTTTTTTCACGAAATGAAAGCAATCAAATGTATTCATCCGATCCTTTCTTAAGGCAAACATATACGGTGAATGTGCAAATTTATACGGCGTATACGCGTACCAACGACTTTATTAAGGCGGGTGTGAAATTGCGAAACCGTCCTAAAATATACGTAAAAATTGCTGTGAGCGTAAAATTTCAATCAGCCTCTTATACATATGCAAAACATACACCCTTCAACTCGGTCGTGGCGTGGCGAGCAGTACGTCAGCTTTGGTAGTTACGTATATACTAACTCTCGGATTCGAGAACGGTTCGCGTATTAATGGTTCGTGTGTTTTTGTAGTGGTAGGACTCTTGGCAGAGTCCGCCTGGGAAAGTACCACACCTTTGCCAGTTATTTTACCGCCAAGCAGTAATGTGCAAACATTACTGTGTTCCGGTTTGAAGGGCAATGTTTCCAGAGAAATTACAGGGCTTAGAGATAGAACACCTTAGATCTTTGGGTGTCGCAGTGCAGTGCTAGGTTATGATTTGGGCTCTTCACGTTTAAATAGCTGCGCGTCACTGTGCTGTTATGTGGCAGGCATGTTGCTTACCATCAGGCACATGTCCTGCTCGTCTTGTCTCTCGTTATTTAAAAAAAAAACACTGAAAAGTGTCACACGGGTGTATGCTATGCGTATGTGCATATAGTTAGTAAGCTTAGGTTAGTAGGTTCCTGCGCCCTCTGGGCTATTCCAAGCCTAAGCCCTTTTCAAAATATCAAATACGCGCTGATACTGATGACTAAAGGAGTGTTCTTATAAATATAATCACTTTCAACCTGATCCGTTTATACGTAATGAAGTGATTGAGGAACATCCAAATAGCCAAACATTGTCATGTCTAAGATTAATAGAATAGTACGATTGAATACTACCAGAACTCCGCGATTTTACCCCGCAGTTCCCATTCCCCTTATTTTGTAACAATAAAAAGTAGTCTATTTACTATTTACAAAATTATATTGACAAATATCAACGCGATCCGTTCAGACATCTTGACGTGACTGAGCAACAAACACACAAACTTTCAAACTTATATCATTAGTTGTATAATTATGCGAGTAACGTAAACAGTTTTTTTTATTATCCCAACTTTAGCTACTGCCTGTCCTAATTCCCGAATACGTCATCGCTGTTTTAGGATGGCGACCACCGCGTTCTAGGATGCGAGATGCGATTACCATATTTAACAAATCCCCTAAGTGTTTTACTTCTTACATGTTTTGTATGCAAATAAGTCTTAAACGAAGATTACTTTGATACCTTTACTAGTATGCTAAGTTTGTGTTGCATACGTTTAATTGAAGGGTTTTGCGGAATGGGGAATGAGATTTTTGGAAATAAATTGTCAGTGAATGTGGCTGTGTTTTGAAACAATATTGTTTGATAATTATTTTAAGTCTTTAATATTTAAAAAAATATAACCCGGTGATTGATTTATGATGTTAGGTTCACCTATAAGCCACGGGAACGATTTTACTTCCCTTCTACTATTCGACTGTACTACTCAGTCTACTCGACTACAGTCGAGGTAGACATAAAACTAGCCTGAAATAGAAAAAAATCCGGGGAGCGATTTTTTTTTATGAAACGTCGGGGAGGGTTGTTCGAATTATAAATCTCGATTTTCTAACTTATCCCGGTAGAGGGTTCGCCAGCATCTTGTTTTAAAGTTTTTGTGAAATAACTCGTTCATTTTCAACTTTAGAGCAAAAATGATGGTCACTAAAGTTGTTGGAAATTTAATTTCTCACAAGTTTGCTTCAAATAGTTTTTACGCTAGGATCAATATTTGCAGAGTTATACTATCAAGTTTATCAAAAAAATCGTAATGGGTAGAATTTTATTTTCTTCAACTTCGGTTCTCGCACTTAGAGTGAGATAAATATTTAACAAACTACTCGTATTATAACCGTAACACAAGTCAAAAACCGGTCGAGCTGTTTCGAAGGAGTATGAATACAAAAATGCTGCCACAAAAATTGTATGTTTTTTTTTAAATAAAGAGTGACAAGACGAGCAGGACATGTGCCTGATGGTAAGCAACATGCCTGCCACAGAACAGCACAGTGACACGCAACTATTGGAACATGAAGAGTCCAAATCATTACCTAGCACTGCACTGCGCTGGTCACCCTGAGATCTAAGTTGTTCTATCTTGAAGCCCTGTAATTTCTCTGGTGAACATTGCCCTTCAAAGCGGAACACAATAATGTTTGCACGTTACTGCTTGGCGGTAGAATAACTGGCAAAGGTATGGTCCTTCCCCAGGCGGACTCTGCCAAGAGTCCTACCACTACTAAAAATTGACACGTGTTAAAAATTACCAATACAAAAAAAATTATTTATTAAAAAGAAGATATTAATGAAGCTACATGTGTATTAGTGATACACACATCGGCTCCGCTTGCGGACGGACCGAACAGAGCCGAGCGCCGGCCGCGCCACATTACAATGCAAATGTTAACGTTTTCATTCTACCCCCAAAACCGTATATTTTTTTCGATTCCTCTTTTTCGCGTTTGTTTATTTATTTACTTTATTTCACGCTATCTTTACTTATCCGAATTCGCGGTGGAAATAAATTTGGACTCGGAATTGCTGATCCGATGAAAGCTCCTGAAATGAATCAAGTTTATCGCTTCTTTGCTTATGTTGCGATGTTCCTTTGCCGGTTCTATGTCTTTGGTAGTTTCCCAGTAATTGGATTAGGACAATCAAGACAAACAAATAAACTATAACTTATTATTTCAGTTGTTACTTCGCTGAGTTTATCAGCAGGGTTATGTTGCTGCTTTCTGTTTTCTTCGCTATTCCAATAAACGGTTAAGTATTCGCGCCAAATCGTAGCTTTTGTAGTTAATTCCGTATTAAATATTATAGTTTTATTAGTGGCTGAACTGTTTTCAGAGACACCTGGGGAAGTACCAAGCTTTAGCAATCCATTATCTCTTCAATAAATAATAAACAAAAAGTTGTGTTTTGGTCTGAAGAGAACTTTTAAAAGAAATTGCTGGAAAAGAGATAAATTTTCTAGTATTTCCGGTTGACGAGCGTAGTGTATTGCTAGGCTGTGATTTGGACGTGTTAAGAAGAACGTTTTAACTAAAACAATAATTTTATCAAAAAAATGTAACATTTAACGTAGCATATTTCGTAGCGTTTATAATTTTCGTAGAACTATATCTAAATGATGTCACATTCTAGAGCTACAAGCAGTAAAAAAATGAGCAACGTGATATTAAACCATACAAATCAGTTGTTCACTCTACGAAATGGATTCGACAGAACCCGATAAACTTGCAAATGGCGATGTTCCGGAGTTTGAAGTCTTTTATTCCGAGAACTGGTACCAAATTTTGAATAGGTATTTGAGGCGATTTGAAAACTTGTCACACACCTCGCCTATAATTGTACCACAAAACGGTGGTGCATATCTGGGTCGTGAGTATCGAGGCACCAATGGTAGCTACTCAGAGAAGGCAAAGTTGTTGTATTTTCACAGATGGACCCTGCCAAAAGTTCTACACCTAAAGAGATTAAGATACGATGATAGGATACAGCGTAGTTTAGCGTCCTTCACCAAATTCTAGCGTTATCTACGACTCTACTTGCAGAATGTGCATAAAAAGCGGTCGACTACTAACCCCGAGTGCAGTTAATGCATTATACGCGACGCAATATGACGCGTGCCAGCCGTGCCGTATGCAAGGAGTGGCATATTTTATCTTATCGTGTTTTTTCTGCGACGTAAATTGAATTACGAAATAGGTCAGTCATCATCATTCGCGCTTTGATTACAGGAAAAAACTCTATTAAACATAATATAAGGTAATTCAGAATATAAAGTGGTAGTTATAACTTATCAAATTTAAATAAAAGCGGCTAAGTGCGAGTAGGACTCGCCCATGTAGGGTTCCGTAGCAAGAAGTCACATAATACATAAGTTTTTGTAACTTTGATCGATGTTTTAATAATAGTGTTTGTGGCGCCCAAAAAAAACTAGTTACTAGATTGAGTTCAAACCAATTTTTGATGGAAGTTTGCGAGGTAAAGTAGGTACATCATATATGTTTTTTTTCGTTTTATTATGCTCTTATTTTAGAAGTTACAGGTTTAATTTTGAGTTTCAGTTCTAAGTATGGGGCACCCCCAAGATTTATTGTTTTTTTCAATATTCTTCAATCAAAACTAAATTTAATAAATAATCTTAATGCGGTTCACAGAATACATCTACTTACCAAGTTTCAAGTATACAGTGCTGTGACGGTCAGACGGACGGACAGACATGACGAATTAAGGGTTCCGTTTGAAAAAAAAACGTTCTAATAATATAGACATTTTAGTCATCATCGTGGATTTTAAATTTGTAATTGAAATTTAGAAAATGTATAGTATTTTACTAATCAAGCCCTTTAATTTGTTACCTATACTAAGGAAGTTGTGGAAAAATGCCCCTAAATAATCCATTATTTTGTTTGTGTAATTTATGACCAATTTTTGTCACACATAGCTAAGACATTCCGATTAATTTACTTTTAAACCAAAAAATATCAAAATTGGTTCAACAATTTGAGAGCTACAATGTCATGGATATTCGACACACACACACACTTATCCACTCATCAAGTTTATAACACCCTCGCGGTTTTGGGTGTTTGTTGTAAACTACTACAAAGTACATTTAAACCTAAACACTTGAGCATCCTGAATAAAATAAATGTATTTTCTAAATAAACACGCTGAATGCATTATTTTCCAGCAATAAAACAGGTCCACGTAACTTCACCTTAAAATGCAGGTAGTTAGAAAAAAATATCGGAAAATTTCAATGGAATTTTCTAGAAAACTCGTTGTGAATACGTTACGAACGACCCAATTCGACTCTTTTAGCGAATAAAAGGTAAAAGTGAAAATTTCACACAATCGAGTCAGCTGGCCGGCGTGAGGGGTGTGTGCTGGGCTCTACTGACCTAAAGAGAGGGTAAATTTACAAGTATTTAAATATCTTTACAAAAAAAAAGATGAAGTATTTTGTTTGCTAGTCTAAACTGGAAAACGGCAACTGGCGATCCTGGTTCGAACCCCACGTACACGCCACGTCACCTCATTAAGATACAAACAGGCAAAAAGATTTTTGTATTTGTCTAACATTGCCTTTTCGAACTCATGTGCGTGATACTGCTTATTTGAAAAATGGTGAAGAAACTCGTGTTCCTAGAATCTACCGAGTTCGTAACGGACTATGTGGACTAGCCAGAGAGAGAAGAAGGCCTTGAGTCCCAGCTGTGGGCACATAGGGGGGCACGCAGGGGCACGCAGGGGCTTGCTATTTGTTTGTTATTCCAAATACAAAGCTTTTTGCTAATGAAAGTCACTTGCTCACAAAACGAGTTATAATCTGCGTAGCCTTAAATGAGAAAATCCATTTACCTCAAGTAGAAAACTAAACTAAACCATCCGATATTTTGTATGAAAACTCCTCGTAAGTGCTCGAAACAAGTTGCAGCCCTCTCCACTAACAATGGAGCATCGGGGCCTTCCTCACGTTATCAAGGGCTTCCAAGATGTTTGCGCCGGGGGCGATAAGATCGACCGATACTGAAAATATCAGCGAGTTTTTCCATAAACGGATAGTAATATAAATAGCAAAAGATCTTATTTGTAGGGTTCAGTACCTTAAAAGAAAAAAATAACCTTTATTACTTTGCTGTCTGTCTGTACGTGTGTCCAGACATTTTAAGTGAAAACTTTTATTGCGCTCCACATAAAAAATCTGTGGGTTGTAAATTAAACTCAAGCGTTACGTTCGTAAATGAAAGAAACCTTCGGGTAAACTCGGATGATCTAGATGGTCATGTCCACGCCCCCCGGTTTCACCCGCGTAGTTTTAAAACTGAGCTATCAAATTCTGAGTAATAAGTTTTCAATTCTATCGGCAGTTCCTATGACTCAAGCTGAAATTCATATTAAAAACTCAAATCTTCTATGAACAAAATCAAACTTCTAAGCAAACACAATCAAAAGATGGAGTCTTGAAATTTAGTACGAAGCAATGTCATAATAGCACAGCTAAATGAAAGATTGTACAATACATACATTTTAGTCACATCAATATCAATAGTATAATCAATAATTTCAGATTTATATATACCATTACTTTTACTTTTATACCTGCAGATTTGTACGGAACCCTCGATGCGTGAGTCTGACTCGCATTTGGCCAGTTTTTGATTTTACAACATAATATATGACCACCATCTCTATACGGTGAACGATGAAGCGTGCTTAATTAAATGAAACTGTTTCACTCCCGATTTGAAGATACCGATATTTTAACAGCTGCACTTTTTCCGAAATGTATCCCACAAGACTGACAAATGTACGCCTTTCTGGCTGCAAGAACTGTGAGGTTGATGATGAAAGAGTATTTTCGTACTCCCGTGTCATTCGTCCCAAAACATGGCCTCGTCTCGCGCGAGGCGGCAGAAGGTTCTATAAACATTGGCGCCTCTCTGAGCAAGCGTAGAGTGCGAGACAACTGCTACGGCTGCTTTGACCTCCTACGAAACATTACTTAAGCACAATTTTTATCTAATTGAGTTAATTTGCCATTTTTTTTTACATTCACATGAAACATTTCTTAGTAATTTTGACTTTACAGTGGATAAAAAAATGGGGGAAAAAGTAATTTCGCCATTATTAGGTATGTCGCCATGATTATTTTTCTCTGCAAAATCCACAGTTCAGTTCTTTTATTAACTGTAATTTGTAAAACAAAATAATATGTTTGTGTGGACTTACGAAACGCACTACATGCTGCGATAAGAAATCAAGGTTACCGAGTACTTACGGCTATAGTGTCACTTATGTATATATATTTTTCATGTTCGTTGATTTTTCTATAACTAACTGACTAAAGATAATGTAATATAACATTTAAATGAGACCACTTAAGAGATATATACCTTTTGAAACTATAAAATCCAAATCTGTTCAGCCATCTTCGAGTAATCAATAACCATAAAAAGGATTCGGCAAATCTAAAATCTCCACTTCTTTGTGGAAACAAAAAGATAAAATATATTAAAGAAGAGCCTAAAAAGGTTGGCGCGCATTATACGTGACTGCTATCTATTCTGTAAGAGGCTAAGTGCCGCCTTTGTCGCGCAATAAAAGAATAACACTCATTTATCGGAACAATGAAACCGCCCGCTAAGCCGACCCGTTATTACGGGAGGAAATGGTAGCCTAGATATTCATAAGGCTTTTGCTACATCTTGAAGCTATATATAGCTGTAATAGTTTACCTTTAGCCTTATAGAAGTGAAGGCTTTGGGCACATTTTTGTACTAACTTTCAATAATGGAAATTTTACAAATGGAATTTTTTATGGGTATTTTCTGCGACGAAAAAAGCAATTAAACTCTGGACACTGTAACCATTACTGACACCGCTGTAAATAAGTATACACGTATGAACTCGAGTTGTTCCCGTTCTCATAATTTTCTTAGGATAAAAAGTAGCTAATGTAGTAGTTTATGTGTTTTTTTTCCAGGCATATATCTATGTGGCAAATTTAAATTTTTAGTAGTTTTTGTTTGATAGAGTAACAAACATATTTTATAAAATATCCATCCATCCATGCATGGTGTAAAAAAAGACACCTGAACACCGAGGATACCTGGGTAGGGGCTGCAGTCTGCACGGAAGCTCCGTAGTCACATCGTGCTGTCATGCATGTCATGCTGTGGGTTCAGAGGCCACTGGATCAAGAGCGAATCCAACTTTGGCTCCATTCACAGGTCGTGGTCAAGCCACAATTTAAGTAGTGGTACATCTAGGTACTGGACCCAGCCCAGGGGGGGGGTCATAACCATGACCCTCATGACTGCCCCCCTGGATCCGCGCTTGCACTTGATCGGGTTTCTCTATCAGCAGCTTACTTGAGTTCAAGGTCTGTCTGGCAACTTTCGTGGCCTTGGTAGATTTCTTCAAATTTTGGTCATTGAAGTTATCGAATGAAAGTAATATCTTTGCAGATACTTTTATTCCTGCCGCAGCAGTATTGTCCCCGTATTAAAATCGGTCGGAGTATTATTTGGGTAACCAATAATAATAAACATGGTTTCCGTTTTCCGGTGATATATAATTATGGTGGTTGCAATAAATTGGCTGTTATAATTATTTTATTAGTGGTCAGTAAAATTATGACTCTGTTAAAAGGTTTTTGTAATTAGATCAGCAGTTAAACATTCATTTCATATTTACTAGTGTCAGCATATTAAAGCAAAATAGTTTATGCTTACTAGACTCGCAACGCAATTTTGACGTGACAACGTCTTATAATTCGATGAAGCCGGCTGCACGCCCGCAAAACATGACGTCATGTGCCGTTACCGCCATTACCTCGCCGCATGACGTCGTCAGTACCATTCCATCAGTATTTTCTTAAGACGTTGTCACGTTCAACTATCGTCAGTAAACCGACTTTACAGACAACCATTTTTTTCATAGTTTTTTAAAACTAGACCATGAGGCCATTTTATAGCCATTTGCCATGCCAATCTCTCGCAAGCAGTAAGTTAAGGTAATAAATAATTCACCACATTAACCAAGTGTGGGTAGGCGGAAGATACATGTGCCTATTTGAAAAGCTGTTTTTTTGTACTATGGATTTGTTTAGACGCTTTTCTTAACTGTCAAATATTCTGATTTCAGATTCGTTTAGACGATTTTCTTCAGCGTAAAAGCAAGTAGTGATGATCAATTTGTAAACACCCAAAAATTTCAATTTCAGATTATAACGTTAATATAAAAACTGAAAAACAAAACAATAAATTACACACACAAAATTTAAACTTAGATAAAATAATTTACTAAAGTTCCCTCGTGATTAAGAGCAACATTAAAGGTGAAGCCACAAATACGACTTAAACAAAACGTTTCTCGTAGTAACACCCATAACAATAAAATTCTTCGGCCGCAAAAACCGCTACGTGTTTCAAATGCTGAAAGTTTTCCTAAATTCTGTACAAGGGTGCAACCTCGGGGGGCACTTTAATCATATCCCTATTTGTTCCTATCCTTGCCCCCTTGATTAAATGCCAGTACTTAAATGGCGCGCCGTTAAAGGTAAAAACGCACTATTCATACATCTGTCATGTCATACGAGTACACACGATATGTCAGTTATGTCATGACGTAAGTTCATCAAACTTTTAAAAAGTGATTATTCCTTCAGTAGTACAAACAATTTTTTTGGTTCAAGAAACAAAATCCGAGTACAGAGATACTGCCTACAAATGTCTGCCTAATTACTGCATAACTTGTGCTGTAGTTTGGGTACAACAGTTTAAGGGTTTTGAAGTGGAGACCACGGAATTGTAAACGTAGTTTTCTTTAGCCCCAATGGTGGGAACATACAGTGGGCTGTATATGCTACCTCTGTATGACATTGGAATACTTACGACGAAAACAATAAAAAAACTAAGTTTACTAAAATATATTATTATTTTTTAATAATTGTTGTAAGCGCTACCATATCTATTTTAAGCTGGTGCCAACCAAGTCTAACAGTAGTAGTAACTAATAAAGAGAAACTGCCTACAAATATCTGCCGAATTACTGCATACATAGTATTTATCTATCGATTATGACTTCGCTGGTCTCGACTTCAAATAGATGAGTCTATGATGATGATGACATAAAATTAATTCATATATTTGAGGTAAGCGTTACCTCAAATATATGAATTAATTTTACGCTTTTGATTGCCCATTTGTGGTTTTGAAGCCGGGTTTTTAAACGTAGTTTTTATTTTATTATTAGTCTGGACTACATATAATAGATTATAATATATATAGGCTAGTTTCTATCACAGTAAAATAACGGAAGCAGCTTAAACGAAAGTTTTACAAAGCCGTACACAAACTATAATTACATCGTCCGAACATACAAAAATTTTCGTTACAAAAAAGAATCACGTAAATTGGATCGTTATTCTCAGAGTAATCGATGCACATACATAAAAAAATACCGTCCGAGTTTATGACGTCCCATTGAACTCTATTTATGTATGAATTATTTATTTTAAGAACATGCTAGAAGTATACGAACGTAGTGCGTTCCAGTCTTAGAACATTTCGATAACAAACCCAAAGGTGAGGATTTTTATTGTCCGTAGATAAAACTTCGTCACGGCATTTGATTTTGTTGACATTTGTTTTAATTAAACAAGGTTTATTGTTTTTGACCAAGGAAGTTTCATTAAACTGGAATGAGTACGACTAGTACGGACCTGCTACGCGCGATATCAGGTGCCACTGAACAGTCTGTGAGGAAATTATTTACCAACATCTTCATTCACACGGACTTCATTTGTGCTATAATTGAATTTTGGATAGATGAGGTTTCCGTCCTTTTCTCTCATATTGCTTTTGATGACCACACAGTCCAGACTAATCGTTATGTCTCTGTCAATACATGCCTGACAGAAAGTCCCTCTGATCTAGGCTCCTCCTTTTATTGTTATGCAGACAATAAAAATAATTATGATCATTGTTTTTTTTAAAGGTACAAATTCCTAGGTTTATGCATCTTTGTTTTTGGCAGAGTCCATTTGGTTTCACAAGTCGTTTGTTTTGTGTTTAGAGTTCTTGTTAATTGCTGAGGGAGAATTTTAAAATCACTTCAAAATTACAAAAAAAAAATGTCAACGCGACAAAAGATTTCCGCTTCGGCACTCGATTAAAACATTGAATAAAATGTTACGTTTACTTCTGAATTGTAATTAAACTTAAACAATGCGTAATAAAAACTGTTTTGATTTGTAAACGCCATAAGTAATTTTAGCGTGTACAATTAGTTTAGGTGCTATTTGGTATTGAATCCAAAACTTATCGATATTAATAAATTTATGTAAACTTGTAAGCATTATAATTTCACCAGTGGCTTAAACAGCTTACTGCTTGTCCCATCAAGTGGGCCTTTGCTTTCTTTCACAAGAAAATTAACGAAGCTTACTACTACGTGCTACGTGCAAAGGCTAAGTGCGGGTCGGCCGATAATACATGCCCTCAAAAGATGTGCTTCTCGGATATACTGTTTTCTCACAATATTTTCCCTCACCGTTACAGTCAACGATGATAAACTTATACTTATATTTGTATTTAGAAAAGTACTCAAAAATTCAGACCAGTCACCAGACAAGACCAGATTTCAACCCGATCCCTTCAGCGCTCAACGTGGTTGAGCAACAAACATCCAATCATCTAAATTTTCACATTTTTAATATAAATAGGTAGTAGTTATATTTATTTTGCAGTTTCTTGTGTAAATGAGCTACGTGAAAGTTTTTAAAGTTACAAATAATGAATGGTAATTTGTGACTTGTTAACAAACGTATTACACCTCCCTGCAGCCATGCAAGTCATTTAATTCCACAGCCATAAGCGGCCTATAAAAAGTCGCATTCAATCATCCCCCATTACACGTAATCTACCTTCGCTACACCCTCATCACTAAAATTATGCCTAATCAGGTGTTAAACGAAAAATTGAGGGTGTAAAAATCACAACCCCATGACCAGTCAGTGGAGGGACGTGGTGTAACCTCAGTAAGGACGGATGTGGCACTAATTAAGCTCCGCGGTTTTACTTCCATTTTACCTTTTTTTTCATCGGTTGTAAGTTTCTACTAGTCTTAGCTTCGATGCGGTCTACAACGAATCGTTCTTATTCTAAAAGAAACTAACTGTCTCTGTGTCTGTTTATAGTGTCTTGTGTTTTTACTATTGAAATTCGGGATGTTTTCTAATAGGAAGAGTCCATAATTCATCACGCTGGTCTAGTGGGGTTTGGCTGATGATGCGTATTCTTGAAAAAACTTTTCTGGAAACATGTTTCTCCTCATGGCTTGCTTTAACGCTTTAATTGTCAATGCCAGAGGTGATGACATACTCGTACTTGTACTTCTAGACTCAGAAAAATAAATCACAGTCACAGGACTCAAACCTACGACCAACCTTGTGAAATGGGACGTTCTTGCCACTAGACTACCAATGCCTGCTTTCTAATGATAGCAACTAAATTTTTGAAGTAACAACGTTTTTTTATACAAACTTTACTGATGTCTTTTATGTAAGGTCACTTTACATAGGTATTACTTAAGCTGAGCCAACAACAGAACAGTCGAATACTTAGTAAACTTTCTTGCATTTATCGAAATTAACAAACATTTATTTGCTTGCAAACATCAACGCTTTCTAGTAAGTAGATACTTCCAGTCAATTCAAAGTTAATAACTAACAATAAAACCCCAAGTTTTGTTTCATAAAAACGTACAATTTGAATACTTTTTTCCTAAGTTTTCTTACTGTTTATTATCACGTATTGACCAAGAAAGGGTTCCGGCTAGGGAGTTCAGTGACCTTTGGGCTCCGGGTCGAAATTAGGGATCTGGTCAAGTGCACAAAATAGATAGCTGGCTTTTTGTGGGGATTTCAGAGGTGGCCGTCTGACGCTGGACGCTGGCTCAAATATTATCCATAGAACTATCTAATAGGATTGGGAGTATATTGGGACTGCCTGATAAACTACTCAGTTACCAAATTTGGAGAGTTTAGGGATTGTAGCTTATTTTCATCTTATGTCACGAGTATTTATGATGTTTTTTTTTGTAAGTAAGGGCATTGTTTGTGTGTTAACACAATTAAGATTATTTCTAAAATATTGAATAACACGACGAACAAGACATACGCGTAATGATAAACAACACGTAGTAAGAATCTTTTGAAGTCAGGCGTCATTCGCTAACTTGCTGGATTATGGCTTGAACTATCTTCTTTTGTTTTACAATTAGAGTAACCTAAACTTGATGTTAAGTAACGATTTGGTCTACGACGAAGCGGGCTGAATCATAATTATAATTGTACTAATTTAGCGCCAAGCGGTGATACTTGCGTAGTTCGCGTTCCTGTTATTTTGCCGGCATAAAAAGCTTATATGTTCTTCCAGACTATAATCTACCAGTAGTCTAAATTTCAGCTCGATCCTTTCACACATTACGACGTGATTGAGCAACAAACATCCAAACATACACACATTTATAATATTAGTAGGTTGGTCTCCAAAATGTATCCTTCCGAGAGAAAGTCTCAACTCCCATCAGTGGGAAAATTTAGTGGGCTATGCTACATGAAAGTGTACAAATACTTTCCGTTCCTAGTGAAATCGTCAAAATCCACAATAGTCGTCATAGCGCCCTGCGAATGGGGTCAGGCCCATCGCCGCACAATGCATACATGCATCAGAGATCGGACATCTGCCTTGTAACCCAGTTGGCGCGCGGCGGCTGTGAAACTTTGATGAGATGCCAGAGAACGGCCAGGTCTGATTCCCTTTACAACTAGATTTGCGTAAAACATTTCAATAAAATGTTATCGCTTATTTCACACTGAAAATGGCGAAAACTCAGGTAAAAGTTTAATGGAAACTTATCACAATTGTAATGAAGAAGCCTGGATTACATGCTTGCTGAGTTTTTCATTTCGATGAAACCAATCTGTTGACTAAAAGGAAAGTTATCAAACTTCTCAATAAAAAAATATTATTGTTCATTTCACGCGCTGAAAATGCAGTTATAAGTGCAATATAATTTTGGGTTACTAATAAAAAATATAAAAAAAAATATTGGTGGACAATTCACACACAACGCTATCTGGCCCCAACTAAGCAAAGCTTGTACTATGGCGGCCAGCTAGCTGATATAATACTTGTATAGTTTTAAATACATACTTATATTGAAACACTGTTAGAATGGCAAATAGGCTACTTTTTATCGAAGGAAAATAACTGGAACGGAAACTTTGCGGATAAATCCGCGGGGTACTGCCAGTATTAGATAAAAATTAGAACAGAGACTCATACTTGTGCTGTGCTTGCATCAGTATTGAATAATTTTTGTCGTGGTAGGACTCGTTGCAGAGTCCGCCTGGGGAAGTATCACACCTTTGTTAGTTATTATAAGCAATAATGTGTAAACTGTACTGTGTACCGCTTTGAAAAACAATGTTTCCCGAGTTTGATCTGTCAACTCTTCATGTTCCGATGGCTGCGTGTCACTATGCTACTATGAGCAGGCATGTTACTTAACATCAGGTTCATGTCCTGCTCATCTTGTCACCGTCTATAAAAAATAAACAATGGAATCGTTTTATGTCCTCCCCCTCCTGGCTGCCGGTATATTCTATACACATCCTAGAATAACATTTAATTGCTCTTTCCCACTTCACCATTAGCTGTTTGAACCCTTCCTCTGTTCCCTTTCACAATTTTAGCAATAAAAAGACAGACTGCTCCCTATTCTTCATAAATAAACTGTTGAATCAATAATTATTCGTGTACCAAGGGTGGCTTTTGTTTTAGCTACCCTTAGACGTCGCCCCTCCACTTGGCACCCCCTTCGATGGCCCTTTTCTATAGTGGCATTGCTTAACTGAGCGTCCTATCTGACTTTTGCTATTTACCCCGTGATTTATTAAGGTTTTAATTAATTTGGGACCAGATTTCAAAATAACAATCTTAATGGGAAGGTGCTATTCACTTATTACGTCTAGGCTAAATTAATGAAGATAGAATCTCGCCAAATCTTGTCACAATACATTTATTAATGACTCAACTGTTACATGTCATATCAAATTCGTTAAAAATGCTTACGAATAGGCTATGTAAGTACAAGCTTTGCTTAGTTTGGGATTCTATGGTGTTGTGTGTGAATTGTCCAGCATTATTTTTTATTAATCTATGTAAAACAATTAATTTATGTTTCGGTCAATGGGCTTATTCCAATCAAAGTCACAAATAAATTTCAAGTTATAATTTGCTATCAACTGATGGCAAATAACTTTAATGACAAGTGTATAACAATCGTCAAAGGCTAATAAATAAAAAAAATGTACTAATAATACATATTATTTACTCAAAGTTATCCATAAATCGTACAAATTAAATAGCAGCTTTTAATACGCTCATAATCAACTTCTAGCTACAAAAACAAAAACAAAACTTCGCTACCATTACCCACCGACTTTTAAAGCCTTTTCATCATTTACAGTTTCAAGAAATACAAAATTAACCGCATAGGATCTCATCAACGAACCACAATGATAATACAATGTACCTATAATCATGCAAAAATGTTCATCCAAGTTCTTCCAAGGACAATCGGGTCCCTCCCCGTTCGTAGAAATGGCCCCACAACTGTCAAAATTACGTTTTTACAACCTGCACTGTCACATAAACATATTAACTTTATTCGGCGGTTAAAGTTAAGTGTGGTCCTAAATGAAATGGGCCGAAACATAGCACCTATGCTTTACGACTTTGATAATTTTACACTTTAGTTTTTGAGTTTCCATAGAATGGAACAGTACATAAGGTTCAAAAAGAGTAGGTAGAGATTTGAGATTTGTTATACTCGCATAGCATACGCATAAGAATAAACAGCTCACTAAATGTTCCAACAGGTCCAGGTTCCAATCGAGGTTTTTGTTGCATTGTGCGTTGTTGCATTGTGCGTGGCAGTGTATTAATCGCCTAAGTAGCATTTAATTTTGCTAGTAGGAGTCTTTGCAGCGTCCGGCTGAGGAAGGATCATCATACCCTTGCCAGGTATGGTAAAGTACGTTCTACCTAGTGCCTTTGCCAGTTGTTCTACCGCTAAGCAGTAATGTGCAAACATTACTGTGTTCTGGTTCAGAGGGCAATGTTTCCAGAAAAATTACAGGGATTAGAGCGCAGTGCAATCTTAGGTAATGATTTGGGCTCTTCATGTTCCAATAGCTGCGTGTCACTGTGATATTATGTAGCAGGTATTTTGCTTACCATCAGGCATATGTACTGCTCGTCTTGTCACTCTATACTATAAAAAAGTGTACAGAATCGTTTCATGCGAGATATTTATGTAGTGGTAGGACTCTTGGCAGAGTCCGCCTGGGAAAGGACCATACCTTTGGCAGTTATTCTACCGCCAAGCAGTAATGTGCAAACATTACTGTGTTCTAGTTTGAAGGGCAATGTTTCCAGAGAAAGAACAGGGCTTAGAGATATAACAACTTAGATCTCTGGGTGACGAGCGCAGTGCAGTGCTAGGTAATGATTTGGACTCTTCATGTTCCAATAGCTGCGTGTCACTGTGTTGTTATGTGGCAAGCATGTCGATCACCATCAGGCACAAGTCCTGTTCGTCTCGTCTTTCTTTATTTAAAAAAAAAACATTGCGTGGAGTTCCATCACTGCGTTCCACAACAGTCAAGCTTTTATAATTTCGCGTTGTTTCGGTTCCGCGAACGCGGCGCGTCACAGATGATGTAATTAAACAGATGCGTTGCTTGTTTATTGTTCAAATCTTGTGGGAAATAACGTAATTTTTGTGGAGTTTTTGTTTAAAGTTCGGTAGACTTTTGGATAAACTTGTATTTTAGTATTGAATGAGTCACCCTAATGTTTAACGTAAAATATTTTTAACTTACATGACTGTGTGAAGAGAAGACATATGTAAAACATTTATTATGTTATTTGATGATTCATCTTTTATATTCTTAGGGAACTGACTCATTAGATTTAAAACACTAAATTGAAACTGCTTAGCACAAAAAATAAAATAAAAAAATATTTGAACAAAACGATAGATAAATAAGTTCAACAAAACAATTTTACAAAATAATTTCTAACAGCAATCAGCGCTGCAAAATTAAGTTTAGTTTATTCAAATGAAGCCGTGAGAATTAGTTTGTAAAAGTTTGATTACTACATGCTTGCGATATAGATTGAACAAATGTGCGGTTAAAATTAATTTCAATAACAAGCATACAATTATATGACATTTACTAATTAATTATTAAAATAATAAAATTACATCACTGTCTTTTAATACAGAATTTAGGTACTTAGTTGGAACTTGCACCTAGGTATCTCGTAGCGCCTATCTGTAACATAATCTTTGTCTAAATTGTTTCTAGGATCCGTTCCGTAAGTTAGTAAGGCCAAACATTAAGCTTACAATTTATGAAGCTAAGATAGGTAAAGGGTAAACTTTATGTGATCGCTAATTTTACGAGTTTCAATCTTTAGAGGGATGAGTAACCGGCGGAGTATTTCGGAACAGCTTTGCCTTATCAGCACTTCTGCCACCTAACAGAATTACGAATAGCAGTCCTATTCTATCTCTTTAACTTTAACTCGAAATTTAAGAGATCAGAATTGGAACATAATCATTTTATTTAAAATGAACAGGACTTAATCTCGAACTATAATTATTATTTAATTGCTTCGACGTTTCGGCAGCGTACGAGTAGAATCTGTGCCCAGTATCATTGTTCCTGACTGAATAGAAACACCCAGACATATAACAATTATCTGAACACAAATATTTTTTTTTTTTTTTTTTTTTTTTAACTTCTATAGGTTTACACTTGACCGCCATCTCGCCTGATGTTAAGCGACGATGCGGTCTACGATGGAGCGTGTTTACCTAGAAAAAACCGATTCACTCTCGATTTGAAGACACAAAGATTGTAACCATCGGGGAAAACCCACTCAGGCAACGCGTTCCACAGCTTAGACGTTCTTATCACAAAAGTAGAGTCGAATCTCTTCGTTCGTGTCTTTGGAACATCAACCATGAAACGATGTCGCTTTTTCGAGCTACGAGCATTCCGATAGAAAAAAGGGCAAGGTGGTATCAGATCATGCAAATCAGTCGCACACTCTCCGAAGTGTATCCGATAAAAAACCGATAGGCTAGCAATTTTTCGGCGATGTTCAAGACTTTGAAGTCTTTTTCGCACAAGAGTGTCGTTGCCTATGAGCCTTTTGGCACGTCCCTCGATCGATTCCAGAGCCTCCAGCTGATACTTAGCCGATCCATCCCAAAGGTGCGAACAGTACTCCATACAGGAGCGAATCTGTGCTTGATATAGTGTAAGCAACTGTTCAGACTTGAAGTACCTTCGCACCTTTGAGAGGACACCAAGTTTTTTGGCAGCAAGTTTAGCCTTGGACTCGATATACGAGCCAAAGTTGAGCGTAGAGGTCAAAGTAACGCCCAAAAGTTCAAGACGGTCAGAGACCGGTACGGATACACCTCTAAAAGTTGGAGTCAGTTGGAAAGGACTCCTTTTGGCGGAGAATAGACACGCCTGCGTCTTACTCTCGTTGAACTTGACCAGATTGGCATCGCCCCATTTGGAAACCGCCTCAAGGGTCAAGGTCAAACGTTCGATCAGACTCTCTCTCAGTACCTGAGTTTGCTGCCCAGTGGCTCTCGCGCTAGATATGTAACTCTCTACAACGGTGCTATCATCTGCGTACCCAAAGATACCGGGCTTCATCAGATCATTGATATGTAGCAGGAAGAGCGTCGCAGAGAGTACCGACCCTTGAGGGACTCCGGCATTGATAGCCATTTGATCCGACGAGCAGCCATCAATGACGACTCGTATGGATCGATCCCTCAAAAAGTCCGATATCCACGCAATGAACCCAGAAGACAAACCAAAACTAGAAAGCTTGCTTATAAGGCCATCATGCCAAACCCTGTCGAAAGCCTTCGAGATATCCAGGGAGACTGCAAGTGCTTCCCCGTGCTTCTCAATAGCTTCACTCCAGATGTGAGTGACGTACGCTAGAATATCCCCGGTGGACCGGTTTCGGCGAAACCCGTATTGCTGGTCACTGAGGAGGTCGTTCGATTCTAGGTACGTCAGGAGCCTGTGGTTTAAGACACGTTCCATAGTCTTGCAGAGTATGGACGTGACCGAGATGGGCCTGTAGTTGACAGGGTCAGCACGACTACCTTTTTTGGGCACAGGTTGCACATTGGCAAGCTTCCAAGATTTCGGTACTAGCCCAGTTTGGAGAGAGAGAGATATATTTATAAATTATCGTAGGTGGGAATCGAACTCACGACTTACTACGCTGTTGGTAGACTTACAAACAATTGAGCCGTAAGGTCAGTAAATATGTGTATAACTTTTAAAATTTCAGGTAAAAATATAGAAATGACCGTAACTTTATTTAACGACTAAATATTTACAACTCAATGGATTTTAATCTACTCGTATTTTTGTACAATTAAAATACGAGCAATTCTTATATATACCTCTGTTGATATAATTATAGGTAAGAAATAATCTGAATCTCAGAAACGGCTCCAACGATTTTGATGAAATTTAGTATGCAATGGGTTTTGGGCGCAATTTATCGATTTAGTTTTTTATATTTAGGTTTATTTTGAAAGAAAGTTGCTTTATCCGTGTGTTATGCAATGAAAAACTGAGCAAAACTCTGTCATTCAGGTACTAGTTATTTAAAAAACGAAACATTTCTTACACCCATCCTCTCTTAAACAATCTAACAGTCATTGAGCAATATTTTGCCTGAAATGATAAACTTAACTCACTCTGAGCTTAATTCTTCCAGGGTAGTGTTACCAACGATAACATTTCATCAGTTAATGTACTGTTTTACACCGAAATATTGTATCTTTCAAAAGTTAATTTTTCCTTTTTAATCGATCGGCTTGCACTTGCCTGATGTTAAACCACGATGTGGTCCGATGTGGTCCATGATATGACGTGCCAAGGAGGAACTGAATGAACCTATAATAGAACTTACTTTTTTTGTAATTATGCAGTACCAAATAGCTAATAATATTTTTATGTATTTCATACAGAAATTACTAAGTTGCTGTTCTGTTCAGTAATTAAAGTTTGCCATTTTTTTTCAGGTAAAGGAAAACAAACAAGCGTACGGGTTCACCTGAAAGTAAGTTATCACCGGCATCTTCAATCTGTAATCCCAATGGCATTTCATTATTGTGTGTTGTTTTCTTTTTTTTTACAAATTAAAAATCAAGATACGAGCAAAATGTGCGACTGATGATAATCTACTCATCTTCTTATGACTGCACAGCTCTACATCCCATACAGCTATTAGAAAACTTCTAACATTACACTGCGCTAATCACATTTTTCTCTTTGCCCTGTAATTTGGGAACTGGAAACATAGCCATTGAAACCGAAACACAACAATGTTTGCACAGAACTGCTTGGTATTATAATTAGCAGCTCTCTAGATGGACAATGCAAAAACTCCTACTCCTAAAAAAATTAGTATGGCAGTTCACAGGAAATGAATCAACTCTAATGGTAATTACAAAATGTATTAAAGTGTTCTGATGTTTTAATCTTAATCTACTGATTTTTAATTTCATTAGGTTGGCAACTTTCGTCCAGGCAGAAGTTTCAGACTCGTCGCCTATATTTAGCGTCAAATCTCACCACAGCAGCCAGCTTACTAAATTATAAACACTGAGGGTGAGGAAAAACGGAGGCTAATGTTTTTGTTAAAAGTTCTTTGTTACAGAACTTTACAAAAACATTGTGTCATTTTTGGGCTAATTTTAGAAGTCCATTGTTTTAGTATCCAATAATACTTTAACTGAGTATATTTTATACCTAAGTAGGTAGTTTGTGGAAAGAATCAGTTTTGCTGCTTAAACCCATTTTAACTGTAGTGGTAGGACTCTTAGCAGAGTCCACTTGGGGAAGTACCACACCTTTGCCAGTTATTCTACCGCCTAGCAGTAATTTGCAAACATTACTGTGTTCCGGTTTGAAGGGCAATGTTTCCAGAGAAATTACGGGGCTTAGAGATTCAACACCTTAGATTTCTGGGTGACAAGCGCAGTGCAGTGCTAGGTAATGATTTGGACTCTTCATGTACCAATAGCTGCGTGTCACTGTGCTGTCATGTGGCAGGCAAGTTGCTTACCATCAGGGACATGTCATGCTCGTCTTGTCACTCTCTATTAAAAAAACCGTTTATGTTTAAGCCTCTTTTTAGGGTTCCGTAAAACGTAAAAACGGAACCCTTATAGGTTCGTCCTGTCTGTCTGTCTGTCCGTCCGTATGTCACAGCCACTTCTTGCCGAAACTATGAGAACTACACTGTTGAAACTTGGTAAGTAGATGTTATCTATGAACAGCATTAAGATTTTTACACAAAAAAATTTAAAAAAAAATTTGGGTTGCTTCCCATACTGAGAACTGAAACTCAACATTTTTTTTTCATCAAACCTATACGTGTGGGGTGTCCATCGATAGTTCTTAAAAAATTATGTTGAGGTTTCTAATATAATTTTTGTCTACACCGAATAATCTGCGCGAGAGACACTTCCAAAGTGGTAAAATGTGTCACCCGGGGGGGTGACACATTTTACCACTTCTAAACTCTAAAGTAAGTTAAGTTCTTCTAACTTCTAAAGTAAGAGAATAAAAAAGCTAAATAAAATATATGATGTACATTACCATACAAACTACCAACGAAAATTGATTTGAACTCGATCTGATGAGTAGTTTTTTTTTTAATACGTCATAAATACACTATTATTAGAACTTCGAATCAAAGTTACAACGAACTATGTGTACTATGTTTATTATGTTACTTGCTGCAACGGAACCCTTCATGGGCGAGTCCAACTCGGACTTGGCCACTTTATTTAGTTTTGAGTAATAAAACTAAATGAGCTATTATAATCTATAAGCAGCGTTTTGCGGTATTACTTAAGTTGTTTCCGTTCTTAATATTTTCTCGATATCAAAAGTTGCGTAAGTGTTCTTCCAGACTGTAATCTATCTATGTTCCAAATTTTAACTTAATCCGTTCAGACGTTTCGACGTAATTGAGCAACAAACACCCAAACTTTCGCATTAATAATATAAGTAGGATAATAAATTAGTAGTAATACAAAGACGCCATATTTATCCTTACGGCATATAAAAGTTAGCAATGTAGACTACAGTTTAATAATGCCACTATTACCTTTATTCTCTACACTTATGAAACAATTCAATAATTTACATATGATATGATTTGCCTCCATCTACGACCGTAGAAAAAGTCTTTACATTCAACGACAAAATAAGTAGTTTACAGTAAACTATTCTATTTACTTCTACACAAATAGCGAGAACACAGAAAATCACTCAAATTACTAATTAATTAGCAACTCATAACCGATGAGCCTTTCTTAATTGGACTATAAATCATCCCCACACAGAAACTCAACTCCGGTATATATGGGAAGCACCTAAATGCTGATTCAGTACTTACTAGCTTTCCTACGTTTGCAGTTTCCTAATCACTTCCAAAACGGCTTACATCCACACACGGCATCACGTAAATTTGTATCTTGCGAAGATTGGATAAGGTGTAAATTGGTGGTGTTCTACAAGGAGGTATGGTTGGGCCGCGCTTGTATAAATTGCAGCAACTGAACCGTAATCTTAAGATGATTTATGATATGTGGTAGGTTTGACATTTACGAGTTAACAACCGTTCGGTGGAGGCCTTTTAATCAACTATGCTAATGTGTGAGGTGCTGATCGCGGTCGGCGGCCGCTCGACGCTCGAGCGGCCGATGGCTCGATGTTAGCCTAATTCGATTTCTGAATTTAGGAAACTTACGTTTCATGTTTCGTAATGTCTATAAACAACATTGTAGGTAGTAAGTTTAAATGTGTTTTTTTAAAGCGTAAAGCATTTTTATGTAGATAAAAATGTTATGGGTTCGTGACACCAACATGGCACTATTGTAATGACGTAGCGTTGGAGCGGTAGTGGAGCAAATAACTCTTTAGAGCTACACCGCGCTCGTCACTCATAGAAAATAATCTGTTTGATCTTTTCTACATTGCTTTCCGTCTAGTGCGGTGCATCAATTCGTAGTAAGTCGACTGCCAGAAAATAAAAGCCGAAGTGGCGTAGTGGTGTGAACGTTCGATCTCAAAATCGTGCGGACGTAGGTTTGAATCCCGACTGCACCTCTGAGTATTTTTAAATGCATATGTACGAGTTAGTCATCACCACTGGCTTTAACGGTGAAGAAAAATAGCGTCATCTCCCAAGAGAGGAATGTTTAATGTCATTTAAAAAAAGTTACGGCTGGTCTAGTTGGGCGAACGGCTACTGCCGATCCGGAGATCGTGGGCTCAAACCCCACACGCACCACTGTCTATTCGAAGTCATGTGCGTAATGCCGCTAACTTAAAACGGTGAATGAAAAACATCGTGACGAAGCCCACATGTACCTAGAATCCTTCGAAGTCATGTGGCATCCACCAACCCGTACTTGACCAGCGTGGTGGATTATGACCCTGACTCTCTCCTTGCGAGAGAACGCCCCAAGTCCCAGTAGTGGGAACATTTAGTGGGCTGTTTATGCTATTCTGAATTATATTTTGCGGATATGTGTCGTCTAGTCCAGCCAGCCCACATAGTGGGTCATGGCCTTGACTCTCTGCTTGTGACAGCAGACTCGCGAGTCCCAGCCGTGGGGACATAAACTGGCCTACTTATACTGATGGATGCTCCTGCAAAACCGATAATGGTGCATTTGTTTTTGACCCAGGATCTTAGAGCATATCATTTGTCTGAGCTCTGGAATGATGAATGTGGATGTTTGTTCTTTGTTTGGTTGTTTCGTTTTGTCAGAATTATGTATTAACAACTATGTATGTAAGTATTGTGTCAGCTATCGGGCTCCCATGGCAGAAGATTTACTTAGTTTAGAGCTAGATAGTGTGACAAATATTTACCAACATTTGTTTATTTACTTAAACAAATTCGTTGTGAAAAATATCAACAAAATTTTAACAATTTCCGTGTTAACATTACAAACATGAGTTTATTTGCGGTACTTACCATAGGATCTGCAAATTCATAACAAGTTATAACTTTAGATAATATTACGGCTACCCTCTTTTTCAACTGATAAGTAAACCACAGTTTTTATGAGAGGCGCGTATCCTATCGCGTTGTACGGAACCACTGGTCGCTTTTAAAATTCACCCATAATTTAGAATATTAGACCCCAAAGTATCTCACGTAGCATCTGTATTACCGTTTCAGGGGTCTGCGTAGGGATCTCTGAAATTACAGGGTGATAAGAAAAAAGCACGTGCGTATTATCCGCGATTTGTGAGCCATTTTTTACCGTTTCCAGGTAGAGGGAGGATTTCAATATTCGAGACGAGATTCGAGGAGATAAGGTGCTCTTAAAATATTGACGATAGGTTATACAATATACATGCTGTTTTTAGTATTCTCTGCTATGGGTTTTGTAAGTGAAAACTCCTCTTCTTCCTACTTCAAACATTAAAAAAACCGAGCTGCTAAAACATTAGTGGCTCCATTAATTGAAATATAAACTATCCTATCCTTCAATTTGAGTCAAATCACGTATAACATATTCGTATATCGGTTGTCTTGGTGAAGGGTTAACTGGGAACAAAACATCCATGACACTGGTTTTTTATTTCTTACTGTAGTAGTAGTAGTACTTTAGCTGTACCCTGCGCGCGTTGCTACGCCATCTTTCGAAAATGTATCGTACTAACCCACAAATTTTGTTTAGCTCACGCACAACAACTTTGCCAAAGATCATAATTATTATGATCGAACCCATAGTTTACGATTTTATAATTCATTTTTATCTATAGAAGATTTTAGAAAAGTTAACATTGACAGGTGCAATCTTAGGCCACAGTTAATTTGCAATAAGTAAGAGTGACAAAACCTGTGACAGGCCGTCCGTCAGGCAGTATCAACGAGTGTATTACAAGCTGCAGATATGAAGGACGCACCGCCGCCGCCGCCGCCCAATCTGGGGCAGGTCGGAGTTATGACGCCGACGAATCCGCCCGTCGTACATACGGTGGCGTAAGTTACCAGCTTGAAAAACTACTCATAGTTTTGTAAAATGTGTGTAATATAACCGATTTTATAGAAGAAAATAATAATAGATAAACAAACTTTTTAATACGTGTAACTAAATAAAAACAGACTTAAGATATAACCTAAACGTAGACAAACATTTGCAAATGACAGCGTCATCTCTATACGTAAGCCAGCTCTTTGAGGCAACCTTGACATGGAAATAGAGTTTTACTGTAAGAAAAAGACTCGGCAGAACATTTCTGAAATATATTTTTATCGATTCCTCGAAGCCGCTGTGTATTATGCTTCTCAGGATCCCATTTTTTTTTTAAATCAACTTAAGTCAAAAATTGGTAGTATTTTATGATACTTTAGGCCTTAAATTATTATTTTTATTTGACTGTTTCTTTCAGTTTTCCAAGTTTAATTGTAGGATGTTTCTCAAAAGTCAAAACGACCCATTTTTTGTAACTAGAGAACAATACCCTTTCTCCTGTGACTTGGATCGCCAATCAAAGTAATTCAGGGTCCAGCACGCGACCCATTTCATTCGGCATTAGTCTTGATGGCCAGGATTTCTTGCCTTGAAATTTTCTCCTCGGACATAATTAATAGGCCAGGCCTATTAGTATGGGCCGTCGGGCGCGCCGGCGACGAGGATTTACCAGCTGTCTGCTTTGAATACTGATTGAAATGTTGACGCTGCGGTTATGGTATTAGAAGGGGCTGAAACACCTGACAGGGGCCATGGTCTTGTGGCAGGAGCGTCACAATCCTGAGGTTTGGACCCCATATATGAGTATTTTTACTAACGTAAAGTTACGGGTCTAGGCGGTCATGTGCGTAATGTTGCTAGTTTTAAATGGTGAAGGAACACATCGTGAGGAAACCGAAATGTACCTGGAATCTTTCAAGGTCATATTTGTCTTATCCTTCAACCCGCACTGGATTTCTAGCAGTGGAAGCATTAAGTGGGCTGTTTATGCTATGCTTAATGATTATGCTACATACGTAAAATTATGAGTTTATCATTACCGATGGCTTTTACGGTGAATGAATGGTACGATGTGTCACCTGCCAATACAATCGAGGCAGCGTAGTTATATAAGGTATGGTAAAAATACATCTTTCGAGAAACATGGATTCCACACTTGGAAACGTGATGAATGATGGAAGTGGCTCTCTTTTTATGTGAGAGAATATCCTGAGTCCTGGCAGTGAGATTTCTAAGTCAACTGGTTTTGATATGCTTATTTTTATCTTAGTATGGTCGTCAAATCGGCAAGTTTATATCAACTAGACATACCTTTTTGTTTTTACTAAACTTTTATGGTAAGCTATTTGCAGCTTGGGAAGTACCACACCTTTGCCATTTGCCTAACTTTACTGTTTTCCTATTTGAAAAGCAATGTTTACGGAGTCTGACAGGGCAATTTAAAAATAAAGTGGCCAAGTGCGAGTTGGAGTCGCCCATGAAGAGTTCCGTTGCACCAAGTAACATAATATACATAGTACATATAGTTCTTATAGTTCGTTGTAACTTTGATCGAAGTTTCAATAATAGTGTATTTATGACGTACTAAAAAAAAAGTACTTATCAGATCGAGTTTAAACCAATTTTCGTTGGTAGTTTACATGGTAATGTACATCATACATTTTTTTAGATTTTTCATTCTCTTACTTTAGAAGTTAGAGGGGGGGGACACACATTTTACCACTTTGGAAGTGTCTCTCGCGCAAATTATTCAGTGTAGACGAAAACGAGTTCAAAAACCTCAACATCATTTTTAAAGACCTATCGATAGACACCCCACACGTGTAGGTTTGATGAAAAAAATTTTTTTGAGTTTCTGTTCTCAGTATGGGGGCCAACCCTAATTTTTCTTTTTCTAATTTTTTTTGTTCAAATCTTAATGCGGTTTACAGAATACATCTACTTACCAAGTTTCAACAGTGTAGTTCTCATAGTTTCGGCAAAAAGTGGCTGTGACATACGGACGGACAGACAGACAGACAGACATGACGAATCTATAAGGGTTCCGTTTTTACGTTTTACGGAACCCTAAAAAGATCTTATATATCTGACTGACTAACGCGGTACACCGCTAGTGAGTGTTGTGGAGCCTGTAATATATCAAAATATCTGAGTAACACTATGCTGTCACAAACTATTACAGCCAAACCACACTAGCTACTTTTAGCAGCGGCGACAGGCATCTAGATGCTGCGTCACGCTTCAAAAAGTAGCTGCGTTTGGCGTCTAGTCGCTACATCTCGCTTCACAAAGTAGCATGTGTGGTCAGGGCCTTAAAGTCGTGTTGCTTACGATCAAATGCTTGTGATGCTCGTTTCGTAATTTTGTGTATTATAAAAAATAAACGTTATTGTCAATTTAATATTTTTACCTAGCAGTTTTTAGAACAATTCTATGTTTAAACTTCGGAATAAGAACAATTGCTTTCAAAATATTGATATCAAACAGATTTCTGACCATTCCAATATCAATAGAAGCGAATCATTTTAACCGAGATAGCATAACCACTTGACCTGGCCCGTTCTCGGGATATCACTGCCTGCAATCGCTTTCAGATGGATATTACACTGCAAATACATAACTACTGTAGCACACAGACTCGGGCAGAAATGATATACTGAGCCTAAATATGTTTCATACCGTAACCCTACTAATATTATTTGAAAATTTGTATATATATGTATATTTTTTGCTCAATCACGTTAAAACATCTGAATGGACCAGATTGTCATTTTTGAACATAGGCTGGCTTGGCATCTGGCTTGCACATAAACTTTTTATTATACGAAAATATCGGTAACTGGAAATGAATGGGTAAAATCGCGGGGCACTGCTAGTTTATTAAAAAAACACACCCAAGCATTCACATAAGAACCCATTATAGAAATACATAATTTATATAATAATATATAGAAACGGTAATACATTTTAAAAATGTACTGTTTGAACTATTACTAGGTATATACTTGACCGCCATAATGTGACATGATGGTGAACGCTGATGCAGTCTACGATGTAGCGTGTTTACCTAAAAGTAAGCGTGTAATGCCTCGGCTACATTAGCGGGCTACGGCGAGTATTCATGTTAACGCAATGAATGTGGCCGGGCGATTCGGGCGAAGAAGAGTAGTAAATGTCTTCGCCCGCCTTTAATGTAGAAAAGAACGTCGCCTATGCCCGAACACGAAGTTTTTGTCGCGCCAATACGATACGAATCTTCGCCCGCTAATGTTGCCGAAGCATAAGCCACTCCGTGGTATAACCGATCACTTGAAGAGTCCAAGATTGCGTTCATCGGGACAATCCACTCAGACGACGCATACAAACTAAACGTTTTTATTACGAGTCAAATCTTCTCGTTTGAGTTTTGCAACATAAACCATGAAACGGTGTCGCTTCTTTCTACCGTTTCTGCTGAGCCCCGTAGGTACAGCTAACTTTAAGCACGAGCTGTACCTACGTTGACTGAAGCTATATCGAACGATAACGTTCTTGGTCAGGATTAAGCAATCGCCAATCTTCACCTTTGACTCCAGTTTGTCGGGAATTAGAATTTGATATTGCGTTTCATAAGGTTGTGCAGACTGTTTGTTATAACTCCCTAATTATAACAATTAAATTATTTACAGTGGTAGTAGCTTTTCAATAAGGGTGAGGTTTCTAACTGTGGTGGCCTTTTCGAATTTACTATTTAAGGCAAAGAATATTCTTCGTATCCTACTTACTAATATACAACTACTATACTAATACTAATAAAAAAACAGTTGCAATAATAATTATTATATCAATTAGTAAAAAAGTAAAAGGAATATTGTAGCACGTAACACAATAACACCACACAAAATAGAGTCACATTCGCAGGTCGCCTCTAACAAGACTCAGCAGTGTACCTAATACGTCACAGTATGCTGTCCACTATATACTAATAGAGTTTACAAACTACATTATACAACTATAACGTTTCCGTGTTCCATTTCCGTCCCACATATTTGTCACTTTCACAAAAATAAACAAACACAACTCACAATCACTCCGTTCTCGAGCTCAGCCGCAACATAAAAGGCACAAAGAAAATTGAAACGAGAAAACTCAAATATAAGATACAGGACGGTAAGTAGGTGGACAATCTGATGACCCAGTTGAGGACAATTGGATGGCCGAGGAGATTTATCACTTGAGGAGATTGCATGTTTGGATGCTGCAAGTGTATCAGGCTTTTGTGTTTCTCATTAAGATGCGGGTTGGATGGTTGTATATCTAGAGGATGTGGGTATAGAGCTAATCATGTTTGCTTTGGTTTGTAAACAAGCGAATTTCGCTTTTTACATCTATTTTTTTGTTTGTTTTTTGTGTTATAAAGTGACGAAACGAGCAGAACATGTGCTTGATAGTAAGAACAGCACAGTATCACGTAGTTATTAGAATCATGACGTGAAGAATCCAAATCCTTACCTACTGCACTGTGCTCGTCAACTAAAAGATGATGTATGCCTTATAATTCTTCTGGAACCATTGCCCTTTAAACATACTAACAGGAAGTAACAGGACATTACCACTTGGTAATAGAATAACTAGAGAGAGTATAATACTTACCCGCTTCCCCGGGCGGATTCTGCAAAGAGTCCTTACCACTAACTAAAGTTTTGTTGTACATGTATTTAAATCCGCTGCTATTACATAATATGTATATGAATATAAATTGCGAGTCACGTTGTTTGTCCGCAATGGACTCCTAAACTACTAAAATGATTTGTATTTTTATTTCGATTATTCATTTTCGTTTCTCTTTTTTATAATAAACTGCTCAATCTTGGTGTGTTCACATTATTAGGGATATTTACTTGCTCAGAACAATTATGTTTTCTTTATTTGTATTATTTTGTAAATGTCCTGTTTTGTTTACCATAAATAAATAAATTAAATTTGCAAATCGTGTGCAGGTTGATCCAACATGAAAGATAGAATAATTTTTATTTATATTGAAAGTCTTTATATGACAATATCCGAACGAACCCGGAACAGACCGCTAATGATTAATGAAGAAACCTCAGGAGCAGGAATTAATCCTTGAATTGTTAGTCTCTCAATGATCTCGATTAGATTTAAAGTCCCAAACGATCTCTGATCTTGAACCCATTCCACAGTCCATCATAACCGAAGCCAGTGAATCGCGTGGTTGCGCCACACGCCGTTTCACTGAGCTATGGTCATTGGACACTTCCTTTATTGCCAACAGCACCATTTGCGTATGTTGATGACCTAATTTGAGGCCATTGAAGCGATTTTAGGATCTGATTGCATCTCAGATAGTGGAAATGTGGTTCGATGTAAAAATTGTAATAAACAAATGCGATTCAAAGTGATTTAAACTAACCGCTTTGGATATTTCTTTTACAACGACATCACTCATAATGTAACGTCGATTGCGGTGTCGCGTCTTTTGTACATGGTTAATTCATTAAAAAACTTCGTTTGTCTTTATGTTTAAAAATATAGTGTATTGTAAGAATTATTGTAGCTATAAACAATCATAACGTAGAAAAAAATGTGTAAATATATCTAGCGAGTTTATGGCAGTAATTTTCATAAATCTTTAAAAAAACCTAGAAATAGTAGGTCTAGAGTATGTAGGTAGGTAGGTTTGAGTTCACTAAAGTAGTAAAAACATCAAAAATACGAATGTTTATGTAGACGGCATCGTAGCTTAACAACAGGTGAGATGGTGATCAAATGGAAACCTATCATCGACCGAAAATAGTTTATCACTACATAAACACTACCTGGTATAACTAACCACTATATATATATATCCCATAAATATGAATATTAATGTTGCAAACAGTCACCATATCTTAAAACGTATTATTTTATTTACACACTTAAATATAAAATAAAGAATTTACAGTGTAATTAGTCGAAAGGCGGTAAACGGCACCTGAAGCAAACTTTTATCATAGGTCCCATACAAAAAAAAAACACTAGTATCATTAGAACTGGTATTTTCCTATAAAATTTTCCTTTTCATTTATCTTACCATGTCTACATTTCAAAACATAAAAATTGTAATATATTAAAATATGCAAAAAAGCCATTGAGTGCCCAAAAACACACACCAAATCATTCATCGCCATTTTTTGCAAACCCCAAAAGGTTTTAAGATATGTAGCCATTAAATGCATTCCGCAGCATTAGAAGAAGTCAAGTGTCCCAACATCGTCCCATTGAGGAGTCACGTACCGGGACACTTGTCCCACGACACCGGGATACCGCGCTCTCCGGGACATAAATCAGACCTAGTTAAAATTCTATTTATTGAGGTGAAGGCGCTTTTATACAATACGATTTTATCATTACATGACCAAAATCGTCTGACTACTGAAACTGTTTTGACTTAGCTGTGAGAATATTTGGTTCATAAGTTTCGAGGTCGTAGGTTAGAATCTCACTGCCTGCAACTTTGCATAGTTTTTCAAGTGCAGATTTACGAGCCTGTGATTACCAACTTCAACGGTGAAAAAAAAAAACATTGTGAGAATACCGACATGATTAAAAATTAAACATCTTTAGAAGATATGCATCATTTGTAAACCTAAGCCTGGCCAGCGTGGTGAATTATGGCCATGACTTTTTTAATACATTTTAATGCGATACTATTTTCAGGCGTATTTTAGTGTCGCGGACTGAGTTTGTACCTACGTTAAGCCAAAGTTTTCTATTTGCATTATTTGTACAAAACAATCTCACGCACACCACTGTCTCTTTGAAGTCATGTGCGTAATGCCGCTAAATTAAAACGGTGAAAGAAAACATCATGTGGAAACCGACAATGTACTTATAATCTTTTGAGGTCATGTGTCATCCAACAACCCGCACTGGGATACCTTGGCTCTCTCCTTGCGAGAGAAGGCCCCGAGTCCCAGCAATGGGACCATTGTGCGCTGATTATGCTTATAAACGTAAGAATCACCGCAAAATTCGCTAAAGAAACCTAACTAATTCAAGTAGGTACAACACAAAATAAACTAACTTGTAAAGATATTGACGGAAAGTCTACGACAATCGTGTCGTATAGTTTTAATTAGATCACGTTATCTGCAAAACACATGTTTCTTTGAAAAATTAACAAAAAAACATTTTAAAACATGACAGCTAAGACTCCGGGGGTGGTCTGAGGAAACACATGTGACGCGAACTGTCTGTTTTGAGGTTTCCACTTACACTTCATTTAAAATTAAATGCTTTAATCAAATTTACGGTACATTTTTATATGGATACCTTTGTATTCCAAATATTGAGAACCGTCGTACTGGAATCTTTGACTATACCTAATAATTTGTTTGAGATTTGAATGAGTGAAAATTCTCTATGGTACACACCATTTTTGATACATATACAACATAGGAAAATAATAAGACTTGTTAATCAATGCGGAGCCTTATTGTTGAAATCGGTCTCCTCCAGGCAACAAGATTTCTTATAGGATTTAATGGACAGCTTCTTGAATTGCAAGACTTGTCTCCAGCATATGTTTTGATGACGGTGTCCACCATCTTAATTGCATTAGCTTTTAAATTAAATACTACAGAACTAGAGACAGATAAAAAAATAGGTGTGTGCTGTCTGTAGACTGCCATCATCATCATTGTTTTGTAGTGTTAATTATATTTTTACCAGTTATTCTGTCAAGTAGTTATGCACAAATATTACTACAAATCAATACGCAAAAATCATCATCTCCAGCCTTCTTTATCCCAATGCTGGGTATATTTCTCTCTTCTTTACTCTTCTCTAGCAATCTTCGCTCCAGGGCAGGAGTTTCCAACTTACTAAATTTCGCCGCTGTTTTACGTCAGATTAAAACAAAAAGTGAAAAAAGAGTGTTTGTTTTATACTTGATATGTTTAACGAGTGTATACAATGTGTATTTCATGTAATGTTTGTTTGATAAAAATCTCAGATTAAACAAAGATAGTGAATTGAAAAATGAATCGGTTTCTTCTAGGTAAACACAAACACGGTCCATCGTAGACCGCATCGTCATTTAACATCAGGTGAAATGGCGGTCACGTGTAAACCTATGAAAGTTAAACAAAGTTTAAAAAAAAACAGACCCCTTTGAAAACAAACTGGTAGATTCACTGAAGGACATTTTAACATTGAATCCCTAACAACACCGGAAAACACAACAGAAGTCAAATTCGAAGCAATACATCGCCACCCTTTGAAATTACTAACGGTCACTTTCCGCTTACTAATCGTAGCAAATTTTCTAAATTACAAATTGGTAAACAAACGAATCTCTACCTTATTCTACCAATAATACAATTCATAATAACTACACCATCTTCAAATTGTGACATAGAAACAAAATTGGACTTTATCTATGCAGAAAATAAGTCTAATTTAATTGTAGATTAGTTTGTTACGGGTCAGAATTCGTTTTTGTCTGAACCGTATCAGAATGGATATGACAGGCAGTATCACCTTCAATTAATTGTTTGGAAAAGCCTAACTGTGCTCGTGACGTCACTACTCCCCTTAACTTTTATGACGTTGGATAAAGTTGAACAAAGTATGTCACGATACACATACTTTTTGTTACGAAATAATTGACACAACAGATAAAAAAAGCCAAAAAACCTTTGAAAGGTTTATTGACTTATAGTGTTAAAGGTTGTTTTGTGAAAAACTATGAAATCTGCCATAATGTTGTCCAGAGCCGATAGTTTCTGAAACTAAAGATTAGTACGATGAAACCAATTATAAAAGGAAGAGAATAGGTATGACAAAAACAAAAGGAAAAATAATTTACGGGCGATCTGAGGTCAGGAAGTGGATGGGGGTCTATTTTTGAGGATAAAAAACGATTTTTAAGCTTTTGCGATTTAAACACATTTTACGTCGTGGTAATTAATAATGATTTTAGTTCGTGATTAAGTCCTGTTTCTATAATATAATTAATAAAAAAACGGTTTATCTCAATTTCCGGCACAACTACAAGTATTTTAGAAAAAAGTTGTATCACAAGGTTGTAGGTAGTTAAAAAAACATTATTGTGACATACGCATATTATAGAATAATATATCAAACACAAGCCCACCAGATTAAACTAAGTACCAAAAATGTGCAAGGAAGCAACAAATTTACTTTAAAAATTCTAATAAGTAGTCTCACTACAGTTCAGAACTCGAAAAATATATCTCAGTACTTTTATACAAAAAGCAGAATGCTTACTCTTGCGAATATATTTTCAGTATTTTTCTAGTCGTTTCTTGGCAGGTAAGGCCGCTTTACCGTTTTGCATAGGGATTAGTTTTTGTGCGGTAAGCTGAGTCGGGTTAAAAGACTACTGTGTCGTTTTAATAAGCTGTAACAATGTTTTTGTTGGGGTGGAGTGATGGAGTCAAGATTTTTTTCAAGTTGAGATGGAAAGGGTTTTGTCAGATAATGTTACTTTCTAACATTAACAGACAGCTGTTTTTATATGTGAACACTTATTAAACACTTTTTTTAAGTCTTGTAAGCAAAAAAAGAATTATACATTTTATGTTATCACAAAGATTTTTTTCCTTTGTCATCTGTTTAGTTCAGTATCAATATATTCCAACATTATCTGGGCTTAACAATATGTTATAACTTTATCCGGAATATCAAAGACCTCAGTTAAAATTTAAAAACTACCAAACCGATACTGATTTTATTTTCTAGGATATATCTAAGATTTTCTTTTAGTTCAAACAAAATGAACTTTTTCAGTAATCTGCATCAGTCGATTTTTATAGACAACATTTGTTCTTTAAAAAACGAATTATCTTCAAGAGTGCTTGTTCCCAACTTTCAAAACATAAATACTGAACTAAAACCTAATATAGCCAGACCAAAACTTGTATAAAATTCAAAACATTAACACGACCAAAATATATGTTAAATCTAGTAACAACCTAAAGTACACACAACCAAAATGTACAGTTATGATTACTAAGTACCCCTAAGGGTCGCGAAACATCAAACTGTATTAAACAGGGCTGTTACTACGTCGCAAAGACCGACCAAAACTATCACGGTCACTGGACAATTAATTTTAAGATATTCAACATATAAATTGGTACGACCAATTTGCTAGTTATAAATTCAAAATGCATCCACGCGGAAAATTGTATTGAGACCCCGTATTATCCGGCGGAGTTTGGGATAGCCCCGTTCATGATAGAACACCTCTGAAATTGTTCGACGATCTTCCTAGTTTCATCAAATTTCGGTGTGTTTTGTATTTGGGAGGGTTGTAAAGGCTAAACACAGCTTTTGTCCAAGCGACTGGTCGGGGTGTGACGAGATCTCATTTGGTTGGATAATCGTAACGAGGGTTCGTGTGTATATGTATATGTATGTGCGGCGTAGCTATGAAGATAGCTTAGGAGAAGACAATAACGCCCGTAACTTTCGGTCTTGCATATAAAAATGTTTGCAAAGACTGTGTGGAAGTTTCTGTGATTATAGAGTCAAAAATAATTGCTTATATTTATTTGAGAATTTGTGAGAATGTTTATCCATCTTTATGTATAAGTTATGGCACCCCGCGGTTTTACACGCGCAGTTCCCGTTTCCGTTACTTTCACATGATAAAAAGTAGCCTATGAGTTATTTAAAACTATAATCTAACTGTGTTCCAAATTTTAACCCGATCCTTTCAGCCTTTACCAACGTGATTAAGGAATAAACATCCAAATATGCAAACTTAAACACTAATAATTATATTTCAATAGGCTATTTTATTTATGTAGGATGTACATCCCGTGTTGCCCGGCCCATAGAATAAAGTGTACGTTTAAGAAGCACAAAGTTATCATACATAGGGATGAAGATCCCTATGCATGATAACCACAGAACTAAGAGCGCTATGAATGTGAAAGTGGATCCACGCTATGAGGAGGCACTCAAAGACATAGTGAATGGATTGTGTAAAAGAAGACATGATTAAGAAAGTTATTAAATAAAATATGAAGTGGTAGGACTCTTGGAAGAGTCCTCTTGGGGAAGTATCAAACCTTTGCCAGTTATTCTACCGACAAGCAGTGATGTGCAAACATTACTGTGTTCCGATTTGAGCAATATTCCCAGTGAAATTACCGGGCTTAGAGATACAATATCTTAGATCTCTGGGTAGAGAGCGCAGTGCAGTGACTCTTCCTGTTCCAAAAGCTGCAAGTCACTGTGCAGTTTTGGGGACATACCCTGCTCTTTTTTTTAACTTTTGTACGTTTACACTTGACCGCCAATTTCGCCTGATTTTAAGCGACGATGTGGTCTACGATGGAGCGTGTTTACCTAGAAGAAACCGATTCACTCTCGATGAAAGATTGAAGACACAAAGATTGTAACCTCTTCGCTCACCTCACCTCTAACCTCACTCTTTTCTCGTCACTTTATACTGTACAAAAAACATAATCTAGGTATCAATAATGGCTAAAGGAGTGGCTAGCTGTGTACTCATTATATTAAAAACACAATAATTTACACTTAATGAAATCGTAGCAGCGTGATAACACCGCCATAGTCGTGACGATTACAGAAGGCCGTAAAAACTAAACGGCTCACACACACAGCCTAAATCTGAATTTCTAATACCATCTCATACCGAAATAAACATGCAAATACATATACACGGCAATTTTAGGAGGTAAAATACTGGAAGTAACGATGGGCCAAGTCAATCTAATGAACCACTAGTTAAAAAAGTTTTTGAAGTAGGTAATACTTCTTTTGACACGTTACAAAAAAATATCCAAGTATTTTTTTGCGATGCGCGCGCACTCCTGAACACGAAAACCTGACACCCTGAAGCTAGCCAACATTTGAGTAAACATTGTGACTAACTTCACACCATATGGAGAGATGACCTCACAAAGGTCGCTGGAAACCGCTGGTTGCAGGTTGCGTAGGACTGTTCGTTGTGGAAATCTAGGGGGGAGGCCTATGTTCAGCAGTGGACGTCTTGCAGAGCTGATGAGATGATGTTGATGTGAACTTAAAGTTAATACTTTTTACGTTAATGATAATATTATTTTTATAGTTGAAGTTAGACTTTTTAGCTCGAGGAACAAAGAGGAGTATTAATTTCTTGCGTTACTCGTAAGTTCATACACTTTTTTTTCGTTTCAAGGTGTTTGATTGGGTTTGTTTAACTGTTTACCCAAGTTCTGCGTTTACAGATCGTCTTCCCGGTTAATCTAATTTTTGGAGAGTAGAACAATGTGTCCTTCGACATTCTTAATACTAAAATAATTTTGGCTTTTTTCTTTCTACCTTTTCGCTTCATCTGAAAGAGAGCATCGGTCCTGCTCGGTAATGGCGTAGTGACGAGAACGTCAGATATCACAAACGTGAGGTTGTAGGTTCAATTCCATGTGTAAATAGTTTTGAATTTTTCCCTAACGCGTCAAACGAAATAAAACTTCAAATAATCCATAAAAACATAAAATAGTTTAACAAACTTTGTTCACAAAGACTTCTTATTTCAATGGCAGCTCAGAATCCGTCCTTATTAACCTTAGTCATAGAGAACAAACAATTAACAGAATAGTGAAGTAGCAGAAGCGATGTAGACACCGATAGTGTCTCGTGTGAGCACTAACCCCCGAAAATATAGCAAATCGGCTAAAAGCAATCCCGATAAACTTATCTAATTGATACTTCCAGTAACTTTAGCTCCTAAGTTCAGCGTTAAGATCGCACACGTAACCCGTTAGGGCTCCAAATGTTTAATTTCACCCCCACAGGGGTGGCGGGGGGGTCGGGGGCGAAGTCACCCGGACCGCTTGCTCCGTAACGTATGATAGGTATAGTTGTACCTTAATCACTTATTTAATTACAACCTTTATTTTGTTGATTAAAATACTTGTTTTTGTTGGACGGTCGGGAAAAAAAAATGTTGTCTGCTTTTGTTAGTCTAGGGATAATGTTGAAGTATTTATTTTTACCAAGGAGAATTTCAGAGAATACTAAACTTACTTTGTCAAAAAGTTAAGTCTAGAGATCCAGAAAAACAATACTATCAGCATTCTGGGAATGTTAGTGCGCTGTGGTGATCTCGACAGCATTTTTTTTTGTAAACGTATATCACTTATATAATATTAAAATCTTCTGTCACGATGTTACAAGCTTTGCTTAGTTTGGGGTCAGATGGTGTTGTGTGTGAATTGTCCACCAATATTTATTTATTTATTTATTTATGTTTGTGTTCATACTGCTCCGAAACGGATAGAACAATTTTGATGAAACTTTTATGTAGATATACGAATAGGTTCTTAAAAAAATTTCACCCTCCTGTAATGGTAAGGAGAGAAAATGTCGCGTTATTATGATGTTTCTATCGGTAAATAGTTTCTAAATCAAAACATCCTTTGCTCATATGCTTAAACTTCATCACAATGTATTTTGTTATGAACAAAATTTGCCTTAACTCTAAAATACTTTTTAATACTTTCTAATTACTTTTTTATTCTACCCGCCAATCAGTAATGTGCAAACATTACTGTGTTCCGGTCTGAAAGGCAATGTTTCCAGATAAATTAAGTATAGAGCTTAGAGATATAACAACTTAGATCTCTGGGTGACGAGCGCAGTGCGGTGCTAGGTAATGTTTTGGGTTCATGTTCCAATAGCTGCGTGTCACTGTGCTGTTATGTGGCAGGCATGTTGCTTACCATCAGGCATATGTCCTGCTCGTCTCGTCACTCTTTATTTAATAAAAAAAAATTAATACACGTCTCGAAACTGTGTACTATCTTAACAGCTCAGTACTTGTAATAAATAACCGTAGTACTTGCACCGAAGTATTTCCAGTCAAGAACCTAAGAGACAAAAAATCGCTCCCTAAAATGTAGCATTTTAGAACGGAGCAAATAAAACCCAAATTATGTCTCTTAATCGTCCTTCGCTGCTACCGTTACAGCCCATAAGAAGAATGTACGGTTAGCAGCGGCGTCGACAATTTAAACGCTCTCACTCTTCGCGGCTCCAAGTTTATCGTGGCCTTAACTAGGAACTCCCCCTTAACTACCAAAATACCTTGACCTACCAGATCTTGCCAAATTTTACGTACCTTGAGACTTTCGTAAATTGGTCGTGAATCGAGGAATTCTAGATATTAAGCACTCGTGCCACCATTCGTGCGTTCTTGTTAGTACTTACGTTGTGTTAGTACCTTTCTTGTTAGTACGGGAGCTGTATCAGGACCTAAATAGTCTGAAGAAATTTTCAGAGCCAACGTTCAGACATTATGCTCTAAGTACGCGGAGTATCATTTACAGTCGCAAGTTTACGTGTGCTGAGACCAAGTTGCGATGGTCGTAGACTTGAGCTGTTTGCGGTTCTTTAAGCAAACTGATGCTCTTTTAAGCTGTTTTACAGAGTTCGTGTAGAATACTTCGTGATACATTATTATTCAAGTTATTTTACGAAATAATATAAGGCAAATATCAATCTAAACCTTTAACAGTAGTTTCTAATATTATAAATGTGGTTTTGATGGATAGATATTACAATTTTTAAATGTGTTCAATTTAAGTAAAGTAATGACTTCAAGAGTTCGATAATGAGATTCAGCCTAGAAACGTATCAAAACGTTTATACAAATTCCTTTATAAAAAACACGAGTATCTTTAACTTTACTGCAAATTCATTGGTTTTTATGCGATACATTTAGGAGAGTTTACGGCTGATATCTGTGTGGTCGAATGATCTAAGGTGGTAACATTACTTTCTTTCTATAGGACTGCCTATAAAATCCTAAGAAATAACAGTCATGTCGTTATGTATTTTTCTTATGGTTTAATTTTCTTATTTAAGTTATTTATGTTGTGCTACATAATTGAACAGGTTTTATTTTAATTTTAGTAGAGTATGAAAATGTTAAAATTTGTTGATTGAAATATCATATTTCCAAAGATGATTACAAAAATGTGCACACACAAAATAAACGATGTTCTTAAGTTGATTATCTCTGTATTTTTCCTAGCTTGTAAGCCCAGGCGGCTTCCCCTATGTTGGTAATGTACATAAACTGATAGTTTTATTTAAAAAAACCAGGCCTGTCTTACTGCTGAATAAAAGTCTCGATATCCTCTTGCCATCTTCTTTTGACCAAGAAAAGGCATGCGCTAGACCACCATTTCATCTGATGTGAAGCGATGATAATATGATCAAGGATGAAGCGTGCTTACCTAGAAAAAAATAATGTTACGATGTGATGAATCAATCTCTTTCTAACTTTCGTTTTCCAGTTGGTCAAAGAGTCAAGTTCATTACCCCACTCTTACCGACTAGGATCTCGCCCGTTTCTCCTTTTAAGTGGGTAGGTTTTCGTCCAAATTAAACCATTATTTGGTCAAAATTAAAAATAGCCTGAAAACAGAAAAGAGACAAAATCAAAATTCCTGTCAGACAATATTGACCCCGATTGTCCTAAACATAAGCAGCCACGGCGAACAAACAGACCTTTGTACAATGGAAAATTAGTGGAAAATCTTCGGCCTCAAAATTGGAGGCTGGAACGACGCCCGAACGAGCCGAATTCAAATATGAACACGCTCGGAAAATGAGCAAGACAAACACGGCGCGAACAATGGCGACCATTCTTGACCCTTTTTAGGTAGATTTCTGAATACAAGGAAAAAATAACCAATTTTACAAAATAAGCCTCCCATGCTTATGTTTACATGTAGGCGATTCTTCTTTATGCTGGTTGTCTTGAAGAGATCGCTCTCAAAAATAAAACTGCCACTTGCGGCACTAATTCATAAGTAGGACATTTAAAAAAGGCCAGAACAATTTAAAATCGTAACATATTTAGCCGACTTTACCGCGTATTGCTTACTCCAACATGTGTAACAACCATAATAATTTGCATATTAACACAAAGATCTACAAAGAAGTGATCAACAAATACTATATGTACAGAGATATGGTCAGATTGACCGTATTATGAATACCTAATTTACAGACAACGTTGAGCCAGAACAGTGTCCACAAAAAGACGTGGTGTTTGTATATTTTTGTCAAGATGGGTCAGCGGTTAAACACAACCGGCGTGATAGAAGTTTACACGTTTGCCCAAAAAGTGCCCATTTACATCAATCTTGAAGATACCCAAGTTGTTTTTCAAAACACTAAACTGAATGGAGTCCATTATGAGTGAAATATAGATTTTTTTGTTCCAACAAAACATATTTCTTATAAATCTTGATAAAAGATTTAAAAAGGTCATACAATTTTTCGTAACTCTTACAAAATATAAGTGTAGTGTTATTTTATAAAACAATGATAAGTTGTTGCATAATACAATAAAAAAGTCTTTATTATTTTTTTGTTTATTTTTTGATTTTGAAATCTACCTCTACGACGCTAATCGGGTCGTTTTACCACAAATGGTGGACAATAGGCATATTCTGATGCAAATGTATGTATCTTGCAGAGCGTGGACTAATATTAATTGAAAAGACCCAGTGACTGATTTATTTACCTACATTGTGTGTGCCCGGCTCATTCTTACAGAAATTGCAGAATGAGAACTAAAACGTATACTTTATGAGGATGGAAGATGAACCAACTAGGAAATAATTTCTAGTCGACAATATATTTTGAAGAGGTAGTTGTGTTTACTTCTTCTCCAAAGAGTCCACACTCGAAGGACACATAATGTCAAGCTATTCTATCGCCAAGCAGTAATATGAAAACATCACAGTGATCCGATTTGAAAGGCAATGTTTCTAGTGTAATTAAAGGGCATATAGATAAAACATCTTATATTTCTAGATGATGAGCGCAGTGTAGTGCTAGGTTATAATTTGAACTCATCATGCTCCAATAGGTTCGTGTCACTGTTTTGTAATGGCCGGAATGTTGGTTACCATCAGGCTCGTGGCCTGCTCGTTTCGTTACACTATGAAAAAATATACACGCGGGGCCTAATATGTGTTTCAAAATTTAAATGACGCAGTAGTTAAAAAAAACTTTGCCTTGGTAGCCGAAAGGTGAGAATGTCGGTAGTTACGATCGCCAGATCTTTAGGTTTGAATCCCGGCTGCACTTTTGAGTATTTTCCAAGTGCAAATGTAGTTTGTCATCACTCGGGCTTTAAAGGTGTATAATATATATAATATGTATGTATTTAAAACTATATTATAAGTATTATATCAGCTATCTGGCCGCCATCACACAAGCTTTGCTTAGTTTGGGGTCAGATGTCAGATGGTGTTGTGTGTGAATTGTCCACCAATATTTATAAAAAAAAAAGGTGAATGAAAATATCGTGTGGAATTCATCATGGTAAAGCAGATTCAGGACCGTTCGTCATCTACCAAAATCGTACTTTGCCATTTGGGTGGATTATCCTTCACTCTCTGTTCGCTAGAAAGTCCCTGAGTCCCAACAGTGGGATTGTTAGGAGAGCTACTATTGTTTATTTCTATACTATCAGCCGCCTGTTGTTTTACCCGCGCAGTTTCCGTTCCCGTTACTTTTTCGCGATAATAAGTAGCATAGATATATGTTGTTCCAGACTAACTTTGTTCCAAATTGCAACCTGACGTGGTTGACCAACAAATATCCAAATATCTAAACTTTGATGGTTATTTAATAGTAGGATCGTATTGAATGTACCGCTGCTACATAATTACTGATTCTTGATTGTTTTTTTTTTAACTTTTATAGGTTTACACTTGACCGCCATCTCGCCTGATGTTAAGCGACGATGCGGTCTACGATGGAGCGTGTTTACCTAGAAAAAACCGATTCACTTTCGATTTGAAGACACAAAGATTGTAACCATCGGGGAAAACCCACTCAGGCAACGTATTCCACAGCCTAGACGTTCTTATCACAAAAGTAGAATCAAATCTCTTCGTTCGTGTCTTTGGAACATTGTTGCCTTCTGTTTATCTCATCACTGGTTCTCACCACCGCTCTCGTTATTGCATTATTAATAGTTTCTTTGAGTTAATGCCGTAGGCAGTCAATGAATGTGCAGCCAGTTTGTGGTTTCCTAATTATCGGGCAGGCCTGGGCGACGTTTGAGTAAATATCGTAAATAGCATTAAAACTCCATAACGCACCGTGTATAAATTAAAATGTATGTATAGTCAAATTCAAAGACGTCAATTAAAAAAAAAACAAAAAAGAGCATACAAACCATATCCTATTTTTTTAATTTAAACTGCACATTCTATTGTATGATAATAATTAATGTATAGATAAGTGTCAAACATTAAAATATATGCATTTATTACAATTGTAATGAACAATGTCAATGTATTATGTATATATTTATTTATTTATTTACTATTTTATAGTGAGCGAGCTTACCATCACTCTTTAAAAACTCACTGCAACTATAAAAATTTCAGTGCATAATTATAACATTAGGTTGGATAATATGTTAGCGTTTTTAAATTATAGAGATTGTGTACCAATTTTTATACCTACTTGATATAAAATAAAAAAAACTACGGAGCACCGTAACGTATAAGCCCTTAAAAAATAAGCAACTGTTTTCACGCAAAATTTGCACCAAATTAACAACATTTTGTAAGAACTTGAGGTCACGTCACTATCACTATTATTACGAGGACTACGCGGACTACTGGTTTAAAATAGGTCATTGAAATATAACAATAAAGAAAAATGTTCATCCATTATTTAAAATTTTCACAATTAATGAATCTAAATATCTAAAGATATCGCGATTTAAACTCTTGAAAAGAAATCATAAATTAGATCACATTTAATTTTTTTTATTTATAATAAATTACGCAAACTTTTCGGTGTCGGTTCAAATAAAAAAGAAGAATAAATTTCATCTGAATTATTTGTTGGTCATAAAACAGGTTACAATATACATGTTGTACCTTGTGATTTGAACTAGTGTAAGCACTGTAATTTGATATCTAATAGCTTCTCCCATAAGTTAGGAATTGGCATGCTACTATTGAGAAGAAAAATAAGAGGTATTTTTCAAAAAAACGTGATTGTATGTGCGTGTGTGTGTTTATAACTGTGAACTGTACGTATGCTATGCCTGTGTCTATTTACTTGCGCTATATATTATATTCGTTGAACAGTGTACTCTTGTATACATGCCCGATTCAATATTAACAATACACTCAATATAATGGCATAGTAACTAAATAATACACTTAACATTATGGCCTAAGTACCTCAGTCTCCATCTAGATTGCACTGCCATTAGCTAAGTATGTGTCCGTGAACTCAACTTATAATCATGAAGTACAGGTATAAAGTGAAGAGTTCTGAAGCACCCCAAAGGCTGAGCTGCTTAGAGCGAACAATCACATTAGCGGAGACTGGAATCATCGTAAACCTGTGATTTACTGCCACTTCATTATTCACGGTGCTTCTAAAGACGGCTATTCGGGATGCCCTTTAAAAATTGAACAGAGTAACCATAACCAGAATACGTGGACTGAAAATGCGTAGAAATGGTGTACTGTATTTTGTATTTTGCTAGCGTATAAATGAAGAATTTCGTATTTTATCACTATGGTCTGAATGGTATCAGTATGGACTAGCTACGTAATCAATATAAAATTATAATTTAATTTATAAATAAACTTAAAAACTTATTGTTAATGAAAAAGTTTAAAGACTTAAAAAGCTCTTTAAATTAAGTAGTATTGACATTGCAATCTACTTACGAATTCAGAATTAATATATGCCGGGAGACCTTTGGGCGGTCAGTACTACAACAGTAAAATTTCCCCATAGTCTCTTAAAACTTATTTCCCAATAAAGAGTGTTTTGCTTTTTTTATTATTAAAATTTAGCAACTCTTCACACTCCGGGGTTCGTGACCTTTGTCATTTGGTCAACAGTGTTATTACAAAGAGTTAATTTGTGATAATCTTTATTTAACAATGACATTGAATCTTTTAGAACACTGTGTATCACCATTGCCTACCATCAGCCAACCCAGACCCGCGTGACTTAAAAGAGAGAGATATTGTATTCAAAAGTAAGAAGATTAAAAAACTAAGTAAGTATGGGATCTCCATGGCGCAGTCCTCGTCTGCTTGGCAGCGGTTGCGGAGTGGCGGCCGCTCGATAAATCGTCGGATCACGCGTCCCTCGAGCCCTCACTACAGTTTTTCTGCAGCCACCGGCGCGAATTTACTACTTTACATAGATGCGGCTAGTTTAGCATGTAGTAAATCTGGACAAAGGTAGCGAAAATAAAACGAGAACTTTGTGGACTCGGGCAAAGTTCCGTTGATGGAAATAGAAAAAATGTTGTTAAAATATCTGTATCATGGAATTCCACAAAGTAATGTAAATAAAAACAGACTACCATAATATATATTCAAACTTTTATTTTTATATTTTTATATTTGAAAAAGCGCGCATTACTTGAAAGCACAGCTCAGATAGTTAAATAAAAAAAATACAAATATTTGCATGAAAAGGCATTTTCACCTCACCATTTTCAGAAATAGTATTCAGTATTCCATTTTAGACCTATAGTTCTCATTAGATGTTTGTTCTATGCTTATTAATATTATTCAAAATTTCATTATTTTTATACCAAGAAATACTCTTATATTTAAAAAAAAATTATACTACCTACTTATGTGACTGCAGACATGTATTCAAACCTTTGTGTAAAATTTTTTTACTCAAAAATTTGCCACGATGAAAAATTTGTCTAATGATGATGATGATATTATTTCTGTCTGTCTAAAATAGAGGTTGGAAAAGTCAGCAATTTTATGTTTCTTCTAGGTAAGCACGCTTCATCGTAGGCCGCATCGTCGCTTTACATCAGGCGAGATGGCGGTCAAGTGTAAACCTATTATAGTTAAAAAAAAAAAAAAAAAATGATTGTGAAGCAACTTTAAGTTTTCTCACACAATATTTTTTTAAGTTCTACTGCTTAGACAGAAACTTACGAGTAAAAGTTTGTTAGTTCTTTACATACTTAATCTCCTAGTGTTGAGAAGTTTATGTTTAGCGATATTTTTTAAGTTGTCTGTTGTGTTTAAAATTAAAATCAAAAAAACAGAAACTATTTAAATCAAAGTTAAGTAGGTACCTAGTTTTTATTTTTTACAAACAAAGAAAACAGTTTTTCATAAAAGTTACATAACTTATGATTCTATTTATAGCTTTCTAGTCTATCAAGCATTATATTTCGCTATTACTGTTGTTTAATGGGATAATATCTATCTATTTTCAATTATAGGATATTTACCGCGTTTTTGCAGCTACCATGATATTTGGAATTGCGGTGAAATATCGAAAAGTGCTCCACCTTACATAAAAATTATGTAAGTGATAATACTAGCCTGTTACTCTGTCAGTTTGTAATTATACGGTTATATAATTAAAATTAGTTTTATTGTAATTATACGGTTATATAATAAAAATTAGTTTTATTGTAATTATACGGTTATATAATTAAAATTAGTTTTATATTATTGCTTGCTTTATGTTACTCGTACTAGACACAAGTGATTCGTAATCTGTTGGGAGAACGGCAACAACCAATAGAATAGAATAGAATAATATTATTGACATATTAAAACATACCATTAACACTTTTTACAATAATAAGTTGCAAAACAATGAGTAACAGGGTTTAAATATGTCTCGCCAAAAACACAATCAAACAATAAACACAATGTTGCTGTAAGTATGTACATGTATAAAATTCAATTCATTCAGTACCCCTGGTTCTAATCTCCGTACTACCTACTGCCTTTTCATAGTCATGTGCGTAATGCCGCTAACTTATAGACGGTGAAGGTAAACATTGTGTGGAAACCGAAATGTTCCTAGTATCTTTCAAGGTCATAGGTCATCTACGAACATGTACCGGACTAACGGATGGCCTTGACTCTCTCCTTGTGATAGATGGCCCCGAGTTCCATCAGTGGGAGGATGTAATAGAATGTTTTTTTGCTCATGTCTTCTCTACAGAGTAAAAATGGTAGATATTGAAGTACTAGCGTCTGCCCGCGACATTGTCAACGTTTAATTTAGAAAAAATAGTATGCCATGGCGAACTCAATTCTTTTCACTCGAGAGAAAAATAAATCCGCAAAGGATAACAAGTAACTTGTGTGCTATACTAGAGGTATAATCTAAGTTCCTAATTTCAAATAAATTTATTCAGTTATTACAACGTGATTAAATAATACATATTCTTACATCTAAGCTTTCGTGAATTGTATAATATTAGTAGGATTAATATTTAAAATTTTAAAGCATATCATCTTCTATAATTTCAATTATTTACCTGTAATAGGTTGCATAGTTTCAGTTTTTGATAATTCTATAATAAAGCCAACGAAATTTCAATATACAGCAGCCCTGAACAAAAATCAGCAATCACTAAAATTGCTAATTTTTAACCCTATCACTTCCTTTTAAAAGCTATAAACTAAACTAAGATTTGACTTGAGCGGGATTAAGTACGCTCGTTACAGCTAAAAATACAAGCTAGAATATGCTGTATGCTGTATCGTACTAATTCTGTTTCTCTAGTTTTACTGACAGAATGATATTTTCGTACAATACGAGTACATTTCTTTTTTTGCTGTTTGCAGGTAAGATAATATGATACAAAACATTATAAAAGTAGACCCATACAAAATGATCTGACCGAGAGCCATGCAATATGCTTAGCAAAACCATTTGTTGACGTGACAACGTCTTATAATTCGATGAAGCCGGCTGCGCGCCCGCAAAACATGACGTCATGTGCCGTTAACGCCGTTACCTCGCCGCATGACGTCATGCGGCGTTACCTCGCTCTAAGGCGTAGTTGAAGTTGTCACATTCAACTATCGTCAGTAAACCGACTTTACAGACAACCATTTTTTTTTAATTACAATTTATTCAATTAGCATAAAGCATAAGCAACCCACTATATGTTTCCACAGCTGGAACTCGGGACCTTCTCTCGCAAGGACAGAGTCAAGGCTATATAATCCACCACGCTGGCCTAGTGCGGCTGGATGACACATGATTTCGAAAGTTTAGAAATAATAATCAATGGCATTAGATTATTCTTAAAGACTACATGTTGGTTTCCTCTCAATGTTTTCCTTCACCATTTGAAAATTACCGACATTACGCGCATGATTTTGAAAAGACAGTGGTGCGTTTGGGATATGAACTCGAGGCTCCAGCTCGGCTGTTGCCGTTGTCCCGACTAGACCAGGGTAGCGATTCTGAAACCATTCGGTTGCATCCGACACGGAATCTCATCTCTCGGTCTTTGTCTTATCTGTTTAGCATGACAAAGACCGAGAGATGAGATTCCGTGTCGGATGCAACCGAATGGTTTCAGAATCGCTACCCTGGCGGAACTTACTAGACCAGTCGTAATTTAAATCAATGAGAAGGAATTAAAAATAATAATAGTCAGGTGATGAAAGTCTTATTCGTCATCTTTTCATTCCTGGCTCCTGTTTCATTGCACAGCAGGATCTGTTTTTGAAGTTTGATCAGTATGCAGTTTTTCTGTTGATCGGTGGGATGAGTAAAGTCAAATAAATGTCCATGCGTATCGCAGTGTTCCTAAAAAGCATTTCAAATAAGTTAGATAAATAAACGAATTTGTTACGCGTAGTAAGTTTGATCGTCTTGATATATATGTATATTAGATTACCTTCATGGGTCTGCGTTGTTAGCGAATGTGGTGTTGTGTCGATTCTGGGTAGTTTAGCGTACGTCACACATATTCGTAGACACAAGAGGCTCGGAAAAGTACTCGCTATTTGTTTTGATATCTCTATGACATTTGGCAGGTCCTGGTATTTATAGTGACCCTACTTTTTACTTTGGAAATCTGTTTTAATTTTAGTGTAGAATATTATTATTCGTGTTATACCTGTAGATTGTGGTCATTAAGCCACGTCAATATCCAGACATGAAGCAGGAAGCATGGGAGTAGAAACGCGATCAGATCGCAATTGTTATGCCCATATGAGGTTTTGGATATTCGGGTAAATACACACTTAAAACGACACACACGGACAATGGCGTTAGGAACTTAAGACGTTGAGTTAATAATTTTAAGGAGCAAGTAAGGTAAAAGTAAAATGACAGATTTTCTTATTCTCTAACTATTCTTTGTCTCATAAAATAAAATAAATATAAATACTCGTGGACAATTCACACACAACACCAATATTGTACAATATGTACATATATTATTATCGTGGTAAATGAATTATTAGAATATTATTAACTAGCAGTGTGCCGCGGTTTTACCCGTGTATGTCCCGTTCCCGTCGTTCCCGTTATTTTTCCGGCATAAAAAGTAGCATATGTGTTCTTCTAGACTATAATCCAACTGTATTCCAAATTTCAGCCTGATCTGTTCATACGTTACGGCGTGATTGAGCAACAAACATCCAAACATACGTAATTTGACATTTATAATATTAGTCGGATTTAAAAAGTTCTTGCTCAAGTAACGGGCTGGTGTTCAATATGGTATATGTAAGCTACGTAGTTCAGTTCAGCATCTAGCTGGTTGAGACGCTGGTCTCTACCGCCTTTCCCATGTACAAGTTTTAAGCCGTATAGCATTCAGTCATGCAGCAACTCGCAGCTCGCAAACCCACTTTGTGATAAAAAAAATGGTTGTCTGTAAAGTCGGTTTACTGACTATAGTTAAACGTGACAACGTCTTAAGAAATCAGTACGATGATAGCGCGAGTAGTGATACCGCTCGACTCGGCGGGTGGCGCCCTCAGCGCTCAGCTTCGTCCGCATGGCACTGACGACGAACTAACGGTAACGTTACATGACGTCATGTTTTGCGGGCGTGCAGCCGGCTTCACCGAATTATAAGACGTTATCACGTCAAAACTTGGTTGTGGAACCCGTTGCCCGAGTGGGTTTTCCCGATGGTTTCAATTTTGGTGACTTCTAGTCGAGAGTGAATAGTGATTTCCTCTCGGTAAGCACATTCCCTAGTAGACCGCATCAACATTTAACATGAGGCGAGGTGACGGTCAATTTCAAATCTGTCTTGGTTAAAAAAACTTTCAAACAAATTTGTCCATATCGGAAAACACAAAAAATAAAACAAATTTATAGTAGAAAAAAGTTCATCATCGTCCATTACGGTGTGTATCCGTATAAAGCGGAACCGCTCCCGGGCTTTCTAAGTAATGTATAGGTACCTAACTCACACTTACAAATCAACGCGGCTGCCTCATTACCTTTTGGATCAACTTTATTTATCACCTCGGACTGGCCGGTAATAAACGTAATAAGACATTTTTAAACTAAGAACGTAACTGCTTAGATGAGTTTTATCTTGTGATTTATTTGAATTTAGAATTAGAATTAGGAAGATAAAAATACATACTTAGATGAACGTAATCAGATCACTTGAGATTTGAAATTTTGAGAAAAATGTATTGTGATTATTAGATAAATAGAGTTTTACTAATTTACATGGTAATTTTTGTTATTTGCCTAATCTGTTCTCTTAGACATTATGGAAAAATATTTTTCATCCCACCAGCTCGGAAAGAGTACTTTTGCTCCTCGATATCAGGGCGCAAAAGTCGTTTTTACCCTCTAGAGGTTAAAGTAAATTTGAATTTAGAACATCGTGTGTACTGAGGTTTTGAATTCAAAACATAATTTAACCTATTTATTTCTACCTCCTTGGTGCCGAATTCATCATACATTTATTTTTAATTTGTTAAAAACTCATACTCGGAACCTCTTTGGTGTACTTTTTTTTAAATGCTTTGCGCGCAATTTTCTTTTCACGTATGGAGGATAGAGGTAAAGAATGTTATTTCAAATGGCAAAACATTTTGAAATGCTATGAATGAATCAATTGTAATCGAATTGAAGTATGCCGAGTTGCCGAGTTAAATAATTAAATATTATTGACTACTAAAATAGTAACTAATAGATAATTTCATTTACTTGTGCTGTACAAAATAATGTAGTAAATATAACATCAAATAAATAATTACTATTTTGAGAAAACATGTAGGTACAATATATTTTGAAGTCAAAACTTCTTTTGGCGCGCCAAAGACAGATTTTTCGTGGGCTGTCAATTTAATTCTAGCGTCACGCTCGGAAATGATAAGAAATCTTCGGGTAAATTCGGGACCATAGCCAATGGTCATCTAGAAATGCCTCAGCCTTTCCTATTGGACATTTAAAAATGTGTCAGCATTTCTAGATGGCCATGCTCATAGCCACGCCCTCCGGTTTCACACGCGTAGTTTCCAAAGTAAAAATCAAATTCTGAGTTATAAGTTACCACTTCTATCGGCAGTGCCTATGACTGCCAATATTTTTCTTTCATGAATTCTGAATAGCACGTTTATTAATTTCCTTTAAAATGTACCCTGATGCAAATTTAGCGCTACTATAATTTAATGCATTTGGGCGGACACTTTTTCATGTACACATGAAACTCCTTACCTCAATCAGTCAACTCTCCCAATTTTAACGTCATATTGTTATTGTTAAAACCATGGCAAAATAAACTTAAGTTTTAAACTTATAAAATTTAATACAAGTGAAAAACCGAAATACCATAATAATAAGTGATTCTAGTGACCAAGTTTATTTAACGCCAACAGAATCGACTGAAACTGAAAATGCGCAAAGCGTTTAGTAATTTCCTCGCTAGGGGGGGATGAAAAATTACGTGTTACACTCGAGTGCAAAGATTTTTCACCTTGTGCCCTTTTGATTCCCTTGCTACGCTCAGGATTCTAATTTTTGAATCCCTCGCTACGCTCGTGATTCAACTTTAGAATCCTTCGCTTGCTCGGTCATCAAAATTGAGCACGCGGTTAAAAAGCCACTTTGCACTCTTGTATAACAAATAGCTATTTATCGTAGTGCATTTTTTAAATTAAAATTGTAAAACTTCTGTTAGATAAGTTGTGTTCGAGGTTGTCTTTAAAATTATTTTACCATTTACGTACTATAAAACAAAAATTCAGCAATTAAAGAATAAAAAACTTAGTACACATTTGCGAAGATAATTATTATAATCCTAATGTGCTAACATTACTGTGTCTTGGTTTGAAGATGTTACTAAAATGTTACTGATCACAGATAAGATGTCATCTAATATATCTAGGTAAGTGACGAGCGCAGTGCTTTTTCTTATTTCTCACTGTCAGGAGAAAAACTAGTTTGGGACTTTGTTTGCATAGAGTTCATGAAATATTATTACCTAAAATATAGTGCCAGAATCATTTAGAGCTTGCAACAAAACTGAGCAACAAACATCAAATCTTTCACATTTACAGTATTTTTGTAATAAATACTTTTTAAGATATTAAATATCCACTATTTAATATCTACTACAAACACAAGTTTTGAGTGTTTTTTTAGTTTAGGTGCAATATTAATAGGATTTCATACTAATTATCCAAAAATCAATAGCGGACATAAACCGACTGAAAAAATAATTGCTTAGTTACTATACGCCCATGCCAAGTTGGAATAGATAGCTTAGAACTCTGTTTTTTCTAAAATAAAAGTATCTCGACAAAATCAGACATCGGCCAGTGAAAATTCCACAAAACTTGGTCGAGCTGTTTGACACACAAGTCGGCACAAACAGATAGACAGATAAATAAAAATGTTTTTACGTTTAGTGCCGTATATACTTTCACAGGCATTTAGCGCAAACTGTTAATTTGGAATTACAAAAAGAGAGAGACGTACTTCTTAGCATTCCATGGATTCACCGTGCGGGTGCCGGGTCCATCGTGTGGCAGAGAGAGAAATCTCAAGTACACCCCAAGGCTTGTGACTCGGGCGTAGGTTTAAAAGGGGCCCCTTTTAGTGACGTAGGTCTCCACTCATCTTCACTACTCGTATTTCTCTCCCTGCCCAGCCAAATCCGATATGATCCTACTAGTGCACCTTTAGATACTCGTCCTAGTATAGAACTTACTGCACTTCTGGACAAGCCAAGGTCTTTAAGCAGGTTGTAGAGAGATTTTGCTGGTATACTTCTTGCTCCTACTTCTTTTAATTTCATTTATAATATGTAATTTGTAATACATCTAGTATTGGTAAAGAAACTGCATGTATGTACAAGAAACATTTAATGCCGGTTTACATTATTCCAGTCCAGCGATCGAATCCAACGCTGGATTGCTGCGTTGGCGCTGGATTGATGCTTACCAGTGCCGGCTTACATTTTTCCAGTAAGTAATCCAGCGCTGGATTCGATCGCTGGTCTCGAATAATGTAAACCGGGCATAAATGTAACTCATAGAACTTTACCAATGCAAACTGTAATTCCTACATTCGAGAATTTTCAATGGCTGCTCGATAATCTGACATAAAATAAACATTTTACACAGCATCTAATAGAGAAGCATTATCTGAATTTATGGTGCCCGAGAAACCACCAGAGATAGTTCAAATAAACGGGTGCTTAGACTAAAAAGCTTTATGGAAACAGCTCTAAGCCTAGCGGTTGTATTTCAATTCAAAGTCTTTGGAAGTTACTGCACTCGAGGTTTTTGGTCGAACAGTAACGCAACTTTTTTGTCCAATAATTAATTTGCTCCATAAAAATCAAAAACCGACTTTAATTTAATATTAAATGCCGATTCTCGACCAAATTTCATAAAAATCTACCTATCACTACGTCGTCTAAATACATGAAATCAAATTTTAGTTTTTTGTGCAAATTTCAAAAACTGGACAGATCGGGTTAAAATTAAATTTTGACATTTATATTCAAAATTGTTTATTTAAATAAAATAATATTGTAGTCTGAAATAACACAGAGGCCACTTTTATCGCAATAAAAAAGGAAAGGGCATTCTGTAAATAAACACGTGGGGCTCTACAAAGTTACATTTATTTTGGCGTAGTTCTTAGGATATAGTCTGCATTTATTTATTTTCCTACAGAAACCTACAACCATATTATACATCTTTTTACCTCGTTATAGCTTAATGTAAAGCAATGATGTAGTCTAAAATTTATCTTTAAGGCTATATAAACTTGGGTAAATTAAGTGACTGAAATTGAGAAGCAAGTTAGAAACAAGCAATCCTCGCTTCTGAATTAAGTATGTTAGCTTATTACTGAATACTGTTACACTTTATGGAAGTCAGTTACTACAACTAAATTGGGATGATAACAAGGTCAAAAAACACTATACAAATTAGTTCGTCAGATAGATTGTGTAAAAATATTGGACACCAAATGTTTGTTTAACCAAATTATCAAAAAATTACAGAGATATCTTATATATAAAATTCTCGTGTCACAGTGTTTGGCTTGACAGGCCAAGCTTTGGTTTGTGACAGGCTTTACTGATTTTTACCAAATTTTATATGCATATTCAATAGGTCTGAGAATCGGCTACTAGCTATTTTTTATACCCCTAAGTGTTAGGGGTTGTTCACCTCAATTTTTTTTTTAATTTTTGGTCAATTTTTTTTGTTCTTATTTTTTTATAATGTGGCGTTAAAAAATACATACAACCCTAAGTGTTTACCCTTTTATCACCAACCCCTGTTTTTTATAGCCATTTTAGTAATTTAATCATTTGACAGTGAACTCCTAAACGACGGGACCGATTTGAATGTTTTTTTTTTGTGTGTGTATTCGAAGATGGTTTAAATTCACAAATAAGCCCGGCAGATGGCGCTGCAGACAGAGTCTAGGTTATGTCCGAGCGAAGCCAGAACGGGCCGCTAGTATATCTATATTATGTAGATCATCAAACTTCCGGCGTGGGGGGTTATGACTTATGACGTCACTATATAGTAAAACTAATACAATAACTTGCCATTACTCGAAACTTCTAAGCAATGTTTCTTCGTAATTTTTTGTTTGTGAAACATACGAAAACACTTTTACATTGTACAATATTTTTTGTTAATCTAACTAACGAACTAGTTAGATTTTTCAGTCGTCTCGCCTATTCAGTCGAATAAATTTAGCCAAGTGTAGTAAGCATTTTACCTAGAAGAAACCACACTCATCGCATAACCACTTTGAAATTTAAAGTGATTTTCTTGACTGTTTATAGTAGTATTGTTTTGCTACTTGTATTACTGTTTGTATTGAGTTAGTGACGTCGGATTAAACTGGAATGTTGTACAAGTACCTATCATCTTTTCATGAATTTATGTAGCAAGAGTTTCTGTAAGAGAACTAATATGAATTTTAGGACTTGCTTCAAGTTAAATTGGATGTTCACATACTTGGGACGGTTTTGATCTGCTCGCTTGAGTGGTTCTGAGTTTTAATTTACTTCTAAGAATCTTGTGGGTATTAAACAGGAAATTGGGTGGATTTTGAGAAGGCAACGATAGATGACACAAAAAAAACACAATCTAGTTTGACAAAAAAAAAATAGAAAAAAAGTCAGTTGTAATTAAAATTTTCACCGCTGTACTTATTTTTATAAATTGGAGTGGCAAGACGAGAAGGACAAGTATTTGATGGTTAACAACGCGGCTACCAAAATTACCCTTATCAAAAATTAAAATATTTTACATACATTATTTCTTTGGAAATATTGCCCTTCAGAACACAGTAAAAACGTAGTTTTTAGACTTTCGCGTTTTGTACTCAAATTAAAAAAAAAAATTTACGCAAGTAATAGGGTACCGGACTGGGTCAAAAATACACTATTCTAATTAGTCCGTCAGCTAGATCATGGTAAAATATTGGGCACGTATTTTTTGTTTTTTCAAAATATTAAAAATCGACAAAGATATAGAACATCAAACTTCGAGAGTGGGGGTCGCGACGTCACTCGTGAGTAAAAATCGTAGGCACGAGTGATGTCACGCGAAACTTCTAAGCGCTGTATCTTCGTAATTTTTTGTTTGTGAAACAAAAGAAAAAATACGTGTACAATATTTTTTAGCAATCTAACTGACGGACTAATTAGTTTTTTTGAGGATTGTACCCTATTGTGAATGGCATTGAATAATAATTTAAATTGGAACATATTTATTTGTTTACACATTACTGATTGCCAGTAAAAAAAATTGCTAAGGAGTTAGAAGCTTTAAAACTTGTTAATTTTTTGAGAAAAGTAAAATTTGCGTAGATATTTTTGACGTTTGAGACGTCAAACTCAGTGACATAGTCTGGTTTTTGAACCGGACCATACAATGTTTAAAAAAATGTTTTTTCATTATTTTATACCAACAGCCCATCATCATTGTGGTTTGTACCTCGTAATTACCGTTCCTATAATTTTTCGGCGATGAAAAGGTGACTTGTATGTGTAATTCCAGACTATAATCTAACTGACTGATAAAGCGTATATAAGTAGGATATCACAAATTCAATAGCATAAACAGCCCACTAAATTGTTCCCACTGCTGGGAACATTTTAGTGGGCATAATCCACCACGCTGGTCCAATGTAGGTTGGTGGATGACACATGACTTTGAAAGATTCTAGATATATATCAGTTTCCTCACGATGTTTTCCTTCGCTGTTTTCAGTTAACGCACATGACTTCGAAACGACAGTCGTGCGCGTGGTTTTGAACTCGGGTCGCCGTTCTCCTGACTAGACCAGCCGTAACTTTTACACAGAGACGTACTTCTTAGCATTCCATGGATTCACCGTGCGGGTGCCGGGTCCATCGTGTGACAGAGAGAGAAATCTCGAATAGACCCTAAGACTTGTGACTCGGGCGTAGGTTTAAAAGGGGCCCCTTATATTGACGTACGTCAACACTCACCTTCACTACTCGTATTTCTCTCCCTGCCCAGCCAAATCCGATGTGATCCTACTAGATTTAGATTTAGATTTTTTTTTTTTATAGCATAGAGTGACGAGACGAGCAGGTCATGTGCCTGATGGTAAGCAACATGCCTGCCACATAACAGCACAGTAACACGCAGCTATTGGAACATGATAGTCCAAATCATTACCTAGCACTGCACTGCGCTCGTCACCCAGAGATCTAAGATATTATGTCTCTAAGCCCTGTAATTTCTCTGGAATCATTGCCCTTCAAACCGGAACACAGTAATGTTTGCACATTACTGCTTGGCGGTAGAATATTTGGCAAAGGTGTGGTACTTCCCCAGGCGGACTCTGCTAAGAGTCCTACCACTACTAAACTCGTTCTAGTATAGAACTTACTGCACTTCTGGACAATCCAAGGTCTTTAAGCAGGTTATAGAGAGATTTTGCTGGTATACCTCTCGCTCCTACTTCTACAGCGTATAAATTAACTACATAGCCATTTTTTGTTAATTCGTTTTGAAGGTCGTAATACTTATTTTGTTTCATCGCGTGCTCTTTAGGTATATTAGTTTCACACGGTACGGTAAGTTCTACCAGGACTATGCGTTTCGTAGCCCTAGAAAAAAGGAAAATGTCCGGTCTGAATGACGAAACACCCACATCCTCTGGGATTTTATAGTGCTTTTCATACGTGTCCATTAAAATAGTCCAATCAGGTGCTGAACCCAGGATTGAGTAAGGCTTGTTCTTGGAGTTTGAAGTTGAACCGTCTTTTACAAAGTTAATTTGTCTTTTGTTTGTCGTCAATCCCTTTTGGGCTCTAGCTACCGAAAGGCTCACGGCTTCACGTATGATTTCAAGTACTCTGTCATGGCGCTGTGAGTAATGACCCCTATTAAGGAGCACCTTGCATCCCACCAATATGTGCCTTGCTGTACTTATCGCCTCACCACAAGTAATGCAAAATTTTTCAGAGGCTTTTCCCCACCTTACCAAGTTACTCTGGTCAGGAAGGGTCATTTGGAAAGCATTTAGATAAAATTTGAATAAGGCAGGAGACCAGTCATATAGCAAGGTGCGCCACTTTAGAGCTAATGGGATACAAAACTCACCTATGGTTAACCACTCATTTTGCATTTCTAAATTCATAGCGTGCACTTTATAACTGTCATTTTCGTCTTGTTGTATAAAGGTTTTTACCATGTCTCGGTCTTCCCTTTTCTTTCTCGCACCCAACCCAGCTGTATTTACTTGTGCACCTGCTATAAATTGTTTATGGAATTGAAGACTAGATTCAAGGTCCGAAGCGCTTTTGTCTTTTGGGAGAGATGCAATTAATTCGTCTTTCGACTTTCCCAAAACATGCGTTTTTGTAACTCTTAGGTGCTTGTAGAGTTCAGATGGTTTTTTTAGTTTCATCCCAAAGCTATTGTGATCCCTAAAGAGAGTAGAGGGATCAGCCGGATGTGCCAATCCAAACCATGACTTCAATATCTTTATGACATTAGCATCTAGCTTTTCCAGGAGGGTTTTACCGATGTCATATACTAGGAAAGGCCAAGTGAGACGTGATGTGAGATAGTTGTCATATATCCATGCTTTTTTGATAATAATAATAATTTGAAATAATGTGTAAATCTTCCGTTATTATCATGCCATTCATTATTATTTCCAGTGGCCCGGACGGAATTCCTGCTGTAGTATTGAAGGCTTGTGCGCCTGAGTTGTCTCCTGTACTGATGCGCCTGTTTAGACTCTCTCTCCAGACTGCGCAAGTACCGAAATCATGGAAGGTTGCTAACGTGCAACCTGTGCCCAAAAAGGGTAGTCGTGCTGACCCTGCCAACTACAGGCCCATCTCGGTCACGTCCATACTCTGTAAGACTATGGAACGTGTCTTAAACCGCAGGCTCCTGACGTACCTAGAATCTAACGACCTCCTTAGCGACCGGCAATACGGGTTTCGCCGAAACCGGTCCACTGGGGATATTCTAGCGTACGTCACTCACATCTGGAGTGAGGCCATCGATAAACACGGAGAAGCACTTGCAGTCTCTCTGGATATATCGAAGGCCTTTGACAGGGTTTGGCATGACGGCCTTATAAGCAAACTTTCTGGTTTTGGTTTGTCTCCTGGGTTTGTTGCGTGGATATCGGACTTCTTGAGGGATCGATCCATACGAGTCGTCATTGATGGCTGCTCGTCAGATCAAATGGCTATCAATGCCGGAGTCCCTCAAGGGTCGGTACTCTCTGCAACGCTCTTTCTGCTACATATCAACGATCTGTTGAAGCCCGGTATCTTTGGGTACGCAGACGATAGCACTGTTGTAGAGAGTTACATATCTAGCGCGAGAGCCAGTGGGCAGCAAACCCAGTTACTGAGAGAGAGTATGATCGAGCGTTTGAACTTGGCCCTTGAGGCAGTCTCTGAATGGGGCGATACCAATCTGGCCAAGTTTAACGAAGAAAAGACACAGGCGTGTCTGTTCTCTGCAAAAAGGAGTCCATTTCAACAAACTCCTTCTTTTCGAGGTGTATCCGTGCCGGTTACCGACCATCTCGACCTTTTGGGTGTTACCTTGTCATCTACGCTCAACTTTGGCTCTTATATCGAGTCCAAAGCTAAATTAGCTGCCAAAAAACTAGGTGTCCTCTCAAAGGTGCGAAGGTATTTCAAGTCTGAACAGTTGCTTACATTATATCAAGCACAGATTCGCTCTTGTATGGAGTACTGTTCGCACCTTTGGGATGGTTCGGCTAAGTATCAGCTCGAGGCTTTGGAATCGATCGAGAAACGTGCCAAAAGGCTCATAGGCAATGATACTCTTGTGCGGAAACGACTTCAAAGTCTTGAACATCGCCGCAAAATTGCTAGCTTATCGGTTTTTTATCGGATACATTTCGGAGAGTGCGCGACTGATCTGCATAACTTAATACCACCTTGCCCTTTTTTTTATCGAACTGCTCGTAGCTCGAGAAAGCGTCATCGTTTCATGGTTGATGTTCCAAAGACACGAACAAAGAGGTTTGACTCTACTTTTGTGATAAGAACATCTAGGCTGTGGAATGAGCTACCTGAGTGGATTTTCCCAGATAGTTATAATCTTGGTGTCTTCAAGTCGAGAGTGAATCGGTTTCTTCTAGGTAAGCACGCTTCATCGTAGGCCGCATCGTCGCTTTACATCAGGCGAGATGGCGGTCAAGTGTAAACCTATTATAGTTAAAAAAAAAAAAAAAAAAATGCGTACTGTTACAACCCTAAAACTGCTGATCCTGCAGAGAGTCAATTCCTCGATTTCGATATTGGCGATTCTGCAGTATTTTGCTATATAAAGTCGAACTCTCGGTTAAATCTCCCAGTCAGTTCTCGAAAGGTTACTCTGCCTCTCAGCCTACGGACCTGGTTCATGCCCGCCGGACCTGAGACCTCAGAGACCCCCTAGAGAAGTGCCGCGCGCGCCTATTTTCCATTTCGGTTGGTCTAGGAAAGGCCCCATACAAAACTCATAAAATTTGTGAAGTGTTTTTTTAAATTAAATAAAAGTCAAAAGTTCAAATTGATTTTTTTTTATAGACTCAGTGAGTTTCGACCTAACATTATTGGTGTCAGAAGAAAAAGGGATCTATTGTCCCTAGTTGCCTACTATCACGCATCGCGCCGCGCTACTTCGGGTCTCAGTGACTCAACTGTTGGCCTGCTCCGCTCTGAGCTAGAGCCAGCCGCCAACCAGTCACTACTGTCTCCATCGCCGTAGAAGCACCGAGCCGTCAACCGCTGTGCCGTATTTATACAGCACCGCCCTTCTGTTGACCACTGCTCGCCTCAAGGTAGAGAACCTTTATGCAGCTCCACTGTGCTCTAAAACCCAGTGCACCGAGCCGCCCAGAACTGACTCCGGCCAGCTCCAGCCGCGACACGGGCTTTCTGTCTGCCTGTTGCCGAGCTGTCTCGCCGTAACCTCACCAGCTCCACCTGCGACACGGGCTTTCTGTCCGTCCGTTGCCGAGCTACCCTTTCACCGATACCTGCTTAACTGCGCAACCTCAGTTGCGTATTGCGCAACACTCCAGCTGCCCGACTGCATCGAGCTGCAACCCGACACCGCACCGAATTCCAATGACAAGTGTTCTAATAATCGTCGCTCTGTAAGTGATAATAATTTAATTTTGTTTCTCTGTTTTGCTTCCTTGTATTTAAATTTTTGTAACAAAAGAAAATGGCGAAAGATATAAAAACCGACAAAAAAACAACTTCCACTAGTTCTTTATTAACAATTGAGGAAATTAATTTCACTGTACTCACAAAATTTATAAAACCATTTGATGGCGATAAAAATAAATTATCTTCTTTTTTGCGGAATTGCGAAAACGCGCTATCCTTAGCTACAAACAATCAACAAGACCTCTTATTCAAATATATTTTGTCACAATTAGAGGGCAAAGCTGATTCAGCATGTTCCCTTAAGATATTTGATAACTGGCTAGAACTGAAAGCGTTTTTAAGAGTTACCTTCGGGGAAACTAAACACAGAGACCATCTATTTATAGATTTACAGCAATGCAGGCAAAAATATAACGAAAGCGTGACCCAATACAGTCTACGTTTGGAAACTTGCCTCACTCGCCTACAAACCGATATTACGCATTCCACTAAAGATCCTTCCGAATTAAAAGGTAGAATTGCCAACACGGAAGATATCGCTCTCCATACATTTTTATTAGGGTTGCCAAGCCATATTTCCAATATTATAAGATGTCGGAATCCTTCCAATTTAAATGAAGCGGTAAACCTTGCGACTCAAGAGGAAAAATTGTACAACTATGTTACACAAGCTAGAAAACATCCTGAAGAAAGACCAAAGTGTAAAAACTGTGGTAAAATCGGTCATTCTGAACGTAACTGTTACAACCGTTCCCCTCCTAACTACCGTGAGCGCCCCATAAATACTATAAATCCAGCACTTTCTCCACCGCGACCCCCTATGGTATCCCAAAACATTACAAAGACCTGTCGTTATTGTAAAAATATAGGTCATGAAATTCACGAATGTCGTAAAAGACAATATAATAACTCTCGCCGCCAGCCTCCTAATTCTTCTAACCCTAAACAAACACATCATCTCTCCCAATATGAGGATGACAACAACATCCAGGAAGATGATTTTTATGATCAGTCGCATTTAAACTAAAATTGGTTCCGGTCCCGCGTCGTACGGAATCGTCAACGCAAACCGACGCCTCTGATATAAGTTTCTATTTTAATAACGACCTCCCGGCTAATACGTCTAATAGGTCTCGTTCTAATCCGACTCTATCGTCTCAATCGTCTCAACCGTCTCAATCGCCTCAATCGTCTCAATCGTCTCAATCGTCTCAATCGTCTCAATCGTCTCAATCGTCTCAATCGTCTCAATCGTCTCAATCGTCTCAATCTTCTCAATCGTCTCAATCGCCTCAATCGTCTCAATCATCTCAATTGCCTCAATCGTCTCAATCGTCTCAATCGCCTCAATCGTCTCAATCTACCAAACCGACTCCGTCTACTATGTCCAAATCTACTAAATCAAATATTAAAACTGTAAAACTGTTAAATTTTCAAAATCTCTCAATACTTCAGATCAATGCGAGGTCACTTATGAGATTAAAATAAATAATAATACTCATCTGCCTCACATCTATGTTAAAACCCAATACTCAGATAGACTTCTAGTATTTTTGGTCGACTCTGGTTCATCTGTGTCTCTTATAAAAAAATCATCCCTCCAAACGCTACCTCTCATAGACCCTGAGGTAATTAAGTTCAAGGGTATCGACAACGACTCTGAATATTCAACTAGCTTGGGATATTGTCATCTAGATCTCCAAATTTCTAAGAAAGAAGCACTGTATGCTAAATTTCATCTAATATCAGACTCAGTATTTATAAAATTTGACGGCATATTAGGTAATGACTTATTGAAACTGTATAACTGCAATATAGACTACAGAAAGGATCTCCTTACAGTTGGTGACTACAACATGAAACTTAATTTTACGAAGCCTCAATATACCATTCCTGCCCGCTCAGAAATGATGATCGAATGCGGTATACTTAACCCTGAAGTTTCATGCGGACTAATAGAAAAACACGAAGTCCAAAGAGGTGTTTATTTGTCCAGCTGTCTAGTCGAAGTCAAACCTAATAAACATGCCAATGTCTCTATCCTTAATACTACTAATGAAGATGTTGTCATCCAAGCTCTCTCTGTTGAAATTCACACTTGCGATACCCTGCATGACATCCAAAGTAATTTGCAACCGATTCACACTGTCTCTGCCAACCCTTCTATTTCCAATTCGTCTGTCCCACGAAATCGCATTGATGAGGTAAAAAGTCAAATTAGAACTTCACATCTCAATAATGAAGAGTCCCGTAAGCTTCAAGATCTATGCACAGAATACTCAGATCTGTTCTATCTCGAAGGTGATACGCTCACTTGTACTAATACCCTGAAACATTTTTTTTTTTTTTTTTTTTTTTTTTAACATTTATAGGCTTACACTTGACCACCATCTCGCCTGATGTTAAGCGACGATGCGGTCTAAGATGGAGCGTGCTTACCTAGAAGAAACCGATTCACTCTCGATTTGAAGACACCAAGATTATAACCATCGGGAAAAACCCACTCAGGCAACTCATTCCACAGTCGAGACGTTCTTATCACAAAAGTAGAGTCAAACCTCTTTGTTCGTGTCTTTGGAACATCAACCATGAAACGATGCCGCTTCTTCGAGTTACGAGAAGTCCGATAGAAAAAAGGGCTAGGTGGTATTAGATCATGCAGATCAGATGCACACTCTCCGAAGTGTATCCGATAATAAACCGATAAGCTAGCAATTTTTCGGCGATGTTCAAGAGTTTGCAGTCTTTTTCGCACAAGAGAATTATTGCCTATGAGCCTTTTAGCACGCCTCTCGATCGATTCCAGAGCCTCAAGCTGATACTTAGCCGATCCATCCCAAAGGTGCGAACAGTACTCCATACAAGAGCGAATCTGTGCTTTATATAATAAAAGCAATTGTTCAGACTTGAAGTACTTTCGCACCTTTGAGAGGAGACCTAGTTTTTTGGCAGCTAATTTAGCCTTGGACTCGATATATGAGCCAAAGTTGAGTGTAGATGTCAGGGTAACACCCAAAAGCTCAAGATGATCAGTAATCGGCACGGATACACCTCGAAAAGTAGGAGTCTCATGAAATCAAAACTACTTCCTCTCAACCAATTCAAACAAAAACCTATCGATATCCCGAAGTTCATAAAGCAGAAGTTAACAAACAAATCCAGAAAATGCTAGATCAAAAGATTATAAAGCCCTCTGATTCTCCATGGTCATCCCCTATATGGGTCGTCCCTAAAAAGCAGGATGCATCAGGCCAGAAAAAATGGCGCATCGTTGTAGACTATCGAAAGCTCAATGATGTTACAATTGGTGATGCTTATCCTATTCCAAACATCGCTGATATTCTAGACCAATTAGGTCACAGTAAATACTTCTCAACTCTTGACTTGGCGTCTGGTTTCCACCAATTAAGGATGTGTGAAGCAGATGGACCCAAGACAGCTTTCTCTGTTCCTAATGGACATTTCGAATACACAAGAATGCCATTCGGTCTTAAAAATGCCCCTGCTACCTTTCAAACATTAATGAACACTGTTCTTTCGGGCTTACAAGGCTTACACTGCTTTATCTATCTTGATGACGTCATCATATATTCCCATAATTTACCAGATCACATCCAAAAACTTAGTCTAGTCTTCGATGCTCTCAGACGTCATAATCTCAAGTTACAGCCTGACAAGTGCGAATTTTTAAAGAAAGAAGTCGCCTATCTTGGCCATGTTATCACTGACAAAGGTGTGTCCCCTAATCCCGAGAAGATCAAAGCAGTACTTGCTTACCCTGCTCCTAAAAACCCAAAACAAATCAAGAGTTTTCTTGGTTTAGTTGGATACTATCGAAAGTTTATAAAAGATTTTGCCAAAGTCACCAAGCCTCTTACTTCTCTCCTGAGAAAAGATGCTGATTTCATATGGGAAGAGTCACAAGAAAGTGCATTCAACTCACTCAAAAGTCTGCTTACTAATTCACCGATCCTACAATATCCAGATTTCTCTAAAGAATTTACACTCACTACCGATGCCTCTAATTACGCTATAGGTGCTGTTCTTTCTCAAGGCGAACCAAACAAAGATCTGCCTATTGCCTATGCCTCTAGAACGCTTAATAGCGCAGAAGGAAATTATAGTACCACAGAAAAAGAACTCTTAGCCATTATCTTTGGAACAAAAACTTCTAGGCCCTACTTGTATGGCCGAACATTTAAAATAGTCACCGACCATCGCCCCTTAACTTGGCTCTTCAACTGTAAAGATCCCAGTAGTAAACTAGTACGCTGGAGATTAAAACTTGAAGAGTATGATTACAAAATTGAGTACAAACCCGGCAGAATAAATTCAAATGCCGACGGGTTGTCACGCCCTCCTATTCACAATATTACAGATAACATTGAAACCGATACACTCACATACCAACAATTTATGAAATCTCGCTCTAGCCCAATTTTGCATGATACTATTATTCTCGAACATAATAAAAGTCTTCTAGACTCACATTGTCCAATTATCGCATACTCTACTTCCATCGATTTAGATTCTTCTGATCCATATACTGAAAACATTCTTAATCTTCTTCACGACAAAAATGACTTTGAAATGTCTGAAAAGGAACTGTATACAGTCAGAACATCTCAAGTCAACAATAAAACTTACTTCCACATGTTCACTAAAGTTCACTATTTTGAATCCGTCACATACCAAGAGATTTTTAAAGTTCTCAAGGATCTACGGAATAACCTTATTGTACTATATCCCGAAGTAAAATCGATTGCTATGTCCGACTTTACCAATCCCTTCGACAAACTCAACTTCATTCTAATCCATGAAATGCTCTCTTTTCTATTTCACAACACTGGTATTCAAATTCACGTTCATCATAATTTAATGAAGTATCCAAAACCAAATGAAGTGCCAACCATACTTCTCGAAAACCACGATTGTCCCACAGGTGGCCATATTGGCTCATCCAAAATGTTTAACAAACTCAAGGACATATACTATTGGAAAGGAATGAAAGGCGAAATCGAGAGGTATGTCCAGAATTGTTCGTCATGTCAAAGGAATAAAGCTTTAAGAGGAATAAACAAAGCTCCTATGGAAATTACCACTACGTCCTTTGAACCCTTTCAAAAAATTTTTACTGACATTGTTGGCCCTCTCCCAGATTCCGGTTGTGAAAATTACAAATATATAGTCACATTTCAAGACGACTTAACAAAATACTCTATGGCTTATCCTATCACTGAATCTACAGCCGAAAAAACGACCCAAAGTCTAATCAAATTCATAAGTCACTTCGGCATCCCGAAAAGTATCCTATCAGGCCAAGGAGTACATTTTATTGCCGATGTATACAAACAAATTGCCCAACTTTTCAAAATCAAACATCTTTTTTCATCTCCTTATCACCCACAAACAAATGGTGCTTTAGAAAGGAGTCATGCCACTCTCAAGGAATATTTAAAATCTTATGTCAATGAAAATCAAGATAATTGGCATAAATTCCTTCCCCCTGCCATTATATCATATAATTCCTGTGTACACTCTTCTACAAATTTTTCGCCACACGAACTTCTTTTTGGCTGCAAGCCTCATATACCTAGTTCTATTTATGATACTAATCCTACTGCAACGTATCCTGACTATATAAAAACTCTCAAGCAAAAATTAATAAACACTAGAAATCTAGCTCGTGAAAATATCCTCCGTAGCAAAGAAAGATCTAAAACTTATTATGACAAAAACACAAAGGACCCGACTTATAATGTAGGAGATATGGTTTACCTTAAGCAACATCATAGATTGCGTAAGGCATTATCTTCAATTTGGAAAGGTCCATATCGCGTAATCAAAGTTCATAACAATAGCAACGTCACTCTCCAAGTTAATCGTAGATTTAAAAGGTACCATTTCAACGAAATCAAACATGCTCATGAACACCCTATTTCAGGGCCATCGCGCCAGGAGCCGTCTCAGCCTTCAACTTAACGACGCCGATTACGAATAGTCCCGGCGTATACTTCGATCCCTTAGGAACTCTAAGATTTTATAATGATCACTGGAACCTTATTACTTATTCTGATATCTCTTATTTTAAGCCTCACCTCGAAAATCTGTATTCTATTCTAGAAAACTCAAAAGCTATTTGCAAAACTTATCCTGTCATAAACAATGATTGCACAAATGTCCTAAATCCTTTAGGAAGTCTCTACAGTAATGTAAAGTCTAACTATTTAGCACTGTCTCATCTCACGGATAGTAATAATAGTAGTCTCAGAATCAAACGCGCCTCGTGGTTTGGTATAGGAGGTCCCATTCTAAGACAGCTTTTCGGAACTCTAGACGAAGACGATGCTAAGTCTTTCACTGATGCTATTAACGCAGTACAGGATGATCAACGTCACATGGCCTCTCTGATGAAACAAAATCTAGTTTACCCCTCTACCTTGAGCCCGTCTCAACTATACGATGAACTTAACTCAAGAAATAATGAACTCGTAGGAACATTCCCAATTCCTGTAAATCTTAACAACATTCACACTCTTCTAGATGTGTCAGATGTCTCATCATTTATCTCAGACAACAAATTAGTATTTGTAGTTAAGTTTCCATTAGCTATTCTGACAGAATATAATCTCTACCATATCTATGCTCTACCAACTCCTCATAATATCCAAGAACCAAATTCTTTTGCCTTAATTAATCCATCTGCAAAATATCTAGCAATAACAGAGGACAAATTAACTTATTCAGTGATAAGTGATTTAAGTGAGTGCAAATCGATATCTAGATACAGCCTACTGTGTCAATTGAAAAGTGTTCAGTCCAGTGTGTCAAGTCCAATCTGTGAAGTGCAAATATTTCGCGAACATGTCACTAGTATTCCACAATCTTGTAATGTCAAAATCATGTTTGGCGATATTGACATTTGGCAGAAACTTACCAATAATAGATGGATCTATGTCCAATCAGATTTGACAAAAGTTTCTGTGAAATGTAGTAATAGTCATATGACCGATCATGATGTAGTTGGAACTGGTATACTCTACCTTCCAAAAAATTGTAAAGCCTATCATAAACTATTACAATTTGTGCCACAGCACGAATACGATACAAATTTGTATATTCCGTCACCTAATTTTAATATAATTGACGATGACTGTTGTTCTAAATCTAAAGTAAACAAGAGTATTCCATATTTAACGCCGATAAAGCTTTCTGACATTAATTTAGACTCATTGCAATACGCAACCCATAAGTTAAACCAATTTAACGATGATCTTACAAAAATCGAAAACCAGCCCTATCACATTAAGTATGAATACTACTTCAGCTTCTTGACAACCCTGTTGTCACTGTCTGTATTTTCTTATATGTTTTACAAATTATATTTATGCCTATGTCCTAGACGAAAGAGAGCTAACTCCAACTGCTGTGTACAAATATTTAACAAATGTTACTCAAGGCCTAATACTAATATTCGATCTAGAACGGCCATCGAATTGAATGAACGAGATGTCACTGAATCTTCCAATTCTGATAATACTTCTTTATCAAATGTTTCTATGTCTAACCCAAGAAGAAACATACAAATTTAAAAGCTCAACTTTGTTATTTTTACTATTTTACTAAACCCTTTTTACATCATTTATTTTACTGATATATTAATATCAAATTCTGACTAACTATTGTTAACATAATTTAGTGCTAAGTCTCAATACCATGTTTAATAATAATAATTTTATTGTGTTTTAGCCTTGTGCGTTTCAGTGTCACTAACTTAGTTTTCTATTTCCATTTGATCTTGTGTATTAATTGTTTTGTGTAATCTTTCAACTAGTTTTCTATTTTCATTCTGAATTTTAATTGTAATATATAATTGTTTTGTGTAATCGTTTACTTAGTTTACTATTTCCATTTTTAAATTTTAATTGTGTTTAATGTTTTGTATAGCCTATTACTGTTTCTAATTCTATGTCATGTGAACTTTGCTAGACCAAAATCCTACTCACATACTAACCGATTAGTATGTTCCGTCTTAAAGGGGGGAGATGTTACAACCCTAAAACTGCTGATCCTGCAGAGAGTCAATTCCTCGATTTCGATATTGGCGATTCTGCAGTATTTTGCTATATAAAGTCGAACTCTCGGTTAAATCTCCCAGTCAGTTCTCGAAAGGTTACTCTGCCTCTCAGCCTACGGACCTGGTTCATGCCCGCCGGACCTGAGACCTCAGAGACCCCCTAGAGAAGTGCCGCGCGCGCCTATTTTCCATTTCGGTTGGTCTAGGAAAGGCCCCATACAAAACTCATAAAATTTGTGAAGTGTTTTTTTAAATTAAATAAAAGTCAAAAGTTCAAATTGATTTTTTTTTATAGACTCAGTGAGTTTCGACCTAACAGTACGAAGTTTCTCTACTTGTTTCAGACGTGTTACGAAGCCAAACTTCATAAACATCTTTCGCTTTGGAAATATACCTTTACTGTGTATTTTCATAGCTAATGTGAATGGACGACGTGTGTATAACTCATAGTGGGAGCTGAGATTATGATTCTTTCCCAAATCCTTTCATAACAAGCCTTATCGACCATTGCAAGACGAAGAAAAGTAGACTTTAACACCAAAATTATACGATTCAAATCCCTTTATCAAAGTTTACGAGTTAAGACAAAGTTGTAAAGTAAATGGAGTCAGTTCTGCGACACATTTTTCTCATTTCAGTTGCATATTTTATGGAGCACGAGCGCGTAATGAAAGGAATCTCCTCGCGAACAAACAAATTACGGTTTCTGTCGTTGTGGAGTTGTGGCTGTTTGCTATTGAGGGCTTAGCTGACATAGTAGCCTCTTTTCTGATACCATATTAAAATAAATTGGCCAAGTGCGAGTTGGACTCGCCCATGAAGGGTTCCGTTGCAGCAAGTAACATACAATACAATACAATACAATACAAAAACACTTTATTGGCACCACAAACAAAGTTGACAATAAGTAACACAACATAAAATAACAGAATATAATGGGCACAAAAGGCGATCTTATCGCTAAAAGCGATCTCTTCCAGATAACCTTTGTTTCGTAAGGAAACTAGATTTGTAAGATTATGGGCAGTGGTGCGACTTACAATATAAATAAACACGCGTATTAATTATATATAAATGATATAGACATAAAAAATAATACCAGTAATAAAATACATAAATAATAAATGTACAATAAATACATTTTAAATATATATGTAGTATAAAATATATATTCATATATACAATAAGAAACACAAAAAGCCAAGAAAAATAAATACAAATCAGTGAACAACTTTTGTCAGAAAATGCTGCCGAATCCGAGTCCTGAACGAAGCGACGCTCTGCGCACGCCTAATGGCCACAGGAAGAGCATTCCATAAGGCCACAGCCTGCACGCAGAACGACGAACCGTAAAAGCAGCTTGAATGAGATGAAGTAGATAATAAGAGATTTGTGGACGACCTAAGATTTATTGAGTGAGTGTCGCAAAGAAACATAAACATAACATAATATAACATATAACATAATATACGTAGTACACATAGTTCTTGTAGTTCGTTGTAACTTTGAACGAAGTTTTAATAGTAGTGTATTTATGACGTACTAAAAAAAACTACTTATCAGATCGAGTTCAAATCAATTTTCGTTGGTAGTTTGCATGGTAATGTACATCATATATTTTTTTAGGTTTTTCATTCTCTTACTTTAGAAGTTAGAGACACATTTTACCACTTTGAAAGTGTCTCTCGCGCAAGTTATTCTATTTAGACAAAAATGATATTAGAAACCTTAACATAATTTTTGAAGACCTATCGATAGACACCCCCCACGTGTAGGTTTGATGAAAAACATTTTTTTTTAGTTTCAGTTCTCAGTATCGGTGGCAACCCAAATTTTTTTTTTTTTTGTAAAAATCATAATGTGGTTCATAGAATACATATACTTACCAAGTATCAACAGTATAGTTCTCATAGTTTCGGCAAAAAGTGACATGACTGTGACATACGGACGGACAGACAGACGGACAGACATGACGAATCTATAAGGGTTCCGTCTTTACGTTTTACAGAACCCTAAAAATACCACCATAAGAACTGTCGATAGAAGTTAAAATATTAGAATTTAGTATTAAACACCACTAATGTGGCACAATTTGTCACTTTTTCCTAGTCAATATCGGAATAATCTTTTGGGGGAAAAGTTCTAATTATAATTACATTGTTATCGAGGAAAAATGTTTCGGCATCCTTGCAAACATTAAATTCTCAGATATTAACATAACGTAGTTTCATGAATAATATTTTGTCAAATTAAAATCCTGAACTGGCTTTGGAACACTGTAAAATACAAAGCACTGTAAGTGTGCAAAAATAAATCCGCAAGTTGTACAAAACTAATCGACAGAACAAATTACCTTGTTAGATTCAATCACAAAAATAAACAAAATTTGGCGCATTTAAAATTAGCGTTACCTACACAGCTCGAGTCCAAATTCAAAGCCTGTTAAAATTTATAACAAATCATCAAACAAACTGAAAGAAATCAACTCTGATGAAAAGATTATTAAAAAAACATAATGCTTGTCTGTACCTTGTACCTTGCTCACAAATCAGCACTAGACCTACTAGATCAGCAATTAGTCGATTCGCTTTGCATGGTATGTATGTATGTATATTGCTATACCCAATCAGGGTTATCATGGAAAACAATTAAATCTATACGTATAATAAAACTGTAGCGGGTCGAATTCTGTACATTGAAGATATTTTGAAAAAAAAATTTTGGGGGCACTCCATAGTCGATACTGATGGCGAAACTGCATTTTTTTTCTTTCATATCTGTCTGTCTGTATGTCTGTCTGTGTGTATAGGGAACTCACATCACGCCGAAACTACTGATTCAATTCAAATGAAACTTGACATGATTTAAGATCATACTAAGTAAATGGTAGCTACTTTTAGCTACTTTTAATCCCCAAATTCTGCACGGTTTTTGTGCAGAAAAGGGTTAAATTCAGAATGTGTTTTTGGTTGTAACTCATGTTTGCGTTGTTCAATTTCGTTAATTCTTATTTTGTTAGAAATAACACATTTCTAATATAGTCTCATCAAAATTTTAGCATTACTGGTCGTGTGGTTCGGAAATAACGTAGAAATTAAATAATAACGGAATTAATAAGTTCGGTACATACAAACTTCTAAGTATTTTGTGACAATGTAAACAATAGCAGGTCTACTACGAAGTCCGATAAACGATATATCGGCCGAACTTATGAAGTTTCCGACCACGAAAGACAATCGGTCGGTTGATCAGATCGGCCGTTTCGTTCGATCCGACCATCATCCGACCTAAGTCTATAACTTTCGACCCGAAATGTATTGATCCGAATGTTTTTCGTGGTAGGCTACAATCCGATTCAGCTGTCGGTCGGATGCGATAATTCGGAGTTTGTTTTCGTAGTAGACCTGCTGGGATGTAACGGAGGTAATTTTATCGGATTCGAAGGCGGAGTCGGAGTTTTAAAATTTGATTTATCGGAGTCGGAACTGAAGTCGGAGGCATAGGCAGGATTAGAAGTGGTGGCAGGAGATACATTTTTATTGGGTATTTTTTTTTGCCAAACACGTGGACACGATAAACATTGACGAGCAATTGATTTAGGAAGTTGGGATTTTGTATTTTAATTTACTATCCACCACAATAAAGGATTATCTGCAATATTTATATACCTTACCTCCGATTATAACCTCCGTTTTAAAAGTTTCGGAGCCGAAGTCGGAAACGAAGGTCTAATAGTAATCGGAGGTTTCGACTTATCGGAGTCGGATTCGAAGCTCTTTCCTGGTACACACACAGTACTCAAATCCATCATCCGTCATCTATCGTCAGGTAATAATATGACAGTACCTGTCTTATGCTTTTCCAGAAAATGGCAGCTCATGGTACGAAACACAATCTGATATTTATTAGAAAATGTGTAATGTAGTGTTTGTTGTGGTAGCGACAATATGAATAGGTACATCATCTGTGAAAATTACAACTCTCTAGCTATCACCGTTCTTCAGATACAGTCTGGTGACAGACGAACGGACGAACAGCGAAGCCTCAGTAATAGGGTCCCGTTTTTACCATGTACGTATATTATATGGAAAACAGGGAGGCGGTTTTTTGAATATTGACAAAAAGTGGATGACAAGATGTTCAAGCCCACTACCAGTCGGAAGCGTGCCCAGCATGCTGGCGGCAGTACCACGCTGAATAGCGATGTATATGTGTTGGGCCAAATAAACGCTAGCAATTTGGTCACGCGTTGCGTCGGCGAAGCTCTCGGAAAGGCTTTTGAAGATGAAGTCAGCTCCCGGCCTTCACAGGCACGATGTCTCAACTCTCAACCCCAAAGGGCTTAAATATAAAACCACTGCCGAGGGTTGCATATTTCCGCCGTTTGAGACGCTCAGCTGAATTAGCCGCTGCACTGGCCCTACCATGTGTCTCTCGAAGAAGTGATGGTGCCAGAGTATCGACACAAACTGCGTCCCACACTAGGGGCCGACTCAACTTCCAAGGCAAAAACTCATGCCGTCAGGTCTTTTGCCATCGTCACGCGTAAGACCACTCCGGTTTGAGTAGGGCTGGGACATTGGCGGTGGAAAAAGCCAAAGTTTTATGTGTGAATTGTTCACCAGTATCTATTTATCTGGACGACGTAGTCATAGCTTCTTAAATTAGTCGAGTGAACTTTTTACTTGACTAGAAATTAGTTAGTTGACGTGAAATGATAATAATTGAAGTCGGGTTTTTGTTTTTTCGGATATTATTTCAATCCAAATACTGTACTAAATTTAGTGTTCAACAAGCTTTGGTGCAGAAGCAGACCCAAAGCAGAACGTTGTTTTTCTAAAATTGAATAAAATATTATCTTACTAAGTATTATTATGTATATATTATGTAAAGGTTTGATTTGGTTGAAATTTTAAACACAGATAGTTTATATAGTCTCATATACTACCTATCATCTCGGAAAAAGCATGGGCCCTAACGAAACAAATATTAACGACAGAATGACATTACCAATTAGATTGACATTTGAAACACACATGGTTTAGAGTCTTAAATATTACATCGGCTAATAAGTCTACCACCTACTACTTAGGATATCATCCTGTAAAAATGTACAAGTGGGTAAGTATCAGATCACGCACATCAGCTACAGACTTCGTAATGTATATAAAAATCCTACAAACTGCTATGTTCGATACTCCACAACCTTACTACGAGTGTGTTTGATGTTGCTTAAAATATAAAATATGAAGTTGCCAAACTTGAATACCTTAATATATTTTTGTGTGGAAAAACAAATCACTCGGTTTGTGTAATGACCACCCATCCAAATATTTTTACGTAAGTACTACGAATGCACTAATAAGGTCGCAAAATCAACGTACGCGAACGAAGTACCATAGTGTGAGCAATAAAGTTATTGGATATTGAGTATTACCGTAATAACAGTCCCAATAAGACACATATGTACATGTATGTATGCTGAGATTTGAATATGATAAGAGACAAAACCAAATGTTGACGTCACTGTTTCTCATTGCGGAGGGGAACGACACAAAGCTGTGACGTAAACGCACGATTTAAATTCGGTATTTATACTTGTGATCAACTAGTTACCATCAGAATAATAATATTCTGGCTTTAAACATTGAGTATAGTGATGTTTCCATAGGTTTTGAAATTGTTTTTTTTTTGTATACAATAGTGTTACGAGACGAGCAGGACATGTGCCTGATGGTAAGCAACATGCCTGCTACATAACAGCACAGCGACACGCAGCTGTTGGAACATGAAGAGCCCAAATCATTATCTAGCACTGCAAAGCGCTCATCACCCGGAGATATAAGAGGTTTTATCTCTATGCGCTGTAATTTCAATTTGTAATTTTCTAGAAAACGATGTTGGACGCAACATCGTCGGACGCAATATTTAACGTTGCAGGCCTTAGTGAAACTTAAACGCATTTTAGATGTTTTAAACCCTTCATTGCTTGAGGTATTTAAAACTTAAAGCAAAAACTGTAAACACGTTAAAATTATATTACTTATGATAGATTACCAGACTGAACCTGAAAAACTCTGAGCTGTCTCAAGATTCTCAGTTTTCAATGTTGGTAAATCACCATGTTGACTGACAACAAAGGTTTTTTTGAAATTGAAGATTAAAGCTTCCGCTTGACCGCCAACTTGCCTGGTTAGCACCAGGCAAGTTGGCAAGATTTACCAACATTTAAAACTAAGAATCTTGAGACAGCTCAGAGTTTTTCAGATTCAGTCTGGTAATCTATCATAAATAATATAATTTTAACGTGTTTACAGTTTTTGCTTTAAGTTTTAAATACCTCAAGCAATGAAGGGTTTAAAACATCTAAAATGCGCTTAAGTTTCACTAAGGCCTGCAACGTTAAATATTTTATTAAATACAGAAGATGTGATTGTTAGTTTTGACAGAGAAACAAAACTACGAAGAAATATATTTTTTTGTTCCATGTATCAAATCTTTACTGAGGACCCCCAACCTGCTGTAAGCTATTAGTAGTCACTACGGTATGGAAAACCTAAAATACTCAAAGCTCAAAGTGGGATGTGTATCGGAACTAGATTTCTTAGTAATGACCATCGTCATTAAATTTAAACCCTATTATTGCCTATAGCTGAATTTTTTTCTCAATTATGTGCTAATCTATGTATGACTATGCGTGACATTTTACTATAATGTCACATCGTCAACCTGTCGTAAATGTTATACATTAATTACCACGTGAATATTATTTGCTGAACACAGTATACTTTATTGATAAATCAATGCCCACCCTGACCTAAATTCGGAACTCTAAATATAACGATCCAACTTAAAACCACCTAATTGAAACATTAACATTCTCGACAACAAAGCGAAATTAAAAGCGAAGATAAAATCTGAAAGCGTTCGAGAAGTTCTCAAATCAACTTTTATAAGTCAAGTGCTTCCAAAGTAGAATCAAAAGACGAGGTCGTTAGTATCGACTGAGCGAAGAATTTGCTAATGGCTATTGCCAAGACAAAGGACAAGGTACAAGGGTACGGCTGATAGCAGAGGGACGGTATACGAACGTGCAGGGACGTATATCGCGGGCCGGCCGGCGCTGCTCCGGCCTTTATCTCCACAATAATCACTTTGAACAACCGAGTGGCCCGCGATCACAATCTCAAATCCCCCGTAAATTTTCTATTCCAAAGACCCATTATAATGAAATAACCTCCGCGGGTCTGGGGAAAAAATATACACGAATAATTTCATCATCGCACTCCCCTTGTTGATTGCAAAATTTCAATCAAGCTCGTAAATGTTATACAGTTTCGAATCGACACTCGAAACGATTTTTTTGGGGTTGCAATCGTAAATGTGTGTCACATGCGAAATGCAACACTATTCGATGAGATTTGAGGGGACGTTTTCGATTGCGTCGATGAGAGGAAACTGCACACATATTCGGGCAAATGCATACTGCATGACGCAGATTTATTTGTACCATTCGGATGGCAATTGTAGCCTGGATTTATTAACATAGACTCCGAACTAATTATGTAGGGATGAAAGGGATTAGACCAAAAAGACTGAAGCCATCTGGCGAAGTGGAGTTCGGTGATTCATTGAAAGATTCTTCGCTAAGTAATCGTCGGTGGTTTATGTGAATGAACTTTGTATTAGACCGTTGCCAAGTCCAATAAAGGCGGGGATTCACAAATTAATCTACCCTCAAAAAAGCTGTACGTTGTACCTTCCCGCTGAGAACTCAAGGGCTCAGAAAATAATAACGGAAACTTTAATTTGACTTGAAATAGTGCACCCCTCTGTTTCCATATTAAAATTATTATCTCGGCAAGGGGTCAAAGAACACATTACTACACTTTAACATAAACCTTTCGGCACGTTACTTTGCAACGTTACGTGGAGATCAAAATTTGGACTTTAATTGTTACCGATATCTTCTTTGTTAGAGTAAATTGTGCCTTGAGTCTTGGTTTTAGCATCCAATTTGGATGCAACATTTTCTAGAACATCTTTAACTTGTTTTCAATCAAAGGATTATTTTTAGAACAGTCTTTATCTGTAAGTGTTTTTGGTTGAATTTGCATTGGAAGTATTTTGTCGCTTGAGCTGTTTGGAGGCACTGTGAAGTGGAGCACGTGCTTACGCGTGCCGCTTACTCCCCGCTGGTACGCACTCCTTGTTACTCGCAGAACTCCACGGTCCTGTAATTACACACAAATTAGACAAGATTTATAGAGGGGTGGAACACCTTGGCAACTATAGTAGGTACTAATAACGGTTGGCCAGGTTCGATATTGCGATTATTCGCGACTCCCCACGAATAAATTATAAGAGCGTCGACGCTCGACGCATCCGAACTTCGGCCGAGTTTGAAACAAAAGCTTAAATCGCGCAGATTTGTTCAATAACACCGTCAATTATCGCGGGGACTTATCAACATCGGCACAAAGTTTCGGTGTAACGATCTCAATTTGCAGTTAAGGAATACTTCGAGTGTCAATGAATAAATCAAGGAACTGACTGGAAAAATGACTTAAGTGATGTAATAAGTTTTGCAAAGTTTATGGAGCGAGCGTTGCACAAAGTGCGTCAATGGGTCGCTCGAAGTTGCGAAGCTGTCGTCGTAAACGTAAACATTCGAAGCAGAGGTTCACCCTTTGACATGACGAAAATATTTGACAGCTTCATTTAACAAAAGGTGGACATTTAGCAAACAATAATGGGTCGCTTTAGTGCGGTCTCTCATATTTTTATGGCGTGTTTATTGGCCATTGTAGGAAGTCTCGGTCGGCGCCGGCCCGCTATATGGGACACTAAAAATGATTCATCTTCACAGGTACGAATTATCGGACATTCTTCGAGTCTTTTCGGCTTAATGAGCAAGAAGAATGTTCCTTTCTTCGGCCTTTTAGCGGTAACGCTGACGATCTTATCGCGTTTATCATTTCACGAAAACGATCTTGAAGAGTGCGGTAGATTATCTTACTACATCCAAAAAATAACTCTGGACTTTTTTTTTTCTCCCTTCATCGAAATAGATCTAATCTAATGTTTAACTTATCATAGCGCCATATATGTGTTAGCATATTTTTTACTTTATTTAGTTTAAAGATATCTAATTCAATCTTGGTATAAATAAAATTAAAGTGTTATTTGTAATCCCAAATTAACCCTTAATAGGACCCGAGCCTGTGAGTGCTTTTTTTTCAAAGAAACACTGATATCTGGTTAAAAATAGGCCACAGATTACATTTTTCTATATATGGTTTATAGGGGGTGAATTTTAGGGGTAGTTTTTTCGGTGGTAAATAATTTACCATTACCCGTTGACAATTTCAAAAAATTGCGGGGTGGTGGTAAAATTGTTACCATTGCCCCTTCTGATGCATTTTTATTTTAAGACTAGTGGTTTCATATGTATTTGCCATAATTTTTTTGTTAATTAAATCTATGTACTTATTACCTTATTATTTCATTTGTTAATATTGGTTATACTGATATTGAAAACAAGTAAGATTTACATTTTGGTATATACCTAGAGTGCTACCGGGGTGTTTTGGCTCATGGCCGAAATGGGAACAAACGCCGCCGCCAAAATACAACGGATTGCTAATGCCCCATTTCATTTCAAAATTCATGGAGAACATAACTACAGCAAAAAATTTGAAGAATTGTTTTTGTTTTAAGCATTAATTTATATTTATTCTCATACAATATTATTGTAGTTCCAAGTATTTTTAAATCAGACAAATCTTCTAAATTGTCCACTCGGTATGTCTTGAAGTTTTTTAAAAAGTAAACAAATACGCCTTCCGTGTTTCTTCGACAAATTGTACTGAATTTCTGTAACAGCAACGAAAAAATGTCACAATATAAAACTTTAAAAAAATGTACCAAACAAACTGATTTTATAAATAGTGATACCGACGATTTTCAGTAAGTATAATCGGGCAATGGTAAATATTTTACCACTTAAATATGATATCGAAAATGTACTAAAAAATTGTTCCTGAAAACTGCTAATACGTAAAACGAAAGAAAACATATACTATTTTATAAATTTGAATCGTAAAATCACTTTCCAGAATTATTGTAGAACAAATTTGCACAAAATCCGCACTCGACCACGAAAACGTTGAATTTTTGCCACCAAAATTCGTTTGGTCAACTTTGACAGTAGCGTAGATTGCCAAATGGCTTTGACAACTTATGAAGTGTTAAAATTATGACAGTAAATGTATTAAAAAATGTAATGTGAACATGGTTTAATATTTAATGTTACCGTTTTTTAAATATCTCAAATTTAGTAGAAAACCAGAAAGTGGTAATATATATACCTTTGCCTTATTAAGGGTTCAGCTTGCTAAACTATATTCTACGATATATTAAAATATATCACAGTAATTTTCCTACCATAAAAAGCTTGTGTTGTTATTCTGTGTTTCAAATATTAACCCGGTCTATTCAGCCAATCAGAGCAAGCATCCAAACTTTCGCATCTGTAATATCAGTAACACAATGAAAAGTTTACAATTAAATGTCGAAAAAGTAATCAGTGAATTCCATTTGCAAAACATTTTGAAAGTAAACTCGTCCTGTTACCTGCCCCACGGTAGGAAATAAAAACTTATCAGGAACTTTGTTCCCGGCTATCTCCGGAGCGAGTAAACACTTTTTATTTTACGAGCTGCGGGTTTTACGGCGCGTCTTCTAGACCATGCACTTTTGCTATTCTTCAATTGCAAGAGCTAAGTTTCATTCCTGAATTTTAGATAAAAATGTGTTGTTAAGTGTTTGTTAGCGCCAGTTTCGGAGTTTCGGCTGGGACGTAAAGTGATGATGGTTTTAAAGTTAGGTGTGTTTAGTGGTTTTTTTTTGTGGGGACAGTTTCTTACTTTGTTTTTGCATTTTTTAAGAGTTGTTCGTCTTTTGGCTCCTTAGTGAAAAATTATGTAATAAGTAAATTTTCACGATGCGCGCGTACACCATCACGAAAAACCGACACCTTGAAGTTAGCTAGTGAACATTATAATAAACGTGGTAATTAACTAGTAACTAACTTCAGAGTCATACTTCATGCGTTGTAGTTATTAGGTATCTGTTCTATGGTTGAAAGTTAGATTTCTTAGCACGAGGGAAAAAGAGAAGAAGTTTTAACGTCTTGTGTGTACCTACGTAAGTACACACACACACTTGTCTAATTATTGTTATGATTACGCTTGACCGCTTTCACAAGAAAATCAAAGAATCCAAGATTTTATCCATCCGGAAAGACTCACACAGCCAAAGCATTCAACGGTCTAGCAGTTCATTTGGGTCTCAGGAACGACAACTATGAAACAGTGTCGCCTTTTTGAGGTATGAGCTACGAGTCCAATAAAAGTATTTGTACTATTTTTAAATAAGTGGTTCTATTCTGTCTTTAAATTGACTGGTCAGTACTGACTTAACCTAATAAAATCAAACCAAACCAAAACCAACGCTCATGAGAAAGATAGATGATATCCAGCGGTGTGATTACGATAATGACGCATTGGTAGCCCACTTCATGCTTCTTTTGCTAGGGCTTCATTTTCCGCCTTCCCTCAGAAGGAGAGCGTCAATGCTATAATCCACCACGCTGGCCAAGTGCCGGTTTGCAAATTACAAATATCCTCGAAAAATGTCTTTCTGGGAACACCCCGGTTCTTTCACGATGTTTTCCTGCACCATTAAAGTCAGTGGTGACAACAACAATCTTGTATATATAATATATATTGAATCTAACGGTTCTAATCTTAACTTTTTATCAGCTTGAAACTATTAATTTGTTTAGTAAAGTCAAATAGGAAGTTAAGGAAATTTCAAGTTGTCACATCATTGTGACCCCTGTTGATGTCACAACTCAAACTCAAAAAGATAAAACTAATCGTAAATCAATTTCTGTAATACGCTAGTAACTATACCCAACCATCGCTACAAAATGGCGGCAAAATCCTGTAAATAACCCACTCTATACATAAAACTCAACTTCCTTTCAACACAGATACGTTCAATTACTTTCCGTATCGATAATATTATCAATCGATTGGAAACTTACCCTATCGCATGCGTCCTTCCCATTCCACTACCCCTGTCTTTTCGTAAGCACTCCTTATAATACCTTTTATACTATCTGTAATGCCGTCTTATCATTTTTATACGTTTTAACCCTGTAGGGAGAAAACCTCACGCATCGTCCGTCCCTTGTTAAGGAATAAATCGTACGACCGTTATCGTTGATGATAAGTTAGATTTATAATAATGTCAAGTCGAAAGTTTTACTAGTCAGTCGTTTTTACTAAGAGGACTATAAGGTATTATTTCCACTGTACCTACTTCAGATGTTACGAAATTGTATGGAATTTAATATCTCTAGTATAAAAAGATGTCGTATAAAGCGCAGCACGCGAAAAATTGTGAATATTTTCACATTGGCTGCATCGGGGATATGTATTTTTTAAAAGGCATAAAATTAAACTAAAATGAAAATTCATTCATTTCAGGTAAGGTTCCCCATAAATTATAATAATAAATTATAGGTACATTATAGTAGTTGACCTCACATTTTTAATTAAACCAAAATAGCTGCTACATGTAAAGGCCGGTTTGCATTTTGAGTAGTGCGATTGCGAGTGCGTGTGCGAGCAAGAAATCGCGATTGATGAGTGCAGGTGTGTATTGCGAGTACTGTCCAATTCTGTATAGTAGCTGTGTTTCGTTCATTGAGTTGCCAGCCGTCGGCCCGCAAGTATGGATGAACATCAAGAAGCGCGCTTGCGATTGGAAGAAATTCTGAAAGAAATATTAAACGCAGTGGCGTTGGAAATCGAAGATATTTCGAACTCGGAACTTGGAAGACCAAGAAAAGTATGGGTACGAGAATGGATAAGTAGGAGACCGATTCGTGGTGCAAGCTCCTAACTTCTTAAGGAATTGGCTTTTGAAGATACGGCAGAGTATTATTTTGCCCTCAGGTTAACCGAAGAGTCATTTAATACACTACTGAATCTTGTCGCGCCTACCATACAGAAATCAGGTATAAGTTAAGTTTTGACTTTTATAAGCTAAGTTTTTAAATCGTAGAAAGGTGTAACAAATTCGATAATATTCAATTAAGATTTTTAAGAGAAAAAAAATATTTAATGTACTTTACTTATGTTATGAACGCAAATAAGAACCAACACGACACTAGCCTTTTCCGACATATATATATATTTAAAAAAATTAAACTGAACATTTCATTGTACGATAATAATTATCGTAAAGCGCTAAAGAGTGCGCGTGTTCTTGTTACAAAGAGCTCGATGCTTTTAGACCGGAAAAATACACTTTTCTTTTAAACAAACATGGGAAAAAATAAATTTACGTTTTTTTTTAAAACTGTAGAAAAAAATAATTACCTACGTATTTAATGTACTTAACATCCCCTTAAAAGAATGCAGGCTGATTACCAATAACCCTATAAACATATATCTGTATCCAATGCTAATCAATATCACACATTAAAAATCTGTATAAATACGGAGAAATCTGTATACATGGCAACGCTGCTGTTTACTAGCAGGCAAACTGCGAGTGAGGGGGAAGGAAAATCGCGCGGGAGGAGGCTACTCGCAAAAAAATAGAACGCGCTTCTAATCACTTCACTACGCAAGTTACTACACACTCGCATTAATCAATCGTTGTCCACACGTGTTAATAACTAATAACTCAACACCTGCACTACTCACTCGCACTCGCAGTAATCAAAATGAAAACAGGCCTTTAAGTAGTGCTCTTTATTTGACATCTTTTTGTTATCAGGTATAATTTATATTAACTCAGTTGTGCTAATGCTTGATTAAGGTATTTCAATTTCATTTACTTTTTACGGTTTTTTAAATTTCAATTTATTAAACTCCATAAATTGGGCGATCCCATGCATCCACGAACGAACCCCACATCTACCACTGTCTTTTCAGTCATGTTTGTAATGCTAACTTAAAATCACCAAGCACCATCATCCACCAGCCCACACTTGGCCAGCGTGGTGGATTATGACATTGACAATCTCCTTGCGAGAGAAGGCCCCGAGTTCTAGCAGTGGGAACATTTAGTAGGCTCCTGCTGTATATGATGATGAATGTGGGGTGATAAATTTACGCGTCTCTAAACAGAGGTAAAGGGTGGCAATGATTTAGAATAACCATATCTTGTTTTTTCTAGATTTGTAAGGAATGGAAATATTTAAACTTTCATTCAGTGTTACGTGGTAAACATTACCTCAACTAATTATTATCACTCCAAACAGGGGCAATAAGCGGTTTTTTATATGTTTATAATAACGACGAGACCAGCAGGACATGCCCCTGATAGTAAGCAACATCCCTGCTACTTAACAACACAGTGACACGCAGCTATTGGAACATAAAGAGTCTAAATCATTACCTTACACTGCACTGCGCTCGTCACCCAGAGATCTAAGATATTATGCCTCTAAGTCCTGTAATATCTCTGAAAACCCTTCGAACTGGAACACAGTAACGCTTACACATTACTGCTAGGCGGTAGAATAACTGGCAAAGGTGTGGTACTTCCCCAGGTAAAATGCAAGGTATTTTAGTTTTTTACCTCCAGTGGATTATTTGTGTGGTAAAGAATGGAACAACACACAACTCGTAGATAGTGTTTGAGTTGCAATGTAGCTGTCACGCGGTTTGGTTTATGGCTTGAAGTTTAATCTCAAACCTTTGCTTTTCAAGACAGTTGGATTACGATTTATGTTTGTTTTTTTTTTTTGCTTAAAGTAGAAATAAGACTAGATATTATAAATGAAAGCAAAAAATTATGTAAATGTATTTGTAATAAATTATTATAAAGGTTTATTTAAAATTCTGGGAAAATGGTTGTGGGGGTTTTTTAATACCTACTTAATTTTGCATCAAATCAATTTGTTTAAAATTCGATTTCAGTAAGAAAATTTGTTGTATCAGTATTAATTCAACATTTATATTGAAAATTAGAACTAGTTACCCTATACTTTCTTTAAAGGTTCAGTAAGTGTGTCACTAAATAACTTTAATCAAGTTAAAAATATATTTATTCCTTTCACTAAAACGAAATTTGTTTCCATCCATATACATAGATATCTATTGCCATCCTAATTACGTAACTTACAGTATTAATAGTCTCCAAATACCGTGGAATACCGACGCTAAAGGGATGAGCTAATTATCAATTGACGAAAACGGCGTGTCGAATCAATTCATTAGAAGCCGGAGGCTTAGCTCGAGCCACCTCGAGCTACCTTGAGCCGGCTAGGTGTTCGTCTAACTCAAGATCGAGCTGCAGATTAAATAGAATGCGGTGTTTGTGGCGAGACGGCGGCGGACAGATCTTTATGTAGATAGGTATTAAAATACTATGGTATATTTATCATTAATACTTAAACAAGGTACGAAGTCCTTATTGTCTATTCGTGAGAACGTTCAGTTTTACAATCAAGAGATCGAAGGTTCGGACCCCCTAAGAATAACTAAATACTACTCAGGTGAGTAGTATGTAAAAATTAGTTTTTAAACTTTCGCGACTTAAAGTGTTTAAATTATGTAGCTTGTACGTGCAGATTTACAAGTTCAACAAGCACAAAGAAAGAATAGTAGTGTAGGGACTGCTGATACTTGACCAGCCTAGTGGATTAAATTCTCGATTCTCTCCTTCCCAGAAAAGGTCATGTCCATGCGGTGAAAACAGAAATTGAGCTATCTATGTTTTAAATTACCGTAGTAGTTTTTAGCACTTTCGACCAAGTTAGTGTGTATTACCGCTTTCTCTTCATTTCTTACGCCAAATCCGTTGTCGAGGGACATTATACATCCTTATCGGTACTCGTTAGACGCCCCTAATAAAAGCACCCCTCTAATCTCGAGGGCTGTCGCAGCTCTCTTAAATTTAATAAGAGCGAATTTAAAAACAGTCACAATAAAACTCGCGCACTGTTGTTTGATTACGATCGACATCGATGACGCGGTGACATAGATTTTTTGAATGACTTCGAGTACCCACTTGATGTAAAAAGTAAAACAAACTTTATAGGGACGCAACAAGGGCGTATCAAGAGACTAGCAGTGCCCCGCGGTTTTACCAGCGTAGTTCCCGTTCCCGTTGTTCCCCTTCTTTTATCGGGATAAAAATCGGGATAAAATAGCCTATGTGTTCTTCCAGACTATAATCTAACTGTGTTCCAAATTTCAGCCCGATCCGTTCATACGTTAGGACGTGATTGAGCAAAAAACATCCAAATATCAGAACATCCATACATTGACATTTATAATATTAGTAGGATAGGATGGTAGATGGCCCTTGAACCAAAACTGGAGGTTTTAAACTTCTGAATCTAAGCTAAAATTGCCGAATCGTCAACGTAATTAACTAATAATTTTGATCGCGTTATCGCAATAAATATGCCGAGAGCTGGATCCTCCTGGATTTTGCTCCTCCTCTCACCAGCCAGGTCTGCAGCTCCGTGTTGGGGTATAATAGGAGAGCTATGTTACAAGTTTTCAGCGCCCCTCAAATACTTACTCAAAATTTGGTAGTAGCTCTCGTAATATAAGTCTTGTGTAATTGTATTAATCTTATAAATGTTTGTTTAGCTCCGTGGTTCCCCTTGTTTACATATTTTTTCCGGAATAAAAAGTAGCTTATCTGATCTTCCCAATTATTATCTCTCTACAAATGTTTCAATTCAATCTGATCCGTTCAGACGTTACGACGCGATTGTGAATATTTGAAGGATTATCTCGACATTTCGACAGCTTTACAACCGCATGGTGTTGGATTTGGGTTCGCGTAAGCTTTAACAAATGTTTAGAATACGCAGTAACATTCTAATATTTGAACCCTTTTGATGTTACATATATATAATATGTGATTAATGACAGATTACATTAATAACAGACTGCAAAGTGATTCGTCTCGGCACCGCGCGACCCACAAACGAACCTGTGCAAACGTAATGAATAATCAATACATCGGAGCCCCTTCGCACTGACGATCTAAAATTTTGCATGACCCCCCTCAAGAAACTACTGCGACATAGCTGTTGGTACGGTTAGTCACACCTCCATGACAGTTAGATGATGTATTACGCTCTACTATAGATTCAAATATTATACATTTCTTACGCTGTTCTCAAAATAAATGTTGATATTAGTTTTGTAATTTTGTTGTTATTTTGGATTTTCATGTTTCGTATTACGGTTTATACATCATGTATCTTGTATGTTTACTTTATTTATGTAGTAACTTGTTATCGTTGATTGTGTCTTTATTGTCGATTAATTTAATCTGATTAGTTACCTTAGTTATTGATTGATTGTTAGTTTGTTTGATGATTTATTGACTGATAGGTTGGATGATTGATTGACTGACTGACTTTTTATGAAACCCATCACAAAAATTTACCATTTCTGAAATAAATTTTACCAAAAAAAACATTAAGTACCAACTTAACGCACTGAATTTCATTCATGATTCATCGTGCAAAATAGGGTACCGGACCGGGTCAAAAATACACCATCCAAATTAGTACGTCAGCTAGATCATGGAAAAATATTGGACACATATTTTTTGTACCCTATTGCACGATTCATCGTGCAAAATACTTTGGCATTCTTATTGGGAGATACAATTGCTTTTGGATTCAAATTTAGGTCTAAAAGCATATTTGTGACCGATAATGTACCAGTTAAATCATATTTGTATCCTACTGTATCTTTAGTAACCATTTTTAAATTGCTAGATCAATTTTCGAAATACAATTTTATTAGTTCAGAAATGTATTAGTACGATTAGTTGTCAGATATGATTGCAACAACTAAGATTGATGATCGTCACAATAGTACAGAATATCACTCCACACCACATCGCATCTCAAATGATTCGGCACTAATGTGACTCGAGATGTAAACCGATATTAACACCCCCTAATGAACGACTGAGAGTCATTTGCTATTATCAAATTATTGGTAAAGTGGGGTTTCGCGTGCTGTGTCACCGTCACCATTTATACATAGCGATGAATTTAGTAATTTTATGTGCTTACTTTTTTGAAAATTATAAGGTAGGTTTTGGAATTTAGCTAATTTTAAAACGCGAAGTATTAGTGATCTAGATATAGACGCGGTAGTCTGACAATGAGTACATCCGATTTCAAAAGCGTGAGGTTGTATGTTCGAATCGCTTTACACTACTATGTATTTTTTCAATGTATAGGTTTGTCCTAACTTCTGGCTTTGGTGACGGAATACACCGTGAAAAAACCGGCATAATCCAAGAACGAACCAATCAGGCGAGATGGCAGTCAAGTGTAAACCTATAAAAGTTAAAAAAACTACATTTTAACGAACACGTATCTCTCATCGGTCAACTCGCACTTGGTCAGCGTGGATGATTACAACCAAAGATCGCTAGTCCCAGCTATGGGAAAGTGCTTCTTATGCTATGCTACATAAGGTGAAAACACCGATTAAAATGTACTGTAAGTAATAACCTTATTTACAAACAAACTCTGAAATTGTCTTAATCAGCCCACGACTAGTATAATACCCCAGAACGGTCGCACCAAGATCCTTACAAAGTCCTTGCCACCTCTAAATTCGGACGGTAAAATTATTGAACTACGTTACTTTTGTATAATATTTATTGTTTTTTTTTTATAGTAAACTAGCGGCCCGTTCCGGCTTTGCTCGGATCATAACCTAGACACTGTCAATGCCAAAAGCAACATACCTGCCACATAGCAGCACAGTGACACTCGGCTATTGGAACATGAAGAGTCCAAATCGTTACCTAGCACTACACTGCGCTCGTCATCCCTAGATCTAAGATATTATATCTCTAAGCCCTGTAATCTCTGCAAACATTGCCCTTCAAACCGGAACACAGTAAAATTTGCACATTACTGCTTGGCGGCAGAATAACTGGCAAAGGTGTGATACTTCCCCAGGCGGAATTTGCCAAGAGTCCTACCACTATTAAATTTATGATTGTGTGTTACGATAGTGGCTCTTTTACTCAATGGTGAATGATAGAGTCTAGGTTTACCTGGGCGAGAGTAAACAACCTAAAACTTGTGTATTGACTCGGCCGGAGGGCGCTCGTTGGACGCTCGGAAGGCGCTCGTTGGACGCTCATCGCCAAACTTCGCCAACCTTGGTTTTAATATTGAATTATCGTGTTGACTTCTCTGGACTGTTCTATTTGAATTGAAGAAGTCTTTGTACACAATATATGTGGCGAGGTGAAGTTCAACAAATCCAAAGATTTTAAGTTAAATTTTGTGATCGAAATGGACGATCTCTCATTTCGATATCTTCCAGATTATTTGCTTTTAATTTTTGAAGGTTATAGGTTTTGACTTGATTGCCATCTCGCCTGATATTAAACGATACAGTATTCTACGGCAGATGTGTATGTAAACAACAAACGTCGCGTCATCGCCATCTTTGATGCAGGATATTGTGTGTTTTTTATGTAATATAGAGTTACGAGACGAGCAGCACATGTGCTTTATGGTCAGCGACATTCCTGCCCATCACAGCACAGTGGCACACAGCTATTGGAACATGAAGAGTCCAAATTATAACCTATCACTGCAATGCGCTCGTCACTCAGACATATAAGCTGTTTTATCTCTATGCTTTGTAATTTCACAGGAATCATTTTCATTTAAAGCTGAACACAATAAATCAATGTTTGCACATTGCTGCTTCGCGGTAGAATAACTGGCAAAGGTGTGGTACTGCCCCAGGCATACTCTGCGCAAAGAGTCTTACCACTACAAAGTTCGTATGGGATGACTACCACTTACCATGATCGGGCTTTATTCTTATTATTTTAATTTAATCAATAATTTATTTTCTTTGAGAACAATATACAACGTGGTGGATTTACCCCCAACAATATTTTAACAGTCCATTCTAACACTAATGTAGACTTCATCACCCAAGGTCTCTTTCCCCTCAGCACGCTAGATCACGAGATAATTCGAGTCAAAGTTTGACGTGAAATTCCCACCAAATCACCAGCTTCAACCCTAAAGCATGTACAGCAGACAAACGACCTTGCTACCGACGCTGCGACATCGTACAAAAATCCGTGCGGAGATCTGGCCATTAGGGGTATGTCAAATGCAATAACAACCAAAAAATTTAATTATTTTTTTCGGAAAATTTTTTGAGCTTTCATGCCTTATTTTCACACGCATGATTCAAAACTTAATGTAGATGAACTACTATAAATATTGTTGCACCTTTCTGCAACACCTTGTATAATGTAAGGTTTAGGTTTTTGTTCATATTTAAAAAACAGCCACACCGATTTTGATAAAATGTACCTACCTACATATTTATGGGGAGCACTTAATAATGTTTTACCAAACATAAAAATAACCATCAAAAGCGATTCACAATTGACGGAGGTATCGCTTTAAATAATACGTACATACAAAAAAAAATACAACTGAATGGAGAACCTCTTCCGTTTTCGAAGTCGGTTAAAAATAATAAACATCGATAAAAAGTAAACACATTGTACTTTCGTCCGTCGGTTTCTATCGCAGATTTTCTTCCCGCTCCCTGAAACTGGACAATCTCCTAGTAAATTTTCATTCAATACCAATTTAAACCCAATTCCGCAAGTGTACCAGCATTGAGTTAGAAGCTGTTCGCTGTGTGAGTTGGATGTTGGTTCGGCGCGGGTGCACGGAAACTTGGGAACTTTGATGTCGATACCTTAACTGAGGAACTTTGCACTTTTACTGGATACATTTTGGTGAGTGTGACATATTCTAACACTATCTGACTGGCTTAGTTGGTAGTAAGTACATCTGCTTGCTAAACCGTGGGTCGTGGGTTCTATTCCTTCTCGGGGCAAATATTTGTGTGATAAATACAAATATTTGTTCTGTATCTGGGTATTTCTATGTATAATAAGTAAGTATGTATGTACAATTATATATTTATCAAGTACCTACCTATTATACCAGCTATCTGGTTTCCATAGAAAGACGGTGTTGTGTGAAAAATGTCCACCCATATTTATCTATTTTATATCTTACTCTTTTTTCCTACTCCTTGAAGTTACAAAAGCGATACCGTTTCATGGTTTATATTCCTTAGATACAACCGACGATATTTAATTCTACATCCGTTATTCGAACAGTCAGAGTTTGTAATGAATTGCCGGATTGTCTTTTTGTCGATGTTCACAACCCTGAAGTCTTCAAGACGAAAGTGAATCAGTTTCTTTTAGGTTGGTAAGCACGCTTCATCGTAGACCGCGTCGTCGTTTAACATCTGACAAGACGGCGGTCAAACGCATGTAATAAATTTTGTGGCAAGAACATGAGACACTTATAAATTTTGAAATTATGCTTGTACAACGATGTTTCTGACAGATAATTTATTTGATTGGAATGCAAACCTAATTTTGATTTAATATAAACAAAATATTGTCATACTAATACGAGTATATTTATTCGATCATCCACTCAGTCATTGGAAAGATGACTTAGTTAAATATATGCCATTCTTATTAACCCGTCAGCTAAATTATGGAAAAATAATGGACACGTACCTATGTTTTGTTTTAACATATTATTAAAAATTTACAAAGATATATAGATCATCAAACAACCCCCAAGTTTGTGACGTAACGTTGTCATAAAAAGCATACAATGTAATCACGTCACTCGAAACTTATAAGCACTGTCTCTTTGTAATTTTTTGTTTGTGAAATAAAAGAAAACATAATTATGTGTACAAATACTTTCTTAATTATCTGACTAACGAACTAATTAGATTTTTTTGACATCGTGCCTGTTGTATTCTTTCGCAATTTACGCTGTTAGGACAGAAAGCCATAAGTCCCATCAGTGGGAACATGAAATGAGCTGGTTCTGCTATTCTAATTATATAGCTTCATATACTCAAAACATCAAATTTTGTTTAATTAAGTAATGTTCGAGCATACAGTCTAAGAAAGCAAACAGACCCACATTTAGGCGCCGTACGCCAAAAGATAATTCAATCCCTAACTAAACAAACACTGACGAATCTATCTGTCTATCCAAATATGAATTTCCACGAATTCTATCTCATGAATCCATTTGTGCGTTATCAGAACCGCTTATATCTGGGGTTGTAATGTTATCGGCGCGCCAACGCTGCGAGGGCGCGCAAATGTCGCTGACTTATCTTGGGGTAGAGATGATTTTCTAGCGAGTCGACAAACATTCACAAACTTTCTAATATAATCTAACATAATCATTTTCACTGAAAAATGAAACAGCCGACTTCAATTTAAAACTTAAATTCACACAACACACAGTTCACTAAAATCACTCAAACAGCTACATTTAAAATAAATAAGTAGACGTATAATATCATGAATGGCAAAATTAGTTCGTGTGTTTTCGACAAAATCGGGGAACATACACAACAAATAAACCCGTTATGGTTGCCGAATTTATAATCTCGTAGCCAAAAGCTTGCTTTTATTGTATGAAATACATTTCTAAACCCCCATCGTTACTCTCCATCAGCCCAATCATGATTAGACTGTAAAACATTAAATCAAAACAAAATCGAATCATAACGAAAAAGGATCGTGAAATGAAAAAAACCTAAAACAAAAAGATTTTATCGCGTCCTACACTAAACACTAACAAACTTACTACAACGATTCCCCAGCGTTCGAAACTCAATATAATTCTGTTATTCTAGTACCGAATCACGATATTTAAACAATAGACCATTCCCTACACGCCTCTCTATTGTCTCCGTCTAAAAACATGAATAACCGAGATACAAGGATTTTGTGAATAAACTGGAACGTGTAACTTTTAAAGCTTCCTTTAACTCACAGGTGATGTTCCTTCTTAATCAATCACTGTATTGTAGTGACACAGTTTAAGACTATTCATCTTTTTCTTTGGTTTACTTCATAACTACAGATAAAGCCAGAGTTTGACGCATTATTCAGTTTATTGGGACCGTTCGTCTCCCTGACCATCTTGCAGACGATTTTAAACTTCAATGCTGTAGCATGATTAGAAAGTGTAATAAAACTTAGTAAAATTATAGGTCACAGCATTCTCGAGCATTTTAACTTTCACACAAAAACAACTGACCGTTTAGAATACTGAAGACTAATACAAAATCACGTAGATATATAAACAGAAAATTCCTCGGACAGATGCAGCTAAAAATCTCGTATTTTGGCTTTCATACCACGTACGTTGAGACATCCCAGCTAGCCCCAGACTAAGCAAAGCTTGAATTTAGGAAATTAGACAGCTGAAATAATACTCACGCTATTGATAGGACTCGTGCTAACGACCTCCGGCTCCGTGGACAGACTTACTACTCAATAAGCAACTCTGGTCTAAGGTCTTTATAACATTGCAAAATATGGGTCTATACTAAGATTATAGGTACGAATTCCAATTTGATTATAAGTTTCTTGCCAAGATGTAACTGAGCTTGTGATAAAGAAATAATAATAAACAATGTTTGAGAGCTGCGCCGTCTACGGGCCGGAGCTACGTGGAGGGAATGTTACCAGGATCGGATATGACGGATCTCAGATCGCACTTCAAATGCTGGCTCGATGTATCCAGCAAACACAGGATAATTTTACTAGTAACTACTACCGAGTATTATTAATTTTATTTATTAACGGGACATTTATCGTGGTTATAAGATGGAATTAATTCCTGATATTTTTATGTTTGGTGCAGTTTCACAAACCACGGTTTCACAGTGTGTGCAACTACATCAATAACTTGGCCAAGATTGTCGGCAGTGAATTGTCGTGTAAGGCGGAGGATCGAGGGGAGGAGAAGACACCCACACACTCGCGAAGGCGAAAGTGGGCTCGGTGGTAAGCTGGTCAGCCACTGTGGCTCGTATTCTGTGCTCCTCTAGAAAAACCCAAGAAGACTGAAGGCTGTATGAGCACATGGTGTCTAGCACTACATACTTCACCGTGTGGCTGCACGGCATATCCTCGAAAACTTGAATTGAAAACCCACGAAAAGCGATGGCTTAATCTGTAATATCGCCATTTCGAATAACCATCTAACATCACCCTGCATAGGAAAATGCAAGGTCATTTGTTAGTAAATGTAAAGTAGTGTAAATAAAAATATGTTTTATAAATTATTAAGAATACTTACTTACCTTTTATACTACAACAACAATGCTTGCTTTTAGAATAACTGGTAATTTAAGTGTCTGATTTTGTATAAGTGTTTCATACTTTAGTTCTAACTAGATCGAAAGTAAAATGTGTTGTGAAGTTCAACGTAAATAATATTCATTTTTCCGATTGTTTCAGGTACATACCGCAGATGTGAAATAACTACTGTATTAGAGTATATTTCAAGAAACTGCTCCGTAATAACGGTATGATGTTTCAAATTCATATTCTAGATCAACTTGAGGGCTAAGGATTAAACTTTGGCTTATTTTTTATTGCGTTTGACCACCAACATTTCATACATAGGGAATGTTAAGCGACCCTATGTGAAGCGAAGCGACTGACCTGAAATGTTCTAGATTGTATCTCTCAGGGAACAATGATGCCAGCAACTTATTCCATTGTAAAGCTCTAAATCTGTATGAAGATAGTGGTACGATTCTCAATCGAACTCTAACCGTAAGTACGAATTTTGAGAATAGCCACAATGGTGGTATTTTTTAAATACCTTAATACTTTGAAATACTAGAGTGAGGCTCTGGTTTGCTAGCATATTATATAATACATTTGAAAAATTGTGATGACATTGATGATATCTTTATATGAGTATTAGGTATATGATAAGTAGAACGTGTCTCTTTTGGCTTAATACATGTGTTTTGCATAACTCTATGTAAATAACATTTCAAATAAATTTACGATAATCTTTAACAAAAACCAATATGGGTTTAATTTTTGAGCTTCAGCAGTTAAAGCTAAAACAAATGCCACAACTATTTACTGAAACATGATTGCAATTTGCAATAAACAACGACTGAATCCAAACTTAGGACACAACAATCCGCAGAAGTTCACATATCGCACTCTACTGATATCGAAGCTTTGTAGAAGTTTTCGTATTAGTTGACTATAAACTATTTAGAAAACATCGACCTTTCTGATGTCCTTTTTTACTGAAGGAATCACATGACGGTTCCAAAGTGTTGTTTTAAGCTGTATTGTTGTAGTACTCCTTGCAGAATCCGCCTGGGGAAATATCCCACACCCTTGCCAGTTATTTTACCACCAACTAGTAATGTGAAAACAATTTGTTCTGCTAGGTAAATTACAAAGGAACCAAACACCACCACAGAGATATATCTTATATCTCTGGGTAACGAGCGCAGCGCAAGGATTTGAACTCTTCGTGTTCCAATAACTGCGTGACTTTGTGTTTTTATGGGCAGACGTGTTGCTTATCATCACGCACATGTACTGTTCGTTCCGTCACGTCATACTATAGAAAAATACCTTTCATTGAACGACTAGGATAATACACAAACCGTACTAACGCAGCACTGTCGCAAATTTCATACCACTTGACAAAACGTATCGTTAACAATCAAAACTTGTACTGAAGGTACTGAATTCCACAAACCGTTCGTATAATAAGCTCCGAGAGCTCTGTGTAAGAGAGTTCCAAGAGTTTTTGGCCGACGTATGATCAACTCAATTTAACTTTCAACGAACGTTTCTGCGACAAATTGCTACAGTGACTTTGATCTGCGGCTAAGTAGATTTAATCAAAGAAACTCAATCTTTGCATAACGGGAAATTGTGTCACGTAGGCATGAGTTGGTGTATAAACGGGAGCTCCCACGATCAATCACTCAATTGGGATGATGTTAGGGTCAAACATATACCATTCCAATTAGTCCGTCAGCTAGAGTATGGAAAAATTGGGACACGTATTTTTGTTTAATCAAATCATTAAAAACCGATATAGATTTAGATCATACTAGCAGCGCCCCACAGTTTTACCCGCGTAGTTCCCTTTCCCGTTATTTCTTTCTGGGATAAAAACAAGTACCTAGATCTATCTGTGCTCCAAACTTCTAGCCGATCTGTTCATGTACATCACGACCGTCATTGAGCAACAAACATTGTTTTTTGCTTCTGATGTTCACTTATTTTAATTTTTTCCTTTGCTGATGAGTTCATATTTTCTTTTTTTTTGGCTTCAAATGTCTACTACTGCCTACCAAACATTGGGTTAGCGCAGCAGGCGGAAGAGCCTTACTAACATCAACGTACTAACTTTACTTACCGTCTAACTTATGTCCATGTATGTTTACCTTATTTACTCACCGTACCAACGAGTACCATATCTTGTACGACAAGTAGCACAAGGGCACTTCAGATGGAAAATCTAGAACTGACCTGACATGTCATAAGGGAACGGTTTTCACTATACCGCCGTCTCGCCTGATTTTGAGTGTCAATGTGGTCTACGATGGAGCGTGTTTATCAAATTAATGTCGATTCAATTTTTATTTGAAAATACCCTGATGACAGATTATAACAAAGAAAGTCTCCGAGTCTCAGCAGTATTTTACACACATTTAGTGGATTGCTTGTGCCATTATGCCATGGTTATGCAACATTAGGAACTAGCCAGGTTCGGATACGTCAAAGAGAACACAATAGAAAAGTTTATCAAAATAATGAGTCTAACTCATCCCTTTCGCTTTACACACATGTTGTGTCTGGCCCTAAATGTAAGATTTATAACAAGTTTAAAAAAACCCTGTCCGGTCCCCAACGGACGTAAAGCAGAACATTTCGCCCCCGCGTTTAAAGGATGCACACCTCGTGCGCCATTAAAATGCTTAATTTGGTAATCAATTCTCAATCGACGTCTGTCCTCAGGCGTCAAGGTATAAGATCACGGCGGGCTAATATTTCTGTGATCTTACCGTCTTCCATTATTGATTGATTTATTTTTTACCATCCTACGGTTGCCTGGAAGAAATCGCTCTCAGCGATAAGGTCGCCAATTGCTACTTTATTATAAGTTTTTTCTGTATTTTTCTTTGTTATGTAAGTGCAATAAAGAGTTTATCTATCTATCTATCTTGTCAAATTGATAATTATTTGAAAAATTATACCCAATTTATTGATATGAAGAGATTTGGCTTAGGCTACTAATATTTAAATCTGGAGAGTTTTGGAGTGAGATCTCGCTTTGGCAAAAGTGGTGTAGAATAAGCATCAGCCAGAACTGGTGGCAGCCCTAGCCAAAGGCGTAGATGCACTTGCAATAATCGTACGAGAATAGATGTAGTAGGTATAAGTTGAGTATTGAAACGTATGCTTTCAGCTATTAAGCTATGTCCGTAAGCATAGTTAGTAAGTTTATTTTAGTAACATTATCTGCTAGTGGTGAATTAAGACCTTAACTCACTCCATACGAGAGCAAGCCCCGAGCACAGATCAGATAATAGTTACTTCGCCCCGAGTCCCAGCTGTAGGAACATTATGTGGACTGGTTAAAATTTTGATATTGCTATTGATTTAGAAATGCATTCGCCCAGTTCTTGGACCATACATACAAAACTAGAGGACATTTGGCCTACGTAACAAACAGACACACGGACAGTTTGACAAAAGGAACGATTGTCGCTGGACACTTAATGCCCCACGCATGAGTCGATAACCCGTGTCGCAGGGAGTAACCACATTCAGACTTCTTATCAAATGACCATAAAGTTTTTATGACATTTGAGATAAAGGATTTGGTTTTTTTTTCTGTGTTAGTCATTAAACTTGGTTTCCTTGTTTAGTTGTTATTGTAATATAAATAGTTTTATAAAAATAGGAATGTTAAAGAAGTTTAAATTTGCAACTACATTTATTATTAGTTACAGCTGTGGAAATTAAAGAGAATTCTGAAATTAATTCTACTGTCGTTTTAATATTTATAAATTACGAGCAGGTATAGCATATACTGTGTACAGGGTATAATATGGTGCAACTTTAAGTTAGAACAAATGAGCTAGTTTGTTTTCACTACTTGTTTTAACGACGAAAGTAAGTAGCGTGAGAAAACAAGCATGTTTTAAGAAAGACATTTGCCGATCCACACTTTGCCAGCATGGTGGATTTTGTCCTTAGCTATCTTCTTATGAGAGAAGGGCTCGAGTGCCAACAGTAGTTTCATAAAGTAAAACTGCTTATGCTTTACATTATTTATGATTTTCGAAGGGTATCTCGACTCCCATACAGTTTGATAAAACTCCATTAAAATAAAGTTCATAACCCCAGTTTTAAATAGCTTAATTATCATTCGTAGCTATTATCCTAATGACTGATAACATTTTATGCGCCCATCTAAAATTCCCGATCCTCCCACTTCCCAACAACTTAACAAAAAAAAAAGTATTTATCGGGTCCTGCCCACGTAAATGCATGTTCTATACTATCTCTTGGCATTCTGTTACAGATCTCCATACCACCATTTCGGTACATCTTCATTCTTCATACTTCATTTTTGTTATCGACCATGGTATAACAAACTGTACGACTTAAAATGAATTTTTAACCTTAAACTTTGGTAGATAGAGGTTATATTTTTTTCGTATAGAGTCGTTATATTGGTTGAAGATGCGTATGGTATTGTCCGTTCTTAATATGTCCATTCGTCATAGTTGACAGTTTGTAATGGATAAAGCGATCGCATGTTAACTAGTATTTCGGTCGTGTTCTTACTATTTATAGGTGTCACTTTAGTATTGTTGATGGTAGTAAGAATAACTATACCCTCGGGGTTCGAGTGAACGCTTTTATGAATAGTTTTGTCCAAATTTGTGATGAAAGATATTTCTTTTTTCGATTTATGTGCTTCGGGCAAAACAATGAGAGTTAGAATTATGAGATAGTATTTTAGTAGGAGCGTAACTTTTTTAAACTAACTTGAATCATTTTTATTTTGATACAGTTTTCTGTAACAATGTTTTATTTTTGCTTTCATTTTATACACAAACAAAATACCAAGCACTTTTTGTCGAATTGTATTTGTTTATACTTGACATTCTAGTCGTTTGATATTAAACAAGAATGTGGTCCATGATATAGTGCATTTACCTTCAAAAAAAACAGTTTACACTCAACTTAAAAACATTTAGATTATATTAACCAGGACTATACCAACTCGGGAAACGTATTTAACAGTTTAGGTGTATTGATTCCAAAATTGTAATCATATTTATATTTTGGATTATATGGAACGTCAGCCCTCAACGATGCATAGATCATGAAAAGTAAAGTAGATGTAAGTACTCTCAGAATTGTAATAAAAGTAATGAAAAACAAACTAGATTTCAACTTGTTACAAATATAATAATACTCTAGCACTACATATTATGCAATTGCACATATCGTGCCCGATGCGTAAATGTTTGTCAAAAAAGTAGTTAACCTATTTACAAAATTAATTTGGCTTCATATTATACTCGTAGTTATTAACTAATCCGAAACCAATGGTTTCAAATTAAAACATGAATACTTTCATATAAATAAACCTCTATAGGTACTACAAAATATTATCTACACACAATTGTTCTGACGAGGTGCTACTTTATTTTTACTGGCGGTCCGCCTCGGCTTCTCCTGTGTAACATATTTAGCACGTACATATCTTAAACTGAAAATATTTTTGAAATCGGCTTAGAAGTTCCTGAGATTAATGCGTTCAAACAAATAAACTCTTCAGCTTTATTTCCAATATAAGTAAAGATAAAGAAGAAACCACTGTTCAAGAGTTCGGGAAAAATAAAATTTATAATGTTTACTTAAAACCTGGTGTAGAAGTAGTATGATGTTCATGGATCTACATAAATATGGGTAATTTGTCTGTCTTATCTACACAGGAACATTAACATACCCATTCAGATGATCATAAATCATAATGGTGTGTTTCGGACAGTTTTCTTTAATTATATAGCAGATCCCGCAGTTTTACCTTCGTAATTCCCATTCCCGTTATTTTTTCGCAATTAAAAGTAGCCAATGTACTATTCCAGAATATAATCTAACCGTATTACAAATTTCAACCCGATCTGTTCAGACGGTCCGACATGATTTAGCAACAAACATACATACTTTCGCATTCATAATATATGTAGGATATTTATACAGGTAAACTATGAGACAAAAACTTATCTTACCTTTGCAATACAAAGGAGAGATTAAATTTAAAAAAACATAATATATTTTTCGCCGTACCAAATACCGATGCAAAGATTTCTCCTAACTGCAATAAAAAAGGTAAATAATGCATCTTTTGAATGAGACATCAGCCGTCGTCTGTCATCAGATGATTTGCATTGAATGGCCGAGACCATTTCAATTGCAATCGTGATTGTCATGGCGATCCCAACGACTTGTTAGCAATAATAAACAGTTATTTGGAGAAGATGCTCTTTACATATTGATGTTGGAAATGCTCATTGTTGTACTTACGCCGCCATTGTTCTGATTCTGCAACGGTGCTGACACTTTGTAATATTTCAATATGTTTACGTGAGCCGAAACTAGATGGCGCTGGTGGCCTTTTAGTCGCCGCAAGTGACATGTTAGAATGAATTTATTAATTTACTAGCTGCGTCCTACGTTGTAAGCCGCGGCTTACTGAAACTATGTAGTCTTATTTTTAGTTTTTTTAATTAAAGATTGACGAGACGAGCAGGACATGTGCCTGATGGTAAACAACCTGCCACATAACAGCACAGTGATACACAGTTATTGGAACATGAAGAGCCCAAATCATTACCTAGTACTGCACTGCGCTCGTCACCCAGAGATCTAAGATATTAAATCTCTAAGCCCAGTAATTTCTCTGGAAACATTGCCCTTCAAACCGGAGCACAGTAATGCTTACACATTACTGCTTGGCGGTAGAATAACTGGCAAAGGCGTGGTACTTCCCCAGGCCGACTCTGCCAAGAGTCCTACCACTACTAATTAATTTGTTTTTGTGGAAATGTTTTCCTTTTTGGAAAAAAAACGTGGCTTTAGTTACTTTTTAAAACAACAGCTACCTAGTCAGTAAAATTCCAAGTAAAAAAGGTCCAGCCGTTTCAAATCAAATAAATAATGTTCGTAGACATTTGACTTTGACTGGCCTCGTTGGCTTAGTAAGTAGTATCTCTGCCTGCGAAACCGTCGTGGGTTCGATTCCCACCCAGTGCAAATATTTATGTGATGAACTTAACACTGTGTCTGGGTGTTTTTTGTGTATAATAAGTTTGTATTTAAAACATATGAGTATCAGCGCTCTGGCCGCTTTTTTTAGTTTGAGGTCAGATGGTGTTGTGTGTGAATTGTCCACCAAAAGATATATTTAATTTAAATTTATTTCACACACAACACCATCAACCCCCAAACAAATCAAATAATATGAAAAATTAGCTGGAACAAACAGACAAACAGTTTTTTTTTTTAAGAAATTGATCATGTTCTGTAAAGAAATACTTTCATTAATAATTTAGGGAAAAGCTGTTAATTTAGAATTAGAAACAGTACGAAGCGTTTCATAGCGCTTTGTTGATGTGCATGTCATTTTCGATCATTATTTAATTAATATCGCTTTGCAGCTCTATTTAAAACTCAAAACACTACAGTAAAATAAGAAATAATTCAAGTAAATTCTGCGCGCTGAAAGAGCACAGTAAGTATGTCGGCGTCGCAGCCTGAACTCCATAACTCCGGCTCGAATGACCGCTCCAATTAATTTCAAACTCAGTTTAAAACTATGGTTAACTTCGCCCAGTTCTTACCCGAGATATAAATTGGGTTACCAACTTATTGACGGTAATGTTGAGGTCTTATGGACTCACGTAAAATAACTTTGATCGGGGTAGACGAAGCAGAACAGAGGGCAACCCTGTGGAACTTTTAATGAAAATATTTCGGGTTTTCGTTTAACAAAATCACAATTTGGTTTCAAAATGTATAGTTTGATTCTGATTGAAATTGTTTACGGTTGTGTACAAAATTAGATAGAACACGTGTGTGCAAAAAAAACATAAAGCCAGTTGAAGTTAAGTTCATTAAAACTTACCTAAGCTGCTTACTTGCAACTTTCAAACTACGTAATTTCTAGTAGGTAAGTAGTTCTTACGATCTTGTTTGGACTGGAATTTCCAGTGAACTATTCTCAGTAGATGCCAATTACTTATCACACAAATAAAATACTCTCTGAATTTCATGTTTTATGTTGCAAAATATGTTTATAAATGATTACTAGCAACCTCCCGCGTTTGCAGACGTGCAGTTCTCGATTCCGTTACTTTCGTCCCGGGAATTAAATTAATGTAAGTGTTATTGTACATTACACTTGGATAATAACTGAAACGAATCTAACATTATCTTAATTATCAAAATCGATCCAGTGGTTTGGAAGATATGTGCGAATAAAGAAATTTACAAACATACAAGATACGCGCGAAAAACATAACCCTTATCTCAGTCGGGTAAAAAGATTTTCTGATGCAAAACGAAAGCATCTGTCAGTACCAATCTTAATAAAATAAGTTAATATAATAAAAACATTTAGGTACATTTGCAGCATCAAACTAAATGAGCTTGTATGTGTCATAAAAATCACATCTCTGCGTTAAAACACATTTAATTTTAAGTACATGCTACATAGAAACATAATGTTTGTTCTGGGTGGGAATCGAACCCACGACCACAGGACGCGCCCTCTTAAAAATGTATTGTCTCGATGTTGTAAACATAATGTATAATTCAGACAAAATAAGTCGAAAAAGTATTTGAATCCAACTCAATCGAAAACACATAAATTCAACACAAAATTGTCGACGTTTTACAAACAACTTCATTCAAACAAACGGTTTGTATTACTCGACCACGGCGCACCGAGTATCATATTGTCACAAAATATATAACGTACAGAGGAACAATTCATACGCAAATAACAAAACGGCAAGTCCATGCGTAATCATTACAGAACATATTTATGTATAATATAATAAACTAAATTCTGTTTCGCATTAAGACGACGGATTATATTTATTGCTCATTAATACCTTTATTGCTTAGTTGAATTAATAAAGTGGCCAAGTGCGAGTTGGACTCGCCCATGGAGGGTTCCGTTGCAGCTAGTAACATAATATACATAGTACACATAGTTCTTGTAGTTCGTTGTAATTTTGATCGAAGTTTCAATAATAGTGTATTTATGACGTACTAAAAAAACTACTCATCAGATCGAGTTCAAACTAATTTTCGTTGGTAGTTTACATGGTAATGTACATCATATATTTTTTTTAGATTTTTCATTCTCTTACTTTAGAAGTTAGAGGGGGGGGGGACACACATTTTACCACTTTGGAAGTGTCTCTCGCGCAAATTATTCAGTGTTGACGAAAATAATTTTTGAAACCTCAACATCATTTTTGAAGACCTATCGATAGACACCCCACACGTGTAGGTTTGATGAAAAAAAAATTGTTGAGTTTCAGTTCTCAGTATGGGGGGCAACCCTAATTTTTCTTTTTTTTAAATTTTTCTGTTCAAATCTTAATGCGGTTCACAGAATACATCTGCTTACCAAGTTTCAACAGTGTAGTTTTCATAGTTTCGGCAAAAAGTGGCTGTGACATACGGACGGACAGACAGACAGACAGACAGACAGACAGACAGACAGACAGACATGACGAATCTATAAGGGTTCCGTTTTTACGTTTTACGGAACCCTAAAAAAGCATATTAGAATTATTTTTTTTGTATCCAGATATTGCCCTCATTACTTCAAATAAATTTAATTTCATACTTTATTTCTTTTAATGCTTACTTCAGGAGTGTTTTATCATGTTTTGAAGTGAAAACTTCTTTAGGCGCGCCTAGACAAATTTTTCGTGGGCTGTGAATTGAATTCTACCTTTACGCTCGGGTATGCTAAGAAATCTTCGGGTAAACTCGGGACCATTAGTCATCTAGAAATGCGTTAGCCAATGGTAAATGCTGAAAGGGCGTGGCCTAGCCATCATGGCATGTCCATCTAGAAATGCGTCAGCCAATGGGAAATGCTGACGCATTTCTAGATGGTCATGCCATGATGACCCGACCACAGCCTCCGATTTCACCCGCGTAGTTTCCAAAGTGAGCTATCAAATTCTGAGTTAAGTTTTCACTTCTACCGGCAGTTCCTATGACTGCCAATTTTTTTTCTCGCTGGAAAGCTGTAAATCGACCATTATTATTAAGTACTCTGCGTGGTGTGAACACCCAGGTTTCTGACACCGGATAGGTATGAAACAAAATCTTTCACGTACCTGTGATATCCCAAAACTCGCACTTGTCCAGCATGGGGAATCAACATTTTTCACACATACCCTAGAATTGTTTCGAATGTGAAAGTTTGGAAGTTTGTTCCTCAATCCCGTTGGAATTACTAAACAAAAAGAGTTTTGAAAAATTGAGAAAATTGTGCAATTATGATTCATATTAAGAATTTAGTCAAATACATGAAATACGTTGACGAATAGTACCCATAGTTCTTTGTTAAACTCTGTGCAGATATAATTGTAAAATAACCCTTCTTTCAGTCGGGTAACAAGCAGAAGTTTGTCTAGGTTTCACTGTAGTAGTAGCTCTGGAAACAATATACTCGGCGGTAAGATGGGACGTGGACACCCACAGAGATATGTATTTCCGATAAATCGATTATATTATCGAGTTACAAGAACAATGGTGCGGCCGCGCGATGCCATGGAGATTTCTGTAGATCTTTGTCAATTTCGAGATATCTTAGAACTAAATCACTAGATGTGTCAACTTATAAGTTCACTAGAAGCCAGCAGCGCACCGCGGTCTAATCCGCGGCTTAACACCACTAACATCAACCTGAAAATATATATGGCCGAACTGAGAAACCTCTTCCTTTTTTGAAGTCGGTTACTAAAATGTAACTCCATGTAAATGTATGCCACTTTCCGTGTATTTATTGCCATTCAAATCCGTTCCACCATTACAGTACTTTGGTTTTTACTCATTTTGTCTTGATTTTTTGTAGTTTCATGAAATTTTATTATTATTTGTATTGGTAGGATTGGTCCCGTTGCAGAGTTCATTTTGGGAAATATCAGATCGTTGCCAGTTGTTTCAGCACTAAGCTGTAATATGTAAACATCACTGTATTTCGGTTGGCTTCAGCCAATGTATTCAGAAAAATTACAAAGCATAAAGTTTACTTAATTACTACAAATGGCATTGGGAATTTTACATGTTTTCATGCCATGTATGTGAGGCTGTCACATACATCCTACGAAAAAATCTGTCTGCGATGTGTAAATAAGTTTTTACTTCAAAAATGAACGGACTTGGCGAACAAAATAGTTCCGATGTTTCAATCTGCCAGGCATTCCGTGACGCTATACATTTTTTTTTAATTTTAGTTCTAACTACATATTACTCACTATGTACATGTTGTTAAAGAACTCTTTAAATACCCACAATACAATTTCTATTAAACATAGTCACTTTTTTGTGGTACCGTATTAAATAAAATTTGTTATTAACTCTTCCAGTGATCTTTGATTTACATCCTGCAGGTCTACTACGAAGTCCGATAAACGATATATCGGCCGAACTTATGAAGTTTCCGACCACGAAAGACAATCGGTCGGTTGATCAGATCGGCCGTTTCGTTCGATCCGACCTTCATCCGACCTAAGTCTATAACTTCCGACCCGAAATGTATCGATCCGAATGTAGATAAATTACATAAGTATTTATGTATTAGTACAAAGACACCACTAGATCTACTAGACTCACTCCCACATTATAATAATAATTCTGTCGTACTGTTGTAATTGAACATACTTTAATGAATGAATTACTTACTTTTTGTCGTCATTTTGTGGATTTGGTACACTGTCCCAAGTTATTGAGTGTGGTACACGATAGCTGATGGAAACGCATTTCACTTTTGTTGATATTATTTAATCGCGTAGGTTATTTTCAACTACTCGAAAATACACAGACTAGTATCACAGCAATAGCATAAAGTAAAAGTGTGCTTGTGTAGTTCTAACACTTCAATTTTGCTATCGCTTTTACCTCTATTTGAGAAAGTAACATAAAAACTAAAAACAAACTGATATGTAACTGATAATTGTTTATTTTGGATTTTGGTTGACCATAAGGTAGGCACGTCTTTTTTTTTCTTATTGGCACTTAGTGTTTTTTGTATTTGTCACGACACAGTTGAAATATCGAAATCATGCTTGTTAAGTGACTTTTCAGAAATAATATACAAAAACTAAAGTAAACATACGTTTTTCTTTATTTATATTGTCTTTATAATTGATAATTCGATAGATATATTACAATTATAAGAAAAAATCAAAAACCGATAAAACCTTTTTGGTTAGGACATCACTAAGGTTTCAAATCATTCGATCCGACCCTCAGCCGACCTAAGTCTATGACTTCCGACCGAGATGTATCGATCCGATTGTTTTTCGTGGTAAGCTACAATTCGATTAATCGGACAGCTGTCGGTCGGACCCGATCAATCGGAGCTTGTTTTCGTAGTTGACCTGCTGGTGCCATGTTTGAGCCTGAATCAGTATGCAGAGTCCGCTGCGGAAGAGATGCGCGGGCGCCGGCCCCGCCGTGTGCCGACTCTCTATCGTCTACTGCCTCACCGCTGTCTGACACACGCTGGCTAGCTCACTACAACTAACGTACCTTTGTTGGTACTTACATGCTATTGAACTGACATGATGCTAATAGTTTTGCATCGCCGCGCCGTCTCGCTCGATGTTATAAGGCCTGTTTTCATTTTGATTAGTACGCGTGCGAGTGAGTAGTGCAGGTGTTGAGTGATTGGTAGCAAACACGTGTGGACACCGATTGATTATTGCGAGTGCATAGTAATCAGTCACTCGCACTCGCAATCGCACTCGCACTCACACTCGCAATAATCAAAATGCAAACCGGCCTTTAGGCGACGATGTGGTATGATGAAGCGTGCTCACACTGACGAAACTGATTGACTCTTAATTTTAAGGCTTTTTACGTGAATCGTTTTTTTAGCTAAGCACGCTCCATCGTAGACCGTATCGTTGCTTAACATCAAGCGAGATGGCGGTCAAGTGTAAAGCTACTACATAAGTTAAAAACGGGTTTGTTAAAAAAAATCACAAACTTAAGTTCACTCAGGCAACTCAGGTTTCGCTTTAACGCTGAAGGAAAACATCGCGAGGAAATCAGCACAATCCAAAAAGGAGAGCCTTTTGAGACCATTCCATCTGCCAACATTCACTTGTTTAGCATGGTGGAATATCTTGGTTCGAATCCCACTCGCACCATAATCTTTTCGAAATCATGCGCGTAACACCGGTAACTTAAAAACAGCGAAGGAAAACATCACGAGCAAACCAACATGCATATTTCAAGGTCATGCGTCATCCACTAAAACGCACTGGGCAAGAGTAGTCAATTTTGGTCATGGATCTCTCCTTGCGAGAGAAGGTTCGGAGTCCTATTTGTGGGAATATTTAACGGGCTGGTTATGCTATACTTATACATTAATTTAAGTTTGCAGCTGAGTTTGTAGATGTACTTACTTACTATACGACGTCATTAGTAATAGTTCATTATACAGAAATAGTGAAGTCATGCGATGAGAAAGAGTTATATCCCCATATTGAAGCCTTCAGGGTCTTTGACTTTCACCGAAGCCAATCCTATTTATTTTGTTCTTAGTTATGAATAGATCTGATTTAGCTCAAGGGAAAGATCATTAATTACAATAGAGTGTGTTTTATGACCATTGTACAGTCAGAATTAACTTTGGTAGTTCATATTCACAGAAACTTCAGCCTGGAGCTTCAAATTTAATTTATTAATTTCCATTCTGAAGCCAGCTAGCAAGATAGAGTAGTTTTTCGTGTGAACAAATTAAAATAATGTAAGATATGCCGTACGTATAAGTATGAATAATTATATTAATTACAGTAAATTACTTCCAAAAACTTTTTTTACTAATTTAGCCGTGGTAGCCTGTGAAATTGTGTACGCATTGTGACGAGAGTAATGCAGTGCTAATGGGTAGTGATTTGGTCTCTTAATGTTCCAATAGCAGCGGGATATTGTACTGTTATGGGCAACCGTGTTGCTTACCATCAGGCACATGTTCTGCTGGACGATCACTCTCTATTCCATAATATAAAACTAAAAGCTTTGAGAAAAAAACGTTCCATTTCACAATCGTGAGGTCGGCTTAAATCCCACCAGCACCTTTGAATATTTTTCCATGTGTAGTTGTACGAGTTTGTCAGCACCACTGGATTCAACGGTGAAAGAAAATATAGTGACAAATGATACATTTCAAATAATGCATTTTTCGAAGACATATGTGTCATCCACCAACCAGCACTTGGTCAGTGTATTGCATTAGGGCCATGACTCTCTCCTCATGAGAAAAGGCTCTGAGTAAGAACATTTAACGGGTTACTTATGCTACCTTGTTTTACCTTATATAGTTTACCCAACAACTTGGTACACGAAACAGCTACACCATATAACAATGTTACAAACGTTTCGTAATTAATTAAACCGTTGTACTGAACATGTGTGATGATAGCTCAAAATAACGTTTTACTTATTGTTAATAAGTTATACTCTCCACAATCCACGATTGTGTTGTGCGTAATGGCGTCATTGTATAAAAGGGCCATTCCATTATCGCGGGTGCAACGTTTAGACGCCTGTTTTAGTGTATCCTTATTAAATAAAAAACATTTTAAATAAAATTAGTCTTTGAAAGACTACATTTCAATATGTTCTCTTTATATGAACTAACAATTTTTTTTTAATATTTATTTAAAAGCCAGGAGAAATGTTCAAAGTGCCTTCGCGGGTGCAACACATTTGGCCCAACCTTTCCAGATCACAAACAAAAAACATATAAATTTGTTAATTCTGATACATTTAATATTTTATGCCTTAATATTTTGAAACTTAATAAAATAACAAAGAACATAAAATGAAAACTCTAATCAGAAGTAAAAATAAACAATTATTTATTAATTTTTCATCAATCGCGGGTGCAACGCCGAATTATCGCGGGTGCAACTCGTGTAATTTAAGTAAACATAAACATGAATTTTACTTAGATAGGAACTAAATTTGAGATCAAACTATACTTATTAGGTACAATTATACTTTTGTTGTTGATTATATTAATTATTTCTTTTGAAACACGTCAATATCTGAAGAAAATTCTAAAAATATATTATTTCCATCAGTCTTTTTCTTTGGTGCTTCCAATATTGCAATAATGTCTTCAAATTGCACGTCTGCTATGTCATTGAAGATTTCTGAGAATCGTTTACCATCCACCGTCGTCATAAATTGAACTCTGACTTCTCCATCTTCATCCATACTACTTAAGCACAACCCCACATAACGATATTGAGTTATTTTTTTGCCGGTTCTGCTGAGCAATTGTACGAGGATATACACACCAGCGCAAATATTTTTCGGTAAGAGAATAGCTTGGTCATTTCCATTTTCAGGACATGCTTCTGGTAATAAATAGTTGAATAGTTGAAGAGACGTTGATGGTGTTTCGTCATTTATACATTCATTGTCTGAATCAGTGTCTGAATCACTGTACACATCAGAAACGCGCAATCTCTTTTTAAGTGGCAACAAAGATTTGCTCTGATAAGAAACTGAAGGATCAGGACTCGGAATTATATTTGGTAATTTCTGATTCGTAAGAGGCTCCAAATCGTCATCGTCCCAATCACTATCTGTATTAGCGGTGGGTTTTGGCGACTTCAAAACAAATGTGCATTTCAATTGAGACAGTGATGTGCGCGCCACAGAAATGTTATGAGCGTCTCCAAACTGGTAGTAAACTAGTCAAGGTATATCAAAACGACGAATTGTATAATTAGTCACACAAAAAGGTCGACGTAGAAAAAAGTTGCACCCGCGATCTCCCATCAAGATCGCGGGTGCAACCAATTTAATTAATCGATTATTTTAATCTAACAATAATTACAGTCTTAAAAACAAAAACATTAAGTTTCGTTTTGATTTCTTCTTACTTTTGCAAAGTCTCAGAACGTTAGGTCTTTATTTCAGTGAAAAAAGTAAACTTTTATATCTTTTGCGTCGCGGGTGCAACAAGTTAACAGTGTATTCTAGCAGTCGATTACTTGTAATAATTAACAACATATACTTACATTTTTTGGTACGCAAAGATAAACGAATAATGTCAGTTCACGTTTAGCCGGTAAAACTTTACCTCAAACTGTCCAAAACAAATGATTCACGCCAGTGTTGCTAGTCATGATTTTACAACTTCTACCAATCCTTCGGATGACAATATTTTTAAACGCGATAAAATTGAGGTTATGGTATAAAATCACATAAAAATTATATGGCTATTAAATTTAGACTATCTTCTTTCCATAAATAACAATAGAAATAACTAATAGCGTGATTAAAAAAATAATAATTGAAATCGTCTATAGCGGAATGGCCCAAAAGCTTCGCAATGAAATTATACATAACAAAGAGCTGCACCCTTGAATAAACATTTTAAACTTACACTAATCCCCATTACACTTTATCTAAAAACAATAAATTAGCTCTAACGGCTCGAGTTAACCCTTGAAACGCTGCGGCTTGAACCGCGTGCGCTCTCAACCCTACAGGTCTCTCAGACCCGCCCACCACAAGCGTTAAGACACAGCGAACAAAGGCAAACTTTATAGTGACGTCATTGCTTCATTATTTCCGTTAATTGTTTTTCCATGTCGACTCGTTATCGGGGTCCTTAATCCGGTAAATCGAATCTTCAGTCTAGGGCTGTAATAGAGAGGAGCTAACTTTTACTCTGTTGTTTGTCGCGGAGATCTATGGTCGTCGTTATGGGGTGGGATATGTTAATTTTATTACAGCCTCTCTGTGGTGTGGCTGTCGTGCAGTTTTGGCTCCAATTTCACCATCAAATTGGTACTCTTAGCTAAATGTATGTTCGAATAATGCTTTCATTGTACAAAAAAATCTGATGTTGATATTTCTGGTGATTTTAAAGTAATACTATTAAGTATGAACTAAATTTAGAAAATTCCAAAAACCACCCAAAAGTTACTAAACAATGAAGTACCTGAACACTGATTAGATATGGTCTGGGTTGCGACGTTGTTTATATACAATTTCGTAATTTTTGTGTAATAGATGATAAATAGGTCAAAAAGTCAGGTCAAGTCAGGTTGGGGTCAGATGGTCTGTGAAATATCCACCAATATTTATTTATTTATTAAAATATAGGGAGCTCTTACAATGTAGTAAATTGTAATATTAGATAGAAAGATAAATTTTAAAAATTAAATTTTAATTAATCACAAAAAAAAAATAATAGCGTTAACAGTATTATGTGATAAAAAAAATACTTTCGCTATTCTTGCAAAATTTTCCCATGTATCAAAATGTCCGTATCTGTTTTAAAGTACTTAGGTAGTACAATTTTAAATCCATCACGAGAATTTAAATAAATCCGATTTATAGTAATTGCAACGATAAGCCAGCCAAATGATACAATTTCTGTAATTTATTTGAAAAATCCCCCTCAAAGTTGGTAATGTTACAGATTTGTCGAAACAAAGCCGCGGCATTAGAGCGCAGCGCGGCACGCAGCAATGGCCTGTCATTTTTACCACTTGACAGCGAAGTTCGTCGCAAAGACGACGGTATCACTTGATTTATATCTCCTCCGCCCGACTAATGCAATTATTGCAATTTATTATGAAATTAAATAAGGTCGACGCGACGCTCCCCCACCCCTCGACGAAATTTATACCCTTTTGTAGAAAACTATATTTTCGCTGCGTCGGGAAGATGTTCGGTCGAGCGGCGATGGTTGATTTTTGTTTCTGCCCCGTTAGCGCAGGGTTGAGTTTTGATCGTTTGCGGTGCAAGCGAATGTTACGTCTTTTTAAGTGGGTAGTTTGCTTATTTTTCTCGCGGCTTATGTTGTCTGTGGTTGTGGTGAGCAATAAATTATTCGAGGGCCCCCAACACCTTGTCTTCGAGGGTCCGCCGCGAGATAGCGTCATTTTTATAAAAGCGTAATGTGGTTTCTTGTTGTGATTGCGTCTTCTACGAGTAGCTAGACTTTCTGAACTTTAGATGAAATTACATTTGTGTGAAAAATTTACGCTGTAAAATTGTGGAGGCAATTTATTTTACACCAGTCGTTTTCCTAGCTACTGGGTATGAATTTAATGGGTAAAAATTTAAAACTAATCTAACTTTTATTCCAAGAACGGTTTTACAATAAGACCCTTTTTGAAATTAATCTATTAGTTTCGAAAATCTTCGATTATTGAAAGCCTCCATTAATTAACTTTCAGATCTTTTATCGGCTTTTGTTTTACTTCTGAACACTTTTATCGAAAAATTAAAACTTTCGAACTTCAAAAATTAAACATTGAAATATGGAATAGGATTCATTTCGGTTTTTAGGTCCATTGTTCGGAGTCTTTAGATTACTGAAACTTACTTGAATTGATATAGAGAGCGTATAACTTATTACTGGAACAGTGGCCCGTGTAATGATCAGTCGTCTGATCGTGGTATTAGTACGTTTTCTGTGAGTGCAGCCACAAATGAGCAGTCTTTTGATCTCGCTTACAAATGGCTGGGAACCGAATTAAAAGATTATCCGTCTAGTTGTGTAGCGTACACCTTAATAATAACCAGGGTGACTTTCTATCGTCATTGTAAAATGTACGATACATAAAAAATTTCAAATGTACGTTTATTTTTTTGATCAGTGGTGATTCTATTTAAAATGTAATTCATTTTTTTACTACAATATTTTAATTCAAAGTGTTTTAAGCCCATTAAAAAAAAGTTGTAAACACCGATGACATTTTCGTTTACTCAGAATCATAGATATCATATAATAAAGCTACAATATATTATTATATAAAATTAGTTACTAATAAAACACATTTTTTTCGGTCAGTTCGGGACTGAAGATGATGTTTTGTAAAAAAAAAACCCACGTAATATCTGAATAACATTTATCTAAATTGAAATCAAGATTGCTGGGCATTTCACAAACAACACGATCCAGCTCCAAACTAAGCAAAACTTGTACTATGTGGTGCCAGATAGCTAGATAGCTTAAACAGAATTATTATATTTTTAATTGCATAGACGTAACATTCATGTTAAAACTGTCGTGTCGTGGATAATTTGTGTCGACACCGAAGCGACATTCATTCTGATTTAATAGATAAATTAATTGAAGCGTCGCTGTAAATGATCTGATTACAGCTTTTAGAATGATTAGTGAAGTTGTAACACGTTCGATATTTCGTTCTAAAAACTACCTTTACATGACGTTTTCATTTTAGTTCATTGAAAATTTTGTAGAAAAAGCTCAAGTAAAACTGTTTCTTTATTTTATTTTCATACATTTGAGCACAACATTTCGTAATCTACGCATTGAACCAATTTATTGTTGAATCTTTTTAAGTAGCGTGGGCCGTCCAACTACAAGATGAGATGACCGACATTTTTATTTTATTTGATAAAAGCTTGCGGGTTAGATCTGGGTGAGTCTAGTGCAGGATCGGGACAAATGGCGTTTACATAAGCAAGGCCTAAGCTCAACTAATAACGACCTGAGAATTACATATATGTACAATGAAATAATCTATACTAATATTATAAATCTGAAAAGTTTTTTTGTTTGAATCCGTATCATTCGTGAGATTAGTCTCACGCACTACTGGACCGATTTCAAAAAATCTTACACCGTTGGATATTTACCTGAACCCTGTGTTTTTAAAAGTTTCATATACTTCAAAGAGCAAAACAATCTTACAGCAAGCGGCACACATCCATCGTAAGTATATTTGTTTTGTGCGATAAAAATGATCGACACGGACTTCATAAATGAGGCTCCTGCATCCTGATCTCCCGCTAACGCTAACTTTAGAAGTGGAAGGACTCTTAGCAGAGTCTGCCTGGGGAAGTACCACACCTTTGCCAGTTATTCTACCGCCAACCAGTAATGTGCAAACATTACTGTGTTCCGGTTTGAAATGCAATGTTTCCAGATAAATTACAGGGCTTAGAGATATAACATCTAGATCTCTGGGTGACGAGCGCAGTGCAGTGCTAGGTAATCATTTGGACTCTTCATGTTCCAATAGCTACGTGTCACTGTGTTGTTATGTGGCAGGCATGTTGCTCACGATCAGGCACATTTCATGTTAGTCTCGTCACTATTTATTTGAAAAAAAAAACGAAATCTGCTTTGGCTTTGTTATTGCTGTCTCTATAACTTCAAGCGAAAAGAAAAGAGAGAGCAATATTAAAGCTAAGACAGTTTTATTTAGGCGGTAGACTCTCTGTTTAGTGTCATCGTCCAATAGCCTTGCAATGATATGGATCCTCTGGCACGAGGACGTTTCAATCCAAGCCCTAATTAACTGAGTTAAGCTGCACGCCGCTCAATAATGTTATGGCGGTTTATAGACGCGCACCTAATCGCTTTTGGATGAGGTGAAATATTATAATAATAATCGACTGTCACACAAAGATATAAAACGGAAGAGTTTTTTAAAATGCAACGTGAGTCCACATTTTTCATCCGTACAGTCTTTTTCTCCTTCTGATCGTGCCAGCGATTTATTTTTTGTTACTGATATTATTTGTTTTTTTTTTCTGAGATTATTTTTTTGTATCCGTACAGACAAAATATGTAGTAACAATTTTTTTAGCTAGCTTGTTCCCTTCAAACTATGTATTTATTACCTATGTTTTTTTCAAAATTAAAGTATATACACATTTCTACGTTTGTTTCCTCGAGTTGAAGGTAAAACGAAATATTGTTCGTGTTAAAAAAATCAATGAAATGAAGGTAGGAGACAACTTACTTCATTTGAATATTAAACATTTTTAGTGCTAAAAATGTACCTACTATGGGGTGGACAGTTGGTTAACAAAAAAAAAGATGTAGCAATCTCCTGGATGGAAAAAGACCATGTATGTGTACGACATGGTATTTCACCAAAACTCCATAGCATATTACCTCGTCCATTTTCAGTAATCGTCGTACATCGTAGTAGTATCAGCGTTTACCGTGCGTTGCGGAACATCGCATATAGTAATTAGGAGCAAATTAAATGATGCCGCACTTCATGCCAAAATGGCCGAGTAAAGGCTGCTAGAGCCTGTGTGTGATCCTCTTTAATTTGGTGCTATTCTGGTGTTGTATGGGCTTATTGAGCCATGAGGCTGTCTGGCTAGTTGTAGACACACTGAAACAATAAAAAAATAAAATTGCATTTTTTTTAATAAAGAGTAACAGGATGAGCAAAATACGCACCTGAATGCAATATCACAGTTTCACACAGCTATTTGCATATTCAAAATTTTGAACATGTGAAAATATAAAATAGGGTCCTTGCCTTATTCTTCGTATCACCTGTAAGTAGTACTCGCTATGTGCGGTAATTGAATAATGTGGTAAGTAAAATGAGGTAAGGTTTAAGGTATTTGCGGAAGTACAGTTAGTTAAATGACGTAAATAGGATCCTGCGATTTTTCGTTAGCCCAAAGTGCGCTAGACTTTATAAGAGGCCAAATTCTATAGATCCTTTTAGAAAAAAAGTATCGTGAGATCTGGTGACATAAAACACAAGTAATAATAGAAGTCAATATGAGTATATTTGGTAAATTGATGGTTTCTTTCGAGATTTTACGAATGGCATTCTAGCAAAAAGTTTCAAAACAATAAATACATACAACCATACCTTTTCCTTAATTCCAAAGTATGTGTGCTGCCAGACTATTTATGTTATAATATCACTGCGTGCCAAATTTGAGTTCCATTCAGTCGTTTAGACATGATTGAACAACAAACATCAAGACATCCTAACATATAAACATTCACTTTTATAATTTTAATTCGATCTGTTTCCTACACTAAAACTAAACCTCTTTGCTTAGTTCATGGTTTAATAGTATCCCTTCAAATATTGTAGAGACTCCAATATGTGGACGACTCTTTCAAGTCTTTATATTCCATGAATACACTAAATATGTTTAAAATCACAATGGAAACTATTTCGAAAACTAACATTAAATACAGTTAACTGCATCATTTAAACACCCATTTCATTAGTGCATACTAAACAAGCGAAATGTAAACATTAAAGCGAGCTTAATCCCAATTATTGACAGTTTCATGTATGAACTATGGACGGTATAAACTGAAACACATAGACTAAAATCAGCATTCATTAATGATTTATAGGTCAAATCATCATCAACAACAACCTATTTTAATCTGTTCCTGAGGTGTATTTCATTCATGACACTGAAATCACCATACTAAATTTTTTTTACTTTTGTGGGTTACACTTGATCGTCATCTCGCTTGATGTTAAGCAACGATGCAGTCCATGATGGACTGATGGACTGACATGATGGTGCTTACCTAGAAGGAACCAAGTTCTCGATTTGAAGACACCAAAATTGTAACCCATATGCGTTGGCTGAGTAGGATTGAAAATCCCACTCAGCCAACGCATTCCACAGCCTAGACGTTCTTACTACAAAAGTTGAGTCAAATCTCTTTGTTTGTTGTTTTTGCAAAATTAACCATGAAACGATGTCGCTTTTTCGAGCTACGAGCAGTCTCAAAAAATAAGGATGCATTATTTATCATGCAGATAGATCAGTCGCACACGTCTCACACAATTTTTGAAGGGTATAATTTTTTTAGAAAATCTGAAATTTGTAAGCATCGACAATAACTTCGTTTGGTCTCACATTGGAGCAGTGTGTAATTGGCCTACCTTGTAAATAAACAAAACATTTTTTTGTTGTTTTCTAGAAAACCAGTATTTTATCAACAATGCTTTGATAAATACAAGAGTGGCGCGCAGTCGCACCAAACTTATTTCATAGATTACTATATGAGATCGTAATGATTCACTACTTACTTATATTTTAACAACGAAAACTATCATTATTCTCTCAAACCTATCCGCTATATATTATGACTTTACTGTAATTTGGGGCTCATCTATTCTCTCAAATAAACCTATGTCGTTAACAGTTTGTGATCATCTGAACCGAGTTAAGAGCGTGTTTAACCGAACCCGCTTGACGGGTAAACACACATAATGATGTTTGATGATTAGTTTTGTTGATCGAATTATTTTCAACCGAACTACACAGCTCGGTGAAGTGATTCGACCGTTAGGTCTACGCTTGATGGAGAAATTACTGCGGTCAATTGTCAAAATATTGAAGGTTTTATTGATGTGAGTTTGATTTGGTTTAATTTAGCTTGACAAGATAATGGGGTCTGTAAATAATGAGAATGTTTAGTAGGTCGACCTCATACCGAGACAATTTTATAGGAATTAACTGTTAGAGGGAGCAATGCTCTGTTATTGTGCAGCCACTTTTAGCCAGAAGCCACTTTTAAAGAGATGGCCACTCTGGGCCTTCTCAGTGCCTTTGGGGTAGATGACGTATGATGCCGATAAATTCTTAGACAATGCTGGTTTCTTCACGATGTTTTTTTTCACTTAAAGCCAATGGTGATGAAAAACAGCTGGTAAAATTACAACGACTCTGTAACTTAGGGCCATAAGGAAGAAGGTATTGGTATGGATTAAGTGGTAACTTCAAATGACAGTATAACCCTATACTGTATTTTACAACTTTACTATTTATGGTGAAAGATTACTCTCATAAATCATATATGATCTATCAAGTCCAGTTCAAGTTAAAAATCGCAAGTAGCGACCTTTTTCAAGGAAAGTATGCCCAGCCGCGTTCCACTCATCTTTTTTCTATCGATTCCAATGGGTTTGCACTTTACCGCTATTTAACTTGATGTCAAACGATAATTGAGTATTTTATTGAGACTGCATTTATTTAGAAGATGCCCTAGAAAAACTAAACCCAGGACGTCTACTCTGTTTTTACGAAAACGAAATTTCGAAAAAACTCGCGACTTTCCTACTCTCGTTCTACTTCGTTTCGTCCGATACAACATTATTTGACGTTTAAATGTTCTAAGCATACTCTAATTAGAGTAGGCTTAGAACATTTAAACGGACAAAACGACGGATCGAAATAGCATCGGAGTTGGAAAATCGCGAGTTTATTTCGAAATTACGTTTTCGTTGAATTAGAGTAGACGTCCTGGACCATATTGCTATACATATTGACAGACCATATTGCACGTAATTCAAACAAAGTCTGAGTGTGCCACTGGGATTTGAACCCAAACATACTTGTGTAAGACATACAGAGGAAATGCACACAAACATACCTACTTGTGTGTCGATAACGGTAACGGGAAGAGATAGAGCTCATGGGAGGTTGATGATGACGCGAGTTTCGAGTTTTTAATTCACCCAAAAAGTACTCAAGTACCTTGAAACGATTTTCACTTAAAAATTGAAAACTTAACTTTTTCTTCAAGCATTAGTATAAACAGCCTACTAATTGTTCCCACAGGTGGGAATCGGGGTCTTCTCTCACAAGGAGAGCTTCAAGGTCATAATCCACCACACTGGCCCAGTACGGGTTGGTGGATGACACATGAAATCATGACACAAGATTCTAGGTACATGTCGGTTTCTGCACGATGTTTTCCTTCACCATTTTAAGTTAGCGGCATTACGCACATGACTTCGAAACGACAGTGGTGCACGTGGTTTTGAACCCGGGGTCTCCGGACCGGCTATCGCCATTCTCCCGACTAGACCAACCGTATTTTATTCTTTAACAGAAATCAATTATCACCTATTTATGGGTAATCGAAAAAGTTTCCACCAGTTAACAATCGACGCTTTCCATGAGTTATGTTATCGGAGGCCGGATCTGTACAAGTTTAGTGATCCGACAGGATCCGGTAACGATCGCTCCACACGACATGTCCGTGTAGCGCTAACGGACGCTAATAACACTCTTGTTAACGCTAATGACAAAGCAAAATACCAGATTTACCGGTAATGGGTTAATTTATATGAAACAGTGGCGAGCACAGTGCTGGACAAACTTTGTGGCAACTTTGTGGTTACCTTTTAATTTTATCTTTTTTTTTTAAATAAATACTGGCGAGACGAACAGGACATTTGCTTGATGGTAAGTAACATGCCTGCCACATAACAGCACAGTGACACGCAGTTATTGGAACATGAAGAGTCCAAATCATTACCTAGCACTGCATTGCGCTCGTCACCCAGAGATCTAAGATGTTATATCTCTAAGCCCTGTAATTTCTCTGGAAACATTGCCCTTCAAACCGGAACACAGTAATGTTTGCACATTACTGCTTGGTGGTAGAATAACTGGCAAAGGTGTGGTACTTCCCCAGGCGGACTCTGCCAAGTGTCCTACCACTACTAAAGAGTAGTCAAAACAAACATTTAAAAGGTATCCAAGTAATTAGTAAAATAATACAAAGCAGTTTCAGTTCCGTAACAATAGCTATAGAGATAAAAATTTACTGTGAATAGTGGCCATTTTAGAATGGTCATATTTAACTCCCAAGCAGAACGCAGCACGATCTTGTCTGTTTCCTTCATTTGCTGCGTAATGAAGAAGCGGAAAAACATTAGTCAATTAAGATACTTACTTCATTTTCTTACATTTTTTACATACATCGCCTTTGCTTCCTGATGACACAAACAAAAATTACGTTTAACGTGAAATAGATGGATAGAAGATAGAAAACTCTTTATTGTGATACAGACAAATTAATAAAATTACAGTGAAATACTTATGAACTACCACCACAAGACTACTTATAAAATAGGCACCTACCTATTCATTTAAATCCATTATTAAATTGATAAGTGATATAATAAACAGAACTCAATTTAGGTACACTTCATTCATATGATATTAAGTAAATACGTTTCCGATGTGAAATTTCAGAATTGATTTTGAAAATAATTTTGCAATATACCTCAATGACGTTTGTTTATTTCAATATTCAAAACATTGTAATTAGACTAGACTCAGCAGGGCTACCAGGTGAGTACAATAAGTTTAGTAACAGGCGGTCTATTGTTTTTTTTAACAAAATATTTGATGTGATATTTTAGTATATGAAATTTCAATCTGATAATTTTGTGCTATGATTGAAGTGACCATAAATTTGGGCATAAACTGTTTGAAGCGTAACAACGTCTATTTAATCTGTAATACGGTAAGTGCCGTAACTAGTGGTGGACACAGTGGCCGGTGTCCACAATTGGACACTGATTTATTTTATGGTGTCATTTGATGATGGGACACTTTTTGTGTTCATTTGTTTTATTTGGGTCGATTGTATTAAATGAGATTGATGAAGAGTGACCAAGGCCGTAAATTTTATCATTTCTTAAGCAACAACTTGTTGTTTTAATGATATTAGTTACTGTCGCCCGATTTCATTAGAGTGAGGTCATAGGTTGAAACTCTGCCTGTACTTCTGTCGAACTTCCAACTGCATAAGATGTATAAATTACAAACTGTACATTGTGCAACCTGCTTCCGTTAATGTTGGCTTGTTTGGTATTGAAAATGTTCCTAGAAAGATAATTGTGCCGTATAGAAATAAGTATTTCGACGAAGCCCGTACACAGCAGAAGTTGTCTATAACTACTGGTAAAATCAAATCATTACTGGTCACGAGCAAGTAGTATACAGAGGTAGAGCAAGTAGTATGTATCTTATGTTTGACTGGCCTCGTGGCTTAGTGGGTAGTAGCTCTGCCTGCGAAGCCGAGGGTCGTGGGTTCGATTCCCACCCAGTGCAAATATTTGTGTGATGAATTCAAATGTTTGCACTGTGTCTGGGTGTTTCTATGTATAATAAGTATGTATTTAAAAACTATATAAGTATTATATCAGCTATCTGGCCGCCATCACACAAGCTTTGCTTAGTTTGGGGTCAGATGGTGCTGTGTGTGAATTGTCCACCAATATTTATTTATTTATTTATTTATTTACATATTTTTATAAAAAGGTACCTACCTTCTAATTAAATATTGACATTAGAATACAAACATAATAATCATTTTTTTTTATCTATATTAATGCGCTTATTTGAGTTGCAAAAATGTCGCGCCATAATAATCTAGTAAATAAAAATGTAGTCTGTGTAGTAGCGTTTATAACGTTAAATTTTTGTATTTGATTCATATGTTACTTTCATGACAAATAATGACATGAATTCATCAAAAAAAAGTGACATCCGCCAAACCACACTAGACCTGGTTGGTGGGTTGTGGTCTTGACTCTTTTTTGTGACAAAAGACCGATGCTTCTACCACCTAACTAAATCGGCTATTGCTTTGCTAATGCTGTCTCTATCATTTCAAGGGAAAAGAAAAGAGAGAGAAACATCAAAGCGATGACATTTTTCGTTCGGCGGTAGACCCTCCGGAATCTCCAAAGTTAGAACTTATGAAGGTCTACTTATGTTATGAGGATGTTTATGTTGTAAAAGCATTACAACGGAAAAATCAGCTATAGTATAATGATACTCGTACCAAATGCACTACGATTTGTAAATACCTTTTCATAATATCTATCTTTTAACAGTATTAAAATAATTAAGCATACATGTTGTTGTTAAATTTGTTGTTAAATTATTTTCACATTTACAAATCCTGATAGGCTTAGACTTGTGGTTCTATTAAATGATTATTTAAATAGGTATTGAAGCAGAAATTTAATTCCCTCGGTAAGATTTAAATGTTTCACATTTAATACTAAATTAAATGCTTAAAATTTCATACCAAATTAGATATTTAGATCGCGTTAATACAATGTTTATGTTGTTTTAAGTAAGAGAGGCTTAAAACCAACAATGGACTATAACACAAATAAAATTATGTGAAATTGTAAAATCGAGGATCGGGCTGAATGGTGTATTGTTGGAAAAGCCTATGCCCACCAGTGGACGAATGTGGCACTAGTTAATTCATGCTTCTTTGTTTTTTTTCTCCAAAAAACAACACGCTGGGAGATTTAATGATGATTTTATTAGCCTATTTTTGATTCACCTGCTTATTTCGTACGATAACAAGGTCCACTTACATACTAATCCCCGGCTCCACCTCCCAAACGCCGTGAAACCGCCTCCCCGACATACAGACATTAACATCACACGTCTAATTTGTAATTTTCTACTTTTTTAAACAGACAAGATAATGACAGGGTCGCGCCCGACAGCTACGGCAGGTAATGGGCGCAATTACTTACCTGACACAGAGGAGAACATCTACAGAAATATGGTTCCGTGTTGCAAAACACTTGTGTAAGTTGTGTTTAGTCTCTCACTCTTTGAGTTCGTTTCACGTTACAAACGTCAAAAATTGCTCTACTGATTTAATATTAAAAAAAATAATTATAAGCTTCTTTTCTCGCGGAAGAGTAAATTGAATACTACGTCAAAATACCTTCACTTATAAATATAAAGTGATATGCTCAGGTCTGCCATAATCTTTACTAAACTAAATTTGACCACACTGCTGACTATCGTACGTTAAAAAGGTAGCAAATAAAAAAATATTGTAAGTAGCTAAAATATTTTTGTAAAATACTTTTACAAAATAAGGATAGGTAGCTGCACCCGCAGTTTAACCTGTGTGGTTCCCGTTGCCGTTATGTTCCGCCTTTTTTGTTCCGCCGTTTATGTGCCGTTAGCTTATATGTTAATCCATCTATGTTCCAAATTTCAACTCGATCCATTTAGACGTTGCGACGTGATTGAGCAACAAACGTCCAAACTTTGACCTTATTAATATTAGTAGGATAGAGTTCCAATAGAGATTCAGTAAGATTATCTGCTTTTTTATTTTATCTATAATCATTACATATAAACGACTATCACTCATCATCTCTTTGTAAAATAAAGGTCTCGTGGCCCTGAACTGAGAATATAACAACAAATAATTATCTGGGTAAGTTACAACGCTTTGGTTTCACTGTATGATCTCTTATCAGAGGAGTTGTTTCTCTGTGCAGGATATTTTCTGTGTAATTACAGCAGAGTTTACACGCGCCGTGTCAGACAGTTTCGCCTAATTCGATTTGATCGTCACCCTATTTGACGGATTTAAATTGTGAATTGGCTTTTATTTTTAACGTTTTGCGCTGGAACATGGAACCATGTTGAATTGAATTGTTTAATTATGCCGGGATCGCTAATTGGAGGGTCCAGGGACATTGTTGTGAGGTTTGTATCAATATTTAACGATGCAATTAATAGTAGTGGTAGGAGGACTCTCTGTAGAGTGCGCCTGGAAAGTATCACATCTTTGCCAGTTATTCTACCGGTAAGCAGTAATATCTCAGCATCACCTTACTTAGTTCACCCATCACCTTAGGTAGATGGATACTCTTTATTGCTCACACCAAAAAAAAAACAAACAAATATAGATTAAGAGACAAACAAAATTAACAAAAAGCTAGAGCCGGCACAACACAACAGGGATCCTTATTGCTGGAAGTAATGTTCCGCTTTGAAGGGCAACGTTTCCAGAAAAATAGTAGGGCATGGAGATAAATCATCTTAGGTATATCGTTACAATAATTATACGGTGAGACGAAAATAGCGTGTTTTTCTCTTAGCAGTTACACTGAGGTGACAATGTAAATTTTGGCGCGCTGTTACATTTTTGTAGCTATTTGTTTGTGCTTTCATTGAGTCACACCAAACGGGGACAAGCGTTTGTGTGAATTGCTGAATATGGATACTTTCTCTATTTGGATGTTTTGATTTTTTTTTTAATAATAAGTGACGAGACGAGTCAGCAATGTGCCTGGTGGTAAGCAACATGCTTGCCACATAACAGCACAGTGCCACGCAGCTATGGGAATATGAAGAGTCCAAATTATAACCTAGCACTGCACTGCGCTCGTCACCCAGAGATCATGTTATATCTCTAAGGCCTGTAATTTCTCTGGAAACATTGCCCTTCAAAACGGAACACAGTAATGTTTTCACATTACTGCTTGGCAGTAGAATAACTGGCAAAGGCGTGGTACTTCCTCAGGCGGACTCTGCCAAGAGTCAACTACCAAAATATAATATGATAATACGATATGTGTTAAGAACGATATGTGTTAACATATATCAGAGTTTTTTTAGTTTAAATCGTACATATTTAGTTTGTTTATCCGTAAACTTGGTGCATAGAATTGCATCAAAATACTGGGTACTCGCTTCACCATATAATCACGGTACATGTCCCATATTTAATAACATGAATATGAATATGATATAATATGAATAATAATATGAATATATAATATGATTGCTTATTATGGTACACATGTTTGCACATGACTGCCATTTCGCCTGATCTTCAGATGATGCGGTTTTACGAAGAAAACAATTCACTCTAGACACTAATACACTCAGATAAAATCAGTCAGGGATTATCCACTCAGGCAACAACACAGGATATCCCACTATTCAGATCTCTTATTATAAAAATCAAGTCACCTCTCGATCGCATTTTCGGAACAACCATGAAACGATATAGCTTTTTTGGAGCTACGCTTTATCTTGTTTTTTTACTTGAAAACTTTTAGACAACTCTACTTAGATCAATCCTAGAATTAAAACCAAGACATTGTCCCATTGATATGAACACTTTTGACTCGGCAAAATATATAAAACAGTTTTACTATGGATATGTTTTAACAGTAGTTAACCCGATCTGAACGAACGCGAGCTCTGAGCGCGGGATGAAAAATTAAAGTGTTCAGCAAATAAATACCCATTCATACGGTATTTATTGTCGGATTACTTCGGCAGCTTGCACACTACTGCATCACTTAAATTATGAAATAATAGCAGCGCCTCGCGGTGTTACCTGCGTAGTTCCAGTTCCCGTTGTTTTTCCGGGATAAAAAGTAGCCTGTGTATTTTTCTAGACTATAATCTATCTGTGTTCCAAATTTCAGCCCGATCCGTTCATGCGTTAGGACGTGATTGAGCAACAAACATACAAACATCCAAATATCCAAACAACAATATCCATACATTGACATTTATAATATTAGTAGGATTGGTGGAAATACTTTTCACATGTTAGGCCCCGCGTGCATTTTTTTTACATGTTAGGCCCCGCGTGCATTTTTTTTACATGTTGGGCCCCGCGTGATTTTTTTTTACACGTAAGGCCCCGTGTGTTTTTTTTTTACACGTAAGGCCCCGCGTGCATTTGTTTACATGTTAGGCCCCGCGTGATTTTTTTTACACGTAAGGCCCCGCGTGATTTTTTTTACACGTAAGGCCCCGCGTGCATTTTTTTTACATATTAGGCCCCGCGTGCATTTTTTTTACATGTTAGGCCCCGCGTGATTTTTTTTACACGTAAGGCCTCGCGTGCATTTTTTTTACATGTTAGGCCCCGCGTGCATTTTTTTTACATGTTAGGCCCCGCGTGATTTTTTTTACACGTAATGCCCCGCGTGAATTTTTTTTACATGTTAGGCCCCGCGTGCATTTTTTTTACATTTTAGGCCCCGCGTGCATTTTTTTTACATGTTAGGCACCGCGTGCATTTTTTTTATAGTTTAGAGGGACGAGACGTGCAGGACATATTTTATGCCTAATGGTAAGTAACATACCTGACAATAACAGCACAGTGATACACAGCTATTGGGAACGTAAAGAGTCCAAATCATAACCTAGCACTGTACTGCGCTCGTCCCCCAGAGATCTAAGCTTATTAAGCTTATTGCTCTCAGCAATAAGGCCGCCATTTGTGGCACTAGTTAATAAGTGTTTCTCTGTAATATTTTAAGTTGTTTGTCACAATAAAGAGTTTCTATCTATCTAAGATATTTTATCTCGTATGTCCTGTAATTTCGCTAAAAACATTATCCTTCAAACTGGAATATCATTGTGATTTGAAATCATTGCTGTAGAATAACGTGCAAAGGTATAGTAATTCTCCAGGAGGACAGAGTCTTACACTACTAAATGCATAAGCAGCCCACTAAATGTTTCCACTGCTGGGACACGAACCCTTCTCTAGCAAGGGGAGAGTTGAATTTATACGCCACGCTGGCCAAGTGCGGATTGGTGAATGACACATGACTTAGAAAGATTCTAAGAACATGTCGGTTTCTTCACAATATTTTCTTGCACCGTTTTTTTAAACTTTTATAGGTTTACTCTTGACCGCCATCTCGGCGACGGCGCGGCGATGCGGCGACGCGGCGATGCGGTCTACGATGGAGCGTGTTTACCTAGAAGAGACCGCTCTACCATGTCTGAACGGATCGGGTTAAAATTTGAAATAGATTCAGCCTGGAACATATTTGGGTAAGGCCGCCAAAATTGTCAAATATATCACAAAAGTAACACAACAGATTTTGTGTTACCGTTACACAAATGTAACACATCTTTTGGGTAAAGAGGGTTTCATAATGGTTAAATAAATAAACGAAAATAATACAAGATATTTTTTTACTTTTTTATTGTGCCTGGGCAGAAAAACATGAAAAACAAACTTACTAGGAACTTATTAGTTACCTACTTAGTTGTAAATTATTATTGAAAAAATTGTTAATAAATAATAGGTACTTATATATTATGCAATTTTGTCAATAAAAATTCTAAGATAAGTAATTCGAGTAAGAAAAAAAACAAAATCAAAATGAAATAGGTACCTATTGCACAAGGTTTATCTTTTGGTCCTGAAATTTTTCAGGATTCGTGGCTTTTAACTTTTCTCGATACCTTCTCTGTCGTTCCGCGGAAGTTAACGGCATTTTCTAAAAAAAAAAAAACAGTTTCTATAAGTACCTACATGAATAATTTATATTTCAATAGATGAAAACAAATGACCGCTGGATTACATTAGTAAAACATACTAAACAAGTTCGGTGCTCAAGAGCCCTTCGTGCCAGTTTAATTTCCACTTGGAAGGTTTTCACTATTAAAAAGTAGGTATGTAAGTACTGCGTTTGTCATACCTTCAAAATCACACTCAGATACATTACTTTCAAAAATCAGTCCAAATCCCGCTATGCATGCGGCTTTATAGATCTACTGTGTTACGTAACACATACTTTTGTGTTACAATAACACAAATGTAACACAAAAGTGACACAAATTTAACAGAAGCGTAATACAAATGCAACACAAAAGCTAAATTTTCACAACAATTTTAGGTTATATCTCGGTTATTTATTACAATTAGGCACGAATGGGCGATTCCAAGTACACTTTTGGCCTCATCGCCGACAAATATAATACAATAACATTAAAAATCAGTTTCTTACCCCAGAAATCACATAAAATCTAATTTTTTATCCACACAAACAGTAACGTGACGCGCACTTTATGCTCCTTCACTGGCGAAATAAAATGGCTGCCTTTTTTTTTTCTTTTTGTGGATGACAGTGTTTCCATATTAATCCTGCGTTTTGCACTTTGGTAGTTTAAATAGTAGCTTTGGAATAAAAATTCGTCACACAAAAAAATCGTAACACAAAAGCAAAAGCCATTATTTATTTTAAACTATCGATAAAACATGTCAGTTCAAGGATTTTCGCAACAATATTACTATTATAGGAGGGGTCTATCATCTCATTCTTCGACGGTATACATATAATTCAGATATACTCTACAATTTATTGAATATTTTAACTATTAGATACTGCAAAAAAAAACGACATAAATGTCACACAAAAAAATTGACAATTTTGGCGGCCTTACCCATTTATGCTACTTTTTGTCCTGGGAAAATAACGAGAACTGTAAGTATGCGGGTAAAACCGCAGAGCACTGCAGTATTCCATATGTGTCACACATTTCAACTGTATCCGCTCAGACATTCCGAAATGATTGAGCAACGAACATCAAAACTTTGACATTTATGATATTAGTAGAATAATATTTGAAGGATATTTTGTAAAAATTGTGTTTATTATGTAAGTGGCGTACTATCTAGCAGCCGTAACACAGGTCTCCAGCCTAGCACGGCTGCTAATGGACTACTAACTTATATTAAGTATTTATTCCAAGTAGGTAATTAAGTATTTTGATGTTTTTTAAGCCAAATTAATGATTGAAGCAATAAATTTTATTTATTATTATTTATTATTATCATCCAGTATCCAATAGAATGGCGATACACAAACAATGGTTAACCTGCGCCGTGTCGTAACCCCTTTGTTCTAACGAGAAGTGGCCATTCTATGTTAAGCGATACCTCTGGGTCACTTGCCGCTGACCGACCACTTTACCTGTGCAGTCGATAAAACAATGCTACTGGAACGTGCTGTGGATTGTGAATAGTTTTGGTTACATAATCCGATCCATTTAGTAGTGGTAGAACTCTTAGCAGAGTCCGCCTGGGGAAGGACCACACCTTCGCCAGTTATTCTACCGCCAAGCAGTAATGTGCAAACATTACTGTGTTCCGGTTTGAAGGGCAATGTTTCCAGAGAAATTACAGGGCTTAGAGATATAACACCTTAGGTCTCTGGGTGACGAGCGCAGTGCAATGCTAGGGAATGATTTGGACTCTTCATGTTCCAATTGCTGCGTGTCACTGTGCTGTTATGTGGCAGGCATGTTCCTTACCATCAGGCACATATCCTGCTCGTCTCGTCACTCTTTATTTAAAACTAGCTGACCCGTGCCCACTTCGTTGGGCATACCTAACGATTTAAATTATTTTATTAATATTAAAACTTAAATTATCTGTACTAATATTAAAAAAACTACTTTTTGTAACTTAAATATAAATGTTAGACATATGCTGTTGTTGACTTTTTTGTAGGCATTTTCAAGCTCCACATCTTTTCTCTAGAACTCAAAAATAAATCTTTCATAGTTAAGGAAGCGTTCGTAAGAAACGCTTTCATTCGACCGTTTTTTCTCCGATTCACTTTGAAAACGGACTACCACGTAAAAGCCTTTTTTTATATAACCTATGACACTCAGCAATAATGTGGCTTTCTATTGGTGAAAGAATTTTTAAAATCGGTTCAGTAGATCCCGAGAATACCCCTTACAATTTAACAAACACACAAACTTTACTTCTTTATAATATTATATTAGTATAGAAAAATAAAAAATCCGATAGTGTCTCACTTAAGGTTAGATATTGGAGTACTAATTAACTGTACATGCACCGATATATTGCAACAAAAATTAGTTGCTGTTTAAATATGCTCAATTTGAGAGTTCAGTTGGTTTTAGTTCGTCAAAAGTTTTAATTTGCTTTTCTACAGTTGGTAAAACATATTAACGGTGTTTTCTTTTGCAAGGAGCTTATGGCAATCGGCTTCAAATGAGCTGTAGTACCTACCGACCTATGATGTTTTTATTTTACTAAATGAAGTTTTAGTTCTTTAAAAAACATGTTGCTTTATCGTGTTTACGATGTACCCTTCCTCGATAAAAGGACTATACAACAGGAAATAATCTTTCAATTCGGACCAGTAGTTCTGGAGATCCTAGCGTTCAAACATACAATCTCTTCTACTTTATAATATAAATATGGATTCATTTAAATAAGAACTCATGTTATCTCCCAAATGTAAGATTTGATACCTGATGTGTTTCCCCCGATCTTCCGTAGATTTAAACGGTAATGCTCGTTCATGTGATGCAGTTGTGGCGCCACAACTGAACTAAACGGTACGTTGTATGTACTCATAGACGGACTGTGTAGTGATGTGTATTGAATCAGTAATTAGAGGAATGGCGGAATACTTCGAAAGGTGTATGGTTTTCTAATAGTAGACTGTTTTAAAAGAAATTTCAAAGAAATTAAAATAGGACGAAGTTATAATTTTGACACACATTTGTAAAGTTTTTTTTTATGTTTTAAAGTTTCTGAAATTGTCAATTTGAAATCCACCTTTAAATTTAATTTGAGGAAGTTATTGACATTGTTTTCGCCGAGGAATAGTTAGAAAATCAGAAAATAATGACAACGTCATTGACGTGACAACGTCTTATAATTCGATGAAGCCGGCAGCACGCACGAAAAAACATGACGTCATGCGGCGTTACCTCGCCGCATGAGCAAGTACCTTGACTTGGCTCATGAGGTTACCGCCATGTGGGACGTTGACTCGACGATCATAGTCCCAATAGTCGTGTCGGCAAACGGCCTTATAGCGAAGAGTCTCGACCAACATCTAAAGAGACTTTCGCTAGACGGTTGGGTTAAGGGCCAGATGCAGAAGGCAGTAATCCTTGACACAGCGCGCATCGTCAGGAGGTTCCTCACTCTGCAGCCCTAACCACCGGTAGCTTGGGCCCAGCCCCGCTGCTGGCGGCACCCTAGTTTTTAAGTTTTTTATAATGTTTATTTTATATATCTATTGTAAAAAACTTAGAGATTAAGAAGAAAAATAAATAACTGAATAAAAATAATAAATATTGGTGGACAATTCACACACAACACCATTTAAGGCTTGAAGTTGAAGTTGTCACGTTCAACTATCGTCAGTAACTTTACAGACAACCGATTTTTTTATGTAGGTACGTCTGAGAAATAATCACAGTTTGCCAGTTATTTTACCGGTAATCAGTAATGTGCAATATTTCCGTAGAAATTAATGGACAGCGCAGTGCAGTGCGAGGTAATGATTTGGACTTTTTATGTATCAGTAGCTCAGTGATACTGTGATGTTATGGGCAGACGTATTGCGTATCATCAGGAACATGTCCTGCTTGTCCACTCACTCTACATTGTAGAGTCTACAATGAAAAGTGTTTGTGACTTATTTACCTACCAGAATCGTAAGGTACATATAGTTCTAACTAGGTGCGCCAGCGGTATATCCGCCGGCTTAACAACTAAAACTTTAATGGGACTAAGAATAAGTAAGTCTGTGTTAATACACGTAATATATCTCCTACGTAATTAGTTTCATTCAAAATATCATTTCAGCCGTGAACATTTTATGGAGAAATGAGAAAGATACATGGGATTTGATAAACTACACACGTACAAGGTTCACTAATGTTTTACAAACATTTTTGACAAAACATCACTTTAAAACCAACTAATCGTATAATATTAATTGCAAAAACTTAACAATATAAAAATATTTCATTCTACAAACAACGTTTCGCCTGATATTTATTTCAAAAATACCTTACGTCAACAAATGTTTTATTTTACAAACCATCATTTTATAACCAATTACATGGCAAACGTTTCACTTAGACAATGTATCGAATGACATTTTATATTTTGTCAATTTTTCATTTCATAAATTATTCTTTTTACAAATTTAGCATTTCCTAAAACAGAATTTACAACAAATATTTTAAAAGTACCCGATACATTGTTTATGTAAACTATCAATTCTGGTTTCTGTCATTGACTTTCGACTAACGCTCCGATTAGGGTCTATCACTGAAAATTGACTCCGGGTGAGCGCCCGCCAGAAGCACTGCGGTCACCCCTGAGTGTCCCTTCTCCATACTCGGCCTGCGCTCCACTACGGAGGTCGCCGGCTCGCTTCGCTCGCCACCTCCCCCCTTCGCTGCGCTTAGCCTCGCATGGCTCGCTCCACTCAGGACCTCCCTTGAGCTTCTGGCTCCCGCATTTTTATATACACTCTAGGGGTAGTAGCGACAAGACTAGCTGGAGTCGGGGTGCTCCGAGTCGGATTTGGGTCCGAAGTAACCTAATCGTTCCGGTGTGGTTATTTAGATATTCAAAAATTACAATCAAGTTTTGATGTAATTTTTTGAATGTTTGTTTTATAAATTGAGTTGTTTGCCAAACAGCACATTATAAAATGAAAATTTGTCAAGCTTTGGTTTTGTTTTTAAGCATTTGGTAGTCAACAAAAATTTTAAAAGAATCATTTGTCAAATAATACGTTATAGAATGAATGTTTGTCAAATAATCACTTTGAGATATAACCAATTTGTTAAACATTTTTTTGTATAATAATCATTTCACTACCCGTGAGTTTGTCTAACGTTGGTTATAGCATGTCGGTTTGTGAAAAAAAGTTTTTTAAATGAACGGATACCCACGTACAAACTCACAACTTTTCTTTTTTAATATTGGTGCGTTAAGTATATTATTATAACAGTGTGTTAAAAACCATATTTTTATACATTTAAATATGATATTAGTTAAAACAAAATGAAAATTATGCAAATATTCGTCCATTTTACCATTTATTGAAACAGATTGCGTGAGGATCTTATTTAAAACAATCATTTAGGATTATCTTTCAAGAAACATACAATTAGCCATAATTTGATATTTCTAACATAGTTACACTGGAAGACAGAAAAATAGACGTAGCTAATGCTGCTCATCATGCCTGCCAATATATTTTTTGTAACACAGTTTGTGGAATAACTTGTCACTTTTTAATTGGTCTATTTAGTTTTTTTATAGTACTTATAGAGTGACGAGATGAGCAGGACATGTGCCTCATGGTAAGCAACATGCCTGCCACATAACAGCACAGTGACACGCAGCTATTTGAACATGTAGAGTCCAAATAATTACCTAGCAGTGCACTGCACTCGTCACCCAGAGATATAAGGTGTTATTTATACCACTACTACCAAAACTAATTTTCTTTAAGTTATTACGGATACTGTTTCAAATAGAATATATATCTTTATCAGCTTTATTCTTGTCACAGCTGTCACCACACTGATTTTATTCTTTTTCAAATTGTCTTGCATAGTGATAATATATAATGTATGTATTAGTCTATTAGTATATTATACTTATACTTACCTACAAAATATAATATAAGTATTTTAAGTATTAGGATGTATGATTGTTAATTTACTGTATGTATGTGTATTTGATACTTTACGGCACATAGTTACCCCGTCTTTTGCTATCTCAAATTTTCTCTCCATCCTCTGGTTGCCTGGAAGAGATCGCTCTTAGCGATAAGGTCGCCGTTTGTTCCACTAGAGTTAAGAATTTATCTTTTTGTTTATTTATTTTTCTTTTTGTGTTGTGAACAATAAAGTGTTTCTATCTATCTATCTATCTATCTATCTATCTATCTATCTATCTATCTATCTACCTTTCTTTTAAACAACAATGTTAGTAGTGCATTGGTATTTTGGTTTACCTTCAAATGCCCCGGTGACTTTCCAAACAAAACAAAAGTTAAAACAAATAATCCCAGTCGGCCATATTTCTTAACTCCACACTATAAATACGGTTCCTAATTACAATAAATCCTTAAGATTGTTGGCCAGTATTGTACAATCTACGATATTTAAGAAGGAGCAAAACTTTTGGTTTTCGAGAAAATATACACGAAACTTTTTTTGTGCAGTTAATTTTCTGTATGTAATTTATTTCATTGGACGTACTAGTTAGGATTATCATATTAGTAATTTGTATATGTTGTCTATAGTTTATATGTTTAGTCGTTTGCAATGTCACACCTGCTGTGTTTTTTAATGAATGGGCCAGTTTTAATTAGTTAACGTACAAAACGGCGGAATATGAATAATTGAATATGCACGTGGTAAATTTATGAAAAAACGTAATCCCACTAATATTATAAATGACAAAGTATGGATGTTTGGATGTTTGTTGCTCAATTACGCCGTAACGTATGAACGGATCAGGCAGAAATTTGGAATACAGTTAGATTATGGTCTGGAAGAACACATAGGCTACTTTTTATCCCGGGAAAATAAAGGAAACGACGGGAACGGGTAGTACGCAGGTAAAACCGCGGGGCACTGCTAGTTAAATAATAATTTAGATCATGATTAGGTCCTATATAATGGCTGAAACTGAAGTCGGGCCGATTATGACACGTCGTGTGAGTAAACCCTAAAATCATTTATATATGGAACAAGCACGATGGTCTCAATGGTTTACATATGTTCAGTGTTCTGCACATCATTTCTACATGCTTGTTTTGATTTATATTGTATATGGAAATGTTTGTTATTTAATTTATATCTTGAAATATATCATATATATTTATATCTACTGATCTACTCTACTAAAAACTACGAGTACATTGTGTTTTGTTATTTTGGGATCTTTATTTACCATAAAGCCTACTTTACATTCAAACTACTGGGACTCGAAGCCACACTGGCCAAGTACAGGATGTCGAATGCCACATCATTGACGATTTCATATTCTACTAAATATCATTCAGGAAAGAGGCTAGGCTGTTGATTGAACGCATGATCAAGCTGTGCCATCATAATATTATACAAAAATAAAAATTTAAAATCTTGAGTGTCAGATGGTATCCATATTTATACTGTTAGTACCAGGGATTTTTTATAAATAAAATAAAACTGTTACTCTGCAAAGAGTTCTACCACAACAAAGTAGTTTATTCTCAAAAGCTACGTTGTACCCTTAAACCACAGTTAATTGTAACAGTAGCAACGGGTGATCTTTAATTAGATGCCTTGTAGCGGAATATCGTGGGCGCTATACAAACGCTAACGACTCGAGATATTATTGAGAAAATAGGTAGATTTTATTAAATTGGATTAAAATAACCTAACAAAGAAAGGTTTAATCTGCGGAAGGAAAGGTGAAGTTTGTTCAAAGAGTTTAGTTAAATAAAGTACCTACGTACTTGTTTCAAGGAATAATTCAGATTGATCCTAGATTTTTTTATAATTTACTAAACGTTAGTAAGTAGCATGTCATCTGATGAAATTAAATTTCCTCAAAAATAAAAACATACGAGTACTACCCAAGAAAATCGAGTAAAATCCAACATTCAATTAAAAGTCGGAAGATAAAAAACGATTGTAAAGTAAAAAATAAGCAATAGAGTTATAATTACGCAAATGTATGGATTCTGTAGCCTGAAGAGACGGATACATATAGGTACATGGGTTGTATGATAAAAAATGTGTTAACCCATATGACGAATGATAAGACGGACATGTTGTGCTGATGTAACATAATGTGGGATGAAGGTGGGTGAATGTAATGAAGTAAAAGATGAATAAAATGACAATAATTTCTAACATACAAATTATGTCAAAGCCAGTACATAAAAAAATGTCTGTGACTACACTTTATAACTACACATTTTGCTACATTATGGCGCCATATTCCAAACATATGTTTTAATTCAAACGTAATTTTACGTTTTTATGTTCAGCTATCTAAATATTGCTCACTAAATATCACCTACCCTTTTTTGCACTTTTCACTAAACTAAACTAATGGATTACCTACATGTCAATTTTGTACCACAAAGTTTTTCAAGCTTCCACATAGCACCACAATAACAGGGTATCTACATATTCCGACCGTGGAAAAGACACACAGCTCACAAAACGTTCTACAAGCCGTAAAAACACAAAATATACTCGAAAATGTTTTTCAAACGGGTTGAGCCTAACGCAAACTTTTGGTGACAACAAACAAACATTCGGAACCGCAGCAGTGGCTACTAGCGAGTGTCCTACGTGGCACTAAGCTGGAATTAAATACTCCGTTTCAATATTTTATTCGCAAATTTGTACTTTTCGGCACCAATGATGAGTGCAGTGGTGATATTATGTAAATTCTGTCCTTGTCAGAAGGAACTATGCGATAATTTCAGTGTCTGTATACTTTAGGTTTGGGCATAATTTTGACTAGCCTTGTAACATCTTTGGTCGTGAGTGAGTTTGCTTTCAGAGCTCTAGGTCGTGGGTTTGCTTTCCAGCTAGGACAGATATTTCTGTGATAAATTTAAATATTTGTTCTGCCTGGGTGTTCTCTTTAAGGGGGTCATAAGTAAGTATGTTTTAAAGATTACATACGTTTTATATTAGTGCTTCTCGTAGCTTTCTTTCTGCAGTTTGGAGCTAAACAGTTTATTGTGAAAAATGTCCACCATTATTTATTTCCAACTACTTATTAAGTTTATTATTATGAAGGTTAGATTAGTAGATTTTTGTGCCTTTTGCGCTAGCCCAAAGTTCAGTAGGCAGCAGAGGTCGCTTGAGCCCGACGGCCATAGGTCCCTTTACAAAAAAAGAAACCTGTATTTAAATAGAATTTAAGATCTAAAATTCCAGTCACAAGATGCTGTACCAAGATGAACCGAACACTTTTAATCAGTTCAAAAATTACGGTCGACTGTCAGTTAGACCATCAGATAACATCGCAGCTCGGCGGATGGGAGATGGAGCGATGTCGAGATACCGCACTCAAACAATTAGAGGCCATTTAGATGGATAGGTTCGGTACCGTTCGGTTTTAGCGTGGTGAGGTTACATGGCTGTGTAATAGTCGGCCAAATTGTATTTTAAAATATTTTTTCAATATTTTGTATATAATCAAAATGGCACTTTTGCACCGATTCCAGTTGGTTGGTAGATGAGTGACGAGTACCTACTCTTATACTGAATTAATCTAATTATGATAATGCATTTAGATGTTTTTACCCAAAGGTATATTATTTACACAATTTAGTAGTACTGCAAATGCCCCTTTATTATGATTAATAAACAAAGCTTACTAGACTGATTTAAGACTAAGCTACATTTTAAATTATATCCATAAAACCAGACAAAAGAAATATATTATTTCCCTCCTTACTTTCCATCTGGTATTCTAATTACGTCTCTAACATAAACTCGTCCACCAATACGAATGATATCATCGTTCATTTATATGTGACAAAGTCTCCGACGCGACGGAGCGATAATTGAAACCACAGAACTGATTTATTTAGCGTGTCACTACTGTTGTACTTTCTACAGTTACGAGATATCAATGTGCATCTGATTCAGTGATGCGTCACGGTATGACGAACATGTCTCAAACAGTTTACAAATAAGTTCATTTACTTTGTTCTACTTAGTCGTAACGGGATGGAACTACTCAAGAATTAGCAACTATTTTTTCTTTTTAGCAACTACCAGGATTGTTAAACTTAAAACTTTAGCCAACACAAATACGACGGCTCGTTTTTTACCAAAATTTAAAGTTTTAATTTGAACAATTCATATTACGCAGGAAATCTTAAACTTAATTTCTAATTTATTTGTGGTATATGTGCCACGAGTATTCCCGTTCTCGTAAGAAACATCCGTTCACGAGTATGAAAAATGTCTCAGCCATCGCTCATATACATATGTAGGTATATTACTGCACATATTTGAGAAAATGTAGCAACTTGACACACGACATCGATTCTAGAAAAATCCTGTAAAGGCCGATTTACATCAGACGAGCGAATGCTCATTCTATCCTTACTGTATCAAATTCATTTGGTGTAAACAAACGTAGAGCATTCTTTCGTCGTTTTGTTTGCGTTCGCAAAGATTCTATGGAATATTTATTATATGGAAAACGCTAAGAACGATGTTTCGTTTACACTAAAAGATCGAGAAAGAATGCTCTTGTTCCAGCTCTAGCTCTATGTTCGTTCAGTTTAAATCGGCCTTAACAAAAATGAACGCTCAATATAGGTACATACATACGCAGTTCTTACTTATTTACATGGAAACACATTTGCAACTAAATAGATTAGAACATTTGAAAACTAACAACTGCACTGTGCTACTCGTTTATTTTTTTTTACATAATTATGTATGTAGATAGGTTTGCACTTGACCGCCATTTTGCCTGATGTTAAGCAACGATGTGGTGTACAAAGAAGTCCGCTTACCTAAAAGAAATCGATTTCTAACCAATTTGTCATTTTTTATATCGAAAGATACGTTAGTTATTAAACATAGTTTAATTTAGCATTCGTGTACTGGTTACATTGAAAACATTTACGTTACATCTTGGTGTAAGTGCAGCCACAACCGTACATACAAGAGGTTAGATAGTTCGAACGATCGTATCGGAACAACCGCGGTACAAAATAACTTTCTGATTTAGTACCTTTTCACAATAAGATTTTCCTACAATACTATTGAAATATAGAACACTTGAAGGTAACTTATTTAACAATAGTGCTAAATAATGTTTTGTGTGAAATTGTGGAATTTTTAGTGGTATACTTGTGTACACCCACATAAGGAAGCTATAATGAGATAGATTTGAATAGTTTAAAGTTAATTCGGATCGATAAGGATTTAGTATTTTAATGACCTGTTAATGTAATAACACTGGGATCTGATATAATACTGTCAAACGTGGGTTTCTGTGTTTGAGCTGTGAAGTACGGTACCGGTATTTGTATCAAAACTTGCTAAATGTATTAAAAAAAACTATTTTAATACAATAAACTAAACCGAGTTCAAAACCCACCCAAAAGCAATAAATAAATTAATATAATTATTGTTATAAGAGCTACTCACCCACATATTTGAAGTCGGTGCCAGCCAGTAAAAATGCTTAGTTTATTTTATCCTGTTTCGTGTAAAACAAGTATTCATTAACACAAATTCGTGTTGATAGAATCGAATTTCATAACTTGTGTGAAATTTACAACTATGTCATCCAGACGAAATTGTAGGCAAATTTTAGTTTTATGTTCATATTTCTAAAACCACTAAACCGATTTCTTTAAAATGTATATGGAATCATTCGGAAAGCATATTTATTCATTCTTGTCTTGTCTTGTCGTATCTTCTAGAAATCAGGTAACATACGAATACATAAAAAATAATCTGTTCTTTTTTGGAAGTCAGTTAAAAACCGTTCATCTTTTAGCCGAACTCTACTAATAAACGCACATAAGTAGACAAATTATTTAAAACTTAGAGTAACATTGCTATGATATTATTACGTAAATTTTGTTACACAGTGTACTTGATTAGCACAACAAATGTAAAATTGACGAAAAGGGGGAAGACCTACCTGGCTCGCCTGGCACTGCGCTATTGCTATTGCTGAAACTCCTTATGATTGTAATGATATATTTGACTACATTTTGTGCAGTTTATATAAAATACTTTAAAGTAAATAATTAATTACAAGGTGAGAACATTGACGCTTTTGGTTCAAGTGCAAATCGTGGTAGGCCATATTTTATATACGCCTTTGTACAGCGATTTTAATATAAAATAGGGTTGGGTAAAACCACTTTTCTAAACTAAATAAAACCGTGTCATGCTCAAAATTGCAAACTAATTATCTATTCCATACATTTTACACAGACCAAACAGAAATTACGTTTTTTTTACTAGTTCAGAATTGATGTTATTTTCGTATTATGGAATATTGGTAGCCAGGGACAGGTATTTTACTTTACGGGTTACCTTTTTGAACTTTTTTTTATTTTTGAAGTAAAAACTTCTTATGGCGCGCCTAGGCAGATTGTTCGTGGGCTGTGAATTAAATTCTAGCGTCACGCTCGGGTATGATAAGAAATCTTCGGGTAAACTCGGGGCCATGGCCATTGGCCATCTAGAAATGCGTCAGCCAATGGGAAATGCTGAAAGGGCGTGGCCTAGTCATCACAGCATGGCCATCTAGAAATGCGTCAGCCAATGGGAAATGCTAACGCATTTCTAGATGGTCATGCCACGATGACCAGATAACACCCTCCGGTTACACCCGTGTAGTTTCCAAGGTAAGCTATCAAATTCTGAGTTATAAGTTTTCACTTCTATCGGCAGTTCCTATGTCTGGCATTTTTTTTATATTAGATTGAACAATGGAACTTATTTATTTATTTATAACTATAAACAAACAACAACTAGAAGTCCGTAACTACTTTGCCCGTGGTACATTATATATAGCCTAGATCACTCAGGGATCACGTACAAATGCAACGGTGAAAAAGTCGCTCCAGTAGTTCCTAAGATTATTAAAAGATTTTTTTTTTTTTTTTTTTTTTTAACTTTTATAGGTTTACACTTGACCGCCATCTCACCTGATGTTAAGCGACGATGCGGTCTACGATGGAGCGTGTTTACCTAGAAGAAACCGATTCACTCTCGATTTGAAGACACCAAGGTTATAACTATCAGGGAAAACCCACTCTGGCAACTCATTCCACAGCCTAGACGTTCTTATCACAAAAGTAGAGTCAAACCTCTTCGTCCGTGTCTTTGGAACATCAACCATGAAACGGTGCCGCTTCTTCGAGTTACGAGAAGTCCGATAGAAAAAAGGGCAAGGTGGTATTAGATCATGCAGATCAGTCGCACACTCTCCGAAGTGTATCCGATAAAAAACTGACAAGCTTGCAATCTTGCGGCGATGTTCAAGACTTTGAAGTCTTTTTCGCACTAGAGTGTCTTTGCCTATGAGCCTTTTGGCACGCCTCTCGATCGATTCCAGAGCCTCAAGCTGATACTTAGCCGATCCATCCCAAAGATGCGAACAGTACTCCATACAAGACCGAATCTGTGCTTTGTATAAGAGAAGTAATTGTTCAGATTTGAAGTACTTTCGCACCTTTGAGAGGACACCTAGTTTTTTGCCAGCTAATTTTGCCTTAGACTCGATATACGTGCCAAAGTTGAGCGTAGAGGTCAAGGTAACGCCCAAAAGCTCAAGATGATCAGTAACCGGTACGGACACACCTCGAAAAGTAGGAGTATGTTGAAATGGACTCCTTTTTGCCGAGAACAGACACGCCTGCGTCTTTCCCTCGTTAAACTTGGCCAGATTGGTTTCGCCCCATTCAGAGACTTCCTCAAGGGCCAAGTTCAAACGTTCGATCATACTCTCTCTCAAAACCTTAGTTTGCCGTCCACTGGCTCTCGCGCTCGATATGTAACTCTCTACAACAGTGCTATCATCCGCGTACCCAAAGATACCGGGCTTCAACAGATCGTTTATATGTAGCAGAAAAAGCGTCGCAGAGAGTACCGACCCTTGAGGGACTCCGGCATTGATTGCCATTTGATCCGACGAGCAGCCATCAATGACAACTCGTATGGATCGATCCCTCAAGAAGTCCGATATCCATGCGATAAACCCAGAAGACAAACCATAACTAGAAAGCTTGCTAATAAGGCCATCATGCCAAACCCTGTCGAAAGCCTTCGAGATATCCAGGGAGACTGCAAGTGCTTCCCCGTGTTTCTCGATAGCTTCACTCCAGATGTGAGTGACGTACGCTAGAATATCCCCGGTGGACCGATTTCGGCGGAACCCGTATTGCCGGTCACTGAGGAGGTCGTAAGATTCTAGGTACGTCAGGAGCCTGTGGTTTAAGACACGTTCCATAGTCTTGCAGAGTATGGACGTGACCGAGATGGGCCTGTAGTTGGCAGGGTCAGCACGACTACCTTTTTTGGGCACAGGTTGCACGTTAGCAAGCTTCCATGATTTTGGTACTTGCTCAGTACGGAGAGAGAGCCTAAACAGGCGGGTCAGTACAGGAGACAACTCAGGTGCACAAACCTTCAACACTAGGGCAGGAATTCCGTCCGGACCACTGGCTTTGTTCACATCCAGATTGCGTAGCACTTTACGAACCTCCTTTTGGCGAATATGTATTTCCGGCATCAAGGTCGGACTGCCAGGAGGAGTAGGAGGTGTCGCACTACCAGCATCCAGACGTGAAGATTCCGCAAACTGAGATGCAAACAAGTTTGCTTTCTCCATTGCGGTGTGAGCCAGCGCCCCATCAGGTTTTAGCATTGGAGGGAGTGAGGAGCGGCAGAAGTTCGATTCGACCGATTTAGCTAGGGACCAAAACGCTTTGCTGCCCGCAGGGTACGAAGCTAGTTTGTTCCCTATTCGACTAATGTGGTCAAAACGAGCCCTCTGAAAAACCCTCTTGCATGCCTTGGCAGCCCTGTTAAACGCCTTTTTCTTCCGGTGTGTGTCCCTTGCCTTACGCTGTCGAGCATCAACCCAGGCTAGGTAGGCCTCATGTTTAAATGCTTCAGCACTTTTACATTGAGGACCGAACCATGGGCGAGCTTTGCCGGACAATGGAACGTCAGAGTATGGAATGAAATATTCCATAGCCGTACGTATAGCAACTGTCACAGCATCCGCGCAGGCTGACGGATCACCAGAAGAGAAGCACAGTGACTGCCATGGGTAAGATGCAAAGAAAGAGCGCATCTCGTCCCAATCTGCTGACTTGTATCGCCACAGCCGCCGGCTGCCTCTGGGACTGAGATCAGGCGGATGGTAAACGGATACTGATTTCACCAGACAGTGGTCGGAGCTGCCTAACGGCGAAGATACCGCCACGGAGTATCGGTCTGGATCAGTTGTCAGCAGAAGGTCTAAGCAATAGGGAGTATGCGACTCAACGTCTGGTACCCTTGTGGCTTCTTGGACCAGCTGGGTTAGGTCTAACGACAAAGCAAGCTTTCTCATTTCCAACCCAGCGTGGTCAGTGTCCCGGTATGGGTACAGCCAATCCTTATGGTGGCCGTTGAAATCCCCCAGTAACACTAATTGGGCTGATGGGTACTTCTGCTGAGCCGCGTCCGCTGCCTCACTCAAATAATCAGTGAGCCGAGTTGTCTCCTGATCTCCACTGTGCGACCGATAGACACAGGCATAGACAATTTTGTCCGTGCCCGTGTCCAATAGCGCCCAAAGAACAGAGAATCTGGTGTCCTCAAGATTACGGAGACGCCGAAAGCAGATGTCGTCACGGGCGTACAGGCACACTCCAGCACGAGGCCTAAAGTTGTGCTCCAAAGTGTACCCTGGATACGTTAGGTACGCCTCATCCGACGGACATTTTATCTGCGTCTCCGTAAGAAACAAGAGAGACGGCTGCTCAGTCTCTAGATGGTGGTGGACTGCGGTGATATTGGAGTGCAGACCTCGGATATTCGTGAGGTGCACTTTGAGTGACGAGGAGTGCAGCCGCATTTTAACGTTGTTTCTATTATTCTTGTTCTTCATATTGTTTGGGAGTGAGTGTCGGTTGGGAAATCGGAAGTAGAACGAGGCCACACACTGCTGACCAACGGTCACAACACACAACACGAATACATCCGTGGGAAACTAGTCTGGAGACTGCGGGGACGCCCGAGCCCCCCCGGGGATGTCTATCTGGCCTTGTCATCCGGTCGCCAACCGGCAGGATAGCGCATCCCGGGATTTTTCGCAAGATGGCGGGGCAGCCTTTCATGAGTGGCTAGCTCACTACTTGGGCCCCCAACTATCTGCGGTCGGTGCGGCAAACCGTGCCTCGGATCCCGCTACCCTCCATGACTAGTGTCCCGATGTAAAGTTTTGGTGTGTGACCGTCCGGTCTTGCAGTTATGCAGCAACTGTTCTGACCCGTTTTCCCTAATGGCGTTACTAGACTACATGCCGGAACACGGCTGGGCCGCTTGGCGGCACGACTCAGTCTGGCAGGTGGTCACCAGCCACGGCCGAAGCCTACCACCGGTATTTTGTCACCTGATTAGCACCACCCAGGGACCACGTGTGGGGGTTTCAAATTTTAAAGATTAGCGCGTTCAATCAAAAACTCCCTTCAGCTTTAGAATATAGTTATTAATGGGTATTTTATAACGTCTACTAATCAGAGTGTACAATAATGATACAATTATTTGTTGGCCTGTGAAGACTAGTGTTCTGCGTTACAGTGAACAAATACGCAATCTTTGTAGTCAATTTATCATAGTTCATGAAAACTAAACTAAAATTTCCTTAATCATAATTGTCGGCCACAACAGGCCATAGCCGACTGTTTTCGTAATGAATTGTCCATATCGGAGCATACGTTACTCGTAGCTTTACGTAACTAACAAATGAATATGTCTCTAACTAGGCATTGTTGCATTCATCAGATAAGCTGGGACTGATAAACGCGCCACGAACCGCAGTTTAGTTGAAGGTATGTCGATGTAAGGCCGGGAACACACTGCGATTAACTGCGATTAACGAAAATTGAATTGTAACTGAGCTCATAAAAATACTTTTAGCAATGGAATTTTACTTGTAGATAATTTAATTGTCTCAAAAAAACAAAGACAAAATTCAATTTTAAATTAAACTCAGACACTTGACTAAATTTCAAAATTATAAGCTGACGAAAAAAATGAAGGAGATTTTCAAGTCGACGTGTATATTTTTTTAGTTTGTTCCCAAAATGTTTTAATTTTAAGTTTGATCACTGTTTTTCTGTATTGTTTTGTGGTGTAATCAAGTGTTTTGTATTGTATTTCATTATTTTTATAAATTTTTACAGAGTAAGAGTGATTTTTTTTGTGAATTCCATTAAACTCACTGTTCACGGAGAGATAATAGCTCTGATTTGAATTAGAACAAATAAAGATCATGGCCTAGAATAACACAAAGACTACTCTACATAATGTAAAAATTATGGAGACTGGAACAACACAGGTAAACCCAGGAGTGCTACTAGTTCAATCGTTTTAAGTTTTTCTACAGTTAGTCATAATCCGTCGTGACCCTTGAGTCGTGTTGTGAGTTGCGTTTAGAAATTCCGATTTTGACATGTTAGGTAAAGATGGGAGCAAGTGACTCATGGGTGAGTAGGTGAGTACAGTCACTGTATCTAACGGAACATTTTTATAGCCTAAAAGTAATCGAAAACTTTTTAATTCATCATTAAATGGTCAAATATTTTCAACTTATAAATAAAAAAGCAACATTAGTTGATTCATTGGATGATTGATTACGTTACTGTTCACACTTTTAAAATACAGGGTTACTGGTGATCAGCCTGCATCCTTTTAAGGGGATGTTAGGTACATTCAATACGTCAACTTTTGTTCTACAGTTTTTAAAAATGTATGTTTCTTTTTACAAAATAAATAAAAATGGATTATTTTTTTTAATACATTTTTATTAACAATTTATTGCAATTAAATTATCTAAAAGCATCGAACTCTCCGTAACAATTCGTAACAAGAGTGCGTACGCTTTTTAACCCTTCCAAATCGGGGGTACTAAACACTCAAAAATCAAAAATAAACGAAAGGGTTTGAGCCGCGCGCATTTCTGCGCGCGGCGTGCGCACCATGCGCATTATTTTATACCTAGTGATCGATTAGTTCGATCTAGGATGCTTTGAGCTACTTTATCATAAAGCTATTGAAATAAGCTACAAAACGATATATAATTGTTCTGTATTATATTTTTACTTAATTTTACACAGATTTTTCTTTCCACCCGAAGTCGAAAAAAGTTACACTTTTGAAAAAGTGGGTGTTTGTAAAGAAAGTATATTGTTTTATGTATAGGTTGTTATGATTTTTATAAACAGTGATATCTACCCCTTATAAATCGAAACTAAAAAGTATATGCTTTCATACTTATATTTTGATATTTTCGACTTTGAAAATACCTAACAGAACAAAAATTGCGTGCCGTTTCGGACCGGTTTTTTAAAACATTTCGTGTGGTACGATTTAGGTATTTAGGCCTTATATTTATATACCGATCGATAGAAAATATATTCAGGAATCTTATTAAAATACTAGTAGAACCGATAATTAAAATAATCTATACTCAATTAGGCAAAATGTGAGGAACGACAATTGAAAAATCGCCGCCATTTTCGTAAGCCATATGGCTCATTCCGATCTAAGGTGACAAAAATCTAAAACACAATTTTTAGTGATTATACGTAAAACATATATCTAAAGGGCCCTAAAATGTATTAAAATAAGCCACTTACCAAAATATAATCACCAAACACACAAATTTACACAAATAATCACCACTTCACTGAACTACGTCGTAAATCACGCGCGGGTGTCATGGCGCCCGGACCGGCCGCTTTATACTGCCGTTATTCCGAGAAATTTGTTTCAAGTGGATGCCGTTATCGGGCTCATTTTGAAGCTCTATCCAATAGGTCTTATGTGAATAAAACAGTTATGGAAAAATAAACCTTTGCCTGAACAAAATAAGGTCCGAAAGCAGAAAAAAATTTTGTGAGTCATATGTCTTATCCGATCTCTAGCGCGCAAAAATTTGTGAGTCATATGACTCCATCCGATTTTAAGAGGTTAACGCGCAAAAAATGATGTGCCGAAGTGAATAAACACTAAAAAGTCAATAACACAAAGGGCAACAAACACTAATTTTTTTTAGGTTTTCTATTGAGTTTTAACGAAAGTTGTAGAACAAAAGTTGTATAAACAAAAAACAAATAAAATTGGACTTATTGTTTGTTTGTACTCTTTTTGGGATTTGTTATTTGTTAATTGTGCGCTTACCACCATACTCCAAAAAAGATTCAAGTATTTTACGAGTCAAACACACACGTGTTTTTTTGGTAAAGTTTTATTAGTCAACTCACATTTTAGTAAAGTTATTATTTGACTATACTATATTCATAAATTTTAAACTTTAAAATATTTTAGGACCTAATATTCATACGTAGAGAATTGTTTGACGACGTCGAAAACTGACGTCAAAACATTCAAATAAAGACAATAAGCGTTAGTTAGGTTAGGAGATTAGCCCATTCAAACAAATACACTCTCAGCTTTGTAATATTAGTACTTTTAGATTCATTTAGTTAATTGTGGACTTAATTCTCAAGATTCAAGGTCCATGCTTTTTAGTAGGTAACGTTTTGTTATGAAAAGTTTGGTTTTTTTCTGTTCAATAGAACAGGTAACAAACAAACACGTAGCTCACCTGATGGTAAGTGATAATTTATTAGTAAGTGATAACCGCTTATAGATTCTGCAACAGGAAAGTTCACGATGCTTTGCCATCCCGGGGAGGAGCTTAACGATATACCCTTTTTAAAATGTTCCTTATTGTACGGTGGAAAGGATTTTACAGAGAGATTATTTTGTATCATACCGTCCGAGGCAGAAAAAAACGCGAGACCCTAGCGGTGTGTATTTTTCAATTTTGCAAGATGTGGGGATGACAATATTGAGGTGTTCTTTAGTGATTTTTTTACACACAATAATGATAACATAACATGTACGTAAAGGCTGGTCTAGTCGAGAGACCGGCTACTGCCAATATGGAGCCCCTGGTTAGAATCATACACTCAACATTGTATTTTCGAAATCATGTGCGGAATGCCGCTAACATAAAAACGGTGAAGGTAGGTAAGTTCTAAGAATCTTTCGAAGACATGCGTTATCCTCCAACCCGCACTGGGATATCGTGGTGGATTATGGTAGATAGATAGATAGATACTCTTTATTGTACACACCAAAAGAAAACAGATATACAGACAAAGAAAAACAATAATAGCTAGTGCCACAACAGGCGGCCTTATCGCTGAAAGCGATTTCTTCCAGGCAACCTTTGGGTGGAAATGGTTTATGAAAATTTTAATAAATGGGGTGTGCCATTCTAGACTACATCAGTGAATGTAGATATATACGTTAACACTAGAATAAAAATTAATAAACATACGTACTAATAACAATACATGCTAATACTTACATACTTCTATGATATACTAATATATATACACTGTATATATAATTACTTATGATACTCACTAAAGACAAATATATTAGGATTAAAAAAAAACAAAAAAAAATAGATGGTAAATAATGACATACTATAGGTAAAACAGGAAACTAATTGTAATAATGACATTCTTATGATTGCTGTTTCGATAGAAAATGTTCTTTGACGTGACCTTTAAAAGACTCCAATGAGGGAGATTTTCTAATAGAAATAGGTAATTCATTCCACAATTGAGCTGCTTGAAAGGCAAAAGACTTACCGTAGTATGATTCTGAACGTGCTAATGGGATCATCAGAGTAAGATTAGTTTTTGATCTTAATGTGCGAGAATGACAATCTTGACAAAAAGTAAAGCGTTCTTTAAGATAGAGTGGAGTTTTAGGGTTAAATAGAATATTGAACAGCAGAAAAAGAATATGGGCATTACGACGCAGACGAATGGGCAACCACTTGAGTTTAGCGCGAAATTGGGACACATGATCAAATTTGCGTAACCCAAATATGAATCTAATACAGTAGTTTTGAAGGCGCTCAAGCTTTTCTAACTGGTCTTCTCTAAGATCAAGAAAACACACATCAGCGTAGTCCAGAATGGGAAGAAGCAGAGACTGTGCGAGTGCAATTTTAGTGGCAGTCGGTAAAAAGTTGCGAAGGCGTCTAAGAGAACCACCTGATGCAAATAACTTACCACTTACTGTTTTGATGTGACTATCCCATGATAAGGTTTTATCAAATATTATACCCAAGTTTTTGACTGAATCACTAAATGGTAATATATCTCCATTAAAAGTTACGTTAGGAATTAAATGGTAATGTAGGTAAACGTATGGTATTGACTTTATCCGCGCTAGAGAGGCCCCCTAGTCTTAGCAGTGAGAAAAATTGTATGCTATGATGTGCTATAGGTACAATGAAGTATAAATTATCCATCCTATAAACCACAACAAAGTTTGTCTCGGATAAACAATTCTTAAGATGTTTTAAGTGCAAACCTATAACGATAAAAACATAATCCTTTGTATTTTTCCCTTCCAATATTGCACAGGTGTAATCACAGTCTATTCTCACACACGTTTACTTTTAACATCATCTCGTATTCTTCCCTCTAATTGCAGGAACGCGGTGCCTCATTTGATTAGCAACACGCAAATTGCTGATTCAAATTCTATTTTGTTTCTATTTAAAAGTAGGTCAAATTAGCGTGGTCTAAACGGCGCAATTTGTGGGTCTTTGTTAACGGCAGCGGTGTAGTTCCAACTTCTTGTTGTAGTTCAAAACGGTCGGTAGTTGTTCTTTTGACTTGGAATTTTTAATTTTACTTCAGGTCAGAATTGTTTGAAAAGTTGAATGAATAATGCATTGTGAGATTTTACAATTGTAATTTCGGAATTTTCTAACTCCAAATAAACGTGTACAGTAAAATAATCACCAGAGTTCACTCGACCATAAAAGTGATTGTGCTAAATGGATAGTTTTACGTTGTATAGGTAGGTATCACAAAATTAATTAACATGTCACACTAAATGGTCTCAAGTCTACAAACACATAAATATAACGGTAGATTACCGTTACAATATAAAACAAATTTACGTTTCCCCATCAAAAAACAATAAGAATAAACAGAGCACCAATGACAAAGGAACAACGGAACAAAACACAGATATAAGGCATTAAAAAGACACTACATCTAAATCTCTCACTATCGGAACAATACAAGGAATAGTAATGTCTATTAATCAAAATGAGAGATCGACTTAACAGAATAGGTGCATCCATTTATTTCAAATCGAACTTACTCGCGTTGCGTTTAAACAGAAGTAATGGTGTTCGGATTCTTTTCAACATTAAACACAACTTTACTGATTACTGTTGGTCAATTTATGTGATCTTTAATTTGATCTTTATTACTTATTACTACAGTTGCTTTTCAAAAGATTTGGTATTGTTAAACGCAATGTTGCCTTGTTACGTTTTCTATGTGATTATTAATATTTTTATTTCTCTGGGACCGTTATCCTGGCAAGCCTTTTGTTCATTAACGATCGATTCGTTACAGTTGTTAGTTCTTATTTTGAAATTGATAGCTCATTTTGAGTCAGTCTTAATTAGTTCGATGCTTGAGGCAGACTTTGGATTTGGAATAATTAACGATGAATTCAGTTTGTTGACTAAAATTTATTTAAGACTTTTAAATATTTTAAAGTTATTTTTTACCAATGAATTAATGAATGATTCTTCTAGAAAAACAAACTAATCTATGAACTATCGCGAATTTTTTTGAATGTTAATATCACTTTTCTTTTTTATCAAAATGAAAATTTTGTGAAAACAAATAATACAAGATTTAGTGAACTTATCAATCAAAGTAGAAAGCAAGATATTACTTAAGACATTTGTAGTAATTATAAAATAAATGTATCTATTTTAATACTTGTAAGCATTACCGTTAAGCGTGGTAATACCTCCACTATGCTTACAACCACTTACACTCCTAAAGAACTTAATCATCTTCTTAATCATTTTATCATACTTTTTTTTTTTAAATACAGAGTGACGAGACGAGCAGGACATGTGCCTGATGGTAAGCAACATGCCTGCCACATAACAGCACAGTGACACGCAGCTATTGGAACATGAAGAGTCCAAGTCATTACCTAGCACTGCACCGCGCTCGTCACCCAGAGACCTAAGTTGTTATATCTCTAAGCCCTGTAATTTATCTGGAAACATTACCCTTCAAACCGGAACACAGTAATGTTTGCACATTACTGCTTGGAGGTAGAACAACTGGCAAAGGTGTGGTACTTCTCCAAGCGGACTCTGCCAAGAGTCCTACCACTACAAAACTATTTAGACTAGATAGTTGGTTAGGTAAGTGGTGGTGTATAGTTTTCTGTATGATTGAATTTTGACACCGCCCTATTAAAAAAAAAATAGCTAAAGTGAATATAACAAGATCATAAATGGAAGAAGTAAAACAATTAATTGAAAAAGATACGGTACCTACAACTAAACGGTTTTAAAGTTTTGAAGGTTGAAAAGATAAGAGATAAAAATAAAGTGGAGCCTAATAAGAACATTGTTTTTAACGAGAAGGCGTGCCCACATTAAGTTAAAGTGCTACTCGGTCATTACTAAGCTAAAACTAAAGATAAAACAAAAACTCATTTCGAACATTCTGTAGAAGCATTCTTAAGATATTCAGTAAGTTTGAGATAAAGACAGTTTCAAAAAGCCACAGTTATAGTGCAAAACTTTTGTCGCCGCATTTTTAAAATTTGTTTAAGCAGGTAAGTTGTGTTGCTTTTTAAATCAACTTACTCATTGCTAATGTACTAACGATAAATTGGTTTCCAACATGGGGCAGTTACTTATATTAGAATTATAGAACTTCTGATACCATTAATTAAAAAGGTTCAAACATAACTACTGCAAAATTCACAAGGATATGTAAATTCATACAAGCTGTCATAGTTTCAGGCACGCAGACGCACGTATACCTACACACTTGCACACTTGTACTCTTCAATAGACATGTTTAATTAACACAATGCAAGACTACAAGCGGACTCAAATATGTCGTTATCCTAATATTATAAATTTATAAAAAAGACGTAGTGTCATGAGAGACTAGGTAGCAACGAAGGTTCCTTTGATATAACATGTATACGTATACAGTGGTATAGTGTATATGATATATCATGCAAATCATCCATACACTTTATACCACCGTATACGTATCCACCGTTCTATACGTATTTTTACCTGCCACTTTGTTATTTTTCGATGCTGCTTGTAGTTCGAAAAAGCGACGTCGGCTCATGGTGGACGTTTCATCAATTTGAACGTGGAAATTTAACTTCATTTTTGAAATAACAACAGTTGTTATTGTGCTTTGACTGCGAGGGTTTTTCCCAATGATTCCAATCTTAAAGTCTCCAACACACTCTCCGAAATGCAACCGACAAAAAATCGATAAGCTAGCAACGCTAGTTTCATAAGAGCAACGTATAAATCACGGATCATAGTTATCTCCGTCTCAATCCGACGCCATCTAAATCAGCTAATGAACCCGCAGACAAAAGCTCCGATAAACTAATCAAATACATCAAATACCACATCCGTTCATATTGGCCTTTTGATGCTGCGCTCGTTGATTGTGTTTATTCCATCTTTGGGAATCTCTTTTTAATGCGTGATCAGTTAATACATCGCGGCGCAAAAAGAAATACGTATTGGGTTAATTGAAGTCTGTGTTGTACATATTTTTTACAAACAACAACTTAGGTAATTACTGTGAAAACTAGAATACAATACAAACATAAATTACTATTTACAAAAATCATAAGCAACCCACTAAATAAATTATCTTACTACTAAGATTTGGACTCTTCTTTCGCTAGGAGAGCTATAAATGACCACGTTGGTCCAGTGCGGGTTGATGGATAACACAATGTCATGACCTGGAAAGATTCTTGGAACATACTGGTTTCCTCCCAATGTTTTTCCTTTACCATTTTTAAGTTAGCGGCATTACGCACCTGGCTTCGAAAATATAGTAGTACGCATGAGATTTGAACCAGGGGCTTTGGATTGGCAGTCGCCGTTTTCCCGACTAGACCAGCCGCAACTTTCTACTACTTGCACTTAACACATTAAAATTACCGATAAATTGATGAAAATTTCAAGGTAATCAAGATTTTCAAGCACGTTTCAGTTGGCAATGATCTGAATACACAGCATGCTTATACGTTAAGCCATACAAATGGCAGTATTTTGCTAATGTGTCGAGCCTCTTATCATAAGAGACAAGTTGGTTTATGGTTTGCGATCTACCTCTCATAAGATACAGGCAAATACACTGCGGTCTAGACCTCATGAGAGACGTACATTTACATTGCATTCTACCTTTCAATAGAGATATACATATGCTGAAATCTACTTCATAATAAGCATAATATACACTGAGATCTACCGTTATATACTTATCATGGTAGTGTAATAATTTTAATGTAATGTAATTTTATACATTACATTAAAATTACTTAATTATCATGAATAGTACATTAGTGTTAATGAGGCATGTTATTACCTAAAATATAAGATGGACAGATGACCTCACAAAGGTCGCTGGAATCCGCTGGTTACAGGTTGCGAAGGATCGTTCGTTGTGGAAATCTAGGGGGGAGGCCTATGTTCAAAAGTGGACGTCTTGCAGCTGATGATGAGTACCTAAAATACCGCGAAAGTTTGAATTATATTACTCATAATTTTGAAAGCGTCGATAGGGCCAAAACAAACCACGAAGATGCACCTACAAGACCTTTAAAATCTGGGTCACAATTTAGAGTGTACAAATCTTAAATGTGAACGAGCGGCGAACAAGCAAAAACCCCCGTGGAATCCCGGTTAGATCAGAGTTAATTAGAAGAGCTGGTTCGCTGCTCGAGACCTCGGCCCGAGCCCCGACCATTCAGACTGACGGGGCAAAAATAGACGAACTAGAGGCGGCTGCTTTTACACCGGCATTCGTAATAAATGTGTCAACTAAAATTTAATCATACCTACAAACATACTAGGTATGTCCCACGGTGTAACCGAGGCTTACTCAAAGTATTAATATTAAGTAGTGATTATATTTACTTTATCATATTTCACAGTTTCATCTCCAGAACTGATCTGAATTGACTGAAATCTAGACTCATCACGAATGGGTTTACTTCTCTGTCATGAGAGTCATACACATTTCTGGCGCGACGGTCATCACGAATTGTTGCATTGCGTCCGCCCATGTTATACCCATAATTGCATATTTACTCAAATGGTTTCATCGCTTCTACAACGCGTCGCATAGATTTGGAGAGATATGTAGTGCTTGAGCTTTTGTTCTGTGAAACATTATTTTGTTATGCAAAAGTGGCTATTCCTCGGTGTTTATAATTTGGGAGTTTTCTAATCGAGATGCCCATCTTCTAAGCTTCGATCAGTTACAAAACTTCAGGTGTGTGTGACGGGCGGTCTGACCGAGTGCTTCTTCTGGGCAGCGGCGGCTTCAAACGGGAGTGCGGGTTCAAAGCGCGATCGTTCGCGGCGAGACCGCATCCACCGTGTCACGGCCATCTGATAACTAATGTGATTGATGTCTAATAACTTGTGTGGAAATCAAGGAAATTTCTACTGAGCAATTCTCAGGTGCTCTGTGATGATACTTGCTTAGGGTTGTATCGTCATAGATTTCGGCTAGAAAACCAAGTCAGATGTTGATGTCTATGGCAGCCAAGCTCTAGTTAGTTTATGCCATCTCTGCGAAATACTAAAATCTTTCGGACTCTTTTTTTATTTTTCACTGGAAGTGCAACCTCAGAGCTGATTAAAACCGGGCATTCGTGTGTTGTACATGTTTTTATTCCTTTCATAACTGACTGTCAGTGTTTCATCGCTTGAACTACTCGTATCAACTTAGAATAAATCACTTGCAGTTAAAGGTCTCAAGATTTTAGTACAGATATAAAATGCTGTTTCTCCCGAAAAATACACGAGAAATAGCATCATTGCTACAAAGTGAGTAGAAACTAAATTTGTGCGTATCTAGTATCTAGGAGGAGCAGTTTTAAAGCAATAGCCTGGATCAGGAGGCTTAGGATGCCAAACTTTTGTTTTGTCAATACCGAGTTTAACGTTTCAGTTAGAATGTTTTGTGCCGCGCTCCACTTCTAGAAAGAGTTTTGGGCTCACATCACGTCATAAGAATAGCGATTTTATTTTCTTTTACACTAAGAGTTTATGCTAACAATATCATACGCTCAGTTGTTAGTGTTTTTTGCTATTTTCTATAAGTTGAACTGTATGCTGTTTAGATGAGATAATTTTTTTAGCACAGCAGTTTTATCTTCGCAAATTTGGTGTTGGTTCCATAGTTAGATATTATAATGTTTTCTTTACGATGTCTCATTTCACTGTACCTCAAAAACTCACAATGTTTACATGTATAAATGTATGTACCTTTGAGTGTTTTTATGTATCACTACTATATATTTACAATTATATTGCTATTATATCAGCTATATGGCTCTGAGAATACAAGCTTTGCTTACTTTTAGGCTACTTGTTTGATAAATGTCCAAAAACAAAATTTTATTTGAGAAAAAAAAGACTTGAAATCGCTCTCTGGTGCTCTACAGCCGCACCCCGTTGCTCGCTCGGTAGCTACTAGACAAACTTGGTTTCCTTACAACGAATATACATTTTCCCTCGAACGTAAGTTTGCGGCGCGAGCGCTGATGTTACTTTTGTAAATAAATATTTCCGATACGAAGCTTTCAATGTGAACGGAATATATTTCACAGGTTTTGTCACAATTATTAGGTGCTGTTGGAACAAGGAATACATTTGGACCTCTTCCGCATGAAGTTTGCAAAAGGCTTTTTAGGCTTCTTTTAAGTATCATCTGATTGCACTTCCATCTTGCCTGATGCTGTCTACGATGAAGCGTACTTAGCTATAAAATACCGATTCACTCTCCACTTGAAGACAAGATTGTAACCATTGGGAAAAACCTACTCAGGTAACGCATTCCACAGTAAACAAACTTGAAACGAGATTATCGATTGTCAAGGCTGAAACATCATCATGGCAATCGTAACCGTTGGAGTGGCTGAGTTCTTCAGTGAAGACCACGTTGGGACAAACGTAGTGTAGTAGCCAACAAATAATGGATGAGAGGAGCTGCCAATCGAGATCGGTAACGTACATAAAAAGAGGGCTACGTGTAGAAACGGACACCAAAGACCTAAGACAATGGACCCATTTTCGCAAATAAATAAATTATTAGTTTTTTTTTAATAAAGAGTGACGAGACGAGCTGGACATGTGCCTGATGGTAAGCAACAAGCCTGCCACATATCTGCCACAGCTATTGGAACATGAAGAGTCCAAATCATTACCTAGCACTGCACTGCGCTCGTCACCCAGAGATCTAAGATGTTATATCTATAAAGTGACTATGGCGATAACAATATTTTTTTTTTTTTTTTTTTTTTTTTTTTATAGCCTTTTATTCAGATCTCTTACAATGGTTTTTAAACTTATGTAAAACTATGTAATCTTATTTAACTCATTTTACTAACATATAGACTTGTTTAGCTAACATTAACTATATAAACTTATTTGGTATCTAACTTTAAGGACTTAAACTTAATATGTATATATTAATAAAATTAAACTAATATTTGGTCCTTGGTTATTTTGCCAAGATCTGTTTGCCAGTCGGCAAAGGCCTCCTCCAACCTTTTCCACTCTTTTCTTTCATGGGCCACTCTGTTCCATGTAACACCTGCGACTTGTCTAATATCGTCGACCCACCTTTTCTGTGGTCGGCCTCTCTTCCTTTTGCCTTCCTTTGGGTACCACCACGTCACCCTTTTGCTCCATTTGTCTTGTCCTCTTGCCAGGTGACCAGCCCATCGCCATTTAAGTCTTTTTATTTTGCTCATTACATCAGTAGTTTTTGTTTTGTTTCTGATGATGATTTTTTTAATTCTGCCGGACTTCTTGATGCTTAGCATGCTCCTTTCCATTGCATATTGGTATGTTGCTAGTTTGCTTGAGGTAGCCTGATCTAAGGACCATGACTGACACCCGTACGTAAGGACTGGTAATATGCAGGTGTTAAAAAGTTTACTTTTTAGGTTTATATGGAGCTCCTTGTTTTTCATAACCTCTCTTAAACTCCAGTATGTTTTCCAGCCATTTGTAATTCTTCTGTCCACTTCCTTCTGCATGGGATCTTTTTGAGTTATGAGTTGCCCTAGATATACGTACTCATCTGTATAGTTCATTTCAGTGTTTCCTAGATCTATATTGTGTTTGTCCCCGTTTGTCATCACCTTAGTCTTTTCTGGATTCATTGCCAACCCTAATCTCTCACTTTCTTTTGCAAGTTCTTTTATCATTCTGGTTAGGTCTTCTGCTGTTTTTGCCAACAACACTATGTCGTCAGCAAATCTTAAGTGCGATAGCAGTTGACCGTCTATATTAATTCCGAGATGTTCCCAATTTAGTCTTCGGAAGATTGATTCCAGTACTGCGGAGAATAATTTTGGAGATAGAGGGTCTCCCTGCCTTACGCCTTTTTCTACTTTGAAAGGAGTACTTTTCTTTTCTAGTTGGATTCTTGCTCTACTACAGCTGTATATGTTTCTTATTAATCGGATGTACTTGTGTTCTATTCCTTGTTCTAGTAACGCCTCCCATATTTTGTCGTGTTGTAGAGAATCGAATGCTATATATATATATAAATAATTTAAACGTCATAACATTTAAGAGGCGCTTGGTTTAGATGATACCCGTACAAACCAATACATGAGCTGCAACAGTGCCCAAATCGATAGCAAGTAAACAATAGGCTGTTAGCTGGATACACAAAATGGTGCCCAGTACTATGTGAAGTGACAAGGAAACAGCGGATTACAGGAGCTAGCAATCGAGCTCATTAAGAGAGGTTTGCGTCCAGCAGAGGACTCTGGAGAGCTGATTATGTGGTGGTGATAACTTGACTGTGTTAATAAGTACTTAGTACCAACAGAAGTGTCAGAAAAGGTATAGATCACCATGATCATTGAGTTGATCTACTTTTGAGCGTCATATTGCTTGATATTACATGACGAAGCCTGATAATGACGAACATATCACATACATCACACACACATCCATATTGTGATGATTTCCATTTAAGCTACGCTTGGATGTAACAAAAAAATAGCTAAGAAAATTTATTCATTTCGAGATGAGTAGAGCACGACCCTTACCAGCAAATATTTTCTACGTAAGCCCATATTCTACAATCGCCGAGGTTATTTATTTTAATTCATTTTAAAAGTCAAAGCAGTTAAACTAATTCATAATTCAAAAGCTCTGGAAATGTTTCGTGTTGTAAAATAATGCAGCTGGTAGTTGTACGATAATTCACAATCAACTTCGACTTTAAACATTCAAAGTTATTGTAAACTTGAGCTTCATTTAAAACTAATAATTTTCTGTCAAGTAATTTGACGCTGCTGTTGTAAGAAATTTTGAAACGTATTCATTGGTTTTATTGTAAACGGTTGGTATTAATTGGTTTCTAATGAGTATGGTCCATCTTAGACCGCATCGTCACTTAACATAGATCTAGATGGCGGTGAGGTCAAGCGCAAACTTATTCTTACTCTCATCTCGTATTACTGTTTTTTTTTAAGAAAGTACCTACCCAACAGGTTTAGTCCTACCAAATACTACCCGTAGCTCGAACAAGCGGTTTGGTTTCATGATTGACGTTTTCAAAGACTCGAACGAAAAGGTGTCTACTTTATTGCTAAGAACAACTGCTAGGGTAGGCTGAATTTTATATTCTATCGGAGTGCAATATAGTATGTGTTAATCCATACCATAATCTATTTCAGTTCCAATTTTCAGCTTTTCAACCATTTCCCTGAGGATCACATAAGTAATGAATAACCTGTCATCAGCAAAATGGCTTGCTGATTTTGGATTTCCTCCTGAAACGCAAAATGACATATGTATATCCAGCAAAATAGCTTCAAACGAAGGCTTTACAGTGACCTCAAAAATGCAACGTAGACACTAGAAACGCGTCTTATCATCAAATGGTTCAGCGCTATTTTTTTATTGTAGGTAATAAAAAAGGTTTACAAGAAAGGTCTTATTATTTCTTCCAAACCAAAAAGTCAAACAGGCCCTAAAACAATCTAAACACTAAGCCATGCAAATTATACAACATTACATAAAAAAATTCGTACTTACAGTCGGTACAGCAATTAATCACTGCTATTACACAGTCCGTTCATTATTTACTCTGACAACAACACTTATTTCCATCCGCCATTTTGTAAATTATTTCCAACCGGTGTTGCCACTGCAAAAAATGCACCAATTATCGTCGATTCCCATTCCACATTGCTTCCTGATTTAAAACTTGACGATTTGAGTTTTATTGTTGTTTTCCTAATTGAACTACAAAACCCATTGTTTTTGTTCCAGTTGATAAAAGTTTTACAATAATATCAAAAGCGACCCATTGTCGTGGATGGTGTTGTCAAAGGGTCAAATAAAGAGTTTTGACTGTGATAAAAAGAATCGAAATTGCCGAATATGGTGTATTGGATATAAATAAGAAATATTTAATGAGATTACAACAAATCTTAATATATATAAATCTCCTGTCACGATGTTTGTCCGCGATGGATTCCTAAACTACTTAACCGATTTTAAATTAAATTGGCACACCGTGAGCAGTCTGGTCCAACTTGAGATATAGGATAGTTTTTCTTTCGATTAATAGTCCTTATATGACGAAATCCGACCAAAGCCGGAACGGCTTTAAAGTTGTTCTATAAAATCGATCATTCACATTAATGAATTCCAAAAATATACAGCGTCATAAGGCAACTGATTATTAAGATTAAATAGTATGGTTACAAATTAACGTCATTACAAACTTTGATCAAACTAATAATTTAGAGGTAATCAACAAAATGTCCTGAAAGGGTTTTCCCTGATAGATATCACTTGGCATCTTCAGGTCCAGAGTGAATCGTTTTCTTCTGGGCAAGCGCCCTTCATCGTAAGGCGCATCGTCGCTTAACGTCGGGCAAGACGGTGAAGTGCAAATCTAGGCTGAAATGCAAATCGATAGAAAAAACCTTTAGCTGTTGTAGGTGTAGTTAATTTTTATATTACAGTTGACATCACTAAAAATATTTAAAAAATTTAAACGTCACTCCAAATATGTGACTCGTGTTCTAATTTTATGATTGTTTTGTTTCAGGTACGTAGCTGAACTAGTGACGAATAACTCTCAAATATTGTAAGTATATTATTGTATAAAAACATTTTTTCCTTATACAGGGTTATTGGTAATCAGCCTGCATCCTTTTAAGGGGATGTTAGGTACATTCAATACATCAACTTTTGATCTACAGTTTAAAAAAAAAATGTTATTTTTTCTTTTACAAAATATATAAAAAGTGCATTTGCACGGTCAAAAAGTATCGAACTCTTCGTAACAATTCGTAACACGAGCGCGTACGCTCTTTAACGCGCAAAAAATGATGTACCGAAGTGAATAAACACTAAAAAGTCGCTAAACAGTACAAAAAAGGGCAACAAATACAATTTTTTTTTGGGTTATCTATTAAGTTTTAACGAAAGTTGTAGAACAAAAGTTGTTTGTTTAAATATACAGAACATGCCCTTAAACGGATGCAGGCTGATTACCAGTAACCCTGTATTATCCAGCAGCTTTTTGAGCATTTCGGAGTAAAATTTTCTGTTTTTATTTATTTTAGCTTTCGATAACTTTTTTTTTATTTACATATAAAATACTTACCTACGTTAATTGTATTAACTGTTCTGGTTATCATTAAAAAACGATTATCATTTCGCTTAACATTAATATTCACAAATCATATAGCTAAATCATCACAATAGAACCAAAATACGGAACTACTGCCAAACCGCGAAATCTCAATTTTAAATCCCATAACAACTTTTGCAAATATGTTACCTCCGAAATCTTAAAAATTTACAGCGTGCAATACAATCACCGTCGTGTCAGGAGCACGTCGAATGAAACGCATAAAATCGGCGGGAATATAAAATTTGATGTTGCATTTTTCTTATTTATGTCGGAGGACGACAGTTGCCAGTGACGCGCGCACCGCGCCCCGGGTGCCGGGGAAATGAGCTTGGGTTGCCAGAACAGATTAAAAAAAATGTATTTGAAGTATTATTTTCTTTAATGATGGCAAACTTTTTGAAGTGAAAACTTCTTTTGGCGCGCCTAGACAGATTTTTCGTGGGCTGTGAAATGAATTCAAGCATCACGCTCGGATATGATAAGAAATATTCGGGTAAATTCGGGAGCATAGTCATTGGCTATCTAGAAATGCGTCATCCAATAGGGAATGCTAAAAGGGCGTGGCCTGCCCATCATGGCACGGTCATCTAGATATCCATCAGCCAATGGGAAATGCTGGTGCATTTCTAGATGGTCATGCCATGATGACCAGGCGACACCCTCCGGTTACACCCGTGGAGCTTCCAAAGTAAGCTACCAAATTCTGAGTTATAAGTTTTCAATTCTATCGGCAGTTCCTATGACTGGCAAATTTTTTTTTCCGCATTTCGGTAATTTGCATTTAACAGGGTTCGATAAATTTAATTCAATGGGATGGCAAATAAACTAAATGAATATTGTGCGTAGAAATTATTTGTCTACTTTAACATAAATCTATTTTGTATTTTTTTGCGTAATAGTTTTACGCTTGACGGCCATCTTGTTTGTCGTTAAGTGTCGATGCGCCGTGACGTTTTATTAAGAAAATTTAGTTAAATATAGCAACTTTGCAGCACGACCATGTTCAAGACTGACGTTAACACATATTATTAAATTAGAAATTACAGGGCTTAGAGACATAATATCTTAGACCTCTGGGTGACGAGCGCAGTGCAGTGCTAGGTAATGATTTGGACTATCATGTTCCAATAGCTGCGTGTTACTGTGCTGTTATGTGGCAGGCATGTTGCTTACCATCAGGCACATGACCTGCTCGTCTCGTCACTCTATGCTATAAAAAAATATATATATATTGACAGTTGCTTCATTTATCATCGATTTTTCAACTATCTATATCACAAAAGTGTCATTCGTAATGCGTGAGGTTGCATGTATAGCTACACTTAACTATTATGTTCTTGTGTTAGTCTAAACTTGTAACCTGTCAGTCCCCGCACACAGCTCGCAGTAAAGCGTGATGCGTTAAACTCCTTGTTAGTTTAGGGGCCCTGCACACGATCGATAGTTCTGATTACGTTCGAGTACGTTACCATTGTCATACTCGGCTTGACGCTATACAGACGCTTCTCAGTATGAGCTCGATTTCGTATGACCTGAGTTAGGAATTTACAAAGTACTTACTGCAAAAATGTTGTTTTAGTTCTAACGGAGTTAGCTGGTGGTTCGTGGTACGCTAACTTTATCAACAATTTTTAAAATTATCAAATTACAATAAAATTGAAGAACTCTGTAAAAAAATCTAGGGGAGTTTGTAGTGGTAGGACTCCTTGCTGAGTCCACTTGGGGACCACACTTTTCAGTTATTGTGCCACTAAGCAGTAATATGTGGACAAAGTTGCATTCCGTTTTAAAGTGATATATTACCAATAACATTATAAGAAAAAAAATTAGCAGTCACAGTAACCACCGATAAAAGTGAAAATGTATGACTCAGAATTTGATAGCTTACTTTGGAATCTACGCGGGTGAAACCGGAGGGTGTGGCCATGAACATGACCATATAGAAATGCTGACGCATTTAGAGATGGTCATTGGCCATGGTCCTGATTTTATGGGAAGATTTCTTATCATTCCCCAGCGCGACGCTAGAATTCAATTCACAGCCCACGAAAAATCTATCTGTGGCGCGCCAAAAGTTTGAAGTTTTTCCTTCAATAAGATAAATCACCTTAAATCTACACAGAGGTGTCGGTTGGAGTCGAACCTATGACCTCACGATTGTAAAATTCTAACTACTCGGCCAGAAATATCTCCACGGATCGAATTAAAATATAGAACACAAATCATAGCCCGGAATCTTATTATCGCGAGAACAGGGGTAACCTGCACGGGTAACACTCGTATCGAGAGACGCTGCTATAAGAATGAGAATTTAATTAACGCTCCACTGTATAAAAATAGGTCTTAAAAATAAAAATAAATCTATCTGTCGGCCGCCAAAAGAAGTTTTTACTTCAAAAATTATGACAATGTTCCCTTAACAGACGTGCAATATTGAGTACTAGCAGCGCTCCGCGGTGTTACCCGCACAGTTCCCGTTCCCGTTGTTTTCCGGGATAAAAAGTGTTGCCTATATGTGTTCTTCCAGACTATAATCTATCTGTGTTCCAAATTTCAGCCCGATCCGTTCATACGTTAGGACGTGAATGAGCAACAAACATCCAAACATCCAGACATTGACATTTATAATTTTAGTAGGATAGGATTTTACATATTTTACATATTCCACTATTCACTACAAGGTAGTATAAAACTATTTGTCCATACTGCACTATGATGTTGTATGCCGCACGTTGTCATCCCCATCCCTCTCTCTGTAAGAAGGCACAAGGGATGGCCCTTCATTGCTCGGAATTAAGTTATTGTCAAGTATATTGCACTAATGTGGGGTTACGAAGATAGAACGAGGATTACCTAGATGCTTATTGAAGGATTCGCTGTAACTTGTCGGCTGCAGATGTCTATTGGAAGTTCTGGGGAAATTCATTCACTAATTATGTAACAGTTTTTATGGTTACCTCAATTAAACGAAAAAGAACTTTACAAACATTGACTCAAGACTTTTAAGAGATAAAAATCATTCCAATTTTGGAGTGAAATGAAATCGGTATAGATGTTATACTCGTAAATAAATATTGGTGGACAATAATAAATATTGGTGGTGGACAATTCACACACAACACCATCTGACCCCAAACTAAGCAAAGCTTGTATGATGACGGCCAGATAGCTGATATAATACTTATATAGTTTTTAAATACATACTTATGATACATATAAACACCCAGACACAGTGCCAACATTTTAATTCATTACACAAATATTTGCACTGGGTGGGGATCGAACCCACGACCCTCGGCGTTGCAGGCAGAGCTACTACCGACTAAGCCACGAGGCCAGTCTGATTTATATAGAATATTTCAGTGTTTGCGACGTCAAAAAACATCAAAGAGGCAAGATTGAGCTCGAGTCAAGTTTATAAAACAATATTATATATAGGTAAACAATAGTATACATAGGTAATATCTATAATTACGGAATGTTTACCATGATTTAATGATCTAACGGGTGCCCAAAATATCTGTGCAGTTTTATTCTATAGTTCCTCCTATATAACTTCCTTGATTTGTCTTTCCAATAAGATTGGTTCAGAGCCAAGGATAGAACGTAATCATAATATCTTTGTATGCGAAATTACTATAAAAGAAACAAAAATGCAAACAATTCATAGTCAACCCTCAATTTCTTGTTAACTTTTTATAGAGTTAAATTAATTAAATATTATGTAGACGCATTCAACATTTGTCCATAATTATGAGCACAGATGGTGGACGATGTGTCCAATTTGGAAAATTCTCCTTTGTGTCTGCATAAGCGTCTTGCATCGTACCTACTTAAAAACTAAAACTATAAATTTTTTAACGGACAGAGCCTTTATTAACAAAACTAAAATACAATGAGAACTACAATACGCTACATATCTAACTAACTACTTACACTAAGCACTCTTGAATTATCTATAGATCAATGAAGGTCTACAGATAATCAAGATGTTCAAGCTATCTCTTTTGTGACTATCTGTGTAATAAAGACCGGTATATCTTGTACGTAAAAGTCATGAACATCACCGCAAAATTGCTAGCTTATCGGTTTTTTATCGGGTACACTTCGGAGAGTGTGCATCGTAGATCGCATCGTCGCTTAACATTAGGCGAGATGGTTGTCAAGTACAAACCTATATTAGTTAAAAAAAAAACAAATTTTGAAGTTTGGAATGAGCTCCTGAATTATTTGTTAGAGTTGCAAGTAAGCGCATGAAACAATTCACCTAAACTCTCCGACTGACTGATTGTTACAATATTTTCTATGCTGATTTTTCAATATTCTCGTACTAAAAATAGTATTTAACGGAGTTACCATTTGCAGCACTAAAAAAGCAATAGATTACTTCTTCAGCATTTCCCTACAACCCTTTTGTGGCATATTCCTGAACATTTTTTTAAAGTTTTCTGTTTTGGTATTGACTATTGCCAGTAATTTTTTATCTGTAGCTTTTGCTGCATTTTCCTATACGTTAGTATAGCAAGGAAATACGAAATGAACTTCTATCGTATCTTAGAAAGTGTAGCGAGGAAATATGAATTAATAGTTCTGTTTCAACATAAATGCCCTGTCACAAAAGCAGACATAACTCAATCCCTCGCTAGTGAGCCGCGCCACGGTGTTGCCTGCCTTTTGTGACACATCGGCGGCGTCACGCTACATTGTGCACAACATCGTGACAAATATCTACATTTACACCTAGAGCCGTTGTGACGCTCAGGAGATGTTACGTGGGGTTGTTTTTTTTTTGTTTATCCTACTTATATTATGAACGCAAAAGTTTATAAGCATGTGTGGATGTACATTTGTTACTCTTTCACTCAAAAACTACTCAAGGGTTAAAAGGGTTTGGATGAAATTTGGTACGTAATAGATCGATAATGGTCCAGACCATAGGCAATGTTTTTATTTTGGAAAATAACGGGATCGCAAACTACGCGGATGACATGCAACTATAGGAACATGAAGAGCCCAAATCATTACTTAGCACGGCACCTACCTAATGGGTGTGTACCCACCCAGTCACTCATTACCGTATAAGATGATTCATCTTTATTATGACCTGTAATTTCTAAATGTTCTGGACTTAAGCAACAGCACAGATTTTATAAAATGTTTTGAGTTTGTTCAAGTGGATTCGACGATGGTGTAAAATCGGTTTTTTTAATTTAAAACAATACATTTGCCACCATATTAAAAAAAACTAAATTAATAATAAGTATTGGCGGTAGATTATTTTATGTTTCTTTGAACAACTTTTCATACAAATCAAAAACGATTGGAGAGGCCGGTTCTTGGCGATGCCCGAATCTATTTCTCTTTCTCTCCAATCTAAGTCTCGTAAAGTCTCGATTAAAAACTCAGTTCCGCGAGCTCTCCAGAAGCCGTCTAGTTAACCCTTTAATCACTCTTGTCCCCCAGCAGCGCATATTTATTGGATTATTCACAGCCGTAATGTGTTTCACACTCGAATGTATCCTAATGGATACCGGAGCGTCGGGCGCCGAGCGTCGGGCGCTAGAGAAGGGTACAACGTATCTTTGTTCGCGGATGACGCGTTTTGTTTCGTGCCTGATGTAGGGTTTTGTAAAGATGTTTGTGTAAATACTGAGGATAAATATTGGGTTTTGGGATTTTCAGTGTGATTGTAGCGAATGTGGGAGGCGTGATGGTAGCGCGATGTGCTTTGTTTTGTTCGTCATCATCATTATAAATATCACTAACGCTTCGCTCCAGGTTTGTTCATGTTACATAATAAGAACGGTGATTGAACTTTTGAAATCAGTCCAGTAGATTCTGAGACTAACGCGTTCAAACAAAAAACCTCTTCAGCTTTATAATATCAGCATAGATTACGACGAGTTTTTGGTTCCAATCAATCGAGAAACGTGCCATAAGGCTCATAGGCACTGAGACCTTTGTTCAAATAAGATTTCAAAGTCTTGAACATTACCGCAAAACTATTAGCCTATCGGATTCACTTCAGAGAGTGTGCAACTGATCTGTATGATCTAATACCAACAAAAAAAGTTTTCTCGCGTTATTTATCTTCACCGTTAGAGCCAGTAGTGATAATAAACTTCTGTCTGCTGTAGAAAAAATACTTAAGAGGCGGGATTCAAACCTACCTACCTTGCCATTGTGAATCGTATAGTTTAATCACTAGGCCACCACGGTTTCAAAATTTTACATAACCTTAGAATAAACGAATAATAAAAAAACAACGATTACAAACATGTCCTATTGAATAAATAATTTTATTTTTATTTTATTATACACGAGTACCGCTTTATTTCAACTCATTATGAGTCATAAATATGTGAATGCATAAACAGCTTCTACTGCGACTAACCTTCGATCATGTCACATTTTTTTCAAACCGATCCAGTTAGCGTCGTCAACCATTTTTTCCCCATATTTTTTGTCCCTTTCACATCGTAAATCAAAAGTAGAGATAAATAGTCGCGACTCAAACTTGTGACTAGAAACTGAAATTGTTTTTCTTACTTAAATTGTCCGTAACAATTTCGCTGAGAAGACCATTTTCGTGTTTTTGTTGGATAGTAGTTTTGTTTCTCTTGAATTGAAGATTTTAACAGTTGTCTAGAGGACACCTTTATTATTGGACTGAATAAACTACTTTTTGTTTTTAAATATGTATTATTCATTGATGAATCGAGCAAGGTATTAACTTTGTTACCATATTGCCAATATCTCAATCAATATAGTCAATATCTTGCTCGATTCGTACTCGATCAACATGTCTGCCCAAAACACACGTAGTTATTATTATATGAACAGTCCAAATCCTAGCACTACTACACTGCGCTCGTTACCCAGGGGAAAACATGCTTGATTTATTTGCTCAGTAGTTTAGCAGAAACTTTGATTTTCAAACCGGAAGACATTAACGAAAATAATGTTTGCACATTACTGCTTGACGATGGCCTTGACTCTCTCTTTGTGAGAGAAGACCCCAAGTCCTAACAAGAGGAATATATAGTGAACTGGCTTATGTTTATTATGCCTATATGCTGCTTGCGCTTGTCCTCCAAACAGCACACGTGCACTAGTATGACGCATGCCTTTGCCATCAGTCTCTTCAACCAATAGAGAAATAGCGTCCCGATATTTATCCTCGACACAAAAAAAGATCCTATCAGCATTCAGCAAGCATAAGTGCTCAAGGTATACACGCAATCTCCAAAAAAATTACGTTAAAAAAAATGGAGGTCAAATCTTTTTGATCCTTAAATTTCGTAATAAAAACTTTGACGTTACAAAAAATCTTCCCTGTATGGAACATCAGTAAGAGATAATCCCGGGCTAATTCAAAAACAAATAAAAACAGATAATAAACAAGCGAACAAACAAGAGAAGCCCAGTTAACCCTTCACTCGGCCGTCAACAGGCCGTTCTCATCGCCGCCTCAATAACCGTCTTCTAAAAAACGAGCTGAAACAAGAAATAGGTTTAAAATCTGGCGACGAGCGACGGCCGATAAGGGCTCGATGTGGGGCGACCGCCGAAATAGCTTCAACAAATACATTAACTTTTTGTTTCTACTATCTATCCAAGGCTACTCTGAAAGTGCATACTACCTACGCTATAAGAACGAAAGTAATGGAATACCACATTCAGTTTTTAGTATGCGCTGTGCATTGTTTAGTATTCACACTTATAAATCTCGCTACCTAAAATAAGAGTATACTAAGAAAACGCAAACGCTTTTTGCGCTCCCGTAATGTTTCTGCAGTAAAAAGTGCAGTCTGTGCAGTATATGCTGTTCAAAACTATGGTCTAACCGTGTTAAAAATTTTCACCCAATCCGTTCAGTCATTCTAATGTGATTGAGCAATCACATTGGAAACATCAAAACGTCTAGACTTAGACATTCAGAGGTAAAATTAGAAAGATTGTTGGACGTGCCATGGAACGTCGTTTGTGCTTAACCTCGCATTTCCTTGTAGATCCGGTCCAAGAGCGTTTCTCCGAGTAAGATGTTTAATACGTAGCTCCGTTCAATGTTTCGTTCGGTTTCACTGCCAGAATGGGAACTAAAGTTGAAATGTTCATTTCATCAAACGTTTCAATACAAAGTGTACTATAAGTACGAAGTCCTTGCAAGCAAACTGAAAAGAAAGTAAAAAAAACTGGCAGAAATAATCGAACCTTCAAAGTCTGATACATCTAAATAATAGAAATAGATAGTTAAAATATTCTAAAATAGCAAAAGAGAACTGCAAAGAAATCAGCAATAAAACAATCTTAGGTTTACGAATCGAAAGTCTTCGAAGTCTCATAGATACTGTATTAAGCGGCTAGGACTCACTAAAGATATTTTCTTTCAGACACTTATTTATCCTCATAAGTTTAAAAAGTTAGCATTCCAACGAACTAAAGTACTTTTAGATCGACTTTTTATAACCCTTACTCTCAAAGAATAAAAGCAATCGTGTCTATATTGGGTGTCTATGACCTTTGGGAGCCAGACATTGTGCAAGTAATTTAGAGTTTTATTGGGGCCATAAACTACAGGTATTGAATTTTAATAAACTCATGAATCCGTCATTTTATTCAGTGCTTTCTACATTACTTGCATATGGAAGGAATTTACAACACAGTGCTGTCCGTGCCGTGATGTAGAGAGCAATTATTATTGTTATCCATTTCGAAATGGACAACGATTCATGTTGTAAATCCAAGTTCTTGAGTAGAGACTACGACTAAGAATACCTTCCAAAAATATTATTAATAAGAGAGTTACGTACAGTGGTAGAGAAGAATGTATGGATGAATTGTGATGAGTTAATAATGCAATTATTTAATTCGAAAAATCAACACCGACTTCAATTTAAAATAAAATTCAGGCACACTACTAAACTTCAGAACATTTGTGAAATCAACTAAATATGTATACTGTACAACAGGGTTTCCGAGTACACGAATGTATGTATCATGTATGTAACGTACGCCAATTCAGATTTTTGTTAACATTTCAAAATAACAGACTCTTAGAGGAAATTACAGGATACTCTTCTTGTATCATGGGACGTTCTTAGACGAAAAACATGTTTTGGAAAAACTGCATGTGTTACCAAATCGAAGATTTTGTCCATTTTAATTGAGATTATTGTTTAAAGTTCTTTGTTTCTACTACAAAACGTTTACATGAAAGTTTTAACTGAAGTACTTACATTTAAAGATACTTTAATTTTTTTGTAGTGTAATGTCATAGTAGATTCAAGTTGGCCAAGGTATGAGTAGTAGTCTCTCCTATAAGGCTTACTACACTTGGCTAAATTTAATCGCTACTGAATTTCGAAAAGCAAAATCAAAATTAATAACATTTAGTAAGCTAAGCATTTTCAATTCAGTAGCGAGGATTGCTTGCGACTAACTAACTTGCTTCAGAATTGATGGGACTAAATTTAGCCCCGCGTAAACCTCATTCCACTTGTCTTTTTCGCGTGCCTTTTGCATCCAGAGAGAGCAAAGACAATGAACCCAGGGTACCTATATGATCTGTGAGTGAGAGCCACTCCTCAAGTTGAAAATTTTGCTCCATCTTTTGTTTGGCCTGCCTTTTTTCCATCTCTTACAGTCCGTTGGTAACCACTACACTAAACGTTTTCTATCCTCACACTTACAATACATCAAAATCATGTCAACCAATCTGTTGTTCACGTGAAATGTAATTTATATTTACTATTTAATGACTTATCAATTAGGTACGTATTTGTGGTTGCGGTGTGGTACAAAAAAACCACTACCGCCATCTAGCATGCAGCTTGGAACTATAGATTTACTTCTGCAAACGTCACAATAAAAAAACATTTCAAAGTGGTACTGTTCTACTGTTGCTGAAACAAATTATGATATTTTATTGTTTGTAAACTTTGTTTCGTACGTAGATAGATCTCTAGATTTACAAATCTATTTTATTTAGCCTTTTACTCCGATTTGAAGTAAAACACAAGTTTCCCTACAAATCATTTTTTTTCGATCTGTGTGTGTAGAAAGCTTTAAAAATCGGACCGATACCTAGTTACTTTAATATTTGAAATAGAATAAGTAGGTGCTTCATTAAAAAAAAAAAATAGAGCGGAGATAGAGATAGTTTGTGTTAACAACACTACCCAGCTATAATTTCTATTTCGTTGCTATAGTTACGTTGATTTTTTTAGCAAACGAAAATTTAATGAAAATATAAACTAAAAAACATTTCGAATATCTAAATAAAAAAAAAAAATAACAGTTGCCCGTGTCATAGGAACTTATATAAAATAACAAGCCAACGGAACAGGAAACAGCGAAGGGAACAAATGCATCGGAAACGCAGAAACAACACCGGCCACTCAACGCACCGCGCACCGCGCTACTTAGCGAATAAAAAACAACAACAACAAACTCGGTTCGTATTCGCGCGATATTATTAGCTGCAGTGCATATAAACAAGGTTACAGCTAAACGTCGCCCTCGGCCATATCGATGCGTGGCCGGACCGTGCTTTGGCGCTTTCAAAAAGATAACCCGTCCTGCAAGAAAGAGAGGAACGTCGCAGCACGTGGGAAGCGAATTCCGACCACACGCACCCCCTCGCACTCCCGCCACCCCTCGCTTCCCCCTCTCCTCTGCCGCCGTGCGCACTTCAGTCGCACGCCGACCGCCGCATCGGCAACACGAATCCGAACCCCTGTGTCGCTCGCTCCAGTACCCGCCCTGACGTTGTGTGTTACCCGTAGTGTGAACCAAACGCTGTGATTTGTTTTGAGTGTGACGTCGCCTGTGACCTGTGAACCGGTAGATTAGTGTGTTGTAGTGCACTATGAGGTTGTTCGTAACGTTATGAATGGTCTGGATCGCTGCTTCTTCGATCAACGTAAGTGTTTACGGATTTAGGTGTACGGCCTTAACTGCGGTTGTTGTGGTCGGAGGCTGTATCGTGTTTAATGTCCCGTGCTGCGACCGTTTCAGTACGAGTATTTTCAGCGCTACATTTCCGTAACGTGAAACGGAAATGTACGTTTATTTTCGAGATTTAATGCCTTTTGCGACTCAATATATTTTAAACATTGCTGATACAATATTGGAAAATGCACGTTTGCGGCAAAATCTCCAAACGTAAAATTTACGATATTGGCAAAATCTCACAACGAAATAGAAAAGAGTATAAATGGAGAGATAACTTGGAAGACGGGCAAACAATTTATGTTCGTACTTAAGTGAACGCATAAAAGTGCTCTGAAAGAAAACGAAGAAATTTAATACCACTACAGTCAAGATCTAGCCATAAAAAATATCGACAATACAACATCAAAGAACATAAATATCTCGTGAATCGTAAAAGCTTAACTAACAAATCGTAAACATCGAAATACACACATCGACGGTGAAAAGTGTATCGTTTCTAATACAATCCGCAATCCCACAATGAACAGAGTCACTGAACCCGACAGATCTGACAATGTTACGAACGGAACAAATGATAACATTATTTATACAATAATAGTATTGAATATTGGGAATATTTCAAAAAAAATATTAAAACGTTTTATGGTATGCAGAATTGAAAACGTAAACATGGAGTTCATTCGCATATTGATAAACAATTATGTTGAAGCAGACTTAATTTCTGTACTTAGCAGTATAAAGCAATAAGTTAGTAATTGCGTTGGAGTTAAACATAATTCTAATTCGATAAAAATATTTTATGAATTAGAAATGCTTTCTTTGGTGACCAAAGCCATATTGATGAGTCCATTTATTAACGAAGCTGTTTAAGTTATATATCGTAATAAAGAACAGGAAATTGAATTAGCTAATGATACAAATACCAAAAATGTGTTTTGTTTCATGAGAGAGGAATCTTTTTTTGACAATTACAGACTCTGTAACCGTTTACATGTTATGAAGATAAATTATATTTTACTATGGAATGAAAAACATGAAATAAACTTTGGTTAAAAGATAATAATCTCATACATAAAAGTCTTAATTGCAGTGGATGAATAATGTTCACATACATTTCATTGAACAAGAGTGTACAGTGCGACTTAGAGATAAAGCAACTAATGGTCGCAATGAGTCAACAACAGCTTTATTTTATTTTGTCCAGATAAGTGCAGTTAACGAGAACTAACTAGGAGCCATTGACTCAGTTAAAGACCATTTCGTTCAACTGAGCATCGATTTAGGATTCCGAAGTTCAAGATTTAGGTTGGATGTTTTTGAATTTTGAGATTATTGATGAACCACAACAAGTTTTATGTGAAATATATAATTAGATAATGATAATAAGATTGAATAGGCAATGACAATAAAAATGTACTTGTGTCATTTATGTTTAGAAGAATATTTGTTTTCACAATTATTATTTGTAAAATAAAAATTTTAGGCACTGGAACGGAAAAAAATGTAATGAATGAAAAACCTTAAGGCCAAAACTAATGATGAACTTATAATAAATCATGTACACCTAAAACGATCGAGATTTTTTATTTCATCTTAGGTAACAAATTAACTAGCTTCAACTAAGAACTCTGAAAGATAGCAACATATTAAATATGTGACAACAATGTGCATTAGCACAATGTGCATAGAGAAAATATTTTTATGTAAATCATTAAATCATTAGATTTAAATAAAAATATTTTCTCTATCAACTAACGATATTCGTTAACATTCGGGATCTAATATATAACTTTTTAAGTAAACATTTCAAACCCACGTAAACCGAACAATTTAATAGACGAAAAAAATGAAGTTGTATATTGTGGTCATTGAAATGGATAGCCAATAAAGAGCCAACAAATCACACCCATGTTGTCCCAACACCTTCGTGTTAAACAAACATAAATCAACGTATAGTGATGGCAAATAATAAAAAAATATATATTTAAATAGTCCACCGCGCCGGGACCACCCGCGCGATCCCGCCGACTACATCCGAGGCACGAACCTCCACATTATACTATCAAAAGATAGAACCCACCCGCCTGTATTGAGTTTTTACGTAATTTACGTCTCTGCCACGGAACACTCTACATGTGTTCCGTACACGAGCCACGTTGACTCTCCCGACCAGGTATTGTTCGTTTGACAGAACTGCACCATCATCCTCCTATTGTTGTGTTATTCTATCCTGTTTTTAAATTGGATGAGTTTATCGATTACATTGTCCGCTACCGGCGATACAAACTTGTTTTCTGTTTGCATTAAGATACGATATTTTATTCATCGAGCCGTACCGGTTCCTTGCGTTTGCGTTTACATTCTGAAACTGTTCTCATGTCGTACAGAGATGCATTTATTCATAAAGAACTATAATGCGATCACGCTCTATGCGCTTGTTAGCTTTAGTTAGAAAAACAAATACAACCGTCCCAAATTCTCGTTTTCCCCGACCGGTGCGAGCTAATCAGCATTCACAAACCAACCACGGTTTAACTAATAAGTTTTAAATTTTAACCGTAGCGAGAGTTTCAATTCCGACGCCACAGTTATTTTAAACGACACATGTTACCACGGCTGCATGTTTAACTTTCTGAGTGACTGCAACAGACCTGCACTGAATCTTAACTATTTCCCCCAAAGTTTCCGGTTAATTTAACCCGAGGTCGACACATGCATCCAAACGGCACAAGAAAGACAACACGACGGAACTCCCACGTGGCCTGAACAAACAGCCAACTTCCCAGAAAACACAATGTCATCAGGAACAAAAACACCCTAATTGCCTAGAGTATTACATATGCCCGAACTATTCTTTCCAATTGTAATTATGGACTCGGATATTACCGAGTATAACTTATAATTAAGGGCCCTCAGATTTCGATGCGCATGGAATCAAAAAAAGAGCTCGATACTTTTATGGCGGCCAATAAAAGAGTTATGGTTAGGTAAACGATAAAACTTAAAATGGTATAAAAAACGCAATACTTGGACTCATTGTTTGATGCGTTAACAGGGCTCGTAAAATTTGAGCAAATTGGTTTTAAAGGACCCCGGTTTCGCTACCACTTTTTATTCCGCCTTGCGGAATGCCTTATTCGGTCTTGCGAATATTGAAAATATATTATGATATTATATTTTGCGTAATAGATTCCTAAAAATTCTTGCATAATATGCAGATATCAAGATGATGTTTTGAAGTGACGACGGATAGATATTCTCATAGTTCTGTATTCTTTGGACCAAACCCATGGTGATTTGGTCTGGAATCCATGCAAATCTCTTACTGTTACTGTGTAACTTGTAAATTGTTCTAAAATGTAACTTAAGACATTTAAAATGATATCAACATATTGTGTAATGTAAGTTGTGATAGTATATTCATTATGCGTAAAAACAAATCAGTCATTGAAAAAGCCCGAAAATCAATAAACTTGGTAACAAAGTTGTGAAGTTCCATATCGATCAATTGGAACAGTACTACTTAATTAGGTATTGTGTCAACGAAGTGACGATAACAATCTATAATTATGTAATACTTATGTCGCACAAATTATACATACGTTTTTTATTGAGCTTGTTTGTGTTAACTTTATTAACTTTCTTTTTATGTGTATAAACTTGTGAACTGTAACAACTGTTGATATTTTGTCGAGATACTATGTTGTTATTATAATTACTGTAATCTTTAATATTTTCATCGTGTTAAAATGTTGATATTTTTTTTCACATCGAAACGTCTCTCCGGATCGGATTGAAATTTGGACTCATGTATTTCATGTAACCCGTACGTAAACGTTTGTTACGTAAAAAATATGGTGATAGACAAATTAATATCTTTATTCCAAACCTTAGAACAATTTTATCTCTCAGATTGTGTCGTCAGAAACTACGAAAATACTTGTACTGATTTGATGTTCTCAAAACTTTGATAGCTGTAAGTCTCAGTAAGAGTACGGTATACAATGATGAGACAATTCCTTCTCCATATTGGTACCCCAAGCTACTACTAAATAAAATTTGGTCCGAGTTTTCTGGCGTCACAAACGTTGGTGAATGTACGATGTGTGATTAGCACCACATTACATTTGTTAGCTCTTTGGTTCGAGTAAACTTTAAGTACATTTTTAAAATACTGCAGTATGTCCATTAAATTTAATTTTAAATTGTTTTGTACACTGTAAAAACCGTAACCCAATTCTTTTTGTAATAATTCAGTAAGTAATAAGTAATTTTATAGATAGATAAAACAAATAAGGCAGACAAAGAAGAAGCCAATAATTTCGACATTAGAGATGAAGCTGGAACTATTAGCGAAAGCTAGTTAGCGAGCGAGCGGTGCCCGTGCCACATGCCGGCAGCAAATTAGGTCTGCCATCAATCACTATGATAATATTAATAACAGCATTACCATGCGTTGCCATTATGCAATCTTACAACTATGAAGAAAGTTTGTTATTATTATAAAGTTCAATGGTACTATTTATTCTTCACTTCGACAAGCAGCTGCACCCTCGGTGTAACACCCGGATTTACAATAATTTATTTTCGTCAAATACAATTCACGCAATTTCAATTGTATTCAATCTAATTTCATTAAGCCGTTACATTGATACATGGGAAAAAGTTTACATACGCACACATTTTGGCAAACTTAGTTACTTGGCCATAATTAGCACTCATACATATTAATTCTTCTAATTTTGATACAAAAATATAGGGTAGTTTCAATATATGTAAATATAACAAACATCGATAGAGTTTCTAAAGAATTTTCGATGTTAAACTAGTCGTACAATCATTTTTCAGAAACTTAATAAAAACAGCGTAGTATTTGCATGACACTGTAGATCTACGTAAACCTCATAATTTTAAAATAATTTCCTTAAACATACAGCTCATATCTGCGACAAACTAAACTTTAAAAGTTTCGTCAGTCACCCTAAGGCGTACAGCCGTACAACTCCGTTGTAGTACCAGGATTATTTTCCAAGTCGCCTTTGCTAGTTATGTGCACATGTACTTGTTCTTATTTAAACGCAACGTTTCAATTTCAAAATTCTATATTTTCAAAGACTGCATCTGTAGGCATAGACGCTTTAAATTGAATATATAGTATTTCATTTTTTTAACATAACTGAAGTCATAACAATATATTAAGAGGATGCATAATCGCTACAACGTAACCTTTTGTTACGCTTGCATTTGAAGTTATGTATTATTCTAGAATATAATCTATCTCTCTACCAAAATTCATCCAGCTCCATTCGATAGCTTTTGCGTGAAAAAGTAAAAAGAGTCGGAGCAAATTTTCAGATTTATTGTATTAGTAGGATATAAAAATACCCATCATCTTAGTAAACATGTAGTCTTGTTTCTCTGAACCTAGTACATGTTACAGCACCTCACACACCCCGACGACATAATAGAATGTACGCAAACATGTGCTCCTATGAATATATGAATGCAATATTACAAACAAGTATTTTTCAATTTTCCGGTACAATAGTCTCTGTGAATATATTATCATAGTCTATTCCTTTATTATAAACAGGAAATGGGTGAGCCTGGATAGTGATTGTTAATGTGATGGTATTACAATTTGAAGTATATCGAGTTAAAGCTTAAGTTTGTTACTGAAAAATACATTGTTATTACACGTAAAATACTATTATCGCCATCATCATCAACTATATACTCGGCTTTTTTTCTCCAAAATACTGTAAATTGGTATATTTATTGTACCTATAAGAAAAATGTACTGAAACTAAAACAAATGGCTGTAATACTGAAGGAAAACATCGTGAGGAAACCGACATATTTCTAAATATCTTTCGAGGATGTGTCATCGGCCAACCAGTGCTTGTCCAATGTAGATTATGGCCTGGGCTGTCTCCTAGTGAGAGAATGCCTCTTAATGTTGCCAGCAGTGGGAACATTAAGTGGGCTAATACTGCTATAGCATAACCAGCCTTATATAAACTTATATGTAATATACTTAAGATAAACTTGATTTGGATAAGTAGATACTAACTTTAAATTACATTCCTGACTTAAACTCATCCTTTATGGTTTTAATGTTATCTTATTAGACTATAACGTAATAAGTATTACCATAATATCGCAGGTTTAACTTGATTGATGCAGAGACAGATTCTGGTGCATTCTTGAGTTAAGCTCCTTAAAATATCTCGATTGCTTTATAATACAATTTTAATCGATGATTTGTGAACGGATTAAATCTATTGTGATATGAAGCGTGGGCGCAGGTTTTAACTGTTACGTCTAGTTTGATCTCATTGTTATGCAATGGCTTTAGATAGTGATGATACATTGAAGATGATAAACCAATAATGGAATATAAAAATTTACATATTTTATTTCTAAAGGAACCTATGGCAGTAGATCTAGCAGAAGACGCAAGGGAATTTCAACATTTGTATTTGCTTTAGTTTAGTCCCTAATACTTCTTGATATATGCAGTTTTATGAACCATGTTTTAGTCTACTTTAGTAATATGCAAATATTACTGTATTCTGGTTTGTAGGCCAATGTTTCCAGATAAATTGATAAAGAATTAATAACGACTGCAGTCCAGTGATTGGAACTCTTTATGTTCAAATAACGGGGTACTTCTGTTGTTATAGGCGAATGTGATGCTTACAATATAATACAAAATAATGATAATAACTAAAAAAGTAAAGTTAGTTTGATAAATTCTCAAAATAGTGTGTAGTTCGTATATATCTACTAGCAGAGCCCCGCGGTGTTACCCACGAAGTTCCTGTTCCCGTTGTTTTTCCGGGAAAAAGCCTATGTGTTCTTCCAGACTATAATCTATCTGTGTTCCAAATTTCAGCCCGATCCGTTCATACGTTAGGACGTGATTGAGCAACAAACATCTAAACATTTAAACATCCATACATTGACATTTATAATATTAGTAGGATTGACAGTCATATAGTAGTAAAGTTTATACAAATCAGTCCAACTAATCCAAACTCTATCATAATTGACATACACGTGTGAAAATTACCCCATACACACAAACTATATGTACTTTCTATCTTCAACAACAATATAAGAGTTAAAAATATTTTAAAAATCACTTCCACAGATGGTCTCATAAAAGCCACCTTCACCGGTTCAATTGAACAAAAACGCATCATAATAACATCGCATCATTGAAGTAGCTGTAAAGTTTTTTCGAACGCGAGAAATAACATCTTTAGTTTGAGCCAAACGGCTTCTTTGACGATTATACGCGGCTATAAGAATGGAATTGGGTTGAGGGAACAAAAACGAGTATAATAAAAATGAATGGGGGCATTGGACATGGGGCGAGCGGCGCAGCGGCCGCTGGTGGACTCGGCGGGCTGGTGGGGTGCTCGGTTCGATTCCAACAAGACTACGATTTTGATCATAATCATTTTGATGATCAACTGCCATAAAACTATGTATTGTTTACTACCTAAAATTGGTATTACATGTTGATATCGAAAAAGTGACATCGTTTCATGGCTGACGTCCCAAAAAGTCTTTGGAACGTCTTTCTGAATTCAGTCGACTGAACTAGCTAAAAAAATTGCTTCTGAATTTAGTCACAAAATTTAGCCAAAGTATTTTAGTCTACATAATTATGTGTCATTCTAGACTCTCTGATTGTGTTCTAAACTTCAACCCGATGCGTTCAGATGTTTCGAAGTGATTGAGCAACAAAGGTCCAAACTTTCGCAATTATAATATTAGTAAAATTATTCTGATGACCAACTGCCATAAACATTGTACCGATTACAACCTAAAATTGTATTACATATTAATTACTTCACATTTACTGTGGTTGTATATATTACCAGCATTCGTCAGTTTAGATCGTGTGAATGTATCCAAGTTTTTTAAATTTATTTTAGGTTTATACTTGTTCACCATCTCTTCTGATGTTAAGCAACAATGAGATTTACGACTCACTCTAGACTTGAAGACATCCACGCAAAATATTGTCAAATATTTGAACAAAGTGTTAAAAATTGTTGTCTCTGAAATCAAAATAACTCAGAGTCAATACCGTGGCTACGGCCATAGAATAGATAATATCTACGACTTAATGTTTATTAAAATCAGATGTATTACAAAGCCGAGCCAAAAATAGATAATTAACAATTTTATTGTACTGCTGAGTACAACCGGCAGGATTTCAATTTCATTATAGTAAAAATATCTGACCCATGATTAAGTCATGTTTTGAAATAACTACTGAAGTAAAAATTAATAACCATCCCGTGTATTCTGTTTGTGAAAGATTAATATTTTCGATGAAAATTAATTCACATAGGTAAACGATATTCCATTTGCTCCATCAGCTTAGAGCTAGGATTATTATTCTAGCTGATAGTGGGGAAAATCATAGATTAATAAAAAAAATGAGTTCAGTCTTAATTTATAAGGAAACGCTCTCTATTATTCTATTTAGTTAGTTAAACATAAAGTTTGCCAATATGTTTTTTTTGTTATTACTCAAATTAAATCAGTATTATTAATTTTCTTCGATACTACATAAAACCGTACTGACTAAATTCTAACCATTAAACACGTTGCATTCGGTACTGCTAGCGCCATCTAGTTCACCACGGCGACACCAACAGAAGGGTGTCAGCTGCGGGCACCCAAACAAACCAAGCAAAGTTATAAACCTATTATTTAACTTTCTACTTCACCAACACCAAAAAGGTTAATTTGAATTAATAAAAACCACTAAAATTAACGTTTATCTGAAGCAAAGTAGACGTAGGTAACTCTGTTTTAATAACAGCCATTTGGCGAGGACCTAAGTAGGTAGCTTTCATAGAGAGTCTAAGCCTGGGATTTCATGACTGTGTACATTTCCCTTGCCTAATATTCGTCGGCATACATTCACCAGACTTTCCACGCCATTTAGCGCGGGAAATCTATTTTTCATGTTCTCAAGGTATCCTAAACCTTGTATCGTAAACCGTGGGCGTAGTAGTTTCGCCGCCGGCGGTTTTAGTGAAATAGTATCATTTAGGATTTCCCAAATGTTAGTACATTACGGTAGCGATAATGACGGGCTATTTACGTACCGTAATACGTAGGAAGACCTTTACTGTAATCTCTAGTTTCGGAGTAAGTTCAAAAGGTTTACGCTAAATAAGTGGGCATTTTAGAATAAAATGTAGAAGATTTTAGGATTATTGCTTTACCGTCGAAAGTGATGGTAGTGGATCTTTAGCTTACCCTTTGGCTTGCGACATGACAGTATTTAGGCTAAATATAATAATTAGTAAATAATAATTTATATTGTTTTTTATCGGGTCTTTTTAAGTTCGTTAATTGGATTTCCCTTGACTGCAATGTCTCCAGATGATAAAAGAAGATGTGGTCTACAATTATAGCACGAAAACTAAGCAGAATCTTTTAAAGTGAGAACTTCTTTTGGCGCGCCTAGACAGATTTTTCGTGGGCTGTGAATTAAATTCTAGCGTCACGCTCGGGTATGATAAGAAATCTTCGGGTAAACTCGGGACCATAGCCATTGGTCATCTATAAATGCGTTAGCCAATGGGAAATGCTAACGCATTTCTAGATGGTCATGCCATGATGACCAGGCCACACCTTCCGGTTACACCCGTGTAGTTTCCAAAGTAAGCTTTAAAATTCTGAGCTATTAGTTTTCACTTCTATCAGCAGTTCCAAGACTGCCAATTTTTTTTGTAGGATGCACTCTTTTTAGTGTTTACCTGGAAAAATACCGCACCTTTGCCAGTAATTCTGTCACCAAGCATTAATGTGCAAATTAAGTGTACTCCGCTTTGAAGGGCAATGTTTTAAGAGAAGTTACTGGGCTAAGAGATAAAATACTTTATGTCTCCCAGTGACGAGCGGAGTGTGTAATGATTTGGACTCTTCATATTCCGATAGCTTCGTGACACTGTGCTGTTATGGGCAGGCGTGTTGCGTATCAACAGGAACACGCCCCGTCACTCTGCGCTATAAAAAAAGAAATCATTTACTTTTAACTTTTAAACACCCAGATTATATCTATAGATGTTCTACTACTACTTCTAATAACTATAGAATCGCATTACATAATGCAAGATGGCAGTCAACCGATAACTTTGATACAAAATACGTATTTAGTTCGTTACGTCACTACGCCAAAGTACCGGTGATGTTATTTAAGCCATTTCGTTTCTGGAACGTTCGACACGTCTTGGAACCATTAGTCTTGATCAATGGAGGCGACAATGGTTCAGATTTAGACGTTCTCTTGCGGGAATGCGACGCTCACTTACGTTGACTTGGCGGCGGTCAGCGGTGAACCTAACGTTTGTATAATTGATTTAATTCAATGGATTTGAAAAGGATATTTTTTAAACCATAAAAAATTTATACCTGACCTCTATCTCGTCTGATGTTAAGCGACTATACCTACGTGATAAGCTACAAGAAACTAATTTACTCTCGACTTGAAGACACGAAGATTGCATCCATCGGGAAACCCCACTCATACTACGTGTTATACAGTTTAGATGTTATTTTGTCTAGTATTTTGGTTGGTTGCTCTATTTTCATGGTGGGTTTCTTTGTTTTGTCGTGTTGGTCAACTTTTTATGATATCATTATTAATGACATAAATAAGCCAATTTACACGCAACAATTTTACTTTGTATTCGAAATCTAAATCAGGTTTGCTTAAAAGAAAAATAACACATTAAAATCGCCTTTTCTTAGATAACACAATTTAAATCTATTAGTAGAGCAGTAGGTATTTGTGCACTAACACACACATGCTCACATTTTCGATAGAGCGATTTTAATTAGCATCTACAAAGATAGAGATTAAAAAAACATCCGTTTAGATGTTTAGAACAACAATAATACACACAACTCCTTAGGCCCTTTCAACGAATTACTTACCATTCAACTCGGCACTTGCCCAAAAAGTTGTAACTATTGTGCAAACTGCGCATGACAAAGCACTTAGGCCAGTTTTACACGTGCCGTGAACATGCCATTATCCCATCAACTTTCTCATTGCGACAGAGAAATTAAGGAGCGTGTACATTTATAACTGTCGACGGAATTGGTGATCATATTCGGCCACTTCTCTGTATGGATCTCTCGGGCTTTCAAACTTTACATAACTCAAGGGACGTATAAGGAAGGATTGTCGCAAGAAGGTAATATGTTTACAGGTAAAACCTTCGTGACGAGGCGTTCTAAAGAATTACATTGAATGGGAATGTATTTTTTTTACTCGAAGTTCCTACTTATTGAGGAACAAAAACATGGACAAATTCAAAGAATGCCTCGAATCTATCTCTTTTTCTGACATTTTAAAACAAAGCGATCCGAATATTGCCTTTGATTATTTTCATGACATTTTTAAACTATTCTATGACTTGTGTTTCCCTAAATGCAAAATAAAAATCACTCCACGGCAACGACCGAAGTGGCTAACAACAGGAATAAAAAAATGTTGTAAAAAGAAAAGATTATTGCTCTGGACGTATAGGAAAAATAAAACACCATAAAATAAATCTAATTTCAAATCTCTATCACTTAGACTAAATAAAATAATAAAACTTACACAGAAATCCCAAAATGATAACTACATAAAACGAGCCACAAATAAAAGCAAGGCTATGTGAAAAATCATAAACGGTCCTAGGAATAATGTGCCAAATGAGAGTTTACATCTCAAAATTAATGGTAAATTGGTTAAGGACCCTATTCAAGTGGTGACGTTGTTTAATAATAATTTTATTGACCATATGCCTGATAACATGAGTACAGACTCAAACATAAAATACACAAATATTTCCCCAAACCCTAACTCATTATTTATGAAACCTACAATACCGCAAGATGTGCATAGAATAATAATGAGTTTAAAAAACACATCTAGCACTGGATACGATGACATATCGACTCAAGTACTAAAGCATGTGTCGAGTACAGTGTGCAATGTATTGAGCCATATCATAAATATGTGTATTACGGATGGCGTTTTTCCTGCAAAACTTAAGAAAACCATAATTAAACCTTTATTCAAGAAAGATAATAAGTACGACATAAAATGTTATAGACCGATAGCCCTTGTCCCAGTGTTGTCAAAGGTGTTTGAAAGAGTTATCTATGATAGTGTCTACAACTTTTTTGAGCAAAAAAATCTATTTGCAACACAACAGGTAGGATTTAGAAAGAGAAAGTCTATAAACTTAGCTGTGTACAAATTTCTAAATACTGTTATGAAGAGTTTGGATGGGAATGTTCCAGCATGTGCCTTGTTTATGGATCTTACTAAGGCGTTTGATTTCGTAGATCATGGGTTATTGCTAAAAAAACTAGATGCATACGGCATTCGGGGAAATATTAATAAACTTATTCAGTCTTACTTAACTAATCGTCAACAATGCACTCAGATTAGTAGTATATGTCCTGATTTGAAGAAAGAGACTATAAATACATCGGAATACAAAAGTGTTAAGAATGGTGTGCCACAAGGTAGTGTGTTGGGACCACTGTTATTCATCATCTACATAAACGATTTACCTAAAGTAACAGAACACCCCATGGTTATGTTTGCTGATGACAGCACTCTACTCATCACAGGAGAGAGTGGGTCTTTGATAGAAAGTCAAATGGAGCGGGCGCTTAGGGATATTGTCAAATGGTTGACATTTAATAATTTAAAAATAAATTTGACTAAAACTAACATCATGACATTTAAAAATAGAATTAAGAGAATAGCAAACCTTAACGTCAACTATTCTAACCAAAACATTAAAAATATCGAAACCACAAAGTTTTTAGGGTTAAATATTGACTGTTGTTTAAATTGGAAGCATCATATGGAAAGCGTGCGAACTAAGTTGAACCGGCAGTCATATGCACTTCGTATGCTATCTAAAATAGTAAGTAAAGAAACAGTCCTAACTGCTTACAATGGCAACGTGTCTTCATCACTTAGATATGGCCTCATGTTTTGGGGAAACAGTACAAATAAAGAAACAGTTTTCAAAGCCCAAAAAAAATGCGTAAGAGCAATTTGTAAACTCAAACAAAGAGTGAGCTGTAAACCCTACTTCCAAAATCTCAAAATACTTACTATGCCCTGTCTTTATATCTATGAGTGTGTAATGTTTGTACGAAACAATTTAAACATGTTTGATAAATTGAAATCCACTCGGAACAATCACAAGATTAATGTATCTTATAGACGAACAGCATTAATGTCTAATAGCGCTTTATGTATGGCACCACTATTGTATAACAACTTGCCAGAGGATATAGTAAAGACGAAGGAGACGACCGTTTTCCGTCGTAAGTTGAAATATTTTTTACTTGACAAGGCGTATTATTCTGTAAATGAATACTTATCTGATAAATTTTAATAAGTTACTGACTAGAGTGACATATTTTTCTTCGAATTTTGTTATTTTGTTAAAGTTTTGTTTAAAGTTCAGACATAGATTTCAACTAAAAAAAAAAAAAACTATTTTGACATATATTTATTTTTCCATTATTTATATTGGACATTTATTTGTTAAGTATGTATAATATCATTGAATTCAAATTGTAAACACGACTTTAATATCATATTTTTGAACAATATTTTACCTTGACCATTAAGAAAAATAGACGAACATGGTTGACCGTGAATAGCTAGCTGTAACAGCATTCACATACCTATCTGATTGACTGATGTAGTTTGTTTTTAAATCAAAACTACCTACATTTACCAATAATTATTGTACTTTGTTTTTGAATTGAATAAAAATATGATACCTACCTGAAATTATTGATGATTTGAGTATAATGTGAACGTGAATGTGTTATTGTTTCCATACAATAGAAATACTGTTTACTAACGTATTTAATAACTTTGCATGCCGAAAGGCAGTATTTGGTGTACTTTAAAACCACTAACCATCTTTTGTAAACCCATTTACGCAATAAATATATTTGATTTGATTTAACATGTTCATAATATATATTTTTTATGGGCAGAGCTTTTATTTTCAAAATAAATCACAATGAAAACTGCACTCATTGTAATTTAGTTTTATCAATAAAGTACGTAAAAGTAAGTAGGTAGTTTCTTATGTATCAAGTGTACTTAGATATCAAACTACTTACAATAAGCACATCTGAATTATCCAAAAACCGAGGAAGGTCTAAAAATAATTAAGATAATCACGCACACGACCAATCAGAAGCTTCCCCAGCATGCAGGTGACATTACTACGCTGAATGGCTTATGCTCGTAGGTTTGGTCAAAGAAACTCCAGCGTTCTGATCAAACATTTTTTTTTATAGCAAGGAGTGACCAAACGAGCAGGACATGTGCCTGATGGTAAGCAACATGCCTGCCACATAACAACACAGTGACACGCAGCTATTGGATCATGATACTCCAAATTAATCGTCACCCAGAGATCTAAGATATTATGTCTCTAAGCACTATAATTCCTCTGGAAACATTCCCCTTCAAACCGGAACACAGTAATGTTTGCACATTACTGCTTGGCGGTAGAATAATTGACAAAGGTGTGGTACTTCCCCATGCGGACTCTGCTAAGAGTCCTACCACTACTAAACTACATCTCTGTGACCAAGCACTCGGAAAGGATTTTTAAAAGGAGACGTTACTTATTTATTATTATATTTTAAGAAATGTCCATTAAAGTGATGGTTAAGAGACTTTGTGTGTCCTACGATAGAGCGCGTTTACCTGAAAAAATAATAACTTAACTTTTGACCTACAGAAAATTGTATTCATCGAGAAAAACACAATTAGTAAATGTGTTGGACAATCTAGCTGTTCCTAAAACATAAATAACTGGATTTAACCCTTTTCTTCGATAGAGATCGCGACAAAGAAACTATTTTTGCTTGAAAGAGTACCGGGTATGGGGTTTCGTTCTCACAAACTTTAACGTTTATGAAGTCAAAGTACTTTATTCATAAATGTACAATTTACACGCCAATAAATAAAAACAAAAGAAAGAGCATACAAATTGTATACATTTCCAAAGTTTGAAATGATTATGATTTCTTTTTATTATAGTAGGTACTCTGTACTCCGCTCTGAATTCCATCTCGCAAACAAAAACAAAGCCGGGATCCTTAGCCACTTTAAATCTATTCGCGGATAAAGTGACGCAAATGGTGGACATCAATCAGACTACCCTTTGTCACGAACGAGACCGCAGCGTTCCCATTGATCAATCCGAGGCCTAGTTGCGCGATTTATTTCCTAAGTATTGTAAAATGTGTCTAAGGAATAGATCAATCGAGACTCGGGAGATTTATAAGAGATTCATTAATTTGTCGCGAAGTGGAATTTACTGCCGTCTTACTAAATTTAGAATAAGCAGCCTATGTAATGGTCCCAGTGCTAGGATTCAGGGCCTTGTCTCACAAGGAAGAGATATCATTCATTCATCAGCCGCAAGACGTCCACTGTTGGACATAGGCCTCCCCCCTAGATTTCCACAACGAACGGTCCTGCGCAACCTGCAACCAGCGGTTTCCAGCGACCTTTGTGAGGTCATCTGTCCATCTAGTGGGAGGCCGTCCAACACTGCGTCTTCCGGTTCGTGGTCGCCACTCGAGAACCTTTCTTCCCCATCGGTTGTCAGTTCTGCGAGCGATGTGGCCTGCCCATTGCCACTTCAGCTTAGCTACTCTTCGAGCTATGTCGGCTACTTTCGTTCTTTTGCGAATATCCTCATTCCGGATTCTGTCGCGCAAAGAGACTCCGAGCATCGCTCTCTCCATAGCTCGCTGTGTGACTTGGAGCTTTGTTATGAGGCCCACAGTTAAGGACCACGTCTCAGTTCCATAAGTCATCACTGGCAACACGCACTGATTGAAGACTTTCGAAGACTTAGGAAGAGATAGTCAAAGCTTAAAATTCACAGATTCATGGTTGATATTCCAAATACACGGACGAAGAGGTTTGATTTGACTCTGCTTTTGTGATAAGAACGTCTAGGCAGTGAAATGAGTTTCCTGAGTGAGTTTTTCCCGATGGGTATAATCTTGGTGACTTCAAGTCGAGAGTAAATCGGTTTCTTCTAGGTAAATACGCTCCAGGGCAGACCGCATAGTCACTTGACATCAGGCGAAATGGTGGCGAAGTGTAAACCTATAATAGTTAAAAAAAAAAGTTGCGCTGGCCCAGTGAGAGTTGGTGACGACAGAGATGGCGAATGACTTCGAAAATTTAATGGAAAGTTCTGGTTTTCTAACGATGCTTTCTATAGTCGTTAAAATCAGTAATGATGACAAACTTGCACATCAGTCCTTGGAAAAATACTCAGTGGTAGGTACAGGAGGGATTCGAACCCACAGCCTCACGATTAAGAATCACTCTGCACCACTAGGCTACCACGTCTTCTACGTTCACTAGCTCAAATTTGTCTCTTTGAGTTCGTTCATCATCACCGTTGTAAAAGCAGCTCCATTAGCTCACTGTAGCACATAAGCCTCTACTAATTTTCTTCTCAAATTTTAAAAATGTTCATTTGACTTACTTAAAGTCCAGTTAAGTAAAACAATTAGAATTTGCTGTGTTGCCTAAAGAAGGCAATAAACAAGACTGTTTACAAATTAGTATTACCTATGTATTGAAACAAGTGTTAGATTCACGTAGTATTCTAATATTTAATTCTAGCATAACTCTAGACCGTCTAGATAAATAAAGTAGTCCTTATTTCAATTACCACACAGTCTAAATTTTCGTCGTTGGTTTACCAATGCGATTGGTATAAATTCAGAACTATAAACAAATATATGTCAATTTTGACATCGAAAAACTAGCAATTTTTGGAACAAAATCGGGTATAAAGTCCCGTACAGGCGTCGCTCGCGGCGGCGCTTTAATTCGTACAACTGTTTCACGATAACGGAACGATATTTGAACTAAAAATTCGCTCAAATTTCAGGAAACATAACTAGTGGAACGTTTGTCCCAGAGATATGTCCCGGTGTCCCGGCGGTTGTCCCGGTCCTTGTCCCGCTTGTTTTGACTTATCCCCTTCGGTCGTTCACAATTTTTCGCTTGGACTAACATTGTTTTGAGCTCAAACATCACGTTAGTTGAGCGGTTAAACAGAAGTTATCGGCGGTTCTTCGATCCTTATCTTTTAAATGTTTTATTACTATTTACTATATATTGAGTTATCATGTTTCACTTAAGATTTTGTTAATGATCCGTGATAATCCGTGAGCCTATTTTGTACGGGAAAGGAAAAAGTAGGGTTCAACTCTTTACTAATGTTGTTTTATTGAACGGAATAAGGTATTGAAATAAATTAAACAAAAATTAAAATCAACCTTTGCAAAAAAAGCTTCGAATAGCCCCAATTACAGATCTCATTCATTATCTCCTTGGAAAAGAAGGTCCCGAGTCTCAGCTGTGGGAACATTTAGTGCGCTTCTTGTGTTAATTCAGTAAAAAAAAATACTAATTTAAGATGCACATATTTTGTTGCAGTAGAACTTTTCTGTTACATTTTCAGTCAATAAATACGTTGGAAGAAATACATCGTAGTCAGAAGACAATATGATAATGTTTCCACTGTACCAGCCTTCATTTAAATGATATGATTGTTGTTTAAACAAGAAATAATTTAAAATAAAACTTTGTCGCACCAGTACCTCAAAGGAATGTATCGTCAAACACAACTAAAATGACCATTTTTAAATTTCTACATATCAGATCACTGTTATCCCTACTAATATCTGCAAAAATATATAATTCTATTTTGTCTATCTGTATGTCTGTCTATCTGTTAGGCTTTCACTTTGATTTAAGTGATTTTTAAAATAGATATAGCCTTGAGCTTCAGAAAAGATTTTTCCGGCAATTGTATTTGACTAAAATAATTTTATTTAAAAACTAATGAGCCGCGGGAACCAGCTAGTGCGCGGAGAGTTTCAAATAAATAAATCATTGGATTATTAGACGGATATATCATACCTACTTGAAAATCATGTTATATTATATACTGTGTGAAACCAACGAAGCTATTTGCTGACTGTGCTGCTAAATCAGCAGTGATAGCAGCCTTTTCTTTCTTAGAACTTCTTAAACATTTATAGGTATTATCTTGTTAATTATTTATGGTTTTTGACATAATTAGGGGTCTCAAAATGTAATATTCAAGTTAGTAATTTCTATTCAAACTTGACATTCATCTCACAAATTTAAAGCAAAAGCGAGGTATTTCCATCATCGTATAGCCGCGCTTGTACAAAACTAACTTTAGATGGAATTTATAAACATTTAAAAACTTGCTATTAGTGCAAAAAATTCGTTTAAAATTTCCATCTCCTCTGATGGCCATTTAAACCTATCCCGCACAGGAGGGCAAAAAGGCAAAAAGTGTGAAAATAGCTTTTCTAGTTAAAATTCATGTTGGTCATTATCGTTAAAGTTTAGAACGTATGAGTGGGTGAAATTTTTATACTTTTTTTAATGTTTAGAGAAAAACAAGATGGCGGGTTCGTTAGGGATAGGGTTGGTGTACTAACGGCCCGAATTTCAGCTTAGACTTATTGCTTAATGGAACAACTATTTAAAATTGTGAAATTATTTTTCGATATTGGTTTAATGATTCCGGTGAATACCTCACTGATATAAACACGACTATCAAAATTGACGTTCTATCTTTCTTGTCCTAATATTATAAACGTGAAATTTTGAATGTTTGTTGCTCAATCGCGTCGGAACGCCTGAACTGATTGATTATATGGAACAGCACATATGCTACTTTTTGCTCGAAGAAAAATATTACATAGGAACAACGCCGATAAAAGAGCAGGGCGATGGGATACCTGGCCAAGGCGCAACCCCAGGCGAATTCTGCAGAGAGTCTTAAGGTACAAGTTCGCGCCGCGACCGCGACGCTAGACCGAGACCGGAGACCGCGACCGGAGACCAAGACAGGCACTTGACACTATGGAGTTGTATGGGCGCCAGTTCGCGCCGCGACCGCGACCGCGAGCTGTCTCGGTCTCCTGCCGCGGTCTCAGCGCGAACTGGCGTCCATACAATTCCATAGTGTCAAGTGCCTGTCGCGGTGTCGCGGTCTCCGCGCGAACTTGTACCTTTACTGTTACAAAAACAATTTTCCACGTACGATATTTCACCGTAAATATAAATCTCAAGCACTTAGTATGATTAGTAGATAGCTCTACAAAAGCTAACTGAAAATAAAGCAACAGCGGAGAAGTGCGGTCGCCGCTCGACCGGTGCGCAGTACTACAGGCTACAGGCTCTGTGGCACAAAGTTAAGTGGCTTTGTCCTTTCTAGTGTTAAATATTGAGTGCAGCGAGGAAACCGCTTTGAATATGTTTGCACTAACTTTTTATTTAAAAGCTGCTTCTTTGTACTTTGATTTCACTGCTCTTTGAGCACAGACAAAATGGCAATTGTCTGTATTCATACTTCCCATATTAATTTCTAACACGAATATGATAATTTTATTTTGATTTTCTTGCTTAGGCAATAATAATGAGTAAAATGTATATTCTCTTTGAACCCGTCTCGGAATCTAAAAAAGTTAACTTGTTAAATAATATTTAAACTGTTAGATGGACCGATAAAGTGTCATTGACATACTGACAATTGCAAAAAAAAAAATTTCGCTATGTTCATCAACAATCATCAACAGCAGCCTACTGAATGTTCCCACTGCTGGGACTCTGGGCCTTCTCTCGCAAGGAGAGAGTTTTAAGACCACAATCCACCACGCTAGCCCAGTGTGGGTTGGTGGATGACATATGACTACATGATTCTAGGTACATGCGGTCTCCGGATCGGCAGGCGTCGTTCTCCCGACTAGACCAGACGTAACTTATCACTTATTATTAACTAGTCGCTATGTTGATGATGATAAAAGAAATAAAAATTAATAAGCTAAGTCTCAGGGAGACCTAAAATACATCCTACTAATGTTTTAAATATAAATGTATATTGTATATATTATACATATATATTGAATGTATATTATTGAAATATGTATTAGGAATATGTATTAGTTTGAATCTTTATCACGCCGGAACGGCTGAACGAATCAGATTGAAATTTGGAATACTCTCAGGTAAGCTGGAATAGCAAATAGTCTACTTTCTATAAAAAAAAAACAAAACGAGAACGGGAAATTCCTGAGGAAAGCCGCGGTATGCTGCTAGTTTATTATGAACTACTTTATAACTATTAATATAATTTAAATCGTCACGGTGATTCCAGAACGGGTGATACAGGATAATATATATATAATAATATAATAGGATAATATATAATAGTGAGTAAATATGATACCTACACTATTATCAAAACTTCCTCATTGTTACATTTAGAGTCACTGACTTATCTAAAAACAAATAATATAGGTAGTTAGTTTGTTAATCGGGTTGTATGAAATACTCGACGCATTCCATTGAAATAAAAATAACTATTTAAAAAATTGTTTTTTTCCTTAAATATCTTTTTTCGGGTTACATTCGAACCTGACTTTATGCACGAAATTATTACTTTTAGTAGGTAAACAAATGAAATTGGCATATTTACCTAGTTTTAACTATTTTAATTTGTTACTTTATGCCTAGGTGTGTGTGTTTTATTTGCTACTAATTATTGTTGAAATAAATTATATATATATTTATAAAGGTTATGGATTTCATAATTTTCTTGTGTAAGAAGGTCCAGAGACACAACAATGAGCACATACATAAGTTTGTGTAATATGCTTACCTATAGCAGTTAGCTTTATTTTTTATCGTTATATAACTATTTAAGGAATTACTATCAGATTATACAAATAGGTACGTTTATATCGAGGACAAATAATGATCCCAGTGTAATAAATTCTAAAAACAAGCAAATTAATCGTAAATCCCCAGAAGCCCATTTGAACCAAAACCAATTAATTGATCGGCAATAATTAGGTTAATTACTTACATATCAATCGGCCCCACTGACAATGTGTTAACGGTGTTCGAGTTTTAATCAGCGTCATTTGTTTTAGCGCCCAGCCACGTGGGAAGACTAGAAAGGGTCTCTGAATTAAAATTAATAATAGACGGCCTATATTTAGACTTAAAGAGCGCTAAATTGATGAGGATGGAATACAGTGGATGGTGTGAGACAGAAGATTGGAATAGGAAAGAGAATAATTCAGATACAAAAAGCGGGCTAAGCGAGTTCATAAATTGTATTCTTAGGTTCACGCTTGACTGCCATCCTGCCAGTCAAATAATGATGTATAGAATAAAAAGAGAAATTCTAACAAATTTAAAAACGGAATTAAGAATCAATGGTTGGTGTGTTCCATAAATCTGCTTAAAAAAGAGTCTTGTACACCTACATCTGACATAAACATCCCCTTATTGTTGTCGGTTAAAAACATTCTACAGCAATGATTTTTAATTAAAATATATCGTCGTATTGCCGGCGTGGAACCGACGCTACATCACCTACATCTTGCATTAAAATAATCAGCCACATCAATTAATCCACACATAAAAATGTAGCTTAATTGCCCGATTGCACCAAATGTTAAGTACTTCACCAATTGATTTGAGCGCAAGCCCGTAAGTGCGGCGATCTAATCTCCCGTTTAAACGTGCAGCTCGAAAGTTAATTTTAATGGTTAGATTATTTCGACCGGCATTTAAAAGCTCTGCGGAGTAATGATGGGAAAGCACTTTTAATGTGTGATAGCTTAATCGGCCGGTTTGTTTGTGCGCCCATTTCGGTCAAAGCTGGCCTAAGTACTGATTGATTGGACGATATAAAATAAGTGGAGTATTTTTAAAGTGTTAAAATCACACTATTCTAAAAAAAGCGTAAAGAAGAGACTTTGTCTTTTGTCTGTTACTTAAAGTTACTCGTAGATACACATTAATAGTTTTATTATAACAGTCATCGACTTGTTACACAATATAACCAAATACCAATACATTTGACTGGCCTCGTGGCTTAGTGGGTAGTAGCTCTGCCTGCGAAGCCGAAGGTCGTGGGTTCGATTCCCACCCAGTGCAAATATTTGTGTGATGAATTAAAATGTTTGCACTGTCTCTGGGTGTTTCTATGTATAATAAGTATGTATTTACAACTTTATAAAAGTTTTATATCAGCTATCTGGCCGCCATACTAAAAACTTTGCTTAGTTTGGGGTCAGATGGTGTTGTGTGTGGATTGTCCACCAATATTTAGTTATTTATTGTTTATTTCGAAATAAACTTTTGATTTTTTTTACTAAGATACTAATTGATTGGCCACAAAATAAAAATTAAGCATTTAATATTACATATCATAAAATAACGAGCATTATTAAATTATAAAAATGCGCTTTTCGAAATTCTGTTAATATACACTGTCATAAAATTAACACTAAACATTAATGTGTGATTAGTGTTAACATCCCTATTACCTCATGCGTCAGTTAAACCGTGAACGTTGTGGGTACCTGAAAAACATCGAAAATATAGGGAAGTCGTTGCGCTACATAACCACAGTTCATATATCGTAATTAAAAATATTAGTGTATGCTAAAAAATAAAGTCGTAAGAACGTAATACTATTTTGGAGTTAAAATTGTTTCTAAATTCAAATCAAATGTATTATGGCATCACATTTGAGTTACATGTCAATATTTACTACATCATAATCGTTAGGCATAAGATAACTAATGCTATTTGCTCTCATAATTTAAAATAATGACGCAGTGCAAAGGTCAGCAAATAAATTTCAACATGGAAAGTAGAATATAAAAAGTTTGTCTACCCGTAATATAAACATGTATCCAAACTTTTATGACCCAATACAAACATGAGAACACGAATTTGTATTTTGTCAAACATGAAAATACCCATCTACATACATTCCCTTTCTATTTCCGTTTTATTTATTGAAAACGATAATCAGAATGGTAGTATTCCTTATCAGGAACACTCATAAAACGAAGTAGAGAATGGACGTTATCAAAGTTTTTATTAAAACTTTGAATTTTTTATCTCGTCCGGTCAATAAACAAGAAAATAGAAATAAAATAAAAATGTAACACATTGAGATATTATCAGAAAATAGGAATAGTGGACCTATACCAGCGTAGGTGTTGGGAACCGGTAGCAGGTATTAGGTGTGGGCAAAGTCACGTGCATCAGCGTTTTCTGCACTGGGAACAAAAATGATAACTAAGTTTAGAAAACGAAATAATACACATATCTGTTAAATGTAACGTTATTTATTGAGAGATGTATTCAAAAATGTTTTGAGGCCAGAATAAATATGTACATTCTAAGACAGCGTGTAGTACCTAATATAATACTGTTGCCTTTTATTACCTAGCCACAAATTAACCAAAGCTCGTGTTGTGGGAGCCTCATAGATGATTTTAATAACGATGTAGTCGTAAGCTAAGCCCGTGGGGACCGGAAGCTCATATCATTTTCAGAAACCTTTTCAATCGCTTAGTCTACGCGACGCGTGACCAAAAATGAATCCTATGAAGGTATAAAGATAATTAACGTTACCAACATGTCCAACATGCCACGTTTATTTGGCTCAACGTTTAATGAAAACACATTGCCATTTAGCTTGGTAATACCGCCAGCACGTTGGGCACGTTTTCGACTAGTAGTGGGTTTGGTCATTTAGACCTTCATGGATATATTGACAATTCCACATGTGCTTAGTGTAAGTAAGTAAGATATGCAGTATAGTAACTTAGTGTTGTTAATAAAAAATCGGCCCTTCGAAACAAAAGTCGTAGCTTATATGGTATTATGATAAGTTCTATTCATTTGAATAGAACTTATTATAAAACCTATAATAGTAATTAATCAAACTTTGTCATCGTAGCAAATGTTGAGCCTCTACGCAATTTACCCTTATATCGAGGCTAAATCCTTTACTTAGCTACATTTGTTTAATAATCTTAGCTGCAAAAACAACAAGATTTCAAACAAAACCTAAATATTTTTTTAACTACCAATAAAATCTAAAACTAACCCGGAAATAGTACATCATAATCATATTCAGAACTTACGATTGTGCTCCGGATAGAAACGAATAAATTTTATACCCGTTTTATCGATTCATCCTTTCCGGGCTATACTATCAAAGCCACTAAAATCCTGAACCAAGCTATCAAACTATAGACAAATCGTATAGTTATTACACAGGAAATCTGAATTACATTAACATTACAGAACATTACAGAAGAACATAACATTACAGAAATCGTCTTGCAATACCAAATTTGGAGTTTAACATCACAAATCTGAGGTTATTATACAAGTTTAGTAGTTCTGGAAGTTTGGAAGGTCGTGTCGTTTGTTTGATAGTTTTATATAGTTTTATAGCCGGTAGTCGCTGTAAGCTTGTCGCTTACGGCGCCTCGTAAAAGCTAACCGCAGGAAAGTACACAAGTTGCTCTCCCCGGAGTCGTAAATTTCCGATGCATGCGGGGAATTTCGTTACGCGGCCGCAAATCGTAACCCGACGCGGATTCGACGCCGATTCTTTATTGAGGAGATGGCCGAGCACGTCGAACCATATCTGAACTATTACTGGGTTTGAGTCTCCTTTTAGTTTCTTCGACCGTTCCTCTAATGTCAGTTGATTGTCAATGGACTGGGGGTATGACCAGGGATCTACCGCCTAAGTAAAACGATCTTGGCATTGATACTGTTATCTCTTTCTTGCTGCTCAAAACTGTATGGAAAACAACAGTTTGCTGTTGTTTGTTGTTGTTCGTAACCGATTTAGTTAGGCTGTCGAAGATCAGCTATCAATTAATCTAACCGCCATCTTACAAACGTTTAAAATGAGCCTTAAACGAGCCAAAACCTGTCAACATTTTGAAATTAATCAAATCGGTGCTGAAATGTTCGACGTTTGTGACGTCAAACAACAAAGGGCAAGATTGCGACTATGTACTATACTATTACCCTAACCCCGTTCTTTTCCATATATTTCTCTCCAGTATTTAATTGCCTAGAAGAGATCGCTCGTAACGATAAGGTCAGCATTTCTTTCGCTGGCCTTGAGTAAGAAGGTGTTCTTCTTTTAATCTTTTATTATAAACATCACTCGCTCACTATCACAGTTATTGTTAAAGACAAGGCTGTTGTTTACCATCAAGCGCTCGTCTTACTCGTCTCGTTGCTCTATCGTATAAAAAACGTTAATAGCCCTTTAATCGCTGACAGCACACGGGTCGAGTGAAACTCGTTGACACTTAAAAAGAGTTCTCTCCCGCTGACGTGGATTTAGGATTAGACATTTGTATTTTTTCGATTACCCTCATTAATATTTCATTGAGGTCGTCATTCATTGGATTTAACCCTTTCAATATCTGAGCGGTTCGTATGTTTTTCTATCAAAATTTACTTTATATTTTAATTTTTTTCAAACATTGAGAGCTTTTGAATGTTTTAATGCTTTTCGCAAATAATGGATTTCTATTGTAGTTTTTATTTGACCTTTGGCTGTACTGTGGTATTGTTTCCAGTGATCCCTTTGGTAGTCTAGGGTTTTCACATGTAATTGAATTTGGGGAATAAAACGAAAATCATTAGAGAAATCCTTTTGTATTATCAAATCCCAGTCACATTTAAATATGCTTATGAACAAAGGGCATTGTCAGCCTTAGTACTACATTATAGAGAGACAGAGGTTCTAACGTGTAACAAACTAGGAAATCATGACTAAAAAAATGAAATATAGTGTAATAGTAATGACTGCCCTGGTGGACTACCAGTCAGTTAGTCAGAAGTGAGTCTGCTGACTGAGCCGTAGGTAGTCGGTTCGATTTCATGTCAGAAAAAAAGTTGTTCTCAAAATATGCAAACATTACTGTGTTCCGGTGTTCCGGCAATGTTTCCAGATAAACTACATGGCTTAGAGAAATAATATCTTAGATTTCTGGGTGACGAGCGCAGTGCAGTGCTATGTAATGATTTGGACTTTTCATGTTCCAATAGCTGCGTATCACTGTGCTGTTATGTGGCAGGCATGTTGCTTACCATTAGGCACATGTCCTGCTCGTTACGTCACTATGATATAAAAATATATAATAATGGGAACAATAGTTTAGTCATGGCATGAATTCGTTTTTATGCAAAAAACAGTGGCAATAGACAGACTGTCCGTCAGGCGGCGGTTGCTGCAGCTTAGGAATCCTTCCAGCATCAGAGCTGCTGTTGACGACGGTGTGGCAATCCGCAGAGGTGCTTGAAGATAAGATCATTGTCGTAGAGATAGGACTCTTTGCAGAGTCTGTCTGGGGGAGTACTACGACAACTGTGCTAGTCATTACACTGCGAAACAGTATTGTGCAATTTTGTATTCTGGGTTGAAAAATAATGTTTCTAGACATTACAAGACAAAATATTAATAACCTTATTTGGATGATGAGGATAGTGCTGTCTCAAGGCCGATTTACACCAGACGAGCGAATGCTCATTCTATCCCCACTGTATCAAATTCATTTGGTGTAAACAAACGTAGAGCATTATTTCGTTGTTTTATTTGCGTTCGCAAAGATTCTATGGAATGTATAATATGGAAAAGGCTAAGAACGATCTTTCGTTTACACTAAAAGATCGAGAACGAATGCTCTTGTTCCAGCTCTAGCCCTATGTTCGTTCAGTTTAAATCGGCCTTTAGACAGTGATTCGAGCTCTTGATGTTTAAATAGCCGTATGACTTTGTGCTGTTAGAGACAGACTTATCGCTTACTCGTCCTGTTATATATTATATAACGTCATATTTTGTAAAAATACACAAACGTGTGATTTTTTACCGATCCTTGTTAAAGTTCTACAATAAACTTTATGCCCACGACATAATAAAGTTTCGCCAAAACAAACCAAATAGAAAATAATACGAATAGCAAGAAGTCGGGTCAGGCAAGGCTCTGTAACTTATGCAAACGTTAAGTTGGCATCAGACGTAAACAGTTTCATTAAAGCGCCCATGAGCTTGGAGTCCCATTTCTGAAATCCCTCGAAATGGCTTCATTCAAAAGTAAGTGTTACTGCTGCAATGATTGCCTTTGAGAACAACTGCTACGTAAATAAAACAATAATGGTATTAGTTTGGTATTTCCTTACATTTGGTTATCTATTGATTATTTTTGTCTATCCGTAACACGGCGAATAAAGTTGCGTCACGTTGACAACTTGTCAAATGACTTCAGATACTAAGTGGCAATTGAACTTAAATAACGTTTTGTAATATATATAGATGTAAGTTTTGAATAACTTAATAGTGATTTGTCATGTCCGTTAAGTGTCACGTTATAATGACAGGTTTTGATGCTTTTTACTGACGCATGAACTTGATACGTCATATCGAGTGGTTTAAAAATAGGACTCCAGATCGTAACCGGCCTCCGTTTTCTCACACAATATACGCAAACTACAAATTTGATAGTAAAACTAAGTTTAATAACGTGCTTAAGTCTGCGTAACACAGGATTAAGTTAGTATAACTCGGTATTAGCGAAACTTTAACTGTTTTTGGTTTCAGGCGCGGTTTAACTTAGTATTATGCATAGAGTAGTACATTATAAAATTATTTAAGCACACTTGCTTAATTTGTACTACTGATTTTTTGGATGTGATATTTGAATCATTAAAGGACCTGTTTCATTTTCTTAACCTTGTATTTCTCACACAAACTTTGTAATAGTTTTTAGTAAGGAAAATCACGTAGGTACTGAATATTGCTATAATACATGGCATGACTATTTCGTTTTTCTATATATTTACTTTATTTAAGTCAGATTGTCAGAGAAAAATCTTTTCCCGCATAAAATATCCAAATAAATAACAACAGCATTATTAGGCCTGTTTCAATCAACGCTCCATTTAATTCAGCTTCCGCAATAAAAAAAATACATTTCCCTGAAAAAAATGTAGCGCATTTTTTTCGTCGTTTGAATACAGCCTGATTTTTTCGCGTCCCGTCTTTCGCGTGTCGAGATAATGACATCCTTATTCTGTGAAAACCCCTAGTTTTGCCTACGGCGACATTTTAATTTCGCAATGTTCCGCCCCCAAGGGCGGATTGTGTTTTTCCCCGCGTTCGTTCGAAACTCGACCGTGACCCACATACTAAAAGTTGTGTTGAAAATATGTTGATATCGATTCGGCGAGTCAGGCTTACAGAATAAGTTTGCAGAGTTTCTCAAGTAGCATTATCCTAAGAGATTCCCAGCAATATTGCTGGTGCACTCGTTGACTCTAGATCGAGTGCCGTCTCACACGCCACTACGCTAGCAACTGTCGTAAAGTCAACCCACAGAGATGGATTTGTCGAATTTGAAATTCGAATCCGAGAGTCATACTTTAAAAAGACAATTTATAAAAGCGATTCTCTTTTATCCTCTATGAGAGATGCGGAACTATTTTTGCCTGAGCGTGAAAGTGGCGAATCCGAGTGTCTCGTCCCCGACTTGACATCGCTTTCGTGACCTACTTATCAGAGGACCAACAATTTTATCTCACAATTTCTGTGTACCGACATCCTCCTCGGGGCGTGTTTACACGATGTATTGTAAACATATCAACACAATTCTTAATGTGTACCGTAGCTTATAAATATAGTTTGCCGTTGTTTACTTGGATATTGGAACTAATATCTAGTTTTATCAATATTTGTTTCGCGATCGAAGAAGTATTCGTTGTGTAGGTACTCGATTTGAGGATTTGAATTACATTAACGACGTATTCGAGATCTTATTTCAAATTCAAATCTCGAACGAGGCGCGTTCGGACCGTCTTCGAAATTCAAAATTCGACATTAGGTTGCGCTCGTTACGTGGATGCCGTGCTGGGAGCGGACACACGTACTCAATCGGGGCCTGACAGTCCGAAATCGACGGCTATCCCGAAAGCGTGACTTTTGCCCCCGGAATTGACGCGAGGCGCGGGTGCCAGGGTGGGGGTATTGATCGCGGCCGCTCGGCCGACTTCGGCCGCCGTCGGCTCGGGTCGACCGACTTCGGCGTTACTTGAGAGTCGGGACGGCAGCGTGCGACCGCCGGCCGTCTTTTTGGTCACTCGCCGTGTCAACTTTACTGGAAGGAGTTGATTGGAACTTTAATTAGGACAAGGTTACCGACGTGGGCGTAATTCAGTTTTCAATAGCTTTCATGTTCGCTTTAATAAGTTAGTTTCTTGACTTAAGTTTGAAATTGCGACCGCTGTACCACGCTCGTGTAGCTTCGCAGCGAATAACTTTGCGGATTGGGAACGAACTGTTTACTTTGCCGTTTTCGTAGAAAATATTACAAAAGTCAACTAAACGAGTGGATTGTGATCTGGTCAGACATTATACCACTAACCCTTGCTATTAAGTATTATTTTTAATGTCACATTAGGGCGTTTATGAGGAAATATACCACATTCACTATTTATAAAAACATTGCATACCTTGGTAAAAGGAAATTACAAATGAAGAGAATAGAGACATTACCTATTTAACCGCTGTTTTACAAAACTTCAAAAATAAACTAAAATAATTCAGGCGGAATATAATATAATTGGCTTAATAGTTGACAAATTCCACTTTATAATATATACTATTCCACGTTGTAATAAATACTTTTATTTCACTTTATACTTATTAACTTTGTATTATACTGTGATTTACAATTTAATGATACTTTTATTTTAATGACGAGATAATTATGTTATGACTATGCAGTTGGTACCTAATGTAATTTATTGTTAATTCTGATGTAAGTTTTTGATATGTCAATAAATAATATAAATATTATCTTTTGTATGCTTCTGTTTTCGTAAATTTGGCAAGTTTCTAGATCACATAAATCTTCAGTAATGTATAGAAAAAGGCTGTATTCAAATTGGCTTGTAATAACTTTATATACATATTGTCAAAGTCAAAGGCAAAGTCAAAGTTCTTTATTCATAAATGTACAATTTACACGACAATTTCAAAAACAAAAAAAGAGCATACAAAGAGTATACATGTTTGTATACTCTAATAGTTTGTATACTTTGTTTAAAAAAACAAAGGGTCCGTTTTGACTTTTGTTACCGCGACGTCATTAGTGGTGTCACCTTGACTAAATGTAACTGTAAATTGATGTAAAGGCACTTTACATACTAAAATTACATTTGCTGTTTGTCTCAGTTCTGTAACAAGATTTTTAGGGTCCTTCGAAAATGTCAAACTGATATTTTTTTATTTTGTGAGCTATATAATATATCTTAGTTCGAACTTTAGAAAGTTCGAAGTTAGTACGAAGTTAGTTCGAAATTTCGTTGTTATAGGAATCTTTGCAACGCCTGACGTAGATAGTACCACGTTCCACACTTTAGCCAGTTCTTCTACCGACAACTAGCAGTGCGCAAACATTGCTCTTTTTGACGTGATAACGTCTTATAATTCGGTGAAGCCGCACGCCCGCAAAACATGACGTCATGTAACGTTACCGTTAGTTCGTCGTCCGTGCCATGCGGACGAAGCTGAGCGCTGAGGGCGCCACCCGCCGAGTCGAGCGGTATCACTACTCGCGCTATCAGCGTACTGATTTCTTAAGACGTTGTCACGTTTAACTATCGTCAGTAAACCGACTTTACAGACAACAATTTTTTGGTGTAAATGGCGATATTTCTAGAAACATTAGAGGCCAAAAATGTAAACTATCTTATATATATCTAGGTTACGAGAACAGAGAAGTGCTAGGTAGTGATTTTAACTCTTAATGTCCAAATAGTTGTGTAGCACCATGCTATAATGAACAGGCGTGTAGCTTACCATCAGGCGAATATTTTGCTTGTCCCGGTGCTCTGTATCATATTTAAAAAAGGACACATCTACGAGAAAACAGTGGAACAGTAAAAAAAAACAAATTTATATAAAGTAAAACTCTGCATTTTCACGTTGAGTTTCTGAGTCAGTTCGAAACGTTTTCAACTTCTGATCGAACTGAGATAAAATGGACACGGGTTTCTACATTTGCCACATTTCTACAGATTGTGATTCCAAACTCAATTCCGAGATTTGCACTCTCTACAGTTTCAACGAGAAATAATAAAAAAGTTATCTTAAGAAAAATGGATCTGACTTCTTACAGCAAGCATTACAATCCTTAGCACCATTCGCATTTATCTAATATTATGCACGTTTATTTAATTTATTAGTCGTTTTAATAAAACTAAAGTTACAGTTAAATGAAAATAATAATAAATCATTATTTATTTCCGCCGATTTTTCGATTTTGCAGATACAATTTTTCATAACATAAAATAATGAAATAAAGGAAATTGAATAACATTAGAAAGATAAAATATGACATAATTAAGAATAGGTACGTATAACAATATAAAATCTAGCTTATTCTCGAACATTCGTTTCAGTTGCTTGTTAATATAAAAAAATGTTTCTAATATTTACTAAGAAATAACTTAATATTTAAAAAAATATCAAAAATTTAACATTTTACGTAACTGTAACTAAAAATAATCTATACTGTGGTATTACACAGTTTAAGCACAGTATATTTCTTTATACTTTGGTTTAAGTTTATGTTTACTTACCTAACTTTATTCCTTGTCAAGAAAAAGATTCAAAAGTGCATTCAAAGTTCAAAAATAATTAAACGTGCAAAGAAAATATGGGTTTCACACAGGTATTCCCTAAAGTCATTTATAAACCATCGCAGCCTAAGGCTTTGGAGGTTCGGAGCATGACATTTGTTCAGCTTTATACTTATATATTAGTCAAACTGCGACGTAAACTGAACGAAAGGAATATAAGGTAGTAAATGCATTAAAAAAAACTATGTTCTAAGAATAAAATAATGAATAAAGCTTTTGAAAATTCGCAGGACAATTTAAATAATTCGAATAATACAATTAGAAATAATACACATTATAATATTCTATTTTAAATATACTACGAATTAAGCTATGAATTATAATTAAACAAAATAACATCAACTATATTTACGATTATTAAATTAAACATCGTAACTGAACAGAATATGAAAATTAAATATTTATTTACAATGTACAAATTTAACGTAAGCATGCCCATAATAATTTATACAATGTGACCACAGAGTAATTATGTATTCCCACTACTAACAACCACACTATTTGATTAAAGATACTAAAGTTCTCAAATAAACCTCCATTTTAAACAAAAGTATTCTTGGCTTCACTTATATATACCTCATTACTCAAAGCTCATACGAAACAATTGGCTGTTAAAACTGTTGAGTAAAGTTTTATAGGTAAAGGAATTGATTTTTTATTATAAATAATGACGTGACGTGCAGGACACGCGCTAGATTGTAAGCAACACGCCTGCTTATAACAGCAGTGTTACGCATCTATTTGAACAAGAAGAGCCAAAATCATTACATAGCACTGCATCGCGCCAGTCACCCAGAGATATCAGATGATGCCTCTAACTTCTCTGGAAACATTGTCGCCCTTCACACCGGAACACAGTGATGTTTGTAGAGTCCTACTACCACTACTTAATTATAATAGTTTTGTTATTTTACTGACTGATTAATAAAACTAAAAAAAATAAAACTACTGATGGACTAATTAGTTTTTGTAGTCGTCTCGCCTATTAATAGTATCCATATATATTTTTTTTTAATTGTATTAGTTTTCACTTGACCGCGATGTCTCCTGATGTTAAGCGATGATGCGGCCTTCGATTAAGCGTGCTTACCTAGAAGAAACCGATTCACTCTCGATTTGCACACACCAAGATTATAACCATCGGGGAAAATCCACTCAGGCAGATCATTCCACATCCTAAACGTTCTTATCACAAAAGTAGAGTCAAAACTCTTTGTTCGTGTCTTTGGAACATCGCCCATGAAACGATGTTGCTTTATCGAGCTACGAGGAGATTGATAAAAAAATATTTTCCTTTAAGGGGTTAGTATTTATAAAATAAACTGTAATTTCAACTCTAACAGCAGATCTTACGTGAGGCAACATGTCTTAAAATACTTGACTTTGTACCTAGGTACAATTAGCATTTTTTTAAATATTTGTACTGTATCTAATAAATAATCTCAAGTCTCTAATGTTTTTATATGCACTCGGCTAGCGTGGTCGATAAGGTCTCGAATCCCAGCTGTGGGAACATAGAGTGAGTTGTTTTTATGCTGGTTTAATACAAACTCTAGTAATGTTTTGTTATACCACAATCAGAAAACAACTTTTAGGTGCAGTAGACAATATTCTCAAAACGATTCGCAGCTGCAATTGTCACAGATTAAATCATAGTTAGTACGTCCGGAATCGAAATGTTTTCCTTCGGGCACGTACTAGAACAACGCGCATCGATTCCACAGACTATATACCAGTTTGTGCGTCGAATCTGCCACAGATCAAATAGCAGTTTGTACGCCGAATATCTGGGTCAGAATATACCCGCGGCCCGTATTCGCTTAATTGAAAAAGTTAAATCGGACCATTTTCGCGAAATCGTTTCTATTTTTTTTATTTTGAACGCAACTCTACGCTTGATGAAATAGGGGTGTTCTCGATTTTTCTCTCGTTGGACTTCGATTTTGATTCTTTGCTGCATTTATTGCACTTTTTCATTTATTTTCCGTTTATTATCTCGTTCTTATTTTTGCGTGGTAAAAAGCTGGAAAAGTAAGATTGTTTAATTATTTAGGTAAGATTAGCCATTAGAAGTCCTATAACTAAATCTTATTACTAAAGGTATTCATTTGAAATTACTAATCATAAAAATATTCTTAGCTTTTGATGTTGACGAAGTTATCATTACAATAAATTAAATTATACATAGTTAGGCTTAGGTTCAGGTTAAAACATCTCAGTAATTTTAAAAAACTGTGCTTTACGTCATCTAATTATCTTATCTATAACTGCAATTACAATTTTTGTGTTTTTATTATATAGATAGATAGATATACTCTTTATTGACACACCAAAGAAAAATAAATACAGAAAATAAAGAACAATACATTTTAAAGTAGTGCGACAATGGGCGGCCTTATCGCTGAAAGCGAACCTCTTCCAGGCAACCTTAGGATGGATAATAATATTTGGACAAGTATACGGGGTGTGCAAATAAGAATTAAACTTAGTAAAATTATATACATACATATAAATATATTGGAATGAAAATAATATATTATATCTATTTAATTGAACTATACCATGATTATATTTAACACTTAAACTTAAATCTGTTACACTATAATTATTTTTCCTTATGACACCGAAATGGAATGCATTAACCACATGAAACTCTTTCATTAATCGCCGGTATAAGTTGACCTTGAACTGTGTAGAATCACGATAAGTCTTTGGGCCAAATTATACAAGTAACTGTCGTTTTGGTTATAGGATATTGAGAATACGGGCCTAGTTTTATTGGTAAACTTTTGGAGGACGAATGTAGCGGGTAAACAAGCTATATATTCTCTTTATTCACTTGGCAGTATGCACTGTATGGCTCTGTTATAGGCAGCCGTGTTTTGTTCGTCTTGTCACTCAATAACAGGGGTTGACAACGCGCGGCCCGCGACCTGGACGTCTACTCTAATTCTACGAAAACGTAATTTCGAAAAAAAACTTGCGACTTTCCTACTCTCGTTCTACTTCGTTTCGTCCGATACAACTTTGTTTGACGTTTAAATGTTCTAAGCATACTCTGAGTAGAGTAGGCTTAGAACATTTAAACGGACAAAACTAATACGGATCGAAATAGAATCGGAATTAGAAAGTCGCGAGTTTATTTGGAAATTACATTTCGTAGAAAGAGAGTAGACGTCCTGTTTCCGTGCGGCCCGCAAGGGTGTCAAATAAGATAGCCTATAGATTTTACAAATTGCTATACAGTTAGCTATTTAGCTGTAAATAAATGTATTACATATTAATTCGATACTTATATTATCGCGAACGTAGTTTTTTCGCAGGGGGGGGTTAGAATTTCGCACTTTTGTCTACTTTTTCACCATGTGGCCCATGACTCCCGAAACGTTGCCGACCCCTGCTCTTTATCATAGATTTAGACTACAGATATGTGCCCTCTCAAACTTTAAGGTCCACGGAATTGTGTCATCGTTGGGAAGGGTGAGCTCACTCTTTCCCTTCTAGTCGGTTGCAAAAAGCGGTGAACGCCAAACGTTTTTACCTAGCACTATTCGTTGTCAAAACCAAAATAAGTAGAACCACAGCATACCTCGCCGCTAGCGATTCTAGGGGTCAAGTAGATTGGTGATGTGTAAATCACTCCGCTCCAGATACAGACGATATCAATTTCAGGATTCTCAGGGTACATCTATAGCTCTAAACCGTTGCTCTATACTATGAAAATGTATGAAAATACTGATTGGATAAGCTTGGTTTTCGAAGTTATTCAAGTTTGTGATCTCCAAAAACTTTGGCGAAGCAAGGCAGTGGAGGAAAAGCCTACTTTATGTTTTCACTGCTGCCACTGCCGCCATATGACGTGATTGAGTAACAAACAACCAAATATCCAAACATCCATACATTTATATTTATAATATTAGAGGGACTAGTGGTCTGCTCTGGCATCGCCCGCTGTTTATATCTATGTATATAATTATATCCTATAGTATTATACCTCGCAATTTTTTAAATCGGTTTAGTAGCTCGTGAGATTGTCGCGTTCAAACAAATACACTTTTCAGCTTTAAAATACTAGATTAGATTACAATCAACAGCTACTCTATGTACTCCTATAATCGATATTTAGAGGTTACACAACAGAGATGATATTTTCTAATAAATTAACCGATTAATTAACTCATGAATTAAAAACGTGTTACAACAACGTTAATATTCATAGAATTATTCATGTGTCGGGATATAAAATGAGCTAAAGTTTATTACTATCAGCGCCCCGTGGTTTTACTTGCGTAGATCCTGTTCCTAATACTTCCTTGCGATGAAAAGATGCTATTTCAGAACAAGACTATAAACTAAGCGTCTTCCAAATTTCAACGAGATCCGTTCAGACGTAAATGAGTTAAATACATCCACAACTTTTGCATTTATAATATTAGTAGGATTAATTGGAAAAGTCTGGTTTATTTGTTTGTTTTGGACCTGTCATGTCGAGAAGTGTTTGATAAATGTACGGCGATATGTGGACAAACAGTGCGATAAACAAGTCCGGTGATTTCTTGTTTTCGTTTACCTCATGTTGTTTCTCTTCGGCGTCTACTAGAATTTATGTGTAGTGGTAGGACTCTTAGCAGAGTCCGCCTGGGGAAGTACCACACCTTTGCCAATTATTCTACCGCCAAGCAGTAATGTGCAGACATTACTGTGTTCCGGTTTGAAGGGCAATGTTTCCAGAGAAATTACAGGGCTTAGAGATATAACAACTTAGATCTCTGGGTGACGAGCGCAGTGCAGTGCTAGGTAATGATTTGGACTCTTCATGTTCCAATAGGTGCGTGTCACTGTACTGTTATGTGGCAGGCATGTTGCTTACCATCAGGTACATGTCCTGCTCGTCTCGTCACTCTTTATTTAAAAAAAAAATTTTAGGCATAATTTAGCCTTTTGAAGCGATTTTAGTTGCTCAATCGCGGTTGGTGGATGACGCAGACACGTGCTCGGGAGATGTCATTCAAAGAACTCTCCTGTTTCCGCACAATGTTTTCCTTTACCGTAATAGCCAAGGATTTTTATCTCAGGTTAAAAAAAACGTGTGCTTTGAATTCACACACTGCAGCGACAAAATTTCAGAGTTAATATCCCGTAGTTTCGTCTTCCTAGTACGCAGGCGCACATAGGTACTATATGTACGTACAGAGTTGTAACAAAGAGGAAACACTGTACACTTCTATAAACTTACATCTGGCTTACTTCATCCGGTTTGAAGGACAATATTTTCATAGAAATCACAAGGTATAGAGATAAATCATATTATATCTCTAGGTGAGGAGAGCAATGCAGTGGTAAAGATGAGGACTCTCTATTAACTGCTAAATACTGAGCTGTTATAGGCAGACGTGTTGCTTACCATCAGGCACATGTCCTGCTCGTTTTGTCACTGATTACAGTAAATCAATATCTGACCTAACGACATCACAATTGTCAAGACGCTTTTGCCACAAGGCGACTACAGCATCGATCTAAAGAACAAGTTAATTCTATTCCATTTTACACTGAAAATTCTAAATTTCAGCCAATGTTCTCCAATAAATTCACGAATGCGCGCTCCATCATTCCCAGTTGATTTTTCAGCGTGAAAGCCGTCCCGATGTTCCGTACAGACGGACCCGCGCATTTATGGAATAATAAGTAGGGCCTAGCACAATTAGTGCGGCACTGACCCGATTCTGGATAAAGCCGACCATTCACTTGGGGACAAAAGTTTGATACAACGTCCCATAGATGAAGATTTTTTTTTGCTACGCAAAAAGATCAACAAAGCGAGTGAGCGAGAAATCATTTTCAAGTGGAAATCGCTCGAGAGAAGAAGAGAAAGTGAATGAAGTAACGTCATTACAATATTTTAGTATACCCGAACGTAACAGTCTGATTTCGTCGCGGTGAAAATCGTGTATTTTTTAATTAATCCTTGGATTGCAGACGATTTTATTAAATTATTTATATTATGGCATGTTCTGTGCGTGAATGTGATACAAGGCGATATTATAATCCGAATCATTACACTAGTCACCAACACATGTAAATATGATTTTTTATCAGGTCTCCGAGCAGCCTTTGTGTGTCTTTTACATTTGACGTCTTTGCAACGTCCAGTCAGACAAAAGTGTCATACTACTCGTGTATGTAATGGATAGACTTGCTGCTGTTTTCAAAACATTGCACAGACAGGTATTTGGCCCTAAAAGTTGGACAAAATCCATTTTTTTTGTTTTATTCAAACGCCATTTTTGATTATTCCTCGAAATACAATAGTATGTCCTCCTACCAATAACGCAAACCCGACGCGCTAGAGTCTTTCCCCCGCTCCATGCGCTCAGTCGGAAATTATCGTTCGCTTCCTGTGGTTCGTGTAATTATTCGATGCGCTAAAATTAATTGTTTTCAAATATTAAATTTACGGTGAAAAAGTCGATTTCGTGTGAGTTTCTACTATGGATCTTCCACAACCAGGTATGTTCTTATTATTTTATTTAGTTTTGTTATGAACAGATGTTTTTTTTGTAGCTTTAGCTCGATTAGTAACTAACTCTTAAAAAATCCTATAAAATGCGCATTTTGAAAAATCATTAATCGTTTTAAAGTATTTCTGAGCATTTCTAAGTAAAAATATATATGGTTTGTTTTAGAATAGACTCTACAGTACTCTAAAATGCGTAAAATAGCCACCCCAATTCACCCCTCTATTTTTGTAATATTTTTTTTTGCATGGACTGAAAAAAACCACGTGTTGTTTTTTTTATGAACATTAGTTTATTTTGTTTCCAGGCTCTTCTGGAATGCGGGTACTCACTAGAAATAATGTACTTACTATAATGGAACGCTCAAATGCTTAAACTTTCAATGAAAAGTTGAAATTTATGGAGATGGAACTTCTCCGTCAATACTCTCAAGATGACCCAAACATTGCCGATGCAAAGCTCAAGTTGTCAATTATACGACACCAATTTACGACGAGAGCATTCTGCATGTTGGTTATAAATTACCAGTCATGAAGTGGAGGGCTCGCCTGACTGCCGAAGAGAAGAAACTAGTGGAGACACGAAAAAAAGAAATCCAAACTAAGTTTCGTGAACAACTAGGATTATTAGTAGATATCCCAAAGGCTAACTTTGGAAACACGAATGATGGGAATACCAGCAGGCGATTTTTCGATGAATACAAGAAATCTGCAGAAATAACTGGGATTGACTAAAATTTAATCTACCGATTAAAAGTCATCCTAGATACCATGTGCTGCGGGATAAAATTTACGAACGACGAAATTTACTGCAAAGAAACTGCTGAATTGTACTTTTCTTTGTACAACTTTCACCCAATGTGCACGACATAACATAAGGTGTTGAGTCATGGGGCAGCTGTGATAAAGGAGGCAATTTTGCCAATCGGGCAACTATCTGAGGAAGCTGCAGAGCCCGCAATAAGCACATCCGAGCGTTTCGGCTAAACTACGCCCGAAAATTTTCAAGAGTAGCCTGCAACACAGACGTTTTAAATAGATTGCTCTTGACATCAGAGCCCTGCTGATGAGGAGATGAGGAACGCTAAACATAAAAGAAAGAGTCCTCTTTCAGCGGATACAATGAATCTTTTGGAAGAAAATGATATTTGCAATATTAGTATCGAAAATGACTCTGAAGATGATGAAATTTAGAAATAAAATTTGTTACGAATAATGTATGCTTTTTTTTAACTCTATTATACATAGAAATAGAACGAAATACTTTAATAATACCATAAAACGCAAAAAATATTTTTGTCCAACTTTTAGGGTCAAATACCTCTCTGTGCATTGGGTCTAGGATGATACAAGCAATAATTTTATAACTGTTTGTGTAAAGTCAAATCAGTAAGAACATTTCTGATGTGAACACACTTCTGTCGATACAAAAAATGTGGACGTTGGTATATAGATAACTCAAATTTGTTTAGTGTTAGTAGTTAGGTGTGTAGCGTAGTGTAGTTCTCATTACATTTTAGTTTGCTTTATGGCTCTGGCCGTTAAAAAAATACAAAATTCATGTTAAATGAAAAGTTTTAATAAGCCTGAGTATTTCAAAGTTTATTTTTTCTGTCAGATATACCTATACCTACCTAACTAGCGGCCCGTTCCGCCTTTGTTCGGGCTATGTCATATAATAAATAAATAACTTGCAATTAGTTTATTGTAAAACATTACCGGAAACTATCCCATCTCTCAAGTTGGACAAAAACAACACGTAAATGACAACTTTCGTGGACATCGGATGACTTGGTAAAGTGCTCACTGTGCAAACTGTGATGTCCTTAAAGAAAATATACATAGATTATATTTCCTTGAAATTATATATGTATCTCAAATACCTATTACATAAAATATTGTTTATATTGCCACTGTTATGTAAATGTTATAAAAACAATGAATGTTTGTTGCTCAATCACCTTGAAACGTCTGAACAGATCTAATTGACATTTGAAACACAATAACCTAATAAGAGCCTGCAATCTATAACCTAATTTTCATCGCGGGAATATTACGGGAACTTGAAACACGTGGGTATATCCGCGGGACGCTGTTAGTAGTGGTATAACTGAACAAAAAGTTGTGTAGTGAGTACGCGCCCTCCGCGGCCGCGCCTGCCCCAAAAACCTCGCTAATTCTTCTTTATAACCTTTTCATTAGACTTCGGAAAGCGACTCAATGGCACTCGTTAAAAGTCTTAGGACTTCTAAAAGAACTTCATAAAAAATTCTGTGAAGCGGTTCATTTTGTTTGCTCCCTTCATTACGTTCCATATTTAAATTTACATTTTACCGAATTCCGGCTGCGATCTCCCAATAATCGATGCTTAGGAGCGATATCCGAATGGATATTTTTAGGTCTACAATTTTGAAGGATTTTCGAAGTTTGTGTGTTGATTGGTGTGCGATTGTTGATTGGAAGTTGGAAGAGTCTTAGCTCAGTTTGTTTTAGACGGAATTTATTTCATTGAGTACAAAGTTACACTTGAGAGATTTCTAATGATTAAAAATATACCTATACAAGATACATAAATTAATGACTGTAGTGGTCAAATCTGGACCTACGTCTAGTATACAACAGTAATCACATAATTTTATTTAATAAGTATTTTTTTCTATTTTTTTTTAATATAACAATTCACGTTACATGATTTTGCGTAAAAATTTTGATGTTCACGAATATTTGTTTATATTTAGGTATATTTATTTATTTTTTGAATGATTCTTATTAGAAAATCTAGAACGAGTTTCTTGTTCCCGTGAGGTCGTTGACTACATAGCTAGGTAAATAGGTCTGCTTAATATGATTAGTGTGCCCGAAACACGGTAGCAGTGCGTTGGCAGCCATTGTAGCGCGCCCTAAGCTAATAGTTGTTTAGGATGGACCCCTTCTCTGCTTCCTGCCTTCCCTGGATTACAATGCCGGGCGAATCCGGGATATTGTTACGGCTCTGCTAAATCGCTGAAAAAACGACAATAAAATGGCAACTACCTACGGTTAGGTCGTTTTTCACTCTACGCGTTTAACGAAGAAATCTTGTTCCTGTATTTTTCGACGACATAGACCAAGGAAAATAAGAACACTAGTGTATTTTTATGTTTTAAAATTGGTTACAAATTGTTATTATTGTAATATAGTAAAATAATTACTAGTTATTTATAGAAGCACATAGTGTTTTCGAGAAAGTTTCATTTATGGAATTGAATTATTGTAGTCACCATACTTAAACTGTAAATATACATTTTTTTTAATGCTTATTTATTGTACTTGCTAAATTCATATTAAATTTTAGTTTTGATAGGCTTGGATAGATTTTTTATTAAGTTTTCTTTGAAATGGCCTCTGTAGTAAGTTATTAAATTATAAAATTTTAGTAGAGAATTTAAATATTTCTATGCATTTACTTACTTAGTAAATAGGTATTTAGGTACTTTTTTCAGTTATGTATTAAAATGTAGATCTCAGACTCACTACAACTGTTCAAAGGGTCAAAATATTAAACCTTTAATAACTGAACACATCGCAAAAATCCCCAATACATTACGACAGTCTCAAACAGAATATCCAATATTCCGTACGGCGCATCGCTGGATAGCCCGGTGAACGTCGTTCATTCGCCTGTGTCGGTCAGAATCAGCCTGAAGGTCTGCCCGATCGCCGCCGGTCCATTCCGAACCGAGGCCTTTTCCACCAAAATATCAATTTCCTACCGGACCGCGGTCCGCTCATTTATTTTAAAGCAATGGAAGGGTTGAATAGATGTCTTACTAAACATAAAAAATTGCTAAATTAAAAATATGTTATTATATTTATTCATGCGTTATCTTCAATACGGGGTAATTGATTTATTTTTTGATTGTGTTGAATGTTTTTTTATTCATTCATTTTATTCACGTTTTATTTTTAAATTTGTTAAACAGTGGTAGTTCCTTATCGGAGATTCTTCATAAAAGTCTAGTGTTTTACAGTCCTGAATCTATGACGCAAAACTTAGCTGTAACTTAGTTCATTTAAAAATAACCGATGCTTCCGTACACTGGCTATATCGAAACCACACACTGACATTGATTGTTCCTCAAACTCAGACAGGGCAATCATTAATGTGGTGACAACTATGACCACGACGCTCAAGACTTAATAAATTCGGTACTAGTTATAATATCGAACACTACCTCCGCCCTGGCTTCGCTCGCTGTAGGTAAATAGCCTATAGCACTCAGGGATTACGTACATGTCCTATTTTTGGAATCGCTGCAGTAGTTCTGGAGATTACCGCATTCAAACAAAAAAGTGGTTCAGCTTTATAATATTAGTACCTATACCATGAATATAGATCAGTATATTATATGACGGATTTTTTATGTATCCATAAATCTGTAAAATATAAGGTTGCGATCGCAGCGCAGCACCCAGGGCTGGGGCGAAGTTCGAGTGAAATATCAATTTCCTCCTCGGTGGTCCGGACCAGTTCATTTATCAGAGAGCAGTGGAAGGGTTAAATAAAATATCTGTTGATGCAGTGCCCGGTGCACCCGGCATTGATGCGGCGACTCCGGGAAATATTGCTGTAAATATTTTGTTACATTTCACTCGTATTTTAGAGGGTTTGAACGTATTAGGTAGAGCAGAGCGGTTCCCGTTCCCGCTCTATGTTTTTTGGCTTTCATTTTGTTGCGCAAATGCAGGTTATGGTGTGTCATTTTAATATTCAAGATTTGGTACTATATGGTCCCACATTTGGTAAGCAAACTGAATCAATTTACCTCTAGTGTCAAATTTGTTTCAACTGGTGAAAACATTTTTTATAGATTCAACGATGATTGTTCAGATTGAAGACAAACAAAAGAATACAATAACAATGTTAAGAAAACAACACAAACCTTTACTACAGGCCTAAAAGCAAATATGCTTATTAAACACTATTATCGAAGGATTTTTTTGACACTGAGCTGTATTATCAGTATATTGTTAGTTGAGATTAATTTCAGTTTTCTATTTCGAAATAAAAATACCTGTTTCCATAAGTTTTACTGCCAGAAACAAATTTTTGCTCGCATTTTAGAGCTATCTAGCTAATTTAGAAAGCGTGCTAACAGCAAAGCGCATTTTAGGATTAATTCTTGCCATCATAAGCTATTGTAGAGGTGTCATACTCCGGTAAAAGCTTAACATATTAGCTATAAACCGGTATAGCGTAGAGCAAGTTGAGCTTAATAATTTTAGCTTGAAAGCTCGCGCTATCACTGCGCCGTGAAAGGATTAGGAAGTTCGCTCCACTTGCTTTTTGAGCTAATTTTTGGTAACAGCTTGAAGTTTGCAGTAAGTTGAAAGCATTACTTTACGTACAGTTTTATTAGGTTGATTTTTAGGGTTCCGTAAAACGTAATAACGGAACCCTTATAGAATCGTCATGTCTGTCTGTCTGTCCGTCCGTATGTCACAGCCACTTTTTGCCGAAACTATGAGAACTACACTGTTGAAACTTGGTAAGTAGATGTATTCTGTAAACCGCATTAAGATTTTTACAAAAAAAAGGAAAAAAAGGAAAATGAGGGTCGCCCTCCATACTGAGAACTGTGAAACTCAATTTTTTCTTCCATCGTACCTACACGTGTGGGGTTTCTATCGATAGGTCTTCAAAAATAATGTTTAGGTTTCTAATATACCTAATTTTTGTCTACACTGAATAATTTGCGCGAGAGACACTTCCAAAGTACTAAAAAGTGTGTGTGTGTCCCTCTAACTTCTAAAGTATGAGAATGAAAAAACTGAAAAAAATATATGATGTACATTACCATGCAAACTACCAACGAAAATTAGTTTGAACTCGATCTGATGAGTAGTTTTTTTTAGTACGTCAATAAATACACTACTATTAAAACTTCGATCAAAGTTACAACGTACAACAAGAACTATGTATATTATGTTACTTGCTGCAACGGAACCCTTCATGGGCGAGTCCAACTCGCACTTGGCTACTTTATTAATACTTCTAGTGGTACGTTTTCAACAAAAACCTTCAACAATGCACTCAAAGTAATCACGTAAACCTTTTAACCGTCACGTACTTTTCTCATGTAGCGGGCGTATCTGCCTTTTTTTTGTTTCCGATAACACTCGTATCTTAGACAAATTTCAAATACGGGAAATTATAAAAAACTCGAGGACTATCTTGGGTTTATTTTGGGATCTTTTGCAGAGGTTAAAAAGGAACAGTTTTTTTCAAAAAGGTTTTTGTAGCGGTAGGACTTTTAGCAGAGTCCGCCTGGGAAAGTACCACACCTTTGCCAGTAATTTTACCGTCAAACAGTAATGTGCAAACATTACTGTGTTCCGGTTTCAGAGAAATTACAGAGATCTCTGGGTGAGCGCAGCCACAGTGCTAGGTAATGATTTGGACTCTGCATGTTACAATAGTTGCGTTGCACTGTCCTGTTATATGGCAAGGCATGTTGCTTACCATCAGGCATATGTACTGTTGTTCGTCTCGTCACTTTTTATTAAAAAAAAAGTTATATTATTTTGTTCCGTTTAAAATATCGAGCTTAAACAAGGTACAGAAAATTAATGAAACACAAAACGCGAATTAAGTTCGATTTTGTCTTTTGGAGTTTATTTGCCATTTTATAAATGTCGAAAGTTTTAGGCCGATTTGACCTTACTAAAAATTATGCCAAAAGTGGGTCGCGTAAGCATTAACGTATGCTTGCAATAACTATTAAAAATACCTGGAATACTAATAATATTTATTTTTAATTTTTCCATGTGTTAATGATTCTATTAAAACAGTCAAAATACGTGGGTTAAATTAGTTTCAATCTATGAATGCATCAATTTAGTAAGACTAAGGCCTACTGTCCACGCACGCGTCTTTTGTCGAATGCATGCATCCTACGAACAAACGCAAGACGTGCGGCTGTCGTGTCGTTGTCGTTTCGTGGACACAGGCTTCATTATTTGTACGCAAGATGCAAGCATGCCGACAATTGTCGAAATCGTGGGGATGTCGTGCAGCTACGTGGACAATTGGCCTAAGTCGTGCAAGAAAATGAGATCGATGAAATCCGCAAAATAAATACAATCGAATTAAGAGTCTGCACTTTCTTATTCCATCGCCTTTTACCTGAATCTACAGATCGACCTGAGAGATAATCTTCGGTCATGTCAACTCACTACATTTAGCGATAACCATTGATGCATTTTTTGTTGACTCATCCTGATAAATGGTTTAATCCTCTTTTATAAAATATTAAGTCATTTCGTTTGTTTGACATAAACAACTATTGTTAAGTATATAGTTTATTTAAAAAACTGTTTTATGTGACTAAGTGCGCGGCAATAGTGTTTTTTTTTTGCTGCGGTGGCCGTAGAATGCTATGGGAAGTTGGGGAACCAATGGCACTTAGTCCGTGTGCTCGTGCATCATTTACATAATGTTCTAAGGCAGAAAATACATATTGCCATTCAGCCCGGTAACGCAGTCAGCGTTTTAGTCAATTTAGCGCGGGGAGTGGTTTAGAGCAGGTTATTTGAGTTAACATGACAATTAAGATGTGTATATTTCTTGAAAATGATTATGTGTAGTTTTATATTATGAATTCTACATAATTGTATGCGTTATGTAAAACATTGTATTTTTACTTTTCAGGTAAGTTGGCTTGACCAATCAATTTATGCTGCATTAGCTCGCGTAATGAGTGAGTATTAATCGATGTATCTAATGGTAATAAAAAACGCCAGAAAATTATTCCACTTTTTATAAATATCTATAATACCAAATAAACATCTTGAAATGAAATAATCGTGGTTTAAACGATAGCACGCAGTCAGAAAGTTAAATACGATCGCTAAAAACGACATTGACAAATCTTCCCCGCCAGCAAAACACTATCAAAAGCGATAAATCCTCACTCCCCCTAAAGAACCTCTATACAATCCTGATTACTCATCAGGGCTGCATTTAGATGCGCAAATAGTTACTTCCGATTTCTTTTCCCATGAAAACCCCTAAGAATTAATGGTCAGTACTGTTGAATAGCTTGAGGGTAGAATATACCAGTTAATTTACGTCGGGGGCAGCCTGAATACTGTATTTAGGGGGCCGGGTTTGACTTCAGTTGAAAAGATGGTCCCCTCCCTAGGCATTGTGAGTTGTTCAAAAGAACGCGAAATACGTTGTAACTATTCGGTTCGTTTACTTTTTCGTGAAATCCTGTTTTAGTTGCGAGCATTTTTATATAAACCACAGTATTTTCTTGGTATATATTATTAGCAATCAGTTGATAGATATGCATTTTTTAACAATGAAAGGTTTACACTTAATTTCTATATAGATTAACGTTAAGTGACGATGGAACTACGATGAACGATCTACGATGGAACTTGGTCAGTCAGGTCACCTGGAAGAAACCGATTCACTACTGATTACAAGACGTCAACATTGAATGTTCTATACAATTTAATTGTACAAAAACTGTACCTTATTTGTCACGAAATTAATTTTTTCCTTTTTTTCTTGAGATGGTTTAGTTTTGTAGGTGTTTAAATTAATGTTAAAAGCACTAATATAACCTAAAAATTGCACACTTAACTAAAACATTTATTAGTTTACACTTCTATCCCAACTTCAATACATTTTAACTATCTAAGCATACATGAGAAGCAGATATAAAATCACTCACTGTAATCTATTAGGAAGTATGTCGTCAAAATAATGGGCAATAAAACAAAACTGTACCGAAACAAACGCCCGAGCCTCACATAAACATGTACTCTATCGGATACGTCGCTTAAGCCGGCAGGTCCGGGTGGAAGACGCGCACTAAATCACAGGTCGCCCCGACCCATGTATAATTCAGCAGGCCAAAAGCGACACCCGACATACACGCATAATTCCGACAAACACCGTAGAAGACCGAACAACCCGAGTGACCGTACCGACCAATTTCACGGTCTGCTGCCGCCGGCCGAATCAATTTCGGTAAAATTTTATTCGCCCGAATTCGACCGTGCAAGTGAAATTCTATCGATGGTCGAATACGGTCCCCTGACGTTTTCTAGTGGCTTTTGGCAACGGCATAAGAGCCAAATGACCGCCGGTTGTATACGAATAGATTTTTATGGTCAAGTGAATATTGGGTCGAGAAGATGCAAGTAAAGGAAAAAGTCGCATGTTTACGTTGCAGATGAAATGAGAATAGATGTTTCGTAATTAATTAAAGCATTTTAAATTATTTTACATAAGATATAAGTTACGGCTGGTCTAGTCGGGAGAACGGCGGCTGCCGATCCGGAGACCCCGGGGTTCAAGCCCCACGCGCACCACTGTATTTTCGAAGTTATGTGCTAACTTAAAACGGTGAAGGAAAACATCGTGAGGAAACCGACATGTACCTAGAATCTTTCGAAGGCATGTGTCATCCACCAACCCGCACTGGGCCAGCGTGGTGGATTATGGCCTTAACTCTCTCCTTACGAGAGAAGGCCCCGAGTCCCAGTAGTGGGAACATTTAGTGGGCTGTTGATGATGATTGATGATAAATTATACATTTTTTGTGCCAAAAAACCTCTAAGTGGCTTGGATAATTAACGCAAAATTGTAGCTGGTGGTCATAGAGGAATAAAGCTTAGGGACTTGTTTGCAGTTCATTCTGTGAATATAGAACGCGAAAGTCGTTTATTCTTATTTGCGGTAATGCTAGTACTTAACGTACTTAAGCTATACACATGAACTAGACTATAAATAATAAAAAACTTCTTCTTATTTATTTTAACAATACAATGTGAAGTTCGTATTAAATTACAAATTTTCATCATACGTCATTTATAACGCTAAAATAAAGACCAAAAAATATCACAAAAAACATGCAACAAAGTGCATACTTACATAACAATACATCACTCTACGGGAACAGACTAGGTTTCATTTCATCCATTCATTAATAATCATAAAATCAAAACTTCTCATTCACCGCCATCATTTTTCAAAATGTTTCAAGTTATCAAATACGCATTACACCATCACGCGACGAAGGCAGCAAAAAGGAATTCGAAAAAGACATCTAGTGGGGCTTTTAATGTCCGAAAAAGATGAGGGGATCGTCCAAATATGCAATATTCGAATCTCGCCATCATTAATCAAAAATGTGAGCCATTAAAATGGGGTGGTGAAAGATCTACATCCAAAGTTGTCTATGCGAATGGCTAGTAATATTTATTGTATTGAGTATTGTAATAAACAATCATGTTTGTCGAGGGTCGGAATCTGTCAGTGCGCGCTGGAAAGCTCCATATTTCAATTTATTGTGCGTTCGCGTATTGTATTGAAATGTGTTTATTTTAGGGACCAATTTTTGTTGTTTTTGACTTGTGTTGTTTTGATTTTAACTGTGAAATAGTATTGGGCCAGAACGACCTCAAAATTAGTAATTAGTCGAAAAAAAACAAAGAAACATTTTTTTCTGCAAATCTTTGGTACTTAATGTAATTTATTATGTTTCGAGTAACACGTTTTTCAGAAAAAAATTGACAAACATAAAATAACCTTTAAAATAAATATTAGTGGACCATTTGTCACACACCTCCAACTAGCCCCAAACTAAACAAAGCATGTGTTATGCTAGCTCATCTATCTATAGATGATAATAATACTTACATAATGGGGAATACATACTTATGATAATACATATTTCTTATATACAGACTATTTTATTTATGCTTTTCGGAAAGCAATTCCAAAAGCTGTCGATGGCAATATTTTAGCCTAAACAATATCCTTCGATGACATAACGTTTGAAATAGAAGGCACTTAGTGGCATCCGATGGCTCTATTGGAATTATTAACGAGTCCAACAACATCGAATCTTAGATTTAATGTAGTCAGAGCCGTTATTAGCAATAGTTCTAATAAGAATTTTGCGTTATCAAATACAATTTGAATGGATATAATTTATATTTTATTTGTTTAAAGTATTGTTCTTCTATAACATATTCAGTATATTCAAACTCTTGTTGTTCTTGTTGTCAATTGTAACCCTAATAAATAAATATTTGTTTCAGAAGAAAATTGAAGCGAACCTTATATCTATTAACACAACACAAAAATAGTATACTTTATAGAAATTGCAAGACTTTTCCCTCTTTAGTGTTGCCAGGATTAATATATTATAATACTGATATATTGTAAGTGTAGTCACCGCACGGGCAGTTAACTTTACATTAATCCTGACTCCAGGGCGATAAATGTACAAAAAGCGTAATTTAAACTGCGTTAAATAATCCTGGTATAATGGTATATGGGCGCGTTTAACATAAAATAAAAGCGGCCAACTTAATTGAATTAGCACAAACAGGACCTTGCTTCTTTGAAAAAAAGCGGTACATTTTTTAACAAAATTTTAATTACGGCCGCTTATTGTGTACCTAATAGCTTATATCCACCGAGGCATTGTTTAGAAGATTTTGTGTTTAATATACTGCGTAGTAATCCAAGGGTCCACGGTCACCCTTAGGTCATAATTTCTGCGGGCCACGGATGGACCATGGCAGGGAAGGGCTAAAGAGTTATTTATAAACCAATTAAAACATTTGCTGCGTCGGCGAGATAAGGCGCCCTCTACTGACTCTCCAGATCAACAGATGTTACAGATAATTGGATTTTATATTCTTCGTTCTCTAATTCAATTATGAACATCGATATAATTACACTTTTAAAATGATTGTTTTATAGCCGAGATCGTGTTTTGAAATTAAATTACCGATTGGTTTTATTACAACGTTGAAGGTTCATCAATGAACTGTTTTATGTAGTTAATGTTCGTTGGTGATGATATTTTTATTTTAAAATGTCTGTTACTTTATTGAAAGCTATAAAATATTGCTTAACTACGTGATGCGCAATAAATCGGAACAAGATTACGGAATCAAAGCTTGAGCTGTGTTTTTATATTTTTTGCATTACATTTGTAGGCCTGTTTTATACGAGTAAAATGAATGCTTCTTAGCATTTAACTGTATTTTTTTTTTAATAGTATTGTACAGTCTACAGAAAAGAGCATGGTTTAAATGTTGACAAAATACTCACATTTTGCTTCTTATTACGCGGTAACGAAACTTATCAATTTGAGTGAAGAATACACAATACAAAACAAATAGCAGATTAAAGCTAACGTCATCTGAACACAGCAGGATAGTATCATTCGTTTTCATCAAATAAACAAAAACCGACTTCAATTTAAAATTAAATTCAGACGGTCGACCAAATTTCATAAAAAGCTTTCTCTGTCGACCAGATAATAATTAATGAAAGTGAATATAAGTTTTTTTTTAAATAAAATGTATGGGATCACCTCTGAACTTTGATCTACTAAACAACGAAATCGATTCACACTTCGCAGAGCTATCGTCTAACATACATAGATACAATAAAAAAACATACCACCGAATTGAGAACCTCTTGTTTTGAAGTCCGTTCAAAATTTAAGCATTTGATAAATTGAAAGGAATAAATCGTATGTGCAAAAAGTTGACGTGCCGTGTGATACAAACCCCAGCCCGAACCCCGCGGGGCAAAAACGTCACAACTCGTAATGTCACCGATTACTCGGAATAGCCAACATTAAGGACCGATTAACCCAATCAAAATAAAAACAGTAAAATATATTTTTGGTTTTTAGGTAATGCACGTATAGCTCACGTGTCGTATGGTCTGTCTAGTACTATTTAAGTGATTTTTCGAGGACTTTTCTTTTTAGGTATTTTTACAAAACATATTTCAAAATCAATGTTTTGCATACGAGTGTATATTCTGTGGTAAATATAACTCAATATATAATTTTAATATGATCCTGTAAGCAATTGAACACATTCTACTGCCATGTAAAATCATAGTGTAAAATATACATTTTGATACAAATTTAACTTTGCAAGTACAACATTTGAGCAGAACAAATTGGAATTTGACTAAGTCTTAACTAAATAAATAGTCTATATTAATAAACGGCTTGAAAATTAGGTAGGAAATGGATTAGAAATAAGGATAAAATCAAATCAAAAATTTAAATTTCGCAATACTGTAAATACTATGTACCGTTTTCAGTCCTTGTGCGAAGATCGCAGGACAAAAACCATCGGGCCGGGGTCCGCAGCGGCCGACTGATGGCCGGCATCGCTCATACGGCCGATGATTAAACGCGCGATTTGTCTCCGCGCCTAATGCCTATTGTTTACCTAATCGCCGATGTATACGCGTAGATTGTAACCGGTATTTATTCAGAAGTGTTCCGCTTTATTTACAAAAAAAATGCTAAAATACAAGTGAAGTTACTAAGTACCTAATGTATGCGGGGTTCTGGTTTGAGCAAGTATTTTTCTTACCATTCGGCATCGGACTGCTTGTCCAGACTCATCGAACTCTATGTAAAAAAAAAAAGCTATATTTTTGGGAAAAAAATGTTACTTAGACCTTAAAATTGGTATTAATATCAAGATGCAACGTTATCAAAACCCCAAAATCAAAAATTTTAAGTCAAAATTACTCAGGTTTAGACTTAATACCGGAAACCGCCATAGTTCCTACGTGACAAAGCGTTACTAAAGCTGCCGTTTCGCCTACGGCGTAGAGCTTCTACGTACGTAGCCAGAAACAGTGTTCGCCAAACTTACCTCTCATTGAATTAGACTATTCAGCATATTCTGATCTCTGATTGGTTGTTGCAGCAAATTAAGTCATATTCAGGATAAAATTCCAATTTTACGTGGTATAGATGCATTTACGTGATGTGGATATTATTTTTGGGATAAAAGCACATGAATAGTTTATAAGCACATTGACTGACCTTGTGGCTAAGTGGTTAGTAGCTCTGCCTGCGAAGCCGAGGGTCGTGGGTTCGATCCCCACCCAGTGCAAATATTTGTGTGATGAATTCAAATGTTTGCACTGTGTCTGGGTGTTTCTATGTATAATAAGTATGTATTTAAAACTATATAAGTATTATATCAGCTATCTGGCCGCCATCATACAAGCTTTGCTTAGTTTGGGGTCCGATGGTGTTGTGTGTGAATTGTCCACCAATATTTATATTTATTTATTTATAGTTAAAATATAACGTGATAATAATATACCATAATTTAGATAATAATACGTTGTCTAAATAACTCGGTTTCATCTGCTTGAGATAATACCGAATTCAGAGCTCAATCATTTACTTTAGAAGCTCAAATCTTAAAGTAAAAAATCATTTTTTTTTGTAACTTTAGGCTAAGCGATGTCTATCAATAGTCCACAAACATTTACGCAAGGGTTACGCAAACCAAAAATTTCAATAAAATCAAATCATGACACAAATTTTTAACATTTGCGACCCCAGAAAAAAACTAAAAAAACAACTTTCAGATAAGTCAGGGTTTCTTTGTTGCTAGTCAGTCAAAACAAATCTTTCAAACAATTGACAGACTTATCCCCTAATAATATTTTACAGCCAAATGCCCTCTCCCGTGCGTTTCTCCCGCAATCCCCGAGTAACTGGCGACCGCACCCGGCGCGGGCCGCATTAAGTGCCGCGCAAACAGCCTGCCGACAGACAAACAAACAAACACTCCTAATCTGCGCGCACACGGCATTACCGCGGGGCTTGACTTATGATAGCTTTGCTGTATCGGGGATAATAAACCTGGAATCCATGACGTTCGAATCGCAAACAGTTTTGGAAAAAAACAAACATGCTTTTTCGCTAATCATAAATAATAGAAGTGATCAGTTGAAAATATAAGGAGATGTAAATAGTTTTCTATACCAATTTTACGGCACTGTTCAAGAATTTGAATGAAATTCTAAATAGTTTGCAAAATCAATAGTGTACATTTTGCGGCACTGTTCAAGAATTTAAAGTCTTTTTCTAACAAGGGCAGTGTTGCAGTGTGTTGTGTTTCAATAAATAAGTTATCATTATAAAAATATTCTCGAAAGTTCCTTATAGATAGATAGATAACTCTTTATTGTGACACAAAAACAGAAATATTAAAGTAAAACACTTATGAACTAGCGCCACAAATGGGGGCCTTATTGCTTAAAGCTATCTCTTCCAGGAAACCAGTTTAAAGCAAATTCGCCTACATACATGGTCAGGCGAAGCGAGGTAACATTTTTCCTAATACTAGTTACTTATAATGTTTTACATTAAAATAATTTGTTACAAGGAAGGATATTTTAGAGTTTGCCCGTATTAATACTGAGTCATGGTGTAGTTTGGTGCTTTCAATGACGTCAGAATAAAAGTCACGATGACGTCACGCTAGTTAAGTTGATTGACGATATATTTTCACAAGCCAGGTATTATCTAAAGATAGACGTACTAAATATATAATTTTAGTGTTTATTGACTGACAGTAAATAGTGTAACTCGTTGGACTGGTAGGTGAGCACGCTATACTCAGAGTGTGGGTTTTGAGGCGATTAAAATTATTTCTCGACAAAATGTAACCAAATACCATTTGGAATACGTAAGGTTGTAAACAGCTTTTCAAACCAAAAACGCATCAACATCGGTCCGTTTGTTTCAGAGATACTATGCCAATTTCGAAATACACGAAGCCAGTTTCATCATCATCAGCCTACCTTACCTTACCCTAGTCCACTGCTGGACATAGGCCTCGCTCATGATACGCCACTCAGCCTTATCATCTCCTTCTTACTCCAAACACTACCTGCTGCCTTACGTATATCGTCACTCCATCGAGTTTCAGGGCGTCCTACGCTATTGCCTATTCGGGGTCTCCACTCTAGGAGATGTCTATCCCAACGTTTATTCGTCCTACAACAGATATGACCAGCTCTTCACCTTGCTAATACGCTGAGCTATGTCGAAGCCAGTCTCATAGTGATTAAGCCAATTGACTGTTCACTTTAATGATGCTGTGATCATAAACTGGCGTAAAATAAAAAAGCGTTACTTTTACAATACAAATGTTACGCTAAAATTCTCCATAATATGGAAATAAATTGCTCAAACAACTTGTTCGCGAGTACATAGGAAAACAATGCCAGCAACAATAGAACATGGAACTTTTATTTACGACCAATAAAAACCTTTACTGCTCTAATTTGGAAGGTATGAAGCCAATACACAGTGCATAAAGCGCTGCCGGGGGAAACACTAAAGGTATTTTTACCGGTTACATCTAGAAATATCTAGTTATTACCGGTATGGCTGGGGAGTACCGGAATTTATTGCCGGTATAAAAGTTAGTGTGCAGTTCGTGTAATAATGTGCAGGCGAGTCCGGGAACTTGCACTATGTTCTTGGTGAGCTACGGCGGGCACTAAGTTCGGGAAATTTTTATTAGTTGCTGTGAAAGGTCGGTACGTTTGGAAGCTACGGAATATGGTTCCTAGTTGTTCAATTATTTCACTACATACATTATTGTTTTTCAGTTTGATGGTTGTAATAATCTTACTATCCTACGCCTGCTAATATTATTAATTAGAAAGTTTTTGAGTATGTATGGATGGAGTTAGTTTAAGTACTACCGAAGCGATATCAATGAAATTTGGTACATATAGATAGATAATTGTTATAATAGATAATGATAATATTTCGAGAAAGTAACGGGATCGAGAATTACACAAGTGAAACCGCGGGAAGATACTACTATCTATATACTAAGTTCTTAATTAAACAAACCAGTAAAAGTGTTTGAAACTCGATAAAAAAAATCGATATTTACTTTATATTTTAGCGAATTTGCTAAGACAATTACACTAAACACGAGTTACAGTAGTTAACAGTATAACAGGCTAATAAACATTGCAGAACCGTCACAAATTCAAACGAGTAAGTTATCAAACACCCGAAGAGACACTCCAATAGAACAAATAAAGGTAAAAGCTCACGAACGACAGCCAAAGTAATTTCAAAAGTCATCAAAAAAGGAACCGCAAGCCATCAGAGGAACAGTTGCGGCGGCCAAACAGGCGTAAAACCGCTCCGCTGCGATGCAAAATTCAATTCCGAAGACAAACTCCAGACTAACGGCCTTCGTAACGTATAATTAACCGCCAGAAACGCTTCTAGATCCCTTTGAAAAAGCTCAAAAGATCCTTTACATAATATAGTCTGCGGCCTCCCATTCAGGCCGCGTGATTACTACAGCCGTCTCGGCGGACGTTCGTTATTTTTGTGTAGGCAACCGTATGTAACTTATATTCGGCGCCAAGTTTCATTTGCGGGGCGCGTGCGAATCTACGCTTTAACACTTCGACTCAAAGTTCGAATCGGGCGCGTTTGAAGAGAGGCAGCGCTCGCACGCGTCAGGGCAATATTTCAAAGTACTCTAGTCCGTATTCCGTGGGTGCGAAAAAATCGTCGAGGAGTCGCAAGTCGCATGTCGCAGTGTGAATAGACCGCTTTATATTGGCCCGTTCGTGTGTACGCTTTGATTCTTCACGGAGGCCTTTTTAAGAATTAATGTTTAGTTAGATACTCGTCCTAAAGAGTTACCTAACTGCTTCAAAGGTAATAAACTTGTGTCAAATTGAAGTTTATTCGTCTTTCGCCGGCTCTGATGTTATGAGAGGGTAGTAAAGGGCCTAGATTTTGGCTCGATTTATTTTCTTCGAGCCGAAGGAGGGATTTTGGCCGAATCGCTGTTTGCTTAGGATCATTTTGGATTGTGTAGATGTTCGTCGAAGCATCACCGGCATTACGTTGTTGAAAATGGATTGAATTTAATACAGCCGTATTTTCATGAATATTTTGAGAGGAGTCGTTTCACGATTATTTAATATATCGAGATTATAATAGAAAGATTTTATTGGAGTTATTACAATTTCAGTTTTTATCATGACTGTTTTGCTTCGCTTAATTGAACTGTAAGTTGAGTTTTAAAATGCCAGCGTATCGGATCGATCTTTAATCAAATAACACATTTCAAAACTACATTTTGATGGCGTGTTATTAAGTTGAATGCTTCAACAAACCTGTAATTATTTGACCATCACTGTCTGTGTAGTTAATTCCTTAAACGTCGGCGTGCACCCGTTACTTGTGAGGGAGCGATGTAGGCGACATGCAGTGATCGAGGTTCACTTACAAATAAATATGTCTAAAAACAGTTTGTAAAGAAGTTTTAGACATATTATTTTAATGCGAAATGTCTTAAAGAAAAGTAATTGTCTGAATTCTACGCTGAGAAACCGTGCAATGTTTCTAGATAATAATAAAACAACACTTTTAATTGTTCTTTGTTGATTCAATAACTTCATAGTTTAAATACAAGAGATATAAATTTTAGTTCAAAAAACACTTAACGCGATATTAGTAGAAGTTAAAACGGAGTGTTTCCAGGGTGACAGATGGATGATAATATTTATAAAATTAATAAGTTTGACAACATCTATACTTTGACAATACCGCTACCTGTGGCAACATTAAAACTGTATTTGATAAGTTTTGACATTCACCTGTCATTTTAAAAACACCTCATTAAAAAAAAATCACAAAACATGAAGTTAAGTCACTGACTGTGAGTCCAGAACGCAATTACTGCTAAACTGTCGATTAGAGATAACTGTACACAGTGTTTACGCAGTTAATTGTGTGCAGTGAATGATTGTACGTGATTAACATTTCTGTTATGACAGCTTCACAAAAACTAAACGCTTTGTAACGTGACGTGGCATACGTCATACCGCCCTAACACAAACATTTGAATTAATCTTACGCGGGCCAAAAACTCTCATAATATGTTTTTTTTTTGTAGTAAAAAGTGTCGATACGAACATGACTATATCATTATAGATAGTTATTGATTTAAGGTAATAAACCAAAATAGACGTTTTCGTTTAGTGTAACGTCAAACAATGACAATGTGCAAAACAACACAACAACTTTCGGCGTTGGAAAACGTTAACTAGACGTCGAAAAACGTCTATTAGAGACGACTCCTGCAGAATTTAAGAGAATTTTAATGGTACTTTTTAGTGCCTGAGATCCCCAATATGAAAATATGTTTGTACCTACAATACCTACATATATGTACATATACATATATATTAAAGAGTGACGAGACGAGCAGGACGGTGAGCAACATGCCTGCCACATAACAGCACAGTGACATACAGCTATTGGAACATGAAGAGACCAAATCATTACCTAGCACTGCACTGCACTGCGCTTGTCACCCAGAGATATAAGATATTATACCTCTAAGCCCAGTAATTGCTCTGGAAACATTGCCCTTCAAACCGGAACACAGTAACGCTTACACATCACTGCTTGGCGGTAGAATAACTGGCAAAGGTGTGGTACTTCCCCAGGCGGACTCTGCCAAGAGTCCTACCACTACCAAGACAGTACAATACAGTACATACAGGAATCCAGCTAAATTCAAACGAAAGAAAATAGTTGGCTTAGTATAATTGCTGATAGCAGTGCAGTTGCGGAACATATCGTATTATTAAATGCTTTCGAGTTTAAATACACAGCGCACGTCGCACGTGTACAAACCTATTATTTTTTATTCTGCGGAAACCGCGATGGATTTTAAAAATTAAAGCAGAGACAATTTATGAAATGATTAAGTTCCACTCTACTAGTTTCTGAGTGGTTCTGAAAGTGATTCAAAGCTGTTCCAGAAGATCGAAGACCGCAGAATCCGGTCTGCGGTCACTGATGGAATTGTACTGTGGGCGCTACCACGGATGATAAGAAAGCGTGTTATCTTTGAAGCAGCTTGCATAGAAAAGACGAAACAAAAGTAATACAAATAGTATATGTGTTCAAATAACTTAAAAGTTCTATGAACTATGGAATCTCAAAGCCTAAATTAAAAAATAAGAAGTTGTGATAACTGTGAAACAACTCCATCGTAGACCGTATCGCCGCTTAACATCAGGCGAGATGGCGTTCAAGTGTAAATCCATAATAGTTTAAAATTAACAAAATTTCGTGTACTTCAAATCAAAGCTTCTTTAACTTGCTACAGCAAACATCATTAGATATTTTGCCGTAATCGCGATGAAACAAACAAACCAATAGAGCTCAAAATGGAAACAAACGCCTACATTTTGAACGATTAAAAATAGTTCTAAAGAACGTGTGCCGTTGATATAATTTTGATTTGAAGCCATAATAAAGAGTGACGAGACGAACAAGTCATGTGCCTGATGGCAAGCAACCCGTCTGTCCAATCAGCATAGTGACACGCGGCTAACATGATTGACAAGATTCCAAATCATTACCTAGCACTGAACGCATCACCCAGAGATTTAAGATGTTTTATCTCTATGCACTGCAATTTCACTGGAAATATTGACCCTCAAACCGGAACACAGTGATGTATTACTGTTTGGTGGTAGAATAACTGACAAAGATATGGTACTTCCCCAGGCGGACTCTGCAAAGATTCCTACCACTACAAACGCTGAACATATAAGACGGGATGTTTGTACCTATTATAAGGGCTAGCTAGTGTAGCGGTTGGTGCCAGCAGCGAGTGATGTGGCGATTGAACGGCGCGACCGTGCGTGACCGGCCGCGACCGACCGGCCCGGTCCGCCAGCCCTCGCTCTCACACCGACTCTCAGCTCCTAACGTTCAGCTTGATGGAACAGGAAAATACTGCGGTTTGTTAAGTAATTACTCGGTTAAATAGTTTCATACATTTACGAGAAAAAGTTATGCTTACATTACAATTTGTTACGTGCTTACATATTTCGATCATTGTCATCCGATAACTTAGGCCTGCAACACCGTAAGAAAACTATTCCTACAAAACATTTCAGCCTCTTTTGTTAATAAGAAAATTAGTCTATTTGATGGTCTGAGATTTGACGACGAAATAAATGTGCTAAAATATTTTCATTAGTTAAATTATATTTACGGTGCTTATATTATAGTATGACATAGATCCTGAAATTTATATGTAGTTTCAGACAACAGCTACATGGGTTGACTGTATAAATTGAAATAGAAAAGTAAGCAAACTAACTCCACCACTATACGGGAAATCGAACACGAAAGCGAGAGAGCGAGAGAGTTAAGAAAGCAAACAGGAAATACAGGAGTCTAGTCGCAGTTGAAGCTAAACCTAGCAGCGGTAGTAGCGGTCGGGGGCAGTGGCCAGCTGTCACCTGTCAGCTGTCAGACGCGGAGAGCTCGCGCTTGGAATGACGGGACGCAACCTCGGGAACTGGGAGTACGGAAGAAGTGAATAGTGTGGACTATGGCTTACAACTTACAATAAAATACTTAGAAGTCGTGTAACTACCGGATTCTTTTAAATGATGTGATAAGTTTTTACTGTCACCATAAGACAGCATTGGCATCCTACTAAATTAATGTTCTCACTGCTGGGATTTGGAGCCTTCTCTAACAAGCCAAAGTCAAGGCCAAAATGCACCATGCTGGGTCACTGCGGTGGATGCACCATAAGATAAGATATCAATTTGTATACAATTTGTATGCTCTTTCTTTTGTTTTTATGTTTTTATTAATTGACGTGTAAATTGTACATTTATGAATAAAGTACTTTGACTTTGACTTCATTTATTATCATGGAGTCCAATTATAGTATTTTACAACTCTGCAAATGCGTAAATTTTTTAATTCAATTTTGTAAAAAAAACAAGTTTTAAGAAATTTTATAGAATCAGTATAGTTTGAAATAAATGTGTTGTGTTTTTAATAAACCTGAGACCTGTTCCACCATAAAGGAAATTCTCGCAACTCTTTCCAATACTGAGCTTAAATTTTCAAACACATTCAAAATGTGTCGTTTTAATTAAATAGCCGATTAAATATCAAAGATACGCGACGTTTAAGGTTAGTTTATGTTGTGTTTTTGTTGGATGTTTTCAATTGAAGTGCAATAACAAGGTAATCTATATGTGTTCAGCTGTAACGCGTTACCTAATACCATCTGTCAATCAAATCGTTCGGCGTCTGTAATGGTTCTTTCATAACTACCCTCTTTTGATAGTTAATTAAACAGCAGGGCGGGAATATTCGCGTCATTAGAGAACTCGGCAGTCGCGGCCGGAAGCGACGTCGCCGTTCGCCCTCACCGACACCTCACCTATAATCTGGTGGACGTGAAACTGTTATGCAGACATTTTTTTTATAGTACAGAGTGACGGGACGAGCAAGATATGCGTCTGATGGTAAGCAACTCGCCTGCCCATAGCAGTACAGTGTCACGCAACTATTATTGGAACATGAATAGTCCAAATCATTACTTAGCACTGAACTGCGCTCGTCACTCAGGGTTATAATATGATTTATCTCTATGCTCTAAAATTTATTTGGAAACATCTCCCTTCAACCAGTGACACAGTGATGTTTACACATTACTGCTTGGCGGTAGAAGAACTGGCAATGGTGTGGTTATTATCCAGACGGATTCTGCAAGGAGTCCTGCTACTACTGAATATGTGGTCTTCTAAAAACATTTCATATGCCTAACCGTAAGCAGCCCACTAAATGTTTCCTTCTCACCCAATATCATGGCCATAATCCACCACGCTGACCAATACGGGTTGGCGGAAGACAAGACCTAGAAAAATGCTTGGAAGATACTAGTTTCCAAATGATGTTTTATTTTACCGTTATCGCCAGTGGTTATGAGATATTTGTACATCTAGACTTGTAAAAAATACTCACATCAAAGGTGCGGGCGGAATTTGAACCTACATACAAGCTCACGATGATAAATCTCAGGTTTTAACTACTAGGCCACCACGATTTCTTAAGTCAAATGCACGGAAAAAACTTTTTTGGATTTACTGTATAAAACGATTTTGACAGATTTTAATCTACAACTATTTAAGGAGCTTAAAATTAAAGTCTACAATTTCTTAAATTATGTACACAAGCATCAAAAATCACACAAGCAAAAAAAATACATAGACTAAATAAATAGAGTACTTATTAAATTCTCATTAGATAAATTTAAGTTTGCTATTCGTTAGTTCTCTATATATATCAGTAACTTAACAAAGTAACGTAAGTAACAGTAGCGTAGATTACGAGTATTTCACCTTGTTCCACGTCAGCGCGCTATTCATTCGCGTTCTCACCTCGCCCCGCGCCACCCCCCTGCGTCTGGGTGCTAAGGGTGTATACACTGGGTAGCTAGATCCAGACTAGGCTTTAACTTGAGACGAAAAATCGCCGCGCTTGGCGGAAATGGATAAACTCTTTAATGAGTAGTATTAACACATTTTACTGATACTCGTTTGTTTACAATATTTCGTTATTGCTATTTTCCGGTTAAAAAGACAATGTATTCAGCAAAACTACAAAGGAGATAGATAAATGATTTTATATTAATACCTAGAGGACGAACGCAGTGCAATCCCATTTTGATAACGTAGCTGTGTATATTGGTATGGACAGTCGTGCTGCTTACTAATAGGCACGTCTTGCTTTTCCAGTCAAATAATTTTCTTTTTTTTTTAAAGCATAGAGTGACAAGACGAGCAGGACATGTGATAAGCAACATGCCTGCCACATAACAGCACATTGACACGCAGCTATTGAAACATGAAAGTCCAAATCATTGCCTAGCACTGCTCTGGGCTCGTCACCCAGAGATCTACGCTGTTATATCTCTAAGCCCTGTATTTTCTCTGGAAACATTGCCCTTCAAACCGGAACACAGTAATGTTGAACATTTGAAAAAAAAAGATAATAGCATAAAAACCCATTTCCGATCAAAAATAATCTTCCATATATTACATACCTTTGTATTAATGGTTACATATTTTATACAAATTACTTACGTACCATATTTTCTTGTAATTTTCCATCGTAACCTGTGTCAGTTTTACTGTCAATTTGATTATCGTTTTGCAAATCTTTTCCCTTATTATTCACCCTCCGACGCAACTACTAAAATAGCATTACCTACATATACATATATGTGGCACAACCAATTACACACCATATTAATCGCCAATAAATCATGTGTTTCACACAACACAATTATTTATCAATCCAATATTCGAATCGAAGTGAATCCGTAATCGATTCAAATCGTTCTACAGTGAAATAGCTGTTCGTAGAGCCGTCGAAAACTATGTTCTCAGCAGCGGGACATGAAACACCTACATAATCATGTTTAACTACATTGATACGCCATTTCGGGAAGTTCTCTCTAAATTCTAATTTCGTTTTAGCGCTAACTCGGCGAGTGGCGCCTCGTCGCTCTCCGAAATATTTCATTACAATTCGAATTTGGCGTTTCAAATTCACCATCTTTGCAATGTTTGATTCGATTGTAGAGTGGAAGACTACTATGTTATATATAATAGTCATACTACTTAGCTAATGTGGGATGCTTGCATGTTTATAAGAATAATATTCGTTCCGTTAGCACTGTTGGGATTCGGGGCCTTCTCTCACAAGGAGAGAGTGAAGGTCATAATCCACCACGTCGAACCATTGCGGGTAGATGACACATGGAAGATTTTAGAAACTTGTTGGTTTTGTTTTCCTTCACCTTTAAAAGTGATCACCAGTGGAGATTATAAACTTATACACATTTTATGCAATTTGAAAAAATCTCATAGGTGCAGGCCGGATTCGAACCTACGATACGATTCTAACGATTGTAAATAGCATATTTTACTCACTAAGTTACCACGGCTTCTCTCGTGATTGGCATAACTATTGTTTCTTAATAACTTACACAACACCGACGCTTAACAAAAGGCGAAATAACGATTGAGCGCAAATCTAGTATCATCAAAAAACCATCATAAAATTTGGCGTTTGCATCAATTGTTCGTTTATAGTCCTGGACGTCTACTCTCTTTCTACGAAAACGTTATTTCGAAATATCCGATTTCTACTTCGATCCGTCGCTTTGTCCGTTTAAATGTTCTAAACCTACTCTAATTACAGTATGCTTAGAACATTTAAACGTCAAACAATGTTGTATCGGCCGAAACGAAGTAGAACAAGAGTAGAAAAGCCGCGAGTTTTTTTTTCGAAATTACGTTTTCGTAGAAAGAGAGTAGACGTCCTGTTGACAGTAGGTACTGGAAATTCTACTCATTTGGAATAACATAGGCTACTTTTTATCACGGGGAAATTACGGAAACGGTAATTTTGTAGTGGAAGGACTCTGCGAGTCCGCCTGGGGAAGTACCACACCTTTGCCAGTTATTCTACCGCCAAGCAGTAATGTGCAAACATTACTGTGTTCCGGTGCGAAGGGCAATGTTTCTAGAGAAATTACAGGGCTTAGAGATATAACAACTTAGATCTCTGGGTGACGAGCGCAGTGCGGTGCTAGGTGATGATTTGGGCTCTTCATGTTCCAATAGCTGCGTGTCACTGTGCTGTTATGTGGCAGGCATGTTGCTTACCATCAGGCACATGTCCTGCTCGTCTCGTCCCTCTTAAATTTAAAAATATATATTCGCGGGTAAACCCACCGGCGCTGCTAATTTAGTATAAACCATCATTTCGTTTTTTTTTAATAATAAGTTAAGATGTTTACATCAAAATATAATTAAAAAAATATCCCACGTACTTAGCCATCCAATAAAGACACTCGAACTATCAATACGCCCGTATGACGCTTCCCTTACCTTGGCGGAACAATGGCGGCTGTGAATCATCGCAGACGGCTCAGCATTGTCTCGACTGACATCGGAACTGCACCTTTGACATTGTTGTTTGAACTTGACATTTTATTACTATCAATTTTTCACTTGTTAATTAGGTCACTATTGTTCACTTGGCTTCTATTTTAGTGTAGAAGCAATGATGAAATAGAATAACTATTCCTAGTGCAAATGTATAAGTTTTCACCACTGGCTCTAAAGGTGAACTGATCTGTTTTAAAATGAACGTATGTCATTCAGTTACCAGCACTTCACCGCCAGCGTAGTGGGTATAGCTAAATGGGCTCTCTCCTTTTTTTAACCGTCACAAGTTTACACCTGACTTTAATCTCGCCTGATGTTAAACGACGATGCGATGCCCGATGGAGCGTGCTTACCAAGAAAAAGCAATTAACTTTCGACTTGACAACACCAAAATTGTAACCACCGGGAAAAACCCACGCAGACAACGCTTTCCACAGCCTATACGTTCTTATCACATAAATAGAGTCAAACCTCTTCGTTCGATACTTTGAAATGTATACCTAGACAAGTCACTCTAAGTAAGAAAAAAAAATTGGCAGTCATAGGAACTGCCGATAGAAGTGAAAACTTGCTGTTGCCTTGGTACTGGTACCTAGGGGCAAACGCAACTCTTTTATATTTCTGTTGCCCTGGTATCTGGAGATAAACGCTGGGCTGTTGGAGGTAGGTAATCGAAACTCTTTACTGTTTCTGTTGCCCTGGTACCTACCTGGCCGTTTTTACCGAGTTTACCCGAAGATTTCATATCCGATCCGATCCATTATCATATCCAAGCGTGACGATTGATGAATCCATTTCACAGCCCACGAAAATTCTGTCTATAGCGCGCCTAAAGAAGTTTTCACTTCAAAAAAGTTAACTGGTTATGTCTTAGCCTGTAGTGAGTCGCCATCTAACGGGCGCATATCGTAATATTGTTGTTACTACAATGTATGTTAAAAATAAAACAATAGAATAAAATTTCACATCACGGGATGTGAAATTTCATAAAACACCCAATTAAAAAAAATATGGAAATAAATATCACAATAACGTACACAAGTTGTATACCTAACAAGCGGCATTTCCCACAAACCCGCACTTCATTACAAGCGCGTATCACATATCAAAAAGCAACGTTTTTACTTCCAAATCGCTGAAATTCTGTCTCTAGGCTTCTCTTATAATGACGTAACTCAACACTTTATGGTTCGCCAGGAATTTAATTTTGGCCCTTTATATTTTTGACCACGATGTCCCTTAGAGGCCAGCGGGGAGCGAGGGGGTAGGGAGGGAGGTTCTTTATTCACGGGTATTGCGGGTACTCACGTACGCATATTACAACGGACCTCTTAAAAGTCGTGAAAAGGTCGAAAGAGGTCAGCCCTGCTTTTATGACGGCTTTGAAGCGGTAACTTGTGACCATTGATGTTCCGAGTATTTGATGACAATTGGAATTATTTTGATATCGTGTAATGGCTGGGCTTCTGAAGGCTGGTGGAGTTGTGGGGCCGTGCTTTGATTGTGGGATGAGTTGAGTAATTTCTTTGTGGCGTAAGTTACGGCTGCTCTAGTAAATTATGGCTGGTCTAGTAAGTTAAGGCTGACCTGGTAAATTACAGCTGGTTTAATCGGGAGAAACACAACTGCCATTTTGAAGTCCCTTGTGCGAGCAACACGCGCACGAAAACGAAACGCGCACGAAAGTCATATGCGTGTTGCTTCTAACTTAAATAAAAACTGTTCAGGAAAACATCGTGACGAAACCGAGATGTTCCTTGAATATTTTTAGGTTATGCGTCATCGACCAACCCACACTACGCCAGCGTGGTGGATAATGGCCTTGACTCTCTCTCCAACATGAAGTCTCCAACTCCCAATAGTGGAAGCATGAACTTATTTTGCTTTAACTAGAACGATTTATTCAAAAATCATTACAACAAACAATTTTATCATAATTACATTAACTGCGCACGTGAGTTTTAATTTCTTCTGTCAATTAGTTTTGTTTATAAATACATTAGTTAAGATGATAAAATCCATAGACAACGTACACGGAAGACGGCAGCCATTACGGCATTTTAAGGAGTTCCAGATTCAAATCTAATGTCGTGTGACGATCACGCGCCATCCTGCGTGACGCGGGAGGGGATTCTACTACTAACTCCGTCAACCAACTTCTAACCTTCGTGCCTTTGAAATAAGGCTCAGTGTTAGTTGAATCCAGACGCTCCCACGGTGAATTAGTGAGTTTGAATAAAGAATAGCTCCTAGGACGTATCTGAGAACGTGGCAAAGGTATTGTTCTTAAAACAAAATGTAATAAAAAATAATGTCATGTCCCATTTTGTGAGCAGATGTTTTGGGGACATGACTAAATATGTCGTTATTGACTTCGTGACGTCACGACTTTTTGTTTTGAGACATGGGATAATATTTTTTTGACTCACCATTGGGGTCTTTTGTTTGACTTCTTTGTAGATACGGTCACCAACCCGTATTATTAGTAAAACTACGTTTTCTTAACTATTAAAGGTTTACACTTAACTTGTCCGCCATTTCGGTTGATGTTAAGCGACGATGTGGTCTACGATGCATTAATTAACCTAAAATACCTACCTCTATTCACTCCCAACTCGAAGCTCCAAGATTGTATAACCTTTGGGAAAACCCCGCTCTGGAAACCCATTTCACGGCCTAGACGTTCTTATTACGAAAATAGAGTTACCCCTTCGATCGAGTATTTGGGAGGTCGACCATGAATCGATGTCGCTCAAAAATAATTATTAAAAGTACGTTACTCGGTCAAATTATTAATTTGTTTTATTTCTTGTTTCCAGGTGAGTCGCAACAAAACCGGGATGACTGCAGTTATAGCTATATAAGTGAGTAGTTGAATGTTGAATCTCCTTCATACTACCTATCCAAAACATTCTTGTCTAACGCCTGCCTTGTAGCTAGTTGGAAATCTTCAGAGCTGACCGTCCACGCTTATAATATGCACTGCAAAACTCAGGACCACTACCAGAGCTCATTTCTCGGTAGGTATAACTCAGGCACCTTCAAATATACGAGTAGGTTTAATAGTTCACGATGTAGGCACTGTTAATAGTAAATTTCAATGCTTTTGCGTCCTGACCGTAATACGTCCAACACAACATTTCCGATGATTTCAGCAGGTTTTGTCTGTGCAAACGTGCTACAATGGAATCTGAGTCCGTCGAAAATGTGTATTGTTAAACGTCCATTAATGCGCGATTAAATGTTAATCAATTTTCTAGAAAAAAAATCTTACTAAGACATAAATCGTAAATGCAAAAATTGGCTTGCGCTTGGCCTTTTTGTCTTTGATTGTTGCTTTTTATCTATGTATTAAATAAACTGCAATTACCTATTTAATTTTATTAGCAAAACACTCGGAATGATTGTTTAATTTTCATAATTTTTGTGTGTTTTATTTTGGTGTTTCTACATGAAAGATACATAGTGTACACATCAAACCAAGTAACACAACAGTACCATTTAAAAATGACAAAACGTAAATCACGTTCATTAATGATCACTCCATTCGATAAAACGTTTCAATAAATGAAACAAAAGCGAAACAGCCTCAAAAACATCGATACAATAATCGAATAAGCCCATTGATACAGTAACACATATTCGGAAGATTCATGAAATCATAAGTAGATCGGCGCGGCCTCATTTAACTTGCAAACGTAGCCGTATAGACTTGGAGCTGCATACTGGCACATTGGATAATTGAAATGTTTCGATTGTCCCATGAATCGGTAATGAGTCGATCGGATCGGACTCGGCTCGACTCGGTGCGCGATCTGTTCAAATTGACACTTCTGGGATGTATTCAAGGATACGAGAGAGGTCAAAGAGAAAGTGAAAGTTACTTACTGTTTCAACTGCGCACTTATTCTACTAAAAAGTTATGTAGTTGCTACATATTTTCTATTATTATTGAACGAGTTACTCAAGAGTGATATGGTCGAACTTGACTAAAATTTTAGCCGCATTTGGTGACTTTTCCAAGTGGACTGAGCATCGCACGCGTGACTCTTGAAATACGCAACCGAATGCGGCTGAAACTTAAGTCGGGTTGAACTGACCATTTTACACGTATGTAATGGTCAGTTTGGCTGGCCTCGTGGCTTAGTGGTTAGTGACTCTGCCTGCGAAGCCGAGCGTCGTGGGTTCGATTCCCACCCAGTGCAAATATTTGTGTGATGAATTCAAATGTTTGCACTGTGTCTGGGTGTTTCTATTATCTTATATTTATATATTAATAGTATTGAGTGGGATGGATTCATTAATCAAAAATAAAATGTGTTTTAATGTGCGATGTTAGAAAGCATCCGTTCTGTAGATAATATATATATTTTATTGTATTGTTCTTGAAACGACATTTATTTACAATCAAAACAATATCATTCGTATGAAAAATACCACTGTAATAAATAATATATTGTCGGAATTTAACATACGTCAGTTTAAAAGAACATCATAAGCGCTTAATAAATAGTTTTAAATAATTTATTATTGGAAAAGAAAAGTAATCTAAAAGTTAGACTACTTACTGTAAACGAAAAATGTTAGCCAATCGGTATTTTACTCCGGGATAAGATTTCTTTAAAATGTAAGATTAGCTCTGCACTACAAGCAAAAACCTTTCTTTCTTCAATTGGCAGGTTCAATTCAAAGAGTTCTTCGAAGAGTGCTGGAGCCTTTTCAATATTTCACCCTTGAGTGCGGCCCTCCCATCAGATATTCAGGATATTCTGCGGCATTCGATCTGTGCTGAATTATTCGTGTCTTTGCACATGGTTAAAAATTCACCAAACTCGCCGTGTTCCAACAAAAGGGCCCCTAATTTGATCCTCATAATTTTGGGACCTCATTAAAAATGCGCGTTTTTATCCCTCACACGAGGTGAGGAGGTTTCTACCTCGGAACACTTTCCCGCTCTCTTTTGGGAGCTTCTTACGGGACCTAGTTTTTACTGGAGACGAGTTTAATGGCGACACAAAAAAAACACTTAAAATCAACCCAATATTTTCAAAATAATTTAAGCAGTAGTAGAAAAGGCAAGTGTTTTATTTTCGTTTACTTTAGTAAGTAAGTAATTAAGATGAAATCAGCAAAGAAATTGCAGTCTTTGCTCAAAAGGAAGAGAAGACAGGCTCATAAATTTGAATAATCGTTAAATCATATCGTCTAATTTGGAGAAACTATGCTTGAAATCGATATAAACTAGATGCATACAGGTTGAATTGGTTCTTCTGTTAAAAATAGTTATTCGTGAAGTTTGTGCCTGCGCTGAACTTCGGAGCTCTAGTTTGATTACGGGTTTAAAAACAATCTGCTCTGAATGGCAACTCGGGATAACTCGATTAATGCTAGTTTGACCATCCTCGAAGAAAACTGATGAAAGTTTTTAAGCTCTTGTAGGCAAATTACTACTATACTTATCTTTGGAATTCAGTCGGTTCATTAGCAAAGAAATAATCCCAACTTTAGTTTTATTTTATGACCTTTTTGTGCTGCTAGGTACCTGATTAAGATTTTAAGAATGTACCGAAATGTCATTGTAATATTGTAAGTAAAACTTGCATTATCGGAGCCAGATAGATTATATAACTGTCAACCTCAGCAATGTGCTCGTCACCCAAAAATATAAGACGTTTCATTCCTTTACCTTGTATTTTTTTGGCACCATTGCTCTTCTTTAAACTGTAGAACAATGCTAACAGTTGATACTTTTTGACGATAGAACAATTTACATAGTTTGTCCACTAACTGAATCTACCTGAAGGTCGTCGCTCAAACGTTCGATTCCCTACAGTTTTGGTAATAAAAAACAGTAACAATATACGGAAATGGATCAGTTACGCACTATTCGCCGCACAATCCTATTATCGTGTATAATAGAGCTCGGCCGCGGCGCGATGGTCAGGGCCGCGCCGAGGTCGCCGCTGTCATTATACATTTGGAACGGTTGCGCGCCGAATTTACGTGTCGTCACTTAAACTACGTCACTAACATGACTGTTCATAAGTGGAGCCTTTTTGAAGTGAAAACTTTTTTGGCGCACCACAGACCGATTTTTCGTGTGAACTGAATTTTAGCGTCACGCTCGGGAATGATAAGAAACCGCTCTCCTGTTTCACCAGCGTAATTTCCAAATTAAGCTATCAAATTCTGAGCTCTAAGTTTTCACTTCTATCGGCAGTTCCTATGACTGCCAATTTTTTTTTGCTAGCTGACTTCGGTAATAACACACACTCAAGATGACATCACTTGCAACACCAGTCATGACCGATATTGAGTTTACTGCGCCACTGTTTTAATATACAAAGATGTACACAAATTATTGAACATTTTTTTTCCTTATTTACTTTGTCATAATGAATGTAGCATAATATATGTATGTATCTATAGTGTCAAAATGTAACTTTTGCATAATATTTTTTGACATAATGTGTTTTGAGCATGACAATCTATTGTACTACATTCAATTCGACTATTGATGAGACGCATAAAAGTATTTAGACATATTGGTGAGACGCATAATAGTCTTTAGGCATTTTTAAATTATTTGTTGTGCTACTAAATATAGACCCAGGTTACATAGGACCCAAATCCGACTCGGAGCACCCCGACTCCACCTAGTCTTGTCGCTACTACCCCTAGAGTGTTTATAAAATGCGGGAGCCAGAAGCTCAAGGGAGGTCCTGAGGTACTCAAGGCTGACCGCAGAGCTGACCCGGAGTAAAAAAGCGCACATTTCTTATTTTGTGTACCGTCTCCTTTTTCAATGTGTGTCTTTAAACATTATGCTAAGTTATATTTATGCTATATATGGTTATGCTATTTAACATTATGCAAAAACAGTTATGCGTTTAGTTGTTATGGTAAATTAGTCCTTAAAACGTTATCCCTATTGCTTACTTAAATTAGTACAAAAAATGTTATGCTACCACATATAGACCCATAAAAATGACATTGATCTGCGTCACTGTTAATTGCCATTGACAGGAAGCGCCACAGTCGTATTTCCCTTACGATTAACAGCGTGATTTCTATAAAAGTAGAACAGTTCGGTAATTTTGCCAAAAAACACAGTACTGTGGCGTGGCGATTCAGATCGTGATATGAATCGTTAGTGTCACATTAGACCAACTCTGAGATTTGAGCCTTCACATAGTATCGCCAGGTGCCTAAATATGAGCAAGGTTTTGGTAGTGGAAATGAATCATGGTATGAATTTATTAGTTTTAGACATTATCTCAAGAATATCCGCGAAATAAAACTCTTTTTTTTAAATTCTATAGGTTACTCTTGACCGCCATCTCGCCTGATGTTAAGCGACGATGCGGTCTACGATGGAGCGTGTTTACCTAGAAAAAAACCGATTCACTCTCGATTTGAAGATACAAAGATTGTAAAAATCGGGGAAAACCCACTCAGACAACGTATTCCACGCCTAGACGTTCTTGTCACAAAAGTAGAGTCAAATCTTTTTGTTCGTGTCTTTGGAACATCAACCATGAAACGATGTCGCTTTTTCAAGCTACGAGCATTCCGGTAGAAAAATGGACAAGGTGGTATCAGATCATGCAAATCAGTTGCACACTCTCCGAAGTGTATCCGATAAAATACCGATAGGCTAGCAATTAGCGGTATAGGAAAACTTGAAACCGATATAATGCAAGAAAGACATATTAGAAAGATATATTTCATCCGGCAAGTCGCACTTGACAAGCGTTTTGGATAAGGATTGTCTTGACTTTCTCCTTATGAGGGAAAGCCCCAGTTTCCAGCAGTACACTAAATGGGGAAGGCAAGGGTTAAGCAATCAAATGCTTGAAATTGAAACCCAATGGGGTCAAATGAGGAGTCAATCATTGTCTTCTAAATAAGCGTGCTCCATCATAGATTCCACCCGTCCTCTAACATCAAATCTACTAACAAAAAAGAAGCAAGTGAATCCGCAGCACACAGCTAGTCCACAGCCCGTACCTCGTTGCCCCCGAGGCGAGCGGGTTACGTAAGCGCTGCAACGCCAACTTATTACTAGGAAAGTAACCTGTGACGCAAAATAAGTCTAAACTGCGTCCAAGAGCGAGCCGGGCTCCATTTGCGATTCAGCGCGCGTCCCGCTGTCCGCAGTGCGCCCGTCCCTTTCCATCAACAGGCTTTCAGTGTACGTCCGTCTCTGTCTAAGTGCATGCAAGATTTTCAGGGGTGCCTCGTTTCTTTCAAATCGGATAAGTAGGTAGATTCTGCATCCGTCTGGATCGAACGCCTCGGAACGCCGGTCGTGCGGGACATTCCTGAGCGCGGCTGAGATTCATTCAATAATACCTACGATTTTGTTTATTTTTATGTTAAAGTATAATCATAATAAGTATTATTTTTTACACAAGCAGCTCTCTTTCGGTTTTACCCGCTTTGTGTTCCTATCATTTTTCCGCAATAAAAATTAGCCTATGTGTTATTCCAGGATATAATCTAACAGTGGTAAACAACCCGATCCGTTCAACATTCCGACGTGATTGATCAACAAACTTTTCAAAATTCAAACATTGTGACATATTTATAACTAGCGGCGTCCTACGGTGTTACTCATGTAGCTCTCGTTCCCATTATTTTCTCGGGATAAAATGTAGCCTATGTGTTCCTCCAGACTATGATCTAACTGTGATTTAAACTTCAGCCCGATCTGTTCATGCGTTACGACGTGATTGAGCAACAAACATCCAAAGTCATTTATAATAACACACTTTTTATAGTTACAACGATTTTTTAGAGTGATGGCAAAATCCTATAAAAATGTATACAAACATTTGACATTTAACATGCTTGACAGTTTTCTGTGCAATGATTATTGTAATACAGTAAAGTAGTCATTTCAAACTTTGAAAATGTAAGTTTACAATTTGTATGCTGTTTCTTTTGTTTTTATTTTTTTATTAATTGACGTGTAAATTGTACATTTATGAGTAAAGTACTTTGACTTTAATATTAGTAAGAAGTTGGACATTAGTAGAACGTAGGACGACAAAAAATAGCTATTTTATCGTGAAGTCAGTTAACTATCAGATGATAGCGTCTCACCGTAGCCCAAACAGTGACATACGTCAGCTATAATAAAGCACCATGTTTGTAACATCTAACAAATTCAAAAGACCTAATTGAGTTTAAGTGATGTTTTCAAATACTGGTATTTAGTACATGTACCGAAGCGAAGTACCGGTATCGTATAACAGGGGTAACAAGTTTTATTAGAAATTGATACAAAATTTCGTACCGTTATTTTGTATCATATTTACGTTAGTGCTGCTGTTTTACAACGCAGCACTAACTATTCCTAAATCAGCTATGCCGTAAATTCCAAACAATCTGAATGATATCAAATTTCGTATTGCTTACTATCGAAAATTGTAATAAGTCACAAGTTACATTGTATCATTTGTCTGCGATTACATTTAAAATTTTAGTTTTACGTCGATTAAAAGGAACAATTTATCAAAAATTTGTTGACGAATGTTTTTTAAACATGTTAGAAATCTACTCATAAGCTAGTTAATATTTTGTCAGCATATTCTCTTCTCCACTATTGTATCCAACCATTATTGTACAGCTAAGAAAAAAAAATCCCGTGGTGCTATTTTTGTGACGCCATATCAAAAGTTACTGGAACCAATAAGATCTACTATTTGGTGCGGGTTTTATGTGTGAGCAGTATGTAGCAAAAAATGAGGATAATGCGACTTTTCCCTAGTGTTCTAACACTAGGGAAAAGTCGCATTATCCTTTCAATTCTCTGCGTCAAATGACTTAGGCCAAACACTGGGAAAAAAACTTCGTAAGCCAACACTGGGAAAAAATCTTTATAAAATAAAATCTGTATTGAGAGAGTCAAGGTCATAATCCACCACGCTGGCACAATGCAAGTTGGCGGATAACGCATAACTTCGAAAGCTTCTAAGAACTTGTCGGTTTCCTCACGATGTGTTTCATGCACCGTTTTTAAGTTAGCGGCATTACACACATGACTTCGAAATGACAGCGATGCGCGTGGAGTTTTCGGGGTTCCGGTTAATCTACCCCTTAACTAAAACTGTCTTTGATTTGATATCGCTCTCTTTTTCCTTTCCTTTTTTCTTGAAATTATGGAGACAACAATAGTACAAAGCTGGTTTAGGGCTCCTACACAAAACTGTGATGTGATGCGATGCGACGCCGCATCGGAGAAAGGGTTCCCACACAAAACTGCGATGCGATGCGATGCGACGCCGCATCGGAGGAAGGGTTCCCACACAAATATGCGATGCGATGCGATGCGACGCCGCATCGGAGGAAGGGTTCCCACACAAAAATGCGATGCGATGCGACGCCGCTTTAGAGCAATTTGCATCGCATCACATCGCAACTTTGTGTGGGAGCTTTTCCTCCGATGCGGCGTCGCATCGCATCGCAGTTTTGTGTGGGAGCTCTTAGTTAGGCGGAAAATTCGCGGATCGGCACCTGTTTTTCTCCCAAAGTATTAATAATATGGTACTATAAAGTCAATCAAACCTGATATTAATTCTGAACTAATCGTGTATTTTTCCTTCCAGTTACTCCGTCGAAGATGGTCTGACGGTGAAGGTACAAACTTTACCCAAACACCATTCAAACACCGCTTTATATTCCCGTATCAAATACTTAGCACTGTATCCTTGTGCTTTGTGACGTCATTTATGTACTAATTGTATACATGGTTACACAAATTAAATGTTTAAATGAAAAAGTACGCCCTGAATATATCAACAACAATTTTTACTGTAAGATTTGAATTCGTGAAAAAAACCGACACTTTGTTTGACATAAAAGGCCATGGTAGCCTATTGATTCCACAGTCCGATTTTTCAAGGAGTTGTGAGTTTGAATTCCTGATTCTGAGTATTTTTTTCTAAGTGCAAATGAATGGTCATTAGCTTTAGCAGTTAAAAAAAACAAGGCGAATGAACCGAAATGTTCGAAGAAAAACGTCTTTCGAGGACTTTGGCCTTTAAGTCAAAGTCAACGTACTTTATTCATAAATGTACAATTTACACGTCAATAAATAAAAAATAAAAACAAAAGAAAGAGCATACAAATTGTATACATTTTCAAAGTTTGAAATGACTACTTTACTGTATTATAATAATTATTGTACAGAAAACTGTCAAGCATTATATTATGAGTATAATCAGTATAATATGTTTTTATAACAATTGTACTGACCCATGTCAAATTTTTGTATACATTTTTATAGGACTTTGCCATCACTCTTTACTTGCCTTTACTTGCTTCTTGTGGAAAGTCCCGAGCACCAGCATTGGGATAACGGTTGGTTATAGATCCAGTTTCTATTTTGTCTAAGTCGAATCATCATCATCACCATTCACGAATCCATTAAGTCTTGTAGTAAAAATTGTTCATTGATTTTGAGTACAAAACGTGTATTTTATTATAATGAAAACATTACACAGGATTTACTCGTCATCTAAATAATAAATAAATATTGGTGGACAATTCACACACAACACCATCTGACCCCAAACTAAGCAAAGCTTGTACGATGGCTTGTAAATGATTTTGAATTACCGGCTGATGCTTCAGTCGTGTTACAACGACCATGGTCATAGTATTTTTTTTTGCCTAATTAACTGAAATTTAAAAAAAAATGATTTCTTTATTAATATACTTAAAAAAGAAAAACATTAATATATTTTAAATCAATGAAAAAGCGTATGTACTATTCCAGCCTATAATATAACTGTGTTCCAAATTTCAACCTGATCTGATTAGCTATTTCCAAGTAATTGAGCTCCAAACATCCAAACATAACCCTTTAAACTTACCCAGCTATAAAATTAGTACCATTTATGTAGTTATTAAATCCTGTGTAAGTTTTCATTATGAGTGCAAACCACGAACGTTTAAAACGAGTATTTAGTTGTAGATCCTTCCTCCGTAACCGTATACATGTAATTGCAAAACCGTATTTTCGTTCAATTATTGTGCATATGTAATTTTAAATAATATTACTTATCTGTGTAAACATATATTTACTGTATGCTTCCTGAAACGACCTGTACACCGGCGCCGGTATGTAGTTGTAGACCGCATGATGACATATAATTTTGGAATAAGTAGTTTTGGGTGAAAGATCTTACGGCTGAGGAAATTTGACAATATTTAGAACTTATTTTCAGGTATGAAATGAAAACTTGTAATTTTATTGAATGTGGCACTCCACTTCCAGTTTTGAATCATTTCTTTTTGAACAGATGCTAACAGTTTTCTATAATGTATGATAAGTCATGATTTATCCTATTTCAAATTAAAGGCATACGCAGTGAGCTAGAACCTCCAGTTTTACAATCATGAGGTCGCAAGTTCAACTCTCGTTTGCACTTCTGAATCTTTTTCAATCGTCAGCAGCATAGGCTTTGACACTTAAGGAAGACATCGCGAAAACTGACGTGTTCCTTAAAATACATCTTTCGACGATGTCGTTTGCCCACTTGCATTTGACCAGCGATGAATTAAGGCCTCAACTCTCTCCTTGTGAGGAAAGGGCCTCAATCCCAACAGTGGGAACATAACGTGGGCTGCTTATTATATTGCTGTGTAAATGCTGTGAACAGTCAAACTCCCACAAGTACGAGTATGGCACATGTTCATTTTTTCAGCCATTCTGTTTATCGACCAATATATTTCATACCTCCACAGCAGCAAGAAAGAGCGAATCAGCGAGTGCTCAAAGTGTGAATTTGATATCTTTATGTTAATCCATAGCATAGCATTAACACAGCCCAGTCACTGAATTTCAAAAGTGTAAATCTATATGAACTTATTTTATCTTATACCTTTAAACGAGCAATTCTTGTACCTATATACATATGTATATATATATAGAATCTGAATCTCGGAAACGGCTCGACGGATTTTCATGAAATTATGTATGCATGGGATTTCGGGGACGATAAATCGATCTAACTAGGTCTTATTTAAAAAAAACGCATATTATGCGCGTTTTTAGACAATGAAAAACTGTCACATTAGACATTAGAATGTGAAGGTAAATTTCGCCGCGTGACGCGACAGCATAATTAGCTCAGACGGGAAGTCGGGCGCTCATAGCGGTCACGAATTAGTAGCTCCGGGTTCGAATCCAGACGGGTTCTCTTTTTTTTTCAATTCGTTTTTTTTAAGAGAATATATTTCTTGGAGTCTTTTATCTGTAGGTATCTAAGTATATTTAGTATTTAAACCGAGCAAAGCTCGGTCACCCAGGTACTAACTATAAAACTCCTAGCTCAAGAAAAAAAAACGTACAATGTGGAGACTTAAAAAAACAACATTCATTCAAGACACAAGATTAATTTAAAAAGAATTATCCACTGGTAAGCTAATTCCAAAAAATCAGTAAACGCTAATATCCAAATAAAGATGTTAAGAATCAAGAAAATTAGCTGTAAATTGTACTTAGTTAATGAGCAACAGCGAAGTTACGGCTGATCTAGTCGCGAGAACGGCTACTGCCTAAATCTTTTGAGGACATGGGTCATCTACCAACCCGCACTGGGTCAGCGTGGTCGATTATGGCCTTGACTATCTCCTTGCGAGAAAAGGCCCCGAGTCTCAGCTGTGGGGACATCTAGTGGGTTGCTTATGCTAAATAAGCAACAACCGTATTCGTCTAGCCAAGCTCACGATCTATCTAAATACCTAATTAATCGATTATGTAGATGTAAACAAATTAGTCAAATCGTCGCTCGCTAAGCAGCTAGTCGCGCCGCGCGGCTGCGCTCGCACCACGAACCTCCTGAATATTTATTACCTTCATAAATGATTCATAAATCGACTCACGCATCCTCCGGCTTCAATTTAAAGCCTTTTTTCAAGACCGCGGATAACGCGCACCCCTATAAATAAGGGGCCATATAAAATATATAATTACTTATTCAATTTTTTTCACGCCTCCCGAAAGCACGACTCTCATTCGGCGCACCTCCGCAAAATATGGTCTTCATAATTCCCAGCAAAAAATCCCCTGTAATTTAATGCTTTCCCTGAATATAATATGTAAAAATACTAGCGTCGGCGGCCACTCTCGGCCTTTTCGGCCCATTTCGGCCGGTTTCGGCTATTACGGGCACATCTCTCGTGCCGTTATCTGCCCTTTAAGAATAAATCAGGATATTATTTTTCCCGCGAAATATTATTCTCCATATCTAATCAGTGGGCCAAGAAATATGGATATGGTACCGGGCTCGTATTTATGTGTTATTATTTCGAGTCTATTCGCCGAATGTATTCTGCGCGAAGCCCGTTCTACTTATTTGGGCTCTGACGTCAGGCTTTTTCATTCCAGTAATAACTGTTCATAGAAATGTAGCACGAAATGCTTACACGTTACTTCCAAATGGGAATTTACTGACGGAATATTTTGTACGAATAAGTAACGTTAGCATGTTATTAAACTATTTCAGTTAACGATAACGTTTCAGATTCTACGGAAAACGTTAAATCAAATAATAACAACTGCTATGTACTAGAATGCTTGTGTTAAATTATATAGAACTCTTATCGAAATTTTACAAAGTTATGGTCACTTTATTAGAAACAATCGAAAAAAATGCCTATTTTTTAGTACGAGTATAGTGGACATACTAGTAAAACAAATGCTGTTCAATTAGCCTTGTTCCTGCTGCATCTTTACCGTAACTGTAGTTTATTTTGTTAAATTTGAGCTTTTGTGATTAAAATGATAGAAATAATAGTTTGGTTTAGCTACTTATGGCTATTAATTTCAGATATAATAGTCGAATGTGACAAAACCAAGAATTACACTAAAGTTGTGACTGATTTCCTGATGGCGAAAAATGTGCGATTTCATAATAATGAGATTATAGGTACAAACACCTCTCAATATTTTTCATATGCAGAAAATATAAGTTTATCAATACCGCTAGTTTTACCGCGAAGAAGAGGAAAAGGACATGTTCCAAGAAAATCATTTCAACCTTTGGAAGCCTTTTGGATTATGACTCTTTTCCTTCGAAAAACGGTAGGTACTAGAAATCCATAAAGTAGACTGTTAACGTTTACCTTTTGAAGTTAATCGTAGTGAACTAATCTGACGGTAAATTTGGTTAGTGATACAATTAAATTAATTTCGTGAAATGACAAAACATCACAGTATGCGCTTACAAGTCACATTACATCTCCCCACCGGAGCACCACTCGTCACTCGAAGTGACGAAGTGCGTGGGAACACGACGCCGGTTCAGCGCGCGTAGACCACAATATCCCCACTGACAAATTTTAATCAAGAAAATCTTTGTCGTTTGCTTAATCAAAGGAAAACTTGAATAGTTGGCGAGACAGAGCCGAGGAGCCGAGTGACTGGAGTAATTCCTGCCAAGTGGATTTGATTAGGCTTCGGATTTCGTTTAATTTCGTTCGTGGGATTAATCGAGGACGAGACGAGACAATTACGTCGCATTATTGGACTCCGAGTAATCTCCTGCTTCCGAGACGTTTTGTTTTAATTGTTTACTATTGGATTCCGGGGAATTTTTTTCTCATTACTTGTTAGATATGCTTAGTTAATTACATCATAACAAATTGACATGGAATTAAATTATGTAACAATTAAAATTTCAAAACAAATGCTACATAAAATCTAAGTCTACCATTTGATACATAATGTCGAAAGTATGAAGAGAGAGTTCTAGAAACGAGAATAGTAGAGTTAAGGATTTGTTCTTATTAGACATAGAAGTTGAATGTTGAAAACGAAAATAACAGATAAATCTCTAATTTCGTTCAAAATCTCAGAGCCTTATTCTACTGATAGTTTAAATGTGTGTTTGGGTGTGTAGATATTTGTTGTTTAATCGCCTTGTGACAATTGAAAGGATCAGTATCAAATATGTAACCCCGGTGTTTCGTAGTTCGCAATTTCACATAGGTTCCTTTTTATACCAAAAAATGCTGAGTTCCATGGTAAATAAATTCCCCTTTTTCAAAATTTTACGATTTCTTTCACATTTATAATGTAATCCCGATAGTAGAGTATTTTTTTAGAAATACACTTTGTCATCAGTACTAAAATTTAAAACTCCAGTTTTATTTCTCATCAAAAATAAATATCTCATCGAACGAAAACCTTGTTCCTATTGATTACAATGCGCTAGTACCTCGATCAAAGTCGCGTAACACGTCAGACAGGGTTCTAATGGCCGTCAAATCGAATATTAAAACATCGCCGGTTGCGCCCGGGTGCCGGGCGGCTGGCGGGTGTAAAACTGGATTATTTCGCGACGGTATCGATTCGGTATCGAAACAGCGGCGAATCGAAACACCGTGCAGCGGTGGTGCAGCGTTTGTGGTCGCTGCGGTGACCGCGGCCGCGGCTCCTACCATTGCACCATGTCCTGTTGCCGTGACGTGCACAACGGTAATTAGAATTGATTAGCTGTATTGAACATTATCTACAATATTAAAACGTTAAGCAAAAACTTTCTTTTTTTTTTAAATATTTTCGTTTATTTACTAAAATAGCGCAGTATGTATATATACTAATTTAAAAAAAATATGCATTAAAATACATAAATTAAAAGAATTATATTATTTTGTTCATTGTTAAAGCCTGTGGTTAGACCTCTATTTTTTTTAATTTACATAATTATTAAACTGATAATAGAGCAATACTACTTTTAGACTGAATTTCGACCACTAGTTGTTATTATATTAAATAGCTGGATGATCGAGTTTTTGTCGAATACATTTTGGAGAGAGTGCAACTGAACTGCATGATCTAATACCATCTTGCCATAATATGGCCATAATATCTGGTTATGCTCGTAGCTTTAAAAAGCGACTTCGTTTCATGGTTGACGTTCCAAAGATTCGAACGAAGAAGTTTGGCTCTATTTTGTTTTTTAAGAATGTCTAAGTTGTAGAATGAGTTGCTCGAGTGGGTTGACCGTCGCTTACCATCAAGCGAGTTAGTGGTCAAAAGCGAAACAATGCGGGAGATAAAAATAATAACAGACAATCACCAAGACAATCCGGGCAAAGCGACATCATTTCATGGTTGACACTGCAAAAATATGCGTAGAGAGATTTGACTCTATTTTAATTACAAGAATACGTGATACCAGAGTGGATATTCCCCGATGAACATAATCTGAGTATCCTTAAGTTGAGAGTGAATCAGTATCTTCTAGATAAGCGGTTCCGTCATAATCAAGAAATAAAAAACTCTATGAAATCTATGAAAAAATATGAAATATCTAGCTAAGCGAACAACGTAATGATAACTCTATACAATAACAAGTATCAATTCCAACTTGTTTTATAAGTTATTTGTGTTGCCATTTCATCTAATAAAACGATATCCGTAGAAAAACAAGCAGAACAAACCGAAGCAAACTCCGGCATTCATTAGCGACAGCCGAACTCCTGGCGTCAGTAATTTAGTCAGCAGTAATGCAAATCCGCCATAAATTGTCAATAAAACTCGGGGTTACGACAGAACTATCTTGCCGAAGCACAGACCGCGCTTGCTCAAAGCGCAGTAAATGTCTTGAGCTACATTTGAGAAAACGATCTCTTAAAGTTTAGATTAAGATTACCATGGTCAATCATTATCAATGTTAGCTTAACATTTAAGCTGAGAGATAAACTTGAAGCCGTTTTGGCCTAGTTACCACAACATCCGATTTTACCATAGCGAGGTCACGTACCTGAGTTCCGTCTGAAACTTTTGAGTTTTTTCTTAGCTGCAAATGTTTGAGTTTATCATGACCATGAGCTTTAATGACGGTGAAATAAAAAAACCGTGAAAAGGATGTGTTTTAAGACATATTTTAAGAACATGATATGTCATCTGCCAGCTCACCCTTGGCCCGCCTCGTGAATTATGATATAATTTACTTTTTACTTGTGAAGGAACGGTCCCAGTCACAGTTGTTGAAACATATGAAACACGCTTTGCTTATGCATCAGCTATTATTTATTCCTGATTAATAGATGTTTCCCTGTTTTGAAATCCTTTAGCATAAATCGCTATCTTCAAATCTATAATAGAGTACCGATATGTTTTTGATGATTTACACTAACTTAGACCGCAATTAAGTCTTTTATAATATTTTCAATATGAGTTGAAATCGCAAAAACTTAATAACGATCAAAAAAAACAATGTTTTCCTCTTACAAATAAAAATACCCATTTTCCCAAAATCGTTACTTACTGCACTGATAGCAAATACGGCAGACACTAGTTCTGCTCTATGACGATTTATAGTAGAAGTTTTAGATGGAAAAACTTCGTAATCCTACGCAGGGCATCCCATCGGGAGGATTTTGTGATAGTTGCTATCAATTGGACGTCTTGTTACCTTGTTAGGGTCGCGTTCCCAGCTCGGCTCGCAGGTCATGCCTTGGCCCAGTCGGCGACGGAGCTGGAATACTTAGTTTTACGGTTTCTGCTCTGAAAAACGTAACTCGTGAATTTAGCTTGCAATAAAGTTTTTGCTTTACCAATGTTTTAAATAGCAATATCTACTACTATCTATTTACATAATACTAAACGTACATCATAATAGTATTATTATCAAGATGTTTTCTGAAGATAAATTATAGAGTGAGTCCCCGATATCTCTATGCAATATCACAGTTCATGTAGTGCATGTACCTAACTAGGGTTAATATCTCACCATTCAACTAGGGTAAATATTTCGTCATTGATAATACTAGTGTGATGTTTTTTAGTATCACGTACGTGCCAAAGTACGTACAAAAAAGCCAATGTAGTAGGCTTTTTTGAAATATTGTAAAATTATTATTACACTTACGTTCTGGTACTCCTAAATAAAACCATATATTAGCAGTAAAATCTAATTTTTCACAAATACTAACTTTGGCCCTTTTACCACTAGGCCAAAGAGTTCATGAGAGGTCATCACAAACGGCTGAACTATATAATGTTATTAAATACTATTTAGTCAATATTTCTTAGTCTGCTTGATGCTCTAAGATTATACTAGTAAATAATAAATGTAGTCCCGTTCTAAAATATATTTTCACATAATTACAACCCTAACGCAAAACCGTTTTAAAATCTATCACAAGAAAATAACGTTTTAAGTTTGAAGCTGAGCGTTGCCGCGGTGTTTATCTAACTTTTTATTGAAAACTAATCTTATTTTCAAGTAATCTGTGAACAAAATCGAATAATATTTATTTTACGCTAAAGCGATTTCACATAAATATATCAAGAATTTGATTAGGTGACTGCATCTATTTGGATTTTTTTTTCTTTACAAATAGCGCGATTACAATAGTACGATTTTAGTAAATTTACAAAAGAATTTCGGGAAAAAAATGTTACTAGTAACACCCCGCAACTTTACCCGCGTAGTTCTTCTTTCCCTTATTACTTCCTTATCGCCGCAGACTGCAGCTAGCTATAAATAAATCTAGACTATTATATAACTGATTTTTAAATCAGTGACAACCGACAAACTAAAGCGGTCATGGTCTTGCCATTACTCTGACTTTCCTTTCAAGCGAAAGTAAACTGAGCGAACTATAAAGGCGGAATTACATTACGAAATTAGTGGCATGAAATTAATTTCGCGACATTAGTTTTAACAACAGTTTCACATGTAATTTAATACTTTCGTAATGCATGCATTAATTTCACGAATGCAAATGAGTTTCGTGCCCTGCGCGATTTTTAGGTTAAATTAGTGTCATGCAACTAATTTCATAGTGTAGATGCGACGTGAAACTAGTGTCGCGAAAGCACCTGTTCTGTGCGGACGTGTGTAGTTTTATCATTGCGCGCGCTTTAAGCGTTAAAAATGGCAAACCAAACATGGAGTACAGATAAAAATATACAATTCATCAATGAATATCAGCGACAAGAGTGTCCCTGGGACCCGAAATAGTTTTTATAGCTCTCAGGATCTTCACCTGCTAATTCAGAGACTAACTTCATTGCACCCAAATGCTTTCTTGTTAACCATCATCGAATCCACCAACGTCTTTTTTTTCTTGATAGTCTTTTTTTAAGTTTATATAGAAGCATTTCTTTAACTACATTGAATATAGCTTTGATGCTGATGGGGCCATGGTTATTGCGATACTGTGGGTTTCACGACACTTTTTATTTCACGAAATTACTTTCGCATATATCGAAACTACTTTCGTGAAACTGATTTCAACATGCATGACACTAATTTCGTAATGTAATTCCGCCTTAAACGCTATGAGATCAATTTAGTTTCGCAGTAATCCCTTCTTCTAAAATCATTATTTAATTTTTCAATGAAACATCAAATATTTCCCAAAATAAACAGGTAATATTACCGACCAATTGAAACTTCCAACTGAAAGTGATTTCAATAAAACTGAAACATGAAGCAAAATGAAGACAAGAGCCATGACAGAAACTTTTGAACTGTTTTGTTACAGTCGGGTAATTAACACAAATTCATTGAACTATTCAAATAAAATTATTCCATCTGTGTATCTGACCGTTTGTAGTACTGTTTCTCTTTTTGTGTTGTTTCCATTCATTCCGCCGCCTTTGTCACCTCGACACGACAAAGTGATTAAATAATTTGCTTCCCAACGTAGTTATTTTAATTCGATTCGCGACTACTTTTTTTAGTTCGACTGAATTTATTGATTGAGTCTACTTTTTACTAAGTTTAAAAACGATTGTCGAAATCTGAATTAATAATTGCTATTTTAAAAATTAGAATCCATGCTACAAAAAGAAAGCCGTTACACGTGAGCTAATCGTAGTCAACCAATAAAGAACCAAGGCATAAATCAAATAACTAATCTGAATCCGTCATCGCCGGAATAAAGATGGCGGCACATAATTTTGAATTTCGAACCTGACGCGTCGGAATAAGAAGGTAATATAGAGCGAATAGGTCCCCAGCCGACAGTTGCCGCGCCGGCGAGCGATGCCATCGCGCTTCTCGTGGCATTTTGATAAGGAGCTTCTTTGTGCGTTACAGTTTTATTACTACACGCTGCACTCCGGTGTTATGGACGCGTTATTACGTGGAAACGGCAGCAGCGTCTGAAAAATTTGTTGTTTTATTCTAATTTTATACATTGGGACCGTTATGCAAAACGAAAGTATTATCTATGTGGAGATACCATTCCATTTTGCATAAGTATCGAACCGTTTTGTTCTCGATAAGTATAAATAAAGTCTTTTCTCTGTATCCGTGTCTGAGATGTGATAAGCGTCACAAAACCGAAGCATGAATAGAGGCACATGTTTGAGGCCGCACAACGGATGGTATTGTGAACCGAGTCAATGCATTGAACATGTGGACGTCTATTTTTAAAGTTACGAAATAGAGACATAAAGATAACTCCACTAAGTTTAGTGCACTCAAACGGCTCGACAAGTTTCAGATATATTCGGGTTTTATTGTTTTGTTCCGAGACAAGACAAAGCTTTTTTAGTGCGCTTTTAGCGGCGTGGTGCACTCTCGCTTGATTTAATATTTAACAGTCTTTCGGGGCGTTTGAATTTGGAGCTTTTTACATGAGCTCACACTCAGCGTATTTTAAGGTGTTTATTAGGATATTTGTGTATTATTATTATAGCTGTGACAATAAGAATTCTACTTCGTACTCATTAAATGTCAAAGTTGAGAGGTTTAGACATATGGTTAGTAGTTGCTCAATCTCATCGTAAAAATCAAACGGATTTGGTTGAAATTCAAAATTCAGTCGAGCTTTAGTCAGGCACTTTTTAATTCGCAAAATGCTGAGTTCCTTGAGAACTATTTTTTTTTTCTTATTGTACTAAACTACGCAAATGAACTCTATGGCATATATTAAAAATAACATAAAAACTAGAAATTTGACATTTATAAAATGTGATCCTAATCGCTTCGTGGGAGTAGGATCCATGTTCGCAACTAAAATACACCTACAAATACAGAATTGTACGAAAGAATATTGATAGAATGTAAACGAATACCAATAACTGATTTTCGTTTCAATTTACCCACATCAAACCTCGAATAAATGAGGTCATTTTCAACACAACATTACTGAATACCAAAATGTGCCAATTCTATATTCACACATCAAAGTGTGTCAAAATGGGTCCCGAGAAAAAAATATAAAAGTGAAAATATCTCCAGTTAAATACTGCTACGCCCACACAACATCCGGCCAGTTTATCGTGGTCTCTTATTTTGATTACAGTAAAGCGTAGAGATAACTCAATTTATACTGGACTATTAATCACGATTTTGCCCGCGTAGTACAGTGGGGTAAGTACCGATCTTTTCGTTGCGCAAATGGCTGTGAGTACTCATACGAATGACAAATATTAATTTTCAAACTCGAGAACGTGTAGGTATAGATTTTCAAACCCTAATAAAATTTATATAATATCTTGAGAATAGTGATTTGTAGGAAGAAAAGTGCTTAATACAACTATTTTGTAGATGCTTTTATAGTCTTTAATTTTTGTTAAGATAATGTTTTTGATAAACTTACTGTTTTTGAGATGCATTATTATACCTAGAACAACAACCCCACTTCACTGCTGACCAGTGTTACGATTTTGGTTCAAAATTAAAATACATTTACTTAATGCTTGTAAATTTAACCGTTAGTAATAATCCTTCGTAAAAGTCCTTAATATGTGGACCGATATTTATTTTAAATTGATACTTGATATTGGCTATGAAACCTTCTTCTATAGAAAATAGCCTATGTATTCATTTAAACAGATTTCAGTTTCCATAAGTTCCAAAATAAATAAACAATAATTGTGCGAAATTTCATGCACTAGCATCCGTGCAATTTTCGTAAAAAAAGGTTTTTTTCTTCACGTACGTTCAATATATTTGTATATATATAAATAGATTAGTAGGAAGCAGGATAAATTAACAGTTACTGTTATTTTATAATTATCATAATCAATTATGATAATTATAAAATAACAGTAACAGACTACGTTACCTTAAGACCTGCGCAAAACAAGAGCCAGTACATGTTCTAATTACCATCAAATCAGTTTTTACATTATAGTAAGTCTCGTTTAGCCAACAACTCACCTAGTGGTTTAGAAATCTTTAAAAATTGTGGCGTCAAATGAACTGAAATAAAACAAATTGACAGTCATAGGGACTGCCGATAGTAGTGAAAACTTATAACTCAGAATTTGATAGCTTACTTTGGAAACTACACGGGTGTAACCGGAAGGCGTGGCCTGGGGATCATGGAATGGCCATCTAGAAATGCGTCAGCATTTCCTATTGGCTGATGCATTTCTAGATTGTCATGGTATGATGCCGAGGCCACGCCTTTTCAGCATTTCCCATTGGCTGACGCATTTCTAAATGACCAATAGCCATGGTCCCGAGTTTACACGAAGATTTCTTATCGTACCCGAGCGTGACGCTAGAATCCAATTCACAGCCCACGAAATATCTGTCTAGGCGCGCCTAAAGAAGTTTTCACTTCAATAAAATTGAACTTATATCAATGTTTCTACATCCTGCGAAAACCGACAGGTTCCAAGAATTTTTGGAGGTCATGCCTCATCCGTCAATCCGCACTGGGCCAGTGTGGTAGATAACTTTGACCCTGTCCATGACTACCATGGCCTTGATCCTTGCGAGAGAAGGCCGTAAATCTCAGCAGTGGGTACATTTAGTGGCTTGTTTGCGCAATGTTTTCTAATACGTTGATAATACCTATCCCTCAGAGTACAAATTAAGACAAACGAACATTAACGGAAAACAACAGGACGATTGTATTCAAATGACAAACATAGAAGTAGGTACACGTGATGTCGATTCCAGGAAAATGATAAAAGAATCGGTATTCACGGTCCGCGGAAACAGAGCGCCATTCAGCGTGATGACCGCACGACTGCTACGAGTAGTATTGTGGAGGGAAATTAATGAAGATACGCAAAAATTCCATTGTGGTTACTAGAACTTATATTTTTGCATGAGGCACGTTACGAGACTAGATCACAATTACAAGGTTATAAAATTACTCATCTAATAGATGTCGAGCGCATTTCAGGGATAAGTAGTGATTTGGACTCTGAAAGCAAAAGTTCAAATAGCTTCGTCATACTGTTCTGTCCTGTTAAAAGGAAGAATCGTTGGAAGGATAGGAAGGAAGGAGTACTTTCTAATGCAGAACATTAGAACATAAATATATAATAATTTATCGCACATAAATTCCAAATCCAAATGGTAAAATAGCTTACAAAAAAATTCTTAAAATTAAACACAAAAATGCTGAACCGCGTTAAAAAAAACTAAAAGTAGAAACAGAAGGAGGGTTAGGGATATTTTCCGAACTCTTTTAAGAGTCAGCTCGGAGTTCAGAGAAGCTAGAAGACTCACATTGTGACAAAAATGTTTTACATTTAAGATTTAACATGTACAATTAAATCGACATTGATCAAGATTGCGTGAATATTTTAAAATCTGCAGGTATCCACGTGGAACTATCAGGCTTTAACAGCGAATGTATTATTGTGGGTTCCGCAGTGACCTATCTGTATTATTTATTGCTACTTTCCCCACCTGATAGCTTTATCTCGCTTAATGCAGCTCTACGGGAAATTGTCATGAGTGCAATGTTTCGGAACGGGCCGAGAATGTGGGTCACATTATTTACACAATTTATACCTATTATATTGTTGCCGTTTTCAAGTATTTTTTGCACTTTTTTCCGAATTTTTCGTAAGGTGCTTGAGAAACAGTGTGTACCTACATAAAACAATATTTTATTAATTTGCCAGTTATTCTATTCCCAAGCAGTGATGTGCAAACATTACTGTGTTCTGGTTTGAAGGAAAATATTTCCAGTGAAATTACAGGGCATAGAGATAAAAAAAATCTTATATCTCTGGGTGTGTCTCTGGAAAAAACATCTTATATCGCAGTGCAGTGTTACAGTGCTAGGTAATGATTTGGACTCGTCATGGTCAAATAACTGCGTGTCATTGCGCTGTTATGTCCTGTCATGTCCTGCTCGTCTCGTCCCTCCATACTATATAAAAATAAAGTAGCCAAGTGCGAGTTGGACTCGCCCATGAAGGGTTCCGTTCCAGCAAGTAACATAGTATACATAGTTCTTGTAGTTCGTTGTAACTTTGATCGAAGTTTTAATAATAGTGTATTTATGATGTACTAAAAAAAACTACTCATCAGATCGAGTTCAAACTAATTTTCGTTGGTAGTTTTCATGGTAATGTACATCATATATTTTTTTTAGTTTTTTCATTCTCTTACTTTAGAAGTTAGAGGGGGGGGGGGGGGGACACATTTTACCACTTTGGAAGCGTCTCTCGCGCAAGTTATTAAGTGTAGACAAAAATGATATTAGAAACCTCAACATCATTTTTTAAGACCTATCGATAGACACCCCACACGTGTAGGTTTGATGAAAAAAAAATTTTTGAGCTTCAGTTCTCAGTATGGGGGGCACCCCTAATTTTTGTTTTTTTAAAAAACTTTTGTAAAAATCTTAATTCGGTTCACAGAATACATCTACTTACCAAGTTTCAACAGTGTAGTTCTCATAGTTTCGGCAAAAAGTGGCTGTGACATACGGACGGACAGACAGACAGACAGACAGACAGACATGACGAATCTATAAGGGTTCCGTTTTTACGTTTTACGGAACCCTAAAAATACAATGTAAATCGGTCTCTGATAGAGTGAATCGGTTATTTTTAGGTAAACACGCTCCATCTTAGTCCGCATCGTCGCTTAACATCAGGCGAGATGGATGTCAAGTGTAAACCTATAAAAAAATAATCTGATATCGCTGAGTAGTAATCGCAGTGCCAGGCAGTTTGCTAGGCTAATGTGGCTTTTTGGTGAAAATATCTGCGAAGCACTGTACTAATTATTCTCATAGTGACACTCTATCTACTAAAAACAATCATAATCGTAAAGTCTATATATAGTAGTATACCCGTCTGATTACCGATAAGTTCGATGTATATAAATATACCATCTTATGCAGAACACATTTTTTTATTGCATTTAATGCACTGTATGGTCGAAAATAACGCACAGTACCCTAGAAGGTATCTCATATTCGCTCGTCGCTGGAAAACTTCTATACTGCATCTCTCAGGGAACAATAAAGCCGGCTTACTCCACTCTAAGGTTAAGGAAAGTGGATCCAAACCGTTTGGCGCAAATTTCGGGAAGATCCACAACAGGGCCGGACTTAGGGGAGAGCAACCAGGGCACATGCCCCGCGGCCTCCACAACAGAGACTATGGAAAAAAAACAAATTACGACTAGTAAACCATCTTTTAGGTTAACTTTAAACCATTTGTAGGGGGGGGTGTATTTTCGTCCCCAACGAAGCCCCACACCTCTTAATCCGGCCCTGATCCACAATGTTTTGGACTAGATAGTGTTATGGGACAAATGTTCACTAATACTCATTATTATTATAATAATTGCAAACCAACAAACCATAAAGCTAATGTTATGTAAATGTTGTAAAATAATATTGTTTCCTAAGTAGGCCACTAAATATTCCCACTGCAGCGACCCGGGGACTGGTTTAGCGGGGCTTTTTCTGCATCTAGCCTCTTTATTGGGCCATTGTGCGTGATATATATACATTATGCCTAGTCAGAATTATTATTGGCAGGACTAATTTAGTTACACGTAGTAACTCAACGTCCATTATGACGTTGACTAGATATACCTAATTACGCTTATCCTAGTCACGGAACATAGACGTAGACCGAACTCACTCAGGACAAAACCCAACCGGCTCATGATATATTTGGTCCGGCGTCCCGAACGGCGATATAGTTTCAAATCTGTTACAGTTTAGCCTAAATAGAGCGAATATCCCAAATTAGAGCGTCCGTCCCTCTCAGCCGGTCGCTGGGCATTTCAAACACGTTACTGGACTGTCTTTGAGGAGGTCATCTATAAAGAGTTAACTTCCAAACTAGCGATAGTTATTATAAACAATTCATTATTTTAAAATAGGCAAAACATTATAACTGGAACGTTTTTTTTTCTAAATATCGACTAATTTTATGACATATTTTAATATTATTTGTGTTTCTTTCAAAATATGTAAATAAATTTTAGAACATTCATAGAATTCACAATGCCTTCAAAATTCACGTTTTTATAACGTAACTTGTAACTACAATAACTTAGAAGTTTAATTTCTCATTTTACGCGTCTACGAATTAAGTCTTTTCGAATTAAAATACTTCTAATTTACTAAATGTTGTCCAGATGTACTATTTGAGTGAGTTATACCTCTAAGTTTTCTATTCTGTGGTCTTGTACCATGTTTTGGGCGGCATATAAATCGTTAATGAATGCGGTACGGACCACGTCCGATGATTAATTGACCCGATCTGACCCAACAATTACTTCAATTATTTACCTCCGGTTTAATGTTACTGCAATGCAATACTCTTCTTCTATTTTAATTATCGATTAGGCATAATTGTCCTGGGAATATTATTTTTATTTAATATACATCTCATCAATCCGAATTAAAGTATGACAATCAACACTAAACTTTGATGTCGTATAATAGTAATTCACTATTTCGGTAAGTGACTCAGTATTTCTTAGTTGTAATAATACATATTTGAAATTTAACGAATAGTTGAAAATATGTTTTCTTCCAAATAACTCGAAGATTTAATTAAACAGACCGTTTGCTTTCCAAGAGTTGATTAAATGTTTTCTCAACTAAACAGTCGTCGGGTTAAAGACAATAAATCACTTTAAATCCAGCTTGAAGCAATCACTTAGCCAACATTCGTTCACTGGAAACCAACACGTGTACATTATTCAACTGTCGTTATTCACCTACTTTTAGAAGCACCAGTAATTTCGTTTAATTCTAATTGATGTATCGTCATGCACAAGTCGCTGATATTCGAGCTTTGATCTTCCGCAAACATGTCATCAGAAATTACGTAGAAACGAAAGCAAATATGAATATTCCTTTCGTCGGAATTATATGATGTAAATCAAACAAAAACACGAGAGAATTAGATATATCCACTTGACCTCGATCCTCAGATTTCCCCAAACGGTGCTAGCGCTGTACAGCGCGGATCAATAGCCGACAGCGTAAATAAATCAGCAAGTTGGAGTTCTGGAGTTATCTGGATGTGCCCGCAGGATTCCACCAAATCCCACTTTGATGTCAGATCATTAGAAAGGTAAACAACTAACGTATAATTAGCGGTACATGAGCGGATCCCGTCGGCTGTCGGTTGGCGCTGACTAATCTACGAGTTTAACGTTTGATGCTCTATTAATTTCTGAGCTTATTGATAGTGATTTGCCGATCTAATTGTATCTACATAGACGATGTGGTTATCGAAGGTCTAAATAATTGACTCGTTAGCTTCGACGCAGTGATTACGTCGAGTTACGTGTACCTCGTGTTTGATCAAAAACGTATTTGAAACGTAAGACGATAAAGGTAACGTAAATTGAAAAGCTTAATAAGAATGTAATGGATGGCGTGTCTGCCAAATCGAGAGGCGAACGATTTGAATTTCGCGTGACTACTCTCTAGGGAATGGTTTAATTGGATTATTACTTGAATCAAAAATAGATCAGAAACGAGCTTTATCGGATTTTTCGTAATAGTAGGAGAACCGTAGACGTTTTTGTCAGAAGAAGTAGCACAGTAGCACACCTTCATATATTACAGCAACACAAAATTTTTGCTTTTTTCTAGCATGAACGTCAAAGTCCCAAGTAAAAATACTAAACGGTTCTAATTTCCCGCTTGTATGTGTCAAATCGCAAACCCCAAATGATTTGGTTTTTTAAAAGCTGAAATAAATTATACACCAACATAATATGGAAATCTCACAAAGGCTTTATGCCTGTATAAAATCAGAAAAAAATCGTACGTCCAGTGACATAGTGAATGTCCCGTGGAGTACTAGAGGCCAATATGGGTCCCTC